>OY728130.1:1036680286-1037907823 GCA_963277665.1 Viscum album
TGCTATGAAAGAGTGACTCGCTCCTGTGTCTATAAGAACTGCAGCAAGGGTGGAGTAGACATAGATAGTACCTCGAATCATCTCAGGTGCGCCGTGGTCGTAGGCCTCTGCTGCCTGGAGCTGTGCCTGTCGCTGCCCGCCAGCTCCCTGTGGTCGGGGTGGACCTCCTGGTGGTGGTGGTGGTAGTGCCTCAAAGCGTCGGCCACCACCGGCTGCTCGTCCAGCTCCTCTTCCTCGTCCGCCTCCTCCCTGCGGACCGCCACGGTCGACCCTCTGCCTCTGCCTCGGTGGTCCCTCAACCGACTGCTGCTCCTCGGCACGGCGGGTCGGGCAGTCGCGAGCCATGTGGCCCTGCCCGCCGCACAAGTAGCACTGTCTGCCTCTCGGAAGACTGGCTCCGCGCTGTGTGCCCCGAACTGCTGAGCCAGTGCCCTGAGAACGTCTGCCCGAAGGTCTGGTCTGTCTGGATCCCTGAGTCATCCGTCGACTGCCTGCTGCGGATGACTCTGCCACGTGCCGCCCTGCGGTGGGTCGCTGTGCTGGTGTAGACTCAGCAAGGAAGCTCTCGATCAGAAGGGCCCGCTCCAGTACTCCTGTCTGAGTCGGTATGCTGAGGGAGATCAGCGATGCCCTGATCTCATGTCTCAAACCCTGCTCGAAGGTCCGGGCCCGGAAGAATGGGTCCCGTACCATGTCGGTCGAGTAGCGCGAGAGATCGGTAAATCTCGCCTAGTACTGAGCGACCGTCATGCTGCCCTGCCGCAGCTGTAGAAGCTCCTGGATACGCACCGCACGAAGGGTGGCTGGGACGAACTCCGAGCGGAAGAGGCTCTCAAAGTCCGTCCAAAGTAGAGATGCCTCATCGTGCACCTGGAGCATCAGGCTCCACCATCGTCCTGCTGCTGCGTGTAGTAGGCTCGCAGCGAGGATCACCATGAGGTCTGCTGGTGTCCTCACTAGCCTAAACACTCGAACCACTGCCTCCAGCCAGTCCTCTACTGCCTGGGGATCCGTCTCCCCGCGAAACCTGGGTGGTCGCTGGCGCTGAAACTCATGCAGTGCACTGAGGCGACGTGCATCGTCAGCGGCTGCTGCTGGAAGCATCGGGGAATCGGCGGGTAAAGCTACCGCCGGTGCCACTACTGGAAAAGGGCCCTGCACCGAGGCCTCGTCGCTCGGTGGGCTGTCGTCTCGCTCGACTCTCGGAACCCTAGCTGGCTGCTGTCGTGGGGCCATCCTGAAAGGAAACAGGTGCACCACGGTTAGAACAGTATACCTGGTGAGCTGATATAAGTAATCACAAAGAAAACTTTGAAACACACACGCAATCAATGTTTTCGTGCATTAAGTCGGAAATCAGAAGTCAGGGTCCTGGTGTACGAATACGTCGGCCGCCGCACCAACACTGGACTCCCTGGACTGATAACCACACTCAATACGCTAAACATTATTGCTTCACATAGAAAAGATCAGAGTTCGCGGTAGAACCGAACTCCTCTGATACCAATTTGTCACGACCCGCCCTCGGGGTCTGTGCCGTGACTACCCCAAGCCCGCCTTCCATAGGCCAGGGGCTGGCGACTAGCACCAAGGCGTAAATCCCAGTAAAAAGGGAAGGCATTGCCTTTGAAAAGTAACCAACACCACAGAGTAAGCAAGCGGGAAGTAAACACTAAACAAGCAGAGTACAACTGAAAGTGCGGAAAAGTAAATGGGCCAGAATACAAACCCAAACTGAAAGTAAAGTACAACTCGAAAAGGGAAAAACAGCAACTGAAAAGTAAAAGCCGCTACTCCGAGCTGTCCACTGGAAATCCCACCGGAAGGGTGGGTATAGATAGCTCCTCTGCTCCACGGGTCCCGCCGTCCGCTCCATGCACGTCTCGCCTAGTGGTCCACCTCCGGGTACCGTCCCGCTCTGCAAGCCTCAGCTAAGGTCAACGCTGTCCGTCGTCTGCAACCAACACAACGTAGTGCGGGCGGAGCCCGTGCAGGGGTGAGTATAAGCTACTCAGTAGGGACCCCGAGACCCCTGAAGGTCTCTCAAATCCACATAGGATAAACCACGAAGAAAAGTAACAATCACGAAGTAATAACCGACACTGCTTAGGTATATGCCCATACATATACCTAAGTCATCAATTCAAAAATGCTCTATCCTCCGAGCCCAAGTACAACTCAGTCCACACAGGAAAGTAAACGTAATCCACACAGGATTGCACAACACAATCCACACAGGAAAGCAAAAGGATTCAGCTCACACAGGTATACTTCTTCAAGGACGATAAAGATGATCACTGATCCATCTAAGTCGTCGGACCCACGAAGGATCGATAGGTAACTAACCCCCGCAATGACCCACACAGGATCGGGCCCACACAGGACCTGTAGGCGCTGGCTCACACAGAACCGCTGAGCGCAAGGACCCACACAGGATCGGGCCCACACAGGACCTGTAGCACTGATCCACGTAGGATCGCTGAGTGCTGTAGTCGTCGTCGTCGAATCCACACAGGATCTCTGTACTGTCGTCGTCGCAGTCACAGTAGCAGTCGTAGCAGTAGAACAGTCGCAGCCAGCACTAGGGTTCCCGCACACAACAAGCTCGTTCGGAGGGTCCGCTCCACGAGCCGAGAGGCTGATACATCAACTGTCACGAAGACCGAAGTTGATGTATCCAAAAGTTCTGTATCGACAACAGGAACTCAACGCAACAGACGGCACGTCGATCGGACGCCCGATCTGAGAGTTATTGGCATTTTCGTCTCCGGGGCCCGGTTGGTTTTTAAGGCAAAACCAACCCGACCGTACTCCACCTGCGTCCAAACCTCGGGCGGAGTATGCCAAAAGATCCTTCTCACTAAGAGGAACACAACGCGACTGACGGCGCGTCAATCGGACGTTCGTAGCTCAAGATATGAGCGTTTCCGCTCCGAAGGCCCAGTTGGTTTCGTGAACGAACCAACCCGGCCGAACTCAAAGTAAACCGAAACCTTGAGTGCGATATACCGAAACGATCGTCTCGATACAAGGATCGCGTTGCCGCAGACGGTTCGTCATTCGGAGGTCCGAGGCTCATGTTATGGGCCAGAAACCAATTCTGGTTCGAAACTGGGGGGGGTCCGGGTCCGGGCCGACCCGGCCCGACCCCCCCTGGGGCGGCGCGGCGGCGCGGCGGTGCGGCGGGCCGCGGCGGCCTGGCGCCGCGAGGAGGCTGCGCACGCGGGGGCAATCAAGCCCCCGGTTCTTGGATGGCGGCGCGGCTTTGCCGCGCCATTTTTGTAAAACAACGGCCCCCCTCCTGGGGGCCCGCTTTGAAGGGGATCTGGGGGAGCCTCCTGCCCCCCCCCCCCCCCCCCCCGTGGAAACCGCTCCCCCCCCCCTCATAAAGAGGGGGGTTTTAAGTGAAGGCCGGGGGATTAATTCCCCCGGTTTTTAAGACATCCGGCCGGCCAGCTGGCCGGCCGGTTTTTCTCAAACGGGACCGGAATTTCCGGTCCCCTCCTTCGGCTTCCGACGCCGGCGGCCCGGCCGCCGGTCTTCTCTTCCGCCGCGGCCCGGAACCGGCCGCGATCTCCTCGTCCCGCCGCGGCCCGGAACCGGCCGCGGCGTTCGTCATCCGGCGCGGTGCGACGACACCGCGCCCCTTTGCCGTGCTTTGATATTCATTCAACGCGGCGCGACGGCGTCGCGTTCTTGTTGTTTCTTCCATGGTGCACACGACGGCATCGCGTAAGATATTTTCACATTCATCCGCGTGGTGCGACGGCACCACGGCACTTGCTTTCCTCCGCAAAATAATTAAACAAGAACGATGGAGGGGGGTTCGGCCGTGTTCGTGTGGTCCGACCCCCCTCGCGTTAACTATAACACTTAAATAAATTATTTCAAAGCCTCACGTAGACATGCGATCCACGAGCAAGAAATGGAATAATTAAAGAATTAAACAACAACCCCTACCTTGATATAAGGTTCGAAGATTGAGAACGTTCCGCGGAAGACGACGTCGCGGAGGTCGGGCGTCGCGGTCGTCGTTCGTCAAATCCGTTGACGAAGATTTATGCCCGAAGAGATACGTCGTTGGCGAATCTTCGTATGCCGACGAAGAAGGTCCGAGGAGGGTGCGGCGTTCCCTCTTGTTGACACCGAGGACGAAGAAGAGAGGCGTCGTTCTTCGTCGGAGTTTGGGCGTTCTTCGTTCTTCGTCAGAGCTTGAAGATGAAGAAGAAGCTCTCCAAAAGCTCTCAAGGAGACAAACAAACAACCCATAATAAAATAAGATAACATCTTATTTTATTATTACAAAACACACAAGAATTTCAAAAGTTGAAATTCAAAAAGGCTTAACTCCCAAAATTAATTAAGTAACTTAAGTCAATTAATTAGGGGTTAAGTATGTTGAGAGAATTTGAAAAGATTAGGGGTTCGTGTGGGCCCCACCACACTTAATCCTCCCAAGGGAGGTTAAGTGGGTGTGGGTCCCACTTCCAACCTCCTTTGATAGGTTTTAACTAGTTATAATAAAATTGTTCTTCACAATTTTATTTAACTCAAACTAAAAACCCCAAAACTTAACTTTCAACCCGCAACAAACGCAACTCCCGAAAAGGTCTCTTTAAGCGAATATCGGCGCTGCGAGTTCATCGGTGCCCTCAGATTTCAATTCCGAGCACCGGATCAAAAGTTAGGAATTCCCGCTCGTTCGTTCACTGAACGTACCCGAGCCAAACTTCAGAAATTAATTCCGGGCACTCCGGGCCTCGGAATCAGGTGCCGTCTGAAACCGCGCTCTTGTAAAATTCTAAAGAAAATTAAGAAAAAATTTCCCTTGAATTTTACGGGTCTTTACATATAATGGTGTAAATAATAACTATATATGATTATTGTAAACTTATATTGATTCTGAAATAGTATACATACACTCTAATACAATTCCACGATCATGGGAACGATATCATCGCTCGTGCGTACGTACGGAATATCGTCTCCACGATGTGATGCGACTCGTTCTACATGATCTACATTGCATAATGATTATATAAAAGAATTTAATGAATTAATATGGTATATATTATACTAATACCATTCTGGAAATGAGGTATCTATAACCTAAAAAGAAGAATAAGAATTTATTCGACAAAACACGCATAAGAACAAAAAGTAATAAACACTCGAATAACAAGTAGTAATGAAATACTAATAATAAGAAGGTAAGAATATGACCATATATGATATCATAAAAATGAGTATGATCCTTGAATAAGTCAATGACATTATTTAAATCATTATACAGGAGGTTCAGACACTTACGAAGCAAATCGGACCTAAGGTAAGGGAAAATCATACAATCTCATTTTTATCCGAGATTGTTTATACTTTCGTATTTACTAGGGTGTGTTTTATCATCCACATCCATGTTTCCTCAATATGTAATATTATTTCCATCCACCTACAATTTTTTAAATCCAATTTTAACCTTCAGTGAGTTTTTAGTAAAAGATATGAAAGAAATCTTTTGTCATTTTTCATATGAGGTACTTTTTGACTTTTCCGGCAAAAGTACGGGAAGAATGTTTTTTTAACTTATACGGGCATGAATGGATTTTTAGAACATTATTTCCATGAAGCTTACATTACATGTTTTCAATTTTATTTTTAATCAACTTCTTTTAGTTCAAAATTATATGACATGTTAAGAAAGGAAATTTTTTTTGAAGTAGAAAAGATATTTTCCTCAAGAATGGAGTTCAAGTGTTTTATCTAAATTATTTTCCATCTAAGATAATATAGGGTTCTGTTTATATCCCTATTTTTTTACATTGATTTGATTATGTTATGATGGAATTATTTTTACGATATCCTTTTATGGATTATGTTATGATGTCGTGATGTTTAAGAATCCCATTTTTATTACATGGGTTATGCTATGATGTATGGTTTATGATTTTGTGGAGCACATAAGAATGGTATCATTATGAGATGGGTGGGACCTATATCTCTCTCCAAGTCATTGGGTAAATATTTATATCTCATGAGATAGACATGGCTGGAACGGCAGGTTAAACCGGTTCAGTGAAACAGGACTGGAACAAGGAGTGAACTCGGTTCAGAAATGGACTTTGTCCACTAAGATAGTCTTGGATATGAGTCTTGACTACAAAGAAATGATTCTCTATGATTATGTGTGTATGCTACAAGGTTTCATGTTTTCTATTATGATTATTGGGATTAAATTTCACTACTATGATTTATCCCATGTTATGAAATTATGATCTTTTTTGAAGGTTAATATTTCCAAAATGATATGTTCTTATGAATATTATGTGATTGATATTTCTTTTGTTTACCTTTACTGAGCATTTGAGCTCACCCTTTTGTATGTTTTCTTTTCCCCAGGTCAGGAAGAAGTATATTAAGTAAGATATTCTAGAAGGGACTCTAGATATGATAAAATAAATGGGAGACAATGTAGATTCTTTATGAACCAGTTGTTTATGTTTCCCAGTTTCTAAAGACAATATACCTATATGGTCCTTTCATGGTTTTGTTATATGTTGTAATAGGTGTACATCAATTATGATGTATTAACAATGTATGTAATGTATGGGTCGTTATAGTTGGTATCAGAGGAAAGGTATAGTCAACCTTTGGAAACTAGGATGTGAAAGCCTTAGTAAGAACCCTAAGGATAAGTCTAAGCATAGAACACAATCTTAGTGTTCTAAAAATGGCCATGAACAACCTATGATAAGACCTTAAGTGTGAAATTTTATCCTTGATTATGTGGCTTTCCTATTATAATTAGTGTTGCTCACACTATTCTTCTTGGTTTTAGTCAATGGATGGAACCCGAAGGAACCGTGTTAATGTAGAATGCGACGATCAATGCAATGATTGTCCCCCTGAGAAACCAAACATTATGGGGGATGGAATGAAAATTTTTTATCCATGCTCACACAACTTTCTCAAGCTATGAATCATGCATGACTTCCAAACGAGTAAAGGAAGGAGCAACATTCTGTTGAATCCTACATGAGGCAGCGTCCACCTTCATTCAGCGGGTCTACTGATCCATTAGTTGCTAAACAATGGATCAGTACTACTGGAAAATATATTATCAGTTCTTCAATGTTCTGAACATGATAAAGTCATCTTAGCAGTGTATCGTTTGGAAGGAGATGCTGATCAATGGTGGAATCTTATCAAGAATACGAGGAAAATAAATGAAATTGAGTCCATGGAATGGGACGAGTTCAAGAACTTGTTTTTCAATAAGTACTTCCCTCGTAGTCTCTGAACAAAGATGGAGAAGGATTTTCTTTAACTAAAGAAAAAGGTTGATGAATCTGTTGGTACCTATGAAGAAAATTTTACAAGACATGCAAGGTACGCTTCTGGTATTATTATCCAAACTGAGAGTAAGATCGATCGATTCTTTAGTGGCTTAAAACCAAGTCTTCGAAGGGCGTTAGCCATAAGGGACTTCAATAGCTATGAGGAAATCATTCGATGTGCTCTCAAAGATGAGATGGAGATTGGAGTAACCCATCTGTCATATGGGTTTGATAAGAAGAGGAAAATTGAATTCAAAGGAAAATCTAAAGATCACACTAAAAAGAAGATGAGTTTTCCCTTATGATAAAAGTGTGGAAAGAAACATGAAGAGAGGTGTCTTAAAGGGACAAGTAAATGTTTCAAATGTGGAAAGGAAGGTCATTAGGTATTTGAATGCCGAAATGATGGGAAGAAGATGTCTAGTGATGCAAATAAAGAAAAGGCTACACATAGTGCACCTCCTACACTTCAATGTTACAAGTTCAAGGAAATGGGACATTATGCCAATAAATGCCCTAATCCAAGGTTTATTGATGAAGATCAACGTCAACAAACTCTTAAGGATAAAGACAAAGGAAATTCACATGCAATTTCTATCAGCGATGTGGAGTACGATAACGATGTGGTGAAAGGTACACTTACCATCCACTCTAATGTAGTAAATGTTTTATTTGATTCTGGATCCACCCACTCTTTTATTTCTGAAGAATTTTCTAAGGGTATCACCGTATTACCTCAACAATTGGATGTTGAGTTAGCTGTGACAATCTCTAATGGTACAAAAGTCGCATCAAAAGTTTATAATTTTTCTCCGATTGAAGTTTGTGGAAAAGTGATTCCTGCAAATCTTGTGATCCTTCCTATAGTGGAATTTGATGTGATTCTTGGCATAGATTGGATTTCTCTATATGGATCTCATATCAATTTCCAAAGAAGGGAAGTCACATTTCATATTCTAGATAAATCTGTGATCGTCTATCGATGCAAGGATAAACATAACCTTCCAGTGGAAATTTCTTCCATCTTATGGGTCTTGATTCCACTAAATTAAGGTTATTTATCTCAAATGGTTGGTGAAAAACTCATGATTAAGAATATTCCCATTGTACGGGAGTTTGACAATGTCTTTCCAGAGGAATTGCCGGGTCTTCCACCAAATTGTGAAGTTGAGTTTTCAATAGAACTCGTACCGGGTGCTTTGCCTATTTCAAAGACACCTTATAGAATGGACCCAATTGAGTTGCAGGAATTGAAGAAAAATTTCCAAGAGAATCTTGATAAAGGATTCATACGCCCTAGTGCGTCACCATGGGGAGCACCTATTTTGTTTGTTAAGAAGAAAGATGGATCAATGAGACTCTGTATTGATTATCGGGAACTTAACAAGATCACGATCAAGAACAAATATCCTCTCCCATGCATTGATGACTTATTTGACCAACTACGCATAGCTCAATACTTTTCCAAGATTGATCTTCATTCAAGGTATCATCAAATAAGGGTCAAAAGGGAGGATATACCAAAGACAGATTTCCGTACAAGATATTGACACTATGAATTTATAGTGATGCCATTTGGTCTTTCTAATACCCCTGCTATCTTCATGGATCTGATGAATAGAGTCTTTAGAGACCATCTTGATCAGTTTGTGGTAGTCTTTATAGATGATATTCTTGTCTATTCAAAGAGAAAGGAAGAACATGAATATCACTTGAGAATTATATTGAAGACCCTGAGAAAGGATAATCTTTATTCAAAATTTACCAAGCGTGAATTTTGGCTTCAAAAAGTTGCATTTTTGGGACACATAATCTCAAAAGAGGGGATATCTATAGATCCAGCAAAGAAAAAGTTTATCGAAAGATGGTGGAGACCAACAACGGTAACTGAGATCTAAAGTTTTCTCAGTTGGGCTGGATATTATCGACGTTTTGTGAATGATTTTTCACGATTATCTAATCCACTCACCAAGTTGACTCGGAAAGGAGTTATGTTCATGTGGACAGAGGAATGTAAAGAGAATTTCAAGGAGTTGAAAAGAAGGTTATCCAATGCACCTATGCTCACACTTCCTTGTAGTGGAGAAAGGTTTGTGATATACAGTGATGCATCCAAGAAGGGATTGGGGTGTGTTCTCATGCCAAATGATATGTTGATAGCTTATGCCTCACGAAAGTTGAAAATCCATGAGAAAAATTACCCAACTCGTGATTTGGAGTTAGCTGCGGTAATCTTTGCATTAAATATTTGGATGCATTATCTTTATGGTGAAAGGTGTGACATTTATACTGATCATAAAAGTTTAAAGTATATTTTCAAACAAAAGGAGCTGAATATGCGCCAAAGAAGATGGTTGAAGCTGATTAAGGATTACAACTGCTCAATTCATTACCACCCTGGGAAAGCAAACAAGGTGGAAGATGCATTAAGTCAACAAGACCATGCTAGCTTATCCATGATGAGGATCACAAAAGATCCAATATTTATGGATTTACAAAGGATGGATCTTGGAATTATAATGGAAGGGGAAAAGCGTATCTTTCTCAAATGAATGTTCAACCATCTATACATGTGAAGATTAAAGAGTCATGGAAAGAAGATGTAGATTTACAAAAGAAGGTGAGAAATGTTCCTGAATTCAACCATGATTGTGATGGAATAATAAGGTTGAAGAACCAGGTTTATGTTCCTCCCATCCCCAAATTAAAGAAGGAGCTTCTGGATGAGGCTAATAGTTCTTCATTTTCTATTCATCCTGGAAGCACGAATATGTATAGGGACCTGAAAGAGTACTTCTGGTGGGATGGCATGAAAAGAGATGTTGCTGAATATGTCTCTCGATGCTTTGTTTGTTAGTAAGATAAAGCTGAGAGACAAAAGTCTAAGGGGATGTTACAACCATTACCCATACCCGAATGGAAATGGGAAAACATCACTATGTAATTTTTCACCAGACTTCCTAAAACATCCAAAGGAAATAATGCTATCTGGGTCATAATTGATCGTCTTACAAAGTCGGCACACTTCATTGCTATTAGAGAGGATTTCTCTCTGGATCAGCTTGCCAGTATATATGTAAAGGAAGTGGTAAGATTACATGGAGTACCACTTTCCATTATATATGATCGGGATCCGAGGTTTACCTCAATGTTATAGAGAAGTCTTCAACATACTCTAGATATAGAGTTGAGTTTTAGCACTGCTTATCATCCTCAGACAGACGGTCAGTCTGAGAGAACAATTCAAACTCTAGAAGATATGTTGAGAGCTTTCTCTATGGATTTCAAAGGTGGTTTGGATCAACACCCACCTTTGGTGGAATTTTCTTATAATAATAGCTTTCACTCCAGTATTCATATGGATCCTTATGAAGCTCTATATGGAAAGAAATGCAGGACTCCAACTTGCTGGGATGATGTTGGGGAAGGAAATCTATTAGGACCTGATCTTGTTGATGAGATAGCAGAAGATGTCAGATCTATTCAACAACACATAAGATCAGCTCAGAGTAGAAAAAAAGTTATGTCGACAACTGAAGAAAAGACCTAGAGTTTGAAGTGGGTGATAAAGTGTTCTTATGAATATCTCCGTGGAAGAGAGTAATGAGGTTTAGAAAGAAGGGAAAGCTGAGCCCTAGGTATATCGGTCCTTTGGAAATACTGGATCGTGTTGGGAAGGTAGCTTACCGATTGGCGCTTCCCCCAAATCTCTCTCAAGTTCACGATGTGTTCCATGTATCTCTCCTGAGAAAGTACATACCTGATCCTTCACATGTACTCAGCTCAGAAGTTGTACCGCTGGAACAAGATCTTTCTTATGAAGAACAGGTGATATAGATTCTCGATTGGAGTGAAAATGTCTTATGGAACAAGACCACTATCTTGGTGAAAGTTCAATGGAGGAACCACCAATTAGAATAATCTACATGGGAGCTTAAGGATATTATGAGGGAGAGGTATCCTCATCTGTTTGTTACAAAGTGACGAATTTTGAGGGAAAAATTCATTTTAAGGGTGGTAGAATGTAACACCTGAGACTTTTATGAGAGATATTTTGTTTTTATGTTATATAAATCATCAAAGTAATCTTTCACTACACACAACACTATCTTGGATTGCTTTATATGAAATCATGACCTTCCTCGATAGCTTGCGTCGTACGCAATACCGAGTTTCACTAAACAATGATATGCTATTAAAACTAGTCGTTATGAATAGTAATACACAGTTTTTGAAATTTTGTAAATTTTATTTTTCAAAATGGACTTCATTTTTGGATTCGGAATATCAAAATTATCCTAGGGTGAAATTTTGGTATTTTTCTGAAAACTTTCACAATTTGATAAATAGTGAAGACATTGGGTTACTATTTAAAAACCGACTTTTTATTTAAATAATTATTTATTTTATTTAAATTTATTTTATGTCAAAATTGATTCATAATACCTATATAAGTTCAATTAAATTCATTGGAGTCCTTTTATAATAATTTTAGATATATAAAAATTTTATTGACTTTTCACCGTCTTTTACCCACCTCCTAGGAGAATTTCAAAATTCACATTAAACTTAATTTTACTGCTTCTGTGAGTGGAAGTTCAAAAATCTGAAGACATGGTTAATATGAAGGACTAAAATGTGGCTCAATGAGATGAAAATAATTTTTTATGAATAGTAACTTTTAACTTTTTTTTACCACGGTTTAAAGTAAATGGGGTAATTAAGGGTAAAAATGATATTATTATTACCTCAACACATGTCCTAATTCTATTGTATAAGTTTAATTCTACCAAAAAAACCTTAGGAATAAAATAAGACCATTTAGGCCCACTTGGATTAGATTAGGAAATTTCATATTAATTTATTTAAAGAATGGTTAAAATAGTTAAAATCATAGTTTAATAAGTAAATAATTTTTAATATAGGTCTATGCATAAGATAAATTCTACTATAAATTTTCATTAGAAATATAAAACTATTTCCTACATAATGGTATTTTATTTGTAATTTTTAGACTTTAATTAATTTTATTTATGACACAATGATGATGCAGTAATTATATTATTAATGAAATATTGACATAATTGATGTTATAAATACCCAAATAAATGTAATTTGAGACTTTTTATGAATTGAAATAATTTTATATGTTAATATGACATGTTAGTATTGATTTAATTATCTTTTTTATAACTAATATTACTGTTTTTTATTTTCAAAAAAATCAATTACCAAATAGTGTCAAAATTGACATAAAGTAGTTTTTAAAACAAATATTATATTATTAATTGTTATTTTATTCCTAAAAATCTAAGGCTCGGCAAAATCACTTAGATAAAGTTTTATATATTACTAATAAACAACTTAGGGTTTCTTTGTATTGTTATAGTAAGTTTATTAACCTTATAGTGTAAGAAAACAAAAAAGACACGATAAAAGAAAAATTATTTAACTTAAAGTTAAATCTAAATGATAACATTAAAATACAACCATAAAATTGTCTAAATTATATTGGCTGAGATTATTTAGACCCATAACCACCTTAGCATCGAAATAAATCAATTTGGAGCTATTAAAAACCGAATATGACTTTATAATAAAATAATAGTTTTAGTTTTTTCAAAGGCGCCCCTCTCCTCCCTTATAAAAGGGCACCTCCTCCCTCTCTTTATAACACCACTTTGAGCCTTACATCTCGTCCAAAACCTACCAAATTATCTTCTCCACTTCCCTAAAAACATCTTAGAGATCCTGGTCTTCTTCAAAGACAAATTTTAGTGCCCTTAAAGGAGGTCTCAAAGAGGCGCTTCAAAGAAGAGGTAATGTCTGTTACCGCTTCTTTCATCTTTATTTCTTCTTCCATTTATTATTCTTTAGTTGTTTCATTATGAAGTAATAACATAAGTATCACTCACATAATTATATTCTGTTATAACTATTAAACAACCCTATTTCACCGTCTATCCATCCTACGGAAAACGAAATCACCGCGCGTGCGTACATACAGAATATTGTCTCCACGTCGTGGTATAATCTACATTCCACCACCACATTACTTGGATGGGTATAATGGTGTAAAGAATAACTATATATGATTATTTTAATGTTATATTGATTCTGAAATAATACACATACACTCCAATTCAATTCCACGATCATGGGAATGATATCATCGCTCGTGCGTACGTACGGAATACCGTCTCTACGATGTGATGCGACTCGTTCTCCATGATCATCACTGAATAATGATTATTTAAATGAATTGAATGAATTAATATTATATATATTACACTAATAACATTTTGTAAATGAGATATCTATAACCTAAAAAGAAGAATAATAATTTATTCAACAAAACAGGCATAAGAACAAAAAGTAATAAACACCTGAATAACAAGTAGTAATGATATATTACTAATAAGAAGCTAAGAATATGACCATATATGATATCATAAAATTTTTTATGATTGTGGAATAATTCAATGACATTATTTAAATTATTATACAGGAGGTTCGGACACTTACGAAGCAAATCGGACCTAAGGTAAGGGAAAATCTCACAATCTCATTTTTATCCGAAATTGTTTATACTTTGGTATTTACTGGGGTGTGTTTTATCATCAAAATCCATGTTTCCTCAATATTTAATATTACTTCCATACACCAAAAAAAATTTAAATCCAATTTTACCCTTCGGTGAGTTTTTAGTAAAAGATATGAAAGGAATCTTTTGTTGTTTTTCGTACGAGGTACTTTTTGACTTTTCCGGCCAAAGTACTGGAAGAATGTTTTTTAACTTATACGACATGAATGGATTTTTAGTACATTATTTCCATGAATCTTCCTTTACAAGTTTTCATGTTTATTTTGAATCAACATCTTTTAGTTCAAAATTATATGACATGTTATGAAATGAAAATGTTTTTGAGGTAGAAAGGATATTTTCCTCAAGAATGGAGTTCAAGTGTTTTATCTAAATTATTTTCCATCTAAGATAATATAGGGTTCTATTTATATCCCTATTTTTTTACATTGATTTGATTATGTTATGATGGAATTATTTTTACGATATCATTTTATGGATTATGTTATGATGACGTGATGTTTAAGAATCCTTTTTTTATTACATGGGTTATGCTATGATATATGGTTTATGATTTTTTGGCACACATAAGAATGGTATCATTATGAGATGTGTGGGACCTATATATCCCTAGAATGCATTGGGTAAAGATTTCTATATCATGAGATAGACATGGCTGGAATGGTAGGTTAAACCGGTTCAATGAAACAGGACTGGAACGAGGAGTGAACTCGGTTCAGAAATGGACTTTGTCCGCTAAGATAGTCTTGGATATGAGTCTTGACTACTAATAAATTATTCTCTATGATTATGTGTGTATGCCACAAAGATTCATGTTTTAAGTTATGATTATTGGGATTACATTTCACTACTATGATTTATCCCATGTTATGAAATTATGATCTCTTTTGCAGGTTAAGATTTCCAAAATGATATGTTCTTATGAATATGATGTGATTGATATTTTTTTGTTTACCCTTACTGAGCATTTGAGCTCTCCCTTTTGTATGTTTTCTTTTCCCCATGGTCGGGAAGAAGGATATTAAGTAATATATGCCAAAAGGGACTCCAGATATGATAAAATAAATGGGAGACAATGTAGATTCTTTATGAACCAGTTGTTTAGGTTTCCCAGTTTCTAAGGAAACTATACCTATACAGTCCTTTCATGGTTTTGTTATATGTTGTAATAAGTGTACTTCAATTTTGAAGCATTAACAATTTATGTAAAGTATGGGTCGTTATACCTTGTCTCATCCAAACCCTGCCCAAATAAGCTCTCAAAATCCCAATATTTCACATAGATGCCTTAATTTAGGCAGAAGGCACTTCAAGAAGTCTGTTTGGTTCAAACCAGTGGGAGTTACCCAAATTAAAGGTAATGGTTTCTCTTAAATTATTTTTTTTTACTTCTCCAACCCATAAACTGTTTTTATTCCTTTATTTTATAACAAAAAAATTATCCTAAATATACTAGGATGTTTTTATGAGAAGGATTCGAACTACACTTACACACGCCTCCATCAAAAGGGTAAAGAACATACTGTTTCTCTGGATGGAAAACTAACGCCTCACAAAATGATGATTGTTGAATTATCTCCTACCATCTCTTGTGGTGGCCATTAAGATGAAAGTGTATTTATATAAGATATATATATTATTTTTATGTTTTCTTTATGATTCTGTATTTTTAATTTATATCATTATTTTATGGTTCCATTATGGGGAAAACACGATAATTTCATTTGAGGAAGTGCGGACTACCGCCCCCTCAAATTGATATGACTCGTTAATGCCTTATGTGGGACATATAAAGGATAGATTTAATGATATGATATATGATATTATACTGTAATTAAAATATACCTTTATATAATTATGTTTCAATTCCATTAAAATACAAAATAGAAATGAATGTAGTGTTCATGCCAACGTACGACTTACTGTCTCCATGAACGGTTCATTACATTTCATATCTCCAAATTTTATGTATGGTTATAAATACATATATATACTGAATATATAATATATATATGATTTATAAATCATGTATATAATTCTTGAGATAATGTAATTTTGACCACATGGAAAAATTGTAATTATAACAAGTTCATTTTTGACTCATGTTCCGAACATCGATAAAATATCCAATATGAACACAAATAATTAACTAATTGTTATAGCAAGGTAATAAGTGATATAAAAGGAATAATAAAAATGAAAAATGTTTTTAATCAAGATGAAATTAAATTTTTTTTATTATTCAGGAAGAACAAGGAATATACAAGACAAGTCAGACTTGAGGTAAGGGGTTTCTTATCCCACTCTTAATTCTATGAGATCTCCATTGTTCGCCACTTATTTATTGAATTTGGTGTATTGTGTACTTCTATTTGATATACATTATCAATAGTCTCTTTATATTCATGGTATTATGTGATTAATTTGGTGGTTATTAAATTTTGGTCATACGACTCAATTGATTACAAAGAAGTAAGGGTTTTTCATCTCACTTTTTATTACCATGAGTTCCATGCTATATTGGCCACTATTTCATTTAGTGTGGCATATGTACTATCCATGATTGTATTAATTGTGTAATATAATTTAATTTATGTGTATTTACATCATAATTTTATGATCCTTTTTTTATGGGGTGTATGTTTCGTAAGTTACCAAATCGGTAAGGGAATTTCAATTTTCAATTTCCACTTATTCAAATTTACGCATACTTCATTGATTATTTTACTCAATGATTATGTGTGGAATAACTATTTATTATTTATGTAGTAATTTACACTCCCATTTGTGTGAATATAATTTTGATACACATAATCATTCCATCGATAATTTCTTAAGTCATTGATATGAACTTGATAGGAGTAATCTTAACTCAATTTCCATTCATTGAGTCAAACATCCAAGTCATTGGTGTTTTTTTTACTAGAATACGTGTGAAGGTACTCTGATTGATTTACACTAAATATACAATCATATTGAGTGTATTTGTATTTTTCACACATAATATTGTCATTTATTTATCCTTAACCTAAGGGTACAGTCTTTATAAGGGACTTTATCTCAATTTTCATTCCATTGAGACTTCTTTGTTGTTATGAACCAATTCACTGTTATATGGTGTATATACTATCCTTTGACAAGGTATATCGTGAAATACATTATTCTCATGATATTATATTTTTTTTATTGCCTCAATTATTTTTATTCAAGCATCTCTCATTTGGTTAGAAACTCTAATTAAAATATCATTTTTAACAGTTTAATAGATTTATTCTTCTAAATCTTTCTCATTAGTGTCCATGTTTTAAAAATAGTTTTAAAGATATATTTATATGGACATTAATGTTTTAAAATTAAAATTACTTTTAAAATTTTCACTGTGGTATGGGTCACTTTGATTCAAAAATCTATTTTAAACAACATCTTGATAAATAGTGATACTTTTAAATGTTTTCATGAAAAAGGGGGATATTTCTCTCAAATAGTTTTGATGATTTTTTTCATCTATGTCAATATCCTTCATTATTCTCTATTGAGGTTAATATATTATAATAACATCTTCCATATTGTATTGAATATGTTATGTTTGACTATGTGTGTGCTATTTTAACACCATTCATGATTTGTGGTTAAAATATTGACATTCCGTATGCTAGTTTTAATATGAATGTTCAGATTATGTTTCAAAATTTTCGTATGAGGAAATAATTAGACTTAGTAAGTGAAGGGTGGAGATTTATATTTCTCCTCGATGCATTGATAGCTCTCATAAGGAAATTATAAGTTGAATTAGCCGAGGCCTTTTCAAATTTTTGATATATGGTTTTGGCCAAGGCCTTAATCATTTTTAGACATCTTGACCGAGGCCTTGACAAAATGTTTCCGAATGTCCGACGTTATGCATTCCATCATTATGAGATTATATATTGATATTTCATCTGGTTATTCGACTAGTAGAATTACCATGACTATGTTTTATTATGTAATTATTTACTCAGCTCATATTCCTACCATAAAGTGGTCAAGTTTATTATTTGTAAAGGCATGTGTTTTCAATTATTCAGCGTGCCTAATGTTTATGTTACCATCCACTATATTTCTTACTATTACTAAGCATTTGTGCTCACCCCTTTCCCATGTTTCAATTTTCCAGGATATAAAGAAGTTAGTTCTGAGTGACTTGCAAGAATAATCTTGGAAACTTGGATGTATCTAGTGGAATAAATTAGTGTTGTTTTTCTTTTCAAGTTGTAATGTTGAACTTATGTATGTATCATGTTTCCAAGACTACTAAACTGATAAATCCTTCAGGAATTGATTCCTTGTAATCATGCCAATGTATTAAAATAATGCACTGACTTTTGTATTCTGGGGTCGGGGCGTTACACCACAATCCACAAGACATAATCCATATTTCATTTTTCCAACCAAATCTATTATCTAGACTATTCATTTCAGTATTTATCATCAACCACATTTAACAACACATCCCATAATTTATTTATTAATTATACATTTCCATCCCATTGACCAAACCAAAACTTGTACATTTCAATCATTATTAAATAGTTATTCCATCACTATCTAGGCATCCAGAACAATACGACCACACATCACAAGGAGTTCATAATCTATGTCCCACCATCACCACACCATCCCAAAATCATGGAAAAACAAACACCACCATTCCTACCCCAATTAATTACCAAACAACCACCACCTTAATACCACAAAATATTGACCAAACCACCAACTCACCACCTCAAAAGCATTTCCAAACAACGACCACCTCACCGCCTAGGGGAACAACCACATCTCACCCATCATCCACAGTTCACATCACAACCACAAATCACCACCCCATAAGCACTCATACACATAAAAACAAATAAAATATCATTTTTTAGATTTTTTAACACCCCATGATTTCATAATACATTATTTTTTCAAAGTAATTCAATAACTTGCACTACACACAACATCGAGTTCCATCGCACCATGACTTACCAAACTAGTTGTTCAAAAGTAGTTATGAATAGTATTAACTGAATTTTGAACATTATATAATCCTTATAATTTTATAATCCATATTATGAGTTTCTTAGACATAATGTTAGAACAAATTCATTTTTTTCAGATAAAAGAAGTATTTTTCAAAAACAAATGCAATTTTACCACCTTTCAATGGTGGACCTTTTTTATATCCAATATTTGAAACATTTATATTAAATTTGAAAAAATAAAATTATTCTTTATAATGGGTACATAATAATTTATTTTCAATAAATTTTTGGTTTTTTCTGATAACTTTCATATTTGGGTGAATAGTGAAATTATTATATTTTAACTGGAAACAAATTTTTTAATCAAAATAATTGATAGTTTTAAATTATAACATTTAATTGTTTGGAAGTATAATTAGATTATATTTTTACCATTTAATCCAATTCTGGTCATTTTAAGTAATTTCAATTTGAAATTGGACATAAACAAGTGTCAATCTTTTTATAGTTATTATTTCTTAAAAATACGCCTTTTTGTTTTGACAACGGGAATTAATTTTAAATTAATTAATGCAACTTATATGTTTCTAAATTCATAAAATAGAATTAATTTTGGAATTATGAATATCAAAATTATCTTAGGGTGAATTTTTGGTATTTTTCTGAAAACATTCAATTTTTGATGAATAGTGAACACACTACGTTATTTTTTAAAACCCACTTGTTATTTAAATAATTAATTATTGTATTCAAATTTATTTTAAGTCAAAATAGATACTTAATAATAATATTAGTTCAATGTAATTCATTAGATTATTTTTTATAATAAAATTATATGTATAGAATTTTATTGAACTTTTTACCATCTCTTACCCAACTTCTAGGAGCATTTGAAAAAATTGTATGAAACTAAATTTTACCGCTTATGAGAGTTGAATTTAAAAAATTTGGGAGACATGGATTACCTTATAATGTAAAATGTGGTTCAATAAGATGAAAATAATTTTTGATGAATAGTAACTTTTGACTTTTATTTACCACACTTGAAAGTAAATAGGGTAATTAAGGGTAAAAATGATATTATAATTACCTTAACACATTACCTAATTCTATTGGATAAGTGTAATTCGACAAAAAAAACCTTATGAATAAAATATGACCCTTTAGGTCCACTTGGATTAGATTAGGACATTTATTATAATTTAATTTAAAGAAGAGTAAAAAGTGTTAAATTTAAGTTTTCATAACTAAAACATTTTAATATAGGATTATACATAAGATATATTCAATTAAAAATATAAAGTAGAAATAGAAAAATATTTCCTACATAATGGTATTTTATTTATAATTTTTAGACAATAAATGATTTAATTCATTTATGACACAATGATGATGCAGTAGTTACCTTATTAATGAAAGATTAAAATAATTGATATTATAAATATCCAAATAAAGGTAATGTGAGAATTTTGATGAATTAAACTAATTTTATAGGCCAATATGACATGTTAGGGTTGATTAGATAATTTTTTTCAAAGTGATAAGGTTGTTATGACTTTCACAAAAACAAAATACCAGATAGTGTCCAAATCGACATAAATTAATTTTTAAAACAAATACTATATTATTGGTTGATATAATATTCCGAAAAAATATAAGGCTTATAAAGAGGGATTAAATAATGTTATATATGTCCTTAATAAACAACATGAGGTTCTCTAGGATGTTTATATAAGGTTTATTAACCAAATAGTTTAAGAATACAAGAATACACGGTAAAAGTTATATTATATAACTTAGAGGTACATCTAAAAGTTAAGATTAAAATGGTAACCCAAACTTGTCTAAAACCTATTGGTTGAGTGTATTTAGACCCATCCCCACTTTATCATCTAAATAAATCAAATTTTAGCCATTATAAATCGAATATTATTTTATTATAAAATAATATATCAATCTTTTCCTAAGGTGCCCCTCACCCCTCTTATAAAAGGGCACTCCCCCTTCTCTCAAATTCACACCTTCAAAGCCATTTGACTTGGCCAAATCCTACCCAAATATCCTAAAAACATTCCTCCCTTCACCCTAGTGGCCTTCCTTTGGTATTAAAGACAACCTAAGGATCCCTTTTGATCAAGTCAAAATGAAGAACCCAAAGAAGAGGTAAATATTTCATCACCTCTTTCAAGTTATTTTCATCTTCCACTTCCTCTTTATTTGTTGTTTCCTTTATAAAATAATAATTCCAGTATCTTCCAAATACTGTGATGTTATTATAAAAATGTAACAACCATATTCATTATTCTTTCCATCCTATAACTGACAAAGTCACCATACATGGGTACGTACGGATTACCGTCTCCACGTCGTGGTGTAGTTTGTCATTCAAATATTTCATTATTTGGATGAGTATAATAATGAGTATAAATGATGTACATAATAAATATAACATGTTAATGATTCTGTATATATGATATAACATCCAATTACATACTATTTCTCCATCAATATAATGATATTGTCCCTCGTACGTATATACAGATTACCATCTCCATGACGCGATGAGATTCATTTCCATGATCACCATTCAACGATGATTATAAAAATATATATATTATTAATACGTATGTAATTTATGAAATAATAATTATACTAGATATATATTTATATATATATGTACTTACATATAACTTTTTCACTTACTTCCGTTCAATACGATATGAAAACAGAAACAATGTTTATGCGTAAGAATGACATACCATCTCAATAAACGGTGCATTCCATTTCATATATCTATCTGTTATAAATATTTATATTCTAAATATATATGATATATAAATCAAGGTTTATATTTTGGAAGTATTTAAATCATGATCTAAATTATCTGATCATGAATAAAAAGTTAAAACACGTACGATAATGAAAGTGATTATTACATAAAATGTTAATTTAACTTGGAAATCATTATTAAATGGGTAGTATAAAATCCTAAATGGATCATATAAGATATCATAATAATGTATATGGTTCTTGTATAATTTAATAACTATTATTTAACAATTATAAATGAGTTTAATGTACCCTCGACCAAGGAAAGGTGCAAGGTAAGTGTTAATTCAACAATCTATTTATTATCCGAGATTTTTTTTTAAGTAACTATCTATTGGGACCTCTTTATCATCAACATCCATGTTTCTCAAAAATTTATTTCAAAACATTTTTAATATTTAATAGACAAGGGTTTAAATTCTTTTATACCCTTATTTTACCATATATATATTTTAACGGAATCTTTCCACCGTTTTCCAAATAAGGTACTTTATAACCGTTTCGACAAAATTAATGTAAGAATGTTTTTTTAACTTATACGGAGGGTGAATATATTTTCCACCATTATAAAATGGTCAAATATTCCCTTATAAGCTTATAATAATATTTTCAAAATAAATTGTTTCTTTATAATTATGTGAGTCTTAAATGATTTCAAAATAGAAAGAGATTTTTATCTCAAATAGTTTTGATTTCATCTATGTCAACATCCTTTGATAAATTTACCACTTGTTTGAAGATGATTTGTTATGATACAAATATTCCATATTGTATTTAAGGTTTTGTGACTTTCTTCAATGTGTATAAGTTATTTTTATACCTTTCATGGTTTATGGTTAAAGTATTGACATTTTGTATGCTAGTTTTAATACGAATGTTTATGTTATATTTCAACCTTTTCTAAAGATGAATGTATTAGACAAGTATGTTCTGGGTTCGGGATTGGTAAAATTAAGCCCTCCGAGTTGGGGTATGGTTACAGCAGACCCTCTAGGATGGAGCCCAGTTACAGAGGCTCTCCAGGTTGGAGTCCGGTTACAGAGGCTCTCCGGGTTGTAGTCCGGTTACAAAGGCTCTCCGGATTGGGGTCCGGTTATAGTTAGCCCCTAGGTCCTGGAACGAGGCCTTGACATAGAAATTAATGCCTGGTACTGTACATTCCCTTATTATGAAATTAGTTATTAATGTGATTATTCGACTAGTAGAATATCCATGTGCATGTTTATATGGTAATGTTTGATTTATTTTTTCCATATTATGTTCATGTTTATGTTTAAAAGTCTATTGTTTTTATTACACATCTTGCCTTAAATGTTTATAACTTTTGCTAAATTATTTACCCTTTCTGAGCATCTGATCTCACCCCTTTCTTTTGTTTTATTTTCTGAGGATCCCAAAAAGTGTTTTATGTTTGAGATGCAGGGTTAAGCTAATTGAACAATGGAATTCTCAATGTATTATAATTTTTTGTGTTGTATGTTAGAAAGTGTAATGTAACATTCATGTATGAAATATATTTTACATGACTGCTAAACTGATCGGTCTTTCGGGACTTGATTCCTTGTAATCATGCCAATATATTAAAATAATACACCTACTCTAGGAATCTAGGGTCGGGGTGTTATATTTATTATTAGAGAAAGTTTAGAAATTACCTTGGAAACTAGATTTAGATATACTTTGATTAGACCACATTACCCTAAGATAGACATTGAGGATTAGTCTAGATGAACTTCCAAGTATTTTGGTAATGTACATATTTTGTGAGTTTTCCATGACAATACATCCCTATCTGGATACAATCAGGTAGAGGCAGTTCTGGCACATATGTACCTAGGGGTAAAATCCAAAAACACCACTTTGAGATAGACTCAAATGGGAATTGGTGCATGACAATGGGCCTTACTTCACTCTTGGTTACGACACTCCCGAGGGATATGCTTAGGATAATTATCATTGTTTTACAAATCATTATGAAGGATTTATGAGTATATACCTCCTACCAGAAAATATTTTTATGATTATAGATTATATCCATAAACTATTCAATTTACATTAGGTATTTTACAAGTTTAGAATAATTAATTGTGATTCAAAAACTGACCTAGTGTATGCCATTGTATAGAAATGGCGCCCAGTAGAAGGAATGAGAACTCCAACAATACTTATGATCCAAAGAGTAAGAAGGAGCATATAATTCATGTTATTAATCAAAAATTTATAAGGGAAATAGTCTCCCATGTATTCTCTACATATGTAGAAATAATATCATGTGTTAATAAGATAAGTAAGAATTCTCTGAGTCCTATGCCTTTTAAGGGAAGTAAGAGAAGAAAAGGATGGTAGAGAGAAAGATGGATAAAGGGAAGAGGGGAAAGAAGGATTTTCCCATATATGATAAATGTTTAAAGAATCACCTTGGTAAATGATTGAAGGTAATGTAAGTTTTTTATAAGTGTGTAGAAAAAGGACAATAATTATGTGACTGCAAGGGTAATAAAAAGGTTTCAGATGTAAAATTCTACATCTACAAGGCTTTGGGACACTATGCGAATCAATATCCCACTCATTAGAGTATACCGCAAATGATGCTATTGGATAATAATAAAGTTATGATAATAACTCAGATGAAGAGGAATTAATAGTGTTCTTATGTTGTCATTATAGAATTATTTCATTTGAGTGTTGTATCAACAATATACTGGTTTTATTTATTATGAAGATAAACAAGGATTGCACTGCAGTACTATTTTATTGAGGATTTGAGATATATGGTTCTAAGAAAAGTGACTTAAAATTAAGCTACACTATTTATAAAATACATGGTATATGTAAAGTTAATCCTTAATATGTTCATGATAATGAGGTTGTGATTTTGGAATACGAGATGGTTGATTTGGATAAATTATATTAGATATTCTTGACTTCCTTGGAACTTATTAAGAGTTTGTTTGTTTCATCATTGTTGGAATATTCAAAATTTTTAGATATAAGGAATATATCCAGTATTCTATAAATAATAGGGGAGAATTGATGTAATAAATAAGGTTTCATGGTAATTCAGGGTGTTACCAAGTTTTAAAAGAATACATGATGATGGTTTTCACATGTTATTACATGGAAAAAAAGATCTTCATTATGTTTAACTTCCTTATAAATTTTGGATTGTGAGTTTTGATAGAATTATTTTGGATAAGTATAAAGGTTGGAATTGATTAAGTTTGAAATTGGATACTATTGTTAAGGTTATTTTTGGATTGTTATAAACAGGACAACCCAGAGGTCGGGTGACAACCAGTCACGTCTGGTAAGGCCACGAGACTTGAACTCGCAACCGAAGGGCGACAAGGGTGCATCAACTACCACTAGCCTAAGTGATGTCCTGGTCTTTTTAATGTAGTATCTTTTTTAAAAGTTCGGATAGGTGAATTATAATATCATTATTTATGGACCCCTATATGATTAGGACAAATAGAATATTTTTTTGAAATCTTTTGGAGTGAATGATGAGTTTGTAGTAGGAATTAGTTGAAGGATGAAACTCTACTTGTCAAGTATATATATATATATACACAATATTTTTCCTCTTATTATATGGATAAATTAATTATTAATCTTTAGGTAAAGGATCTTATAACTGAAAATGTGTTATCCTAATACCTTATGTTTTGTTGAACTGATGATACATTAAATCATTATAGATTGATGGATTTGAGGCCCTTAATTTTACACTTTTTTGTGATTCGTGACCTCAATCACTCCATATAAATATTTATATTTTCCCTCTAATTACATTTCTCTAATTTCCACCAATGTTCTCTTAATTGAGATCATAATTTGGTGGTGACATTTTCATTTCCCTTTTCCTCTTATTAAGACTAAATTTTATTAACCCAATTTCTGAGGTGGGTTTTCCGCAAAGGTGTTGTTCTATTTTTGACCATTTATTTTCAAAGAACAATTTAAAATTGTGAGGATGCAATTTATTGAAGGAGAGGAGAATGTAACACCCCATGATTTCATAGTACTTTATTTCTTCAAAGCAATTCAATAACTTGCACTACACGCAACACCAAGTTCAAGCACACCACGACTTACCGAACTAACCGTTCAAAAGCAGTTATGAATAATATTAACTGAATTTTGAACATTATATAATCCTTATAATTTTAGAATCCATATAATGAGTTTCTTAGAAATAATGTAAGAACAAATTTATTTTTCAGATAAAAGAAGTATTTTTTTAAAAATGCAATATTACCGCATTTTAATGGAGAAACTTTTTTTAAATCCAATATTTGAAATTTTATATTAAATTTGAAAAAATAAACTTCTAATTTAGAATCAGGACATAAAAATTTAGTTTCAATAAGCTTTTGGGGTTTTTCTAATAACTTTCATATTTGGGTGAATAGTGAATAATACTATACTGTAACTGGAAAAAAAAATTTTAATCCAAATAATTGATAGTGATAAATTATAAATTTTAATGTTTTGGAAGTATAATTAGATTATATTTTTACTATTTAATCCAATGATGGTCATTGTAAGTAATTTCACTTTGAAATTGGACATAAACAAGTGTTAATCTTTTGATAGTTATTATTTCTTAAAAATACGCCTTTTAGTATTGACAACCGGAATTAATATTAAAATAATTAATGAAAATTATATGTTTTTAAATTGGTAAAATAGAATTTAGTTTTGATTTTGGAATATCAAAATTAGCATTGGGTGAATTTTTGGTATTTTTCTGAAAACATTCAATTTTTGATGAATAGTGAAAAACACTGCGTTATTGTATAAAACCAACTTGTTATTTAAATAATTAATTATTGTATTTAAATTTATTTAAGTCAAAATAGGAACATAATAACAATATTAGTTCAATGTAATACATTGGAGTCTTTTTTATAATAAAATTAGATATATAATATTTTATTGAACTTTTTACCGTCTTTTACCCACATTCTAGGAGCATTTGAATATTTGTATATAAAATAAATTTAATGCTTCTATGAGATGAATTTAAAATATCTGATATATACGGTTATCCTCAGTAAGTAAAAAGTGGTTCAATAAGATGAAAATATTTTTTTTTGAATGCTAACTTTTGACTTTTATTTACCACAGTTAAAAGTAAATAGGGAAATAATGGGTAAAAATGATATTATAATTACCTTAACACATGTAATAATTCTATTGGATAAGTGTAATTCGACCAAAAACAACATTATAAATAAAATATGACCCTTTAGGTCTACTTTTATTATATTAGGACATTTATTATTCTTTAATTTAAAGAATAGCTAAAAGTGATAAATTCACGTTTTCATAACTAAAACATTTTAATATAGGGTTACACATAAGATAAATTCGACTATAAATATTATTTAGAAGGATAAAAATATTTCCTACATAATGGTATTTTATTTATAATTTTTAGAGATTTAATAATATAATTTATTGACGACACAATGATGATTCAATAATTACCTTATTAATGAAAGATTAAAATAATTGTTATTATAAACATATAAATAAATGTAATTTGAGAATTTTTATGAATTACAATAATTTTCTAGGTTAATATAAAATTTTAGGGTTGATTTTATAAATTTTTTTCTAAGTGATAAGGTTTTTATGACTTTTACAAAAACAAAATACCAAATTGTGTCAAAATTGAAATAAATTAATTATTTAAAACAAATACTATATTATTGGTTGATATAATATTCCTAAAAAATAAAAGGTTCAACCAAAGGGATAAATTAATATTATATATGTCCTCAAGGAAGAACTTTAGGTTCTCTTGGATGATATATTAAGTTTATTAACCATATAGTGTAAGAATAGAAGAAGACACAGTAAATGTTATATTATTTAAATTAGAGTTAAATCTAAAAGATAAGATTAAAATGGTAACCTAAACTTGTCTAAAACCTATTGGTTGAGATTATTTCGATCCATAACCACTTTATCTACGAAATAAATTAAATTGGAGCCATTATAAACCGAATATAATTTTATTATAAAATAATATTTCAATCATTTCCTAAGGTGTCCCTCACCCCGCTTATAAAAGGGTAGTCCCCCTTCTCTCAAATTCACCCCATCAAAGACATTTGGCTCAGCCAGCCAACCACTGCCCAAATATCCTCCCAACTTTCCTCCCTTCATCCTAGAGGCCTTAGTATGGTTATAAATCCAACATAAAGATCCCATTTGGTCATGTCAAAAAGAAAAACCCAAAGAATAGGTAAATATTTTTTCACCTCTTTCAAGTTCTTTTTTTCTTCCACTTCCACTTCCTCTTTCTTTGTTTTTTCCATTCTTAAATAATAACTCAAGTATATCCTATATACTGTGATGTTATTATAAAAATGGTATCCATATTCATTATTCTATCCATCCTATAAATGACAAAGTCACCATACGTCCGTACATACGGATTACCGTCTCCATGTCGTGGTGTAGTTTGTAATGAAAACATTTCATTATTTGGATGGGTATAAAAAATGAGAATAACTGATGTAAATAGTAAATATAACATGTTAATGATTCTGTATATATTATTTACCATCCAATTACATACGATTTCTCCATCAATATAATGATAGTGTCACTCGTGCGTGCGTACAGATTACTGTCTCCATGAAACGATGAGATTCATTTCCACGATCACCATTCAATGATGATTATAAATATATATATTATTAATAAGTATGTAATATATGAAATAATAATTCTTTAGGATATATATATATATGTACTTACATATTTCTTATTCACTTACTTCCGTTCAATACGATGTGAAAATAGAAACAACATTTATGCGTACGAACAACAAACCGTCTCCATAAACGGTTCCTTCCAATTCATATATCTATATATTATAAATATTTATATTCTAAATATATATGATATATAAATCAAGTTTTATATTATGGAATTATTTAAATCATGTTCTATGTGATATGACCAAGAATAACAAGTTAAAACACGTACGATAAAGAAAGTGATTATTACATAAATTGTTAATTTAACATGGAAATCATTATTAAATGGGTAGTATAAAGTCATAAATAGATCATATATGATATCATAATTATGTATATGGTTCTTTTATAATATAATAAAAATTATTTAACTATTATACAGGAGGTTACCGTACCCTCGACCAAGGAAAAGTGCAAGGTAAGGGTTGATTCTACAATTTATTTATTATCCGATGTTGTTTCTACGTAACTATCTACTGGGACCTATTTATAATCCACATCCATGTTTAATAAAAATTTATTTCAAATTTTTTTTAATATTTAATAGATAATGGGTTAAATTCATTTATACCCTTATTTGACATTATATGTTTTTGAAAGTAATATTTCCGTTGTTTTCCAAATAAGGTACTTTATGACCTTTTCGACAAAATTAAGGTAAGAATGTTTTTTTAACTTATACGGTCGGTGCGGCGATTTTCTGCCATTATACCATCATTGAATCTTCCCTTAAAATCATAAAAGAATATTTTCAAAATAAATATTGTCTTTATAATTATGTGATTCTTAAATGATTTTAAAATAGAAAGAGATATTTCTCTCAAATAGTTCGGAATTTATCTATGTCAATATCCTTTGATAAATTTTACACTTTTTTGAAGTGAATTTATTATGATACAAATCATTCATATTGTATTTAAGGTTTTGTGATATGTTTGACTGTGGATGAGTTATTTTTATGCCATTCATGGATTATGGTTAAAGTATTGAAATTTTGTATGCTAGTTTTAATACGAATATTTATGTTATATGTCAAACATTTCTAAAGATGAATGAATTGGAATAGTATGTTCCTGGTTGAGGAATGGTAAAAGTAAGACCTTCGAGTTGGGGTTCAGTTATAGTAGACCCTCCAGGTTGGAGTCCGGTTACAGAGGCTCTCCGGATTAGAGTCTTGTTACAGAGGCTCTCTAGGTTAGAGTCTGGTTACATAGGCTCTCCGGGTTGGGGTCCGGTTACAGTTATCTCCTAGGTCATGGCACAAGGCCTTGACATAGAAATTAAAGTTTGGTACTATATATTCCCTCATTTTGAAATTAGTTATTACATGTGATTATTCAACTAGTAGAATATCCATGTGCATGTTTATATGGTAATGTTTGATTTATTTTTGCCATATTATGGTCATGTTTATGTTTAAAATTCTATTGTTTTTATTAAACATCTTTCCATAAAGGTTTATAGATTACGATAAATTATTTAATCTTACTGAGCATCTGAGATCACCCATTTGTTATGTTTTATTTTCCTAGGATCCCAATAAGTGATTTATGTTTGATATGAAGGGTTATGCTAAGGGAACAATGGCATTCTCAAAGGATTATTTTTTTGTGTTGTATGTTAGACATTGAAATGTAACGTTCCTATAGGTAATCTATTTTCCAAGACTGCTAAACTGATCGGTCTTTTCGGACTTTATTCCTTGTAATCATGCCAATGTATTAATATAATGCACCGACTCTGGGAATCTAGGGTTGGGGTGTTACAGTTGGTATCATAAGAAGTTTAGAAATAACTTTGGAAACTAGATTTAGATAAACTCTGATTAGAGAACATTACCCTAAGATATACATTGAGGATTAGTATAGAAGAAGTTCCAAGAATTTTAGTAATGTAGAGATTTTGTGAGTTTTTCAAGAAAATAAATCCATGTCTGGATACAAGTAGGTAGAGGTGGCTCTGGCGCAGATGTACCTAGGGGTAAAACCCAAAAACATTGCTTTGAGCTAGACTCGAATGAGAACTGGTGCACGACAACGAGCCTTACTGCACTCTTTGTTACGACACTTCTGGGGGATAAGCTTAGGATAATTCTCATTTTCTTTACAAATCATTATGAATGATTTATGAGTGTCTACCTCCTCGAAGAAAATATTTTTATGATTACGAATTATATCCATAAATAGTTCAATTAACATTAGGTATTTTAAAAGTTTGTAATTATTCATTGCGATTCATAAAATGACCTAGTGTATGCCATTGTATAGAAATGGTGCCCAATACAAGGAATGAGAACTCCAAAAATATGTATGATAGAATGAGTAAGAAGGATTATATCATTCATGATATTAAGCCAACATTTAGAAGGGAAATAGTCCCCCGTGTATTCTTGACATATTATGAAATAATGTCATGTGTTAACAAGATAAGTAAATAATTCTCTCAGTCCTTTGGCTTTGAAGGGAAGTAAGAGAAGAAAAGGATGGTAGAGAGAAAGATGGATAAAGGGAAGAGGGGAAAGAAGGATTTTCACATATGTGATAAATGTGAAATGAATCAAATTGATAAATGCTTGAATGGAATGAGAGTTTTTTATAAGTATAGAGAAAAAGGACACCAAGTACATGATTCCAAGGTTAATAAAAAGGTTTCAAATGTAAAATGCCTCATCTACAAGGCATTGGGACACTATGCGAATCAATGTACCAATCATCAGAGTATACCACAAATGATGCTATTGGAAAATAATCAAATTATGATACTGCCTTAGATGAAGAGGAATGACTAGTGTTCGTATGTAGTTATGATAGAATTATTTCATTTTAGTTTTGTATCAACAATATACTAGTTATATTAATTATGGAGATAAATAAGGATTGTACTGCAGTACTATTTTGTAGAGGATTTGAGATTATATGGTTATAAGAAAAGTGGCATAATAGTAAGATACACTTTTTTGGAAAATACATGGTTGAAGGAAATGTAATCCTTAACATGGTCCTGATAACGAGGTTGTGGTTTTGGAATAAGAGATGGTTAATTTGGATAAATTATATTGGATATTCTTGACTTACTTGAAACTGATTAACAGTTTGTTTATTTAATCATTGTTAGAAAATTCAAAAATTTTGGATATAAGGAATATATCCAGTATTATATAAAGAATAAGGGAGCATGAATGTAATCAATAAGGTTTTGTGGTAATTAAGGGTGTTACCATGTTATAAAAGAATACATGATGAAGGTGTTCACATGATATTACGTGGGAAAACGTATTTTCATTGTGTTTAACTTCCTTACAAATTTTGTACTGTGAGTTTGGATAGAATTATTTTGGATAATTCTAGAGGTTGAAATGGATAATGTTTGAAGTTGGATACTATTGTTAAAGTTATATTTGGATTTCTATAAAAGGGAAAACCCATAGTTCAGGTGACAATCAGTCACATTCGACAAGGCTGCGAGGCATGAACCCGCAACTGAAGGGAGACAAGGGTGCATCACCTACCAATGGACTACGTGATGTCTTGGATTGTATAATGTAGTTTCTTTCTTAAATGGTCTGATATATGAATTATAAATTCACTATTTTTCAAACCCTATACGATTAGGATTAATAGAATACTTTTTTTTGAAATATTTTGGAGTGAAAGATGAGTTTGTGGTAGGAATTAGTTGAAGGATGAAACTCTACTTTTCAAGTGTATATATATATATATAATTTTTTTCATTTTATTCAATTGATAAATAAATTTTTAAACTTTGGGGAAGCGATATTAAAACCAAAAATGTGTTATCTTAATACATTATGTTTTGTTGAACTGATGGTATTTTAAATAATTATAGATTGATGGATTTGAGGCCCTCAATTTTACACTTGTTTGTGATTGATGACCTCAATCACTCCATATAAGTATTTACATTTTCCCTTTAATTATGTGTCTTTAATTTCCACCAATGTTCTCCTAGTTTAGATCATAATTTGGTGGTGACCTTTTCATTTCCCTTTCCCTCTTATTAAGTCTAAATTTTATTAACCCAATTTCCAATGTGGGTTTTCCACAAAGGTATTTTTCTATTTTTAACCATTTATTTTTGAATAACAATTTCAAATTGTGAGGACCCATTTTATTGAAGGAGGGGATTAAGTAATACCCCAGGATTTCATTGTATGTTATTTTTTTCAATCTAATTCAATAACTTGCACTACACACAACAACGAGTTCAAGCGCACCACGACTTACCAAAATAGCCGTTCAAAAGTAGTTATGAATAGTATTAACTGAATTTTTAACTTTATATAATCCTTATAATTTTTGAATCCACATTATGATTTTCTTAGACATAATGTATGAACAAAATCATTTTTCAGATAAAAGAAGTATTTTTTAAAAAAATGTAATTTTACTACCATTTAATGGAGAAACTTTTTTTAAGTCCAATATTGGAAACTTTTATATTCAATTTTACAAAATAAACTTCTTATTTTGAATCGGGACATAAGAATTTAGTTTCAATAAATTTTTGGTGTTTTTCTGATAACTTTCATATTAGGGTGAATAGTGAAAAATACTATATTGTAACTGGGAACAACTTTTTTAAATAAAATAATTGATAGTGATAAATTATACATTTTAATGGTTTAGAAGTATAATCAGATTATATTTTTACCATTTAATCCTATTCCAATCAGTGTAAGTAATTTCACTTTCAAATTGGACATAAAAAAGTGTCAATCTTTTGATAGTTATTATTTCTTAAAAATACGCCTTTTGGTTTTGAAAATGGGAATTAATTTTAAATTAATTAAGGAAACTTATATGTTTTCAAATTGGTAAAATTGAATTTATTTTTGAATTCGGAATATCAAAATTATCTTAGGGTGAATTTTTGGTATTTTTCTGAAAACTTTCAATTTTTGATAAATAGTGAAAACACTATGTTATTGTTTAAAACCCACTTGTTATTTAAATAATTAATTATTATATTCAAATTTATATTAAGAAAAATGAGATACATAATAATAATATTAGTTCATTGTAATTCATTATAGTCTTGTTTATAATAAAATTAGATGTATAGAATTTTATTGAACTTTTTACCATCTCTAACCCACCTTCTAAGAGCATTTGAAAAAATTGTATAAAACTTAAGTTTACCGCTTCTATGAGTTGAATTTAGAAAATCTGAGTGACATAGTTAACCTCATTAAGTAAAATTTTGTTCAATAAGATGAAAATAATTTTTCATGAATAGTAGCTTTTGACATTTATTTACCACAGTTTAAAGTAAATACGGTAATTAAGGGTAAAAATGATATTATAATTACCTTAACACAAGTCCTAATTATACTGGATAAGTGTAATTCGATCAAAACCAACCTTAGGAATAAAATATAACCCTTTAGGTGCACTTGGATTAGATTAGGATATTTATTATTATTTAATTTAAAGAAGAGTTAAAAGTGTTAAATTCATGCTTTTATAAGTAAAACATTTAATATAGGGTTATACATAAGATAAATTCAACTATAAATATTAATTATAAATATAAAAATAGTTCCTACATAATGGGTTTTTATTTATAATTTTTAGACATTAAAAAATTTAATTTATTTATGACACAATGATGATGCAGTAATTACCTTATTAATGAATGATTAAAATAATTGATATTATAAATATCCAAATAAATATAATTTGAGACATTTGAAGAATTAAACTAATTTAATAAGTTAATATGAAATTTTAGGGTTGATTAGATTTTTTTTTTTCAAAGTGATGAGGTTGTTAGGACTTTATCAAAAACAAAATACAAAATAGTGTCAAAAATGACATAAATTAATTTTTAAAACAAATACTATATTATTGGTTGATATAATATTCCTAAAAAATATAAGGTTCGTCAAATGGGCTTAAATAATATTCTATAGGTTTTTAGTGAACCAATTTAGGGTCTCGTGGATGTTTATAGTATGTTTATTAACCATATAGTGTAAGAATACAAGAAGACACAATAAAAGTCATATTATTTAACTTAGAGTTAAATCTAAAATATAAAGTTAAAATGGTAACCTAAACTTGTATAAAACCTATTTGTTGAGATTATTTCGACCCATCCCTACTTTAAATTCAAAATAAATCAATTTTTGAGCCATTGTAAACCGAATATGATTTTATTATAAAATATTATTTCAATCTTTTCCTAAGGTGCCCCTCACCCCTCTTATAGAAGGGCACTCCCCCTTCTCTCAAATTCACACCTTCAAAGCCATTTGGATTGGCCAAAACCTGCCCAAATATCCTCCCAAATTTTATCCCTGCATTAAATATGCCTTCCTTTGGTCATAAAGCCATCCTAATAATCCCTTTTGATCACGTCAAAAGGAATAACACAAAGAAGAGGTAAATATTTCACCACCTCTTTCAAGTTCCTTTCTTCTTCCACTTCTTCTTTCTTTGTTATTTCCATTATAAAATAATAAATCCAGTATCTCCTATATCCTATGATGTTATTATAAAAATTTTACAACCATATTCATTATTCTATCCATCCTATAAATGACAAAGTCACCATATGTGCATGCGTAAGGATTACTGTCTCCATATCCGGGTGCAGTTTGTTATTCAAACATTTCATTATTTGGATGGGTATAATAATGAGTATAAATTATGTAAATAATAAATATAAAATGTTAATTATTATTTATATATGATACACCATCCAATTACATACTATTTCTCCATCAATATAAAAATATTGTCGCTCGTGTTTACTTATGGATTACCGTCTCCACAATGCGATGAGACTCATTTCCACGATCATCATTCAACGAAGATTATAAATATATATATATAATTAATAAGTATGTAACATGTGAAATAATAATTCTACTTGATATATATATATATACTTACATACATCTTATTCACTTAATTCTGTTCCATATGATATGAAAACGGAAACAATGATTATGCGTACGAATGACATACTGTCTCCATAAACGGTTCCTTCCATTTGATATATGAATATATTATAAATATTTATATTATAAATATATATGATATATAAATCTAGGTATATATTCTTGAAGTATTTAAATCATTATCTAAATGATACGATCAACAATAACTAGTTAAAACGCGTACGATCAAGAAAGTGATTATTACCTAAAATGTTAATTTAACATGGAAATCATTATTAAATGGGTAGTATAAAGTAATAAATGGATCATATATGATATAATAATTAATTATATGGTTCTTTTATAATTTATTAACAATGATTTAAATATTATACAGGAGGTTAATTTACATTTGACCAAGGAAATGTTCAAGGTAAGGGTTAATTCTACAATCTCTTTATTATCCGAGGTTGTTTTTACGTAAGTATCTACTGGGACCTCTTTATCATCCACATCCATGTTTCGTAAAAATTTATTTCAATTTTTTTTTACTATTTAATAGAAAATGGTTTAATGTCAATTATACCCTTATTTGACCTTATATGTTTTTGAAAGGAATATTTCCTTCATTTTCCAAAGAAGGTACTTTATGACCTTTTCGACAAAATTAAGGTAAGAATGTTTTTTAACTTATATGGTGGTTGCGGCTATTTTCCGCCATTATAACATCATCGAAGCTTCACATACAATATTATAAGAATATTTTCAAAATAAATGTTTTCTTTATAATTATGTGACTGTTAAAAGATTTCAAAATAGAAAGATATATTTCTCTCAAATAGATTTGATTTTATATATGTCAACATCATTTGATAAATTTTACACTTCTTTGAAGTTGATTTATTATGATACAAATCATCCGTATTGTATTTAAGGTTTTGTGATATGTTTGACTATGGATGAGTTATATTTATGCCATTCATGGTTTATGATTAATGTATTGACATTTCCTATGCTAGTTTTAATATGAATGTTTATGTTATATTTCAACATTTTCATAAGATAAATGTATTGGAATAGTATGTTCTGGGTTGGGGATAGTTAAAAGTAAGCCCTCCGGGTTGGGGTTCAGTTATATCAGACCCTCTGGGTTGGGGTCCGTTTACAGAGGCTCTCCGGGGTGGAGTCCGGTTATAGAGGCTCTTCGGGTTGGAGTCCAGTTACATAGGCTCTCCAGGTTGGGGTCCGGTTACAGTTATCCCCTAGGTCTTGGCATGAGGCCTTGACATAGAAATTAATTTCTGGTACTATACATTCCCTTGTTATGAAATTAGTTATTACTTGTTATTATTTTACTAGTATAATATCAATGAGCGTGTTTATATGGTAATGTTTGATTTATTTTTTCCATATTATGTTCAAGTTTATGTTTAAAAGGCCATTGTTTTTATTACACATCTTGCCTTAAAAGTTTATAGCTTCCGCTAAATTATTTACCCTTACTAAGCATCTGAACTCAACCCTTTCTTATGTTTAATTTTCCCAGGATCCCGAGATGTGTTTTATGTTAGAGATGCAGGGTTATGCTAAGGGAACAATAACATTCTCAAAGGATTTTGTTTGTGTTGTATGGTAAAGTGTAATGTAACATTCATGTATGCAATCTATTTTCCAAGACTGCTAAACTGATCTTTCTTTCTGGACTTGATTCCTTATAATCATAAAAATGTATTAAAATAATGCACCGACTTTGGGAATCTAGGTTCGGGGCATTACAGATTTAACAAGTTATATTTTATCATATTCCACATTATTTTTAGAGCATTATTACACAAGTGATAACCACAAGGAAACCACTTCATTAGGAAAATATAAGTGGTTAACCAATTTTCATTTTATGGTGATATTGAAACAATTATAGTAGAAACAGTAGTCAGAACACATATCATCATGTGATAGAAAATCCCCCCAACAGACACAATTTTTAACGACGAATAAAACTCATAGGATCCATCATATCACAATATTATCAAAGCTATAAAAAACTTATGACTCATTCCTCTTTCTGACTTTAATAACAATATAACAGGTTATTTATCTTTAATTAATATAGATCAACCATCTACCCAATATAAATAAGGTAAAAACCCCCTGTATATAAACAATAAAGAGAAACAAGATATTACCTACCTGAAATAATTTTTTTCAACTCACTGTGCACCATAGGGCGAAGAAGGAAATCCTAAAAACCAATATCATAAAAAACCCCCACTTAAAAACCTTCACCACACCAAATATCCATGAGAACATAGAAAAAATCACACCCTAAACCAAAATCACATCACCGTAGTGGGTTTTCAAAAGAAGAATAGGAGAAAATCCCCAAGTTGGGAGAAGTACTTACCATACATTTCTAGTGATGATCAAACAAAGTCAACAGATCAATACAGGGGGAAGAGGGATATAAAATCCCTCAAATTTCCTAGGGATTTCCCAAAAAAGGGTTGGTGGAGGGTTCATAAGAATAAAGAGAAAATTTTGAGAAAAGAACTCGAAATCTGGAAACCTGCTGGTTTCACATCATGTAATATATATTCTTGATGAAAATTGCTTGAGAATTTAAAAAATCCATATTCCTATGAAAAATCTTTACCTAGACCTTTATTTAACAAAAATAGTTAATTCTAGTATAGGATGTGTAATCCACATCAAAACTTCCCCCTTAGAAAATTTAAAATCCATGAACTAGACGAATAGACAACCTATGTACCACCTTTACACATCTGGTATTCTAGTTACACAGAGTGAACTTCTTGCAGTAGCTCTACTACAGCTCCATCCTATACTGAAAACTCTCAAAACCTCTCCTAAACACATCCAACCACCAAAATCTAAAATGTATTGTGCTGGGAAGGTATGAGCCATTACATCTGATTCCTATCAAATGATTATCACCCTTGAGAATCCAAAACTAATCCTAGAATTAAAGGGGTCCAAAAAACCACCCTGTGAGAATCCTCTCAAGGATCTCATACTCTTCCATCAACTAAACATGTCAATCTAAATGCCCAAGAAACATCTCACACAAAATCCTCATACACAACCACATGAACTCAACCATACAACCTCTATATATCCAAAATCAACAACCATCACAACCAAAAAACTACACTACCCTGAACATATGAATCAGAAAATTCCATCCTCTATGGTAAGATATTATCCGCTCTAGGTGAAACTGACTCACTCTCATTGGATTAATCATATTGGGGAATAATGTGTCCAGATTAGGAATTAGTTCCTACCCCTTCCATATGTTAGAAATTTATCACACATCATACATAACGAAACAAGGAAAACAACTCATTAAATAAATAAATAGGGTCCCAAACATCACATCAAAAGTAAAACAGAGAAAATAAAAACACAACATAACTATGGTTAATTGTCACAAATATGCGTCTCTCACTCCCAAGTACTCTTATATAGGATACCATGCCTCCACAATACACAAACCAATGAAATGATCCATCCACACAACACCTTCTCTTAGTGATCTTAGAACTCTACTGGATGCTCTTTGAACGTCACATCATTCTCGATATCAAACTCACCCCATTCAATTAGACGAGAGTCATTATTAAGATAGAAAAAAAGTTGAGAGATGTGGATGACATCATGGATCCTCTCTAGAAATGGTGGAAATTACAACCAGTATTCCACCTTGCTATCTCACCCCAACGCCTCAAAGGACCCAACAAACCTAAGATAAATCTTACTCCCTCGGCATAACATTTACTTCCCATATCAAGGTTTAAACTTCAAGAACAGGTGGTCCCCAACCTAGAACTCCAATGGAATCCTCCTATGATCAATATAAGACTTATTTTGGTCCTGCATCTCTTTTATCCTCCCATGAACAAGCTAAACCTTCACTACTGTTCTCATCACCACATCATGTCAAAGAACTTCCCTCTCCCCAACCATCATTCAACACAAATGAGAAAGATATGTTCTCCCATATAAATCCTAAAAAAATCCATGACAATGTAAGAGTGTTAGATATTATTATATAAAAAATAAAAAAAGGGAATGTTTTGCACCCAAGATCCACTAAAGTCAAAGACACATGCCCTCATTGTATCCTCTAGCATCTAGATGGTTGGCTCTGTCTTCCCATCCGCTTGAGGGTGGAAAAATATTTGAGGCATAACTGAGTTCCAAAATTTTGCTTTAATCCCCTCTAGAAACATGAGGTAAAATTTTCATCCTAATCCAAGGCAATTTACCTTAAAACTCTATGAAGTAACACCACCTCATACACATACCTCTTATCCAAAGCTTCCATAACACCCAACTCATTGATCACTAATAAGCGGGCATATTTCATCAACTGAACCATGATCACCTAGAAAACATAACAACCTCCCTATGATCAGGGTAACCTTATGAATAAATCCATCAATAAGTCATCAAATTCCAATTAGGGAACATACAAATGATGAAATAAACCATCAAGGACATGATTCTCAACCATTAACTTCTACCAATACAAACATATAGAAATAAACTCTTCCACCACCTATTTCATCCAGAGCCACAAAAATTGTATTCTTAAGACAAGTTACATCTTGGATGCACCTAGGTGTACCTAAAAAGGTGAGATATCAGATCATGAAGGACTCCCCGATTAATCACCACTAGAATAAATAGACTCCCTTGAAATAACTTCTAGTGTCGACCATCCTCCGACCATACCTCAGGAGCATCACCATGTCCAAACAAATCACGCATCACCTCTACCTTTGAGACTCTCCATATAGAATCCTCCACCTACCACATTAGAGAACAACGCAACATTATATAAAATAATAATCCTCTACCAATAAACCCCCTTAAATCTATGTATAATGATTCCAACTCTTTTATTCTTTTACATACATCCTCATAATTTTGAACAACTTCCTTTATTGAATTACTTCTCAAAGTATCGGCCAAAACATTCACTTTTCCAAAGGTGTATGAGATATGAAGATCATAAATATGAAGAAAATCCACCCACTTCTACAGTTTCAAATTCATATCACACTAACAAAATATATACCTCAAAATCTTGTGATCTGTGAAGACCATGAAGCTCTCCCCAATGAGGTAATTATGAAACAACTTCAACACATAAACTACTACCACCAACTACATATCATGGGTGTCAATGTTAAGCTCATGGGTACATCACATCCTTGACCCATAAGAGATCAATATCCTCTACTACATCAACACACATACCAATCCTAGACAGGAATAGTGAAAAACATCTCAAACATCAAGCCCACCTTATGAAATTAAAGCACTAGAGCACTGTACAAATTCCCCTTTAGGTAACCGAAAACCGCCTAGAATTGATCAGTCCATATAAAATCCTTGTCCTTTATAGTTAATGATGTCAACATGGATGTAGATCAAGGTAAATCAGGCACAAAACATTGTTAATACCCAATAAGACTAATAAATTTGTTAACCTCTTCCATGTTCTGGGGTTCTACATAAGAGACAACTACCTTGAACTTTGAAGGGTATATTAACCTTGATAAGACACCACATAATAGATGAAATGAACCTATAATGTCCAAAGATTTAACTTGTAAAATTCCCAATTGAGCTGGTGGTGTTGATGAACCTAGAAGATAGACCTCAGATGATCAAAATGGTCCTCCACTAAAATAGAGTAGATATATATATCATTGGGAACATGATGAATAACTGGTTAAAAATCTGATGGAACAAGGATTTCATAAGTCCCATGAACATGACTAGTGTTCTCATAAAACCAAATAACATGACTATAAACTCAATGTACCCATACTTGCATCTAAAGGAAGTATTCAGGATATTGCTCTCCTTCACACTCAACTGGTGATATCCAGACCACAAATTGATATTTGAATACCAAATCAACCAATCATCTAGTGAAAAATATCATTTATCCTCAATAGATTTTATTGGTTCTTTACCATTACATAATTCAACCTCTAGTATTCTATACAAAACATTAGAATACTATCTACCATCTTGGCGACAAACACTGGAACACCCCACAACAACACACTAGGCCGGATAAAACCCTTCTACGTTAGATCATCTATCCGAGCCCTAAAATCTCACAACTCAAAAGGTACCATCTAATAAGGATGCATCAAAATTGAAGAATCCATAGGATCAATTTCCATCTCAAAATCAACATCATGATAAGGGGGTAGAAACATGCACTCCTCATAAAAAAATCTTTGAACTCCCCATAAATTCAGGGGACCTCCAATATCACAGTATCCATTAATTCTACCAATATCTGATCCATGAATGAAAGAAAGGGATCCCCATGCTGAATTCCCACCCAAGAACTGCACGTACCAATGAGAATCAAATGTTTTCCATACACATCCGAGAACAAAAATCTCATCAGGATGCATCCAATAACAACACATATTAAATATAGATAGCCGATGTTGAGGATAACATTTTATGTCTATTTCTATATCAAGAAAGATCCCATGAGACTGATGTAGACCCATTATCAGTCTACACCCACAACACACATCCAACAAGCTATTATAACATCTTATTAGTCTAGTAAACACCACATTCATGGAAGGTATGGTGACCCAACTTCTTATTATATAATAATTCATTTCATGACACAACATCTAACAATTCGTAATATCTTTTGGAGTTTAGTTTCTTGGAAAGATGATCAAAATACATAAATGTAAACATTATTCTAATAAAAATTCTAGAATTATTCATATGATCTTCCTAGATTACTCTTACATATTCTCATATTCAAGGGAATACATCTAAGAAATGGATGAGCATAATACTCACTATGGGAATAAACAAAGGAAACACTTAAAGTCTTGATCAATAAACATTTCCTTCTATTGAAAAGGGAATATGGGTTTAATATATGTAAATAAAAAAAATAAATAAGGAAATTTTACATCTAGTTTAATTACCATGGAAATTAAATTGGTTTTGGTATTCACAATATGAAAATATTTCATGAAAAGAGAAAAATTCATGAAATTATTTCAGAAGAAAAATGGTACACAACATGGATTACAGTAAATTCCTAATTATAAATATTGGAGGAATCATAATGGTGAAAAAATTTAGTATTAGATGGAAAAAATTGAATTAATAAAAAGGAAAAATATAGACACCAATAACACATAATAAGGACACCCTTGAATGAAAAAGAGATGAGGAGGATTCCCTTACCTTGAAGAGTTTCTTCCTAAATAATTGAGGGGGAAAACCAAGATCCATGGAGAAAAATTTAGGAGTACTTTGGGAGACTATTTTGGATATTAAAATATCATAAATTATTGTATTTTTAATTTTTAGTGGAGACTGGGGGTTGGAAGCGGGTATTTATAATTGAGGATGGGTTGATTTAAGTGAATAATAAATGATTAATTTTATTTAAGGTTAACCACACTCAGGTGGAATTAATTCCAATTATTTTGGTTTCAAATTAATGTCTTAAAGGATGTTTTATGTTATGAAAAACATCAACCACAAATTTAATTTTTTTAGTTTTTAGGTATTTTAAGCTTTTACCATCTAACATTAAGTCGCTGCATTATTTTACCTATACCAATGAAACTCTTTCTTTACCAAAGTAAAATTTTTATATATTAAAATAAAATTGATCTTACTAACTAATTTTGAGATTTTAATTCCTAAAATATAGTCTATTTTACTTAAATCAATTTAAAAAAATGGTAAAAATTAATTCTAATGTGATACGTGTATAACTCATAGAAACAATTTTTTTGAAAGGTCAAAATCAGGTTTTTTAAAAACGCTAAGAATTTATTTCTAAATGTAACTCATTATGTCATATTTTATTCCTTAGACAGTTTTTGATTAATAAAGGGTATTAAAAAACTTTAAATCCTGATCATGTTCTAATTACATCATAAAAGATATTGTATTTCATAAAAACTGTATTTTCACTTTTGATCCCAAAAATCAACTTTTTTAGAAAAATTACATAAATTCATCCTTAAGATAATTTTTATGTACTGAAATGAAAAATGACACTTATTTTAACAAAATAATATTTTAAATATGATGATTTATTATTTTAAATTAAAATACTTATTTATTGAATATTAACAATTTTTATGATATAAATAAATTATTGAAAATTTTAAAAATTAATTTTGACTATGCTAATTTATATTACCATCTAAAACTGTTTTATAACATAATTAAATAAAATAAAATCTATTTCAATAATATATATTTATTACATTACATAATTTTAATGGAAATTAAATATTTATATAGTTTCTATAAAATAATCACAATTATCACTTTATTGCATCAACAACAATAATATTGACCAACAATATTCTTAATTAATTGTCATAATTACTACTGGTTGTATTATCCAATTCTTCTCTTATTGAATAGTCATATCTCACTATAAATATCTTACCATACTCTCATCATTACTCACTAGTTTTCATAAAAATTGTCATACACATCTTTTGATAATGTCTATTGTTTTATTAATGATTATTTTCCTTTTTTCAATTTTATGGTAGGGTTACACTTCTTTGAGGATTTCAATGATGATGTAGTTTGTTGTATTATTTAATGTCTATATCCCATTATTTTTCCTAGTTGTACTACTCCAAATTTATGTTTCATGTATAAACTTATCATGAAATGAAAAAGTATTTTATGTTATTTTATTGTAAAACATAATAAACATATATTGATAGGAAAGCTATCCATTAATAAAATAGGAACATTTTTAGGGATATTACATTCATCCCCCCTTATAGAAATTTCACCCTTGAAATTTTATTTTTCAAATGAATGTGAAAAATGGTGAGGGTATTTCACCTTCATGGATTATTCTTGTTCCTATGTAGCCTCTTCAAACTTATGATTTCTCCATAGGACCATAACAAGATGTAATGAATTTCCCCTAATAATTTGTTCTCTTATATAAAGGGTATGGTTCAGTTCCTCTTCAAATGGCAAGTGATCATCAAAATTTACACCATTAGCATCAAGTATAAGTGATGGTTCAGACATAAGCTTTCTCAGTAGGGATTCATAGAAGACATCATGGATATTTGAAATATTTTATGGTATTTCTAAATGTACAAAAGCACCCTAACACGTTCCAAAATCTCAAATAGTCCAATATACCATGGAGTCAGTTTCACCTTCTTTTGAAAAATAATTTCTCCCTTAGAATGAGATATCTTGAAGAATATATGAACCCTTACATGAAAATCCAAGTCCTTGGTTTTTCAGCAAAATATTTTTGTCGACTATGAGTAGCCTTGTTATTTCTAAATATCCTAAATCTTTTCTATAGTTTACTTTACAATTTCTAGTTACATGAATTTTGTTTCCCCAACTCTATCCTAACATGTTTGAGTTCTATAAAATTTTATGTAGAGAGATTCCAAAGGTGTAATTTGAATGATTGAGTGGAAAATACTATTATAGGAGAATTAAACATGTGGAAGTAGTTAATATGAAATCCCTTGGAAATTAAGTAAGTTGGCCCATAACATATCTTCCAATGTTTTAATTGTCTTCTCACACTACCCATCAATTAAAGGCTGGTAGAATGTGCTCAGTTTTATATTAGTATTCATAATATCTTAAAGACTCCTCCAGAATTTAAAAGTGAATCTTAGATCTTGATCAGAATTAATAGACAACGATACTCTTTGGAGTCTCACTAATTATTAGATATTATGGGGAGCCAATAACTCCAAGGAGAAATCCACTGTTGTGGAAATGAAATGAACCTACTTTGTTAATGTATCAGTGATTTCCCATATAGTATTTATACCCTTGGATATCTGGGGGAGGCCCGTGAAAAAGTCGATAGTGATGTTATCACACATCCACATAGGTATGGGTAGTGTTTAATACCCCTTTAAGAAGTTTTCTCTCTACCTTTACATTTTAACATACCAATAACCTTACAGTGTAATATGCATTACCCCTTTTCATATTATCTCCCCAATAATGATCACAAAGGTCCCTATACATTTTAGTTCTCCCATGGTGTATAAAGAATTTATATCTATGATATTCATCCATAAAATCCTTCTTTATATAATTAATAAATGTAATTCATATCCTTTTACCAAATTTCAATGCACCTTTTTGATTAATACTGAATTCAAGAAACTTACCATATTTCATAAACTATATCTTATGTTTAATTAAAGGATCATCTCCTTCCTCTTTATTGATATTCTCTAGCAATGTAAATTCATAGATAATTTTATTTAGGATTTATGATGTCAATTACCTTATAAATCCCATGTTCAAACTAAATATTTGATCAATGGATCCCATTCAGTCCTCATCATTGCAAGAACAATAGGATCTATTATACTCAATGAATTTGTGCCTTTGTTTGTTCTTATGGGATGATAACGAATTGACCAATCACAATATTTAAGATTATTCAACCATATCCCTTGTCTCATGTTTACTTCCATCCATGTGAATATATAATTCAAAATATGGTTGTCTTTTTTATATATCACAGTTTTCCAAATAAAGACAGTGTCTCCATATCTTTGAAGAAAAAATGAATAAAGCTATCTCCAGATCGTGGATAAGATAATTATGTTCATGAGTGTTTAAATTTTAAGATGTATAGGCAATTTGTTTTTCATTTTTCGTTAGTACACATCCAAGTACCTTTAAGGATGCATCGCTAATGATGAAAAATACTTCCCCATTAGGGGGTAGAGTTAGCCCAAGCTCACTAATCATACTATTTTCCAGCTATTGAAATATATATTCACACATGTTTATCCAGATGAACTTAAATCCATTTTGAGTTAACTTAGTTATTGTATTAAAAATATGTGATTTTTTTTTCACAAACACTCTATATTATCCTAATAGACCAATGAAATAAGAATATCAGTTATAGTTGTAGGATGTGGCCACTCTTCTAAAAAAGTTTTCGTTGATGGAACCATTTATATTCCTTCTTTTTATATGATGTTTTCTATGAATGACACTTATTGTATCTCGAAAACACATTTTCTAAACTTACCAAACATGATCTCCTTCCTTAGAGTTCTTAATATGACCCTTATCTGATCTTCATGATCCTAAAATATTTTGGAATAAATCATAATATCATTAATAAATATTTCCATGAAATTATCAAGGTAGTACTTAAACACACATTATGAAATCTATAAATATGGAATTAGAATTAGTCAAGATGAATGAAATAACGAAAAACTCATAATTCTCGTATCTTGTTTAGAAGGTTGTCATTGGGATATCTTATTTCATCATCCTCAATTGATGAATCCTAGTTTGGAGATCAATCTTGGAGAAGAATTGAGACCCATGAGGCTGGTCAAATAAATAATCTATCCTTGGGAAAGGGTCATTGTTATTCATTAGGATCCTATTATGTTCTATATAATCAATTTAAAGATGCATTGATCCATAATTGTACTATAAAAAGGGAATATGTGATACCCAAGGACACAAACTTGGTCAGATAAAGATATTCTAAAAAAGTTATTTATATTGTTTTATTATTTACTCTAAACCCACATTTTCTAATCTATATGAGGTCTTCAATATTGGATTGGATCAATGCATGTGTTTAGTGAATAACTCTACCTCTCTTTATTGGGGAGGTCCAGATGTATTACTGAATGATAGATACATTTTCTATCTTTATACTTTCATTCCCTTCTCCCACTTCAATAATAATTTCCATAAATAAGGCTATGAGAGATTATTATAGACAAATATCAGGCCAGGATATCCCTCCTAGGAAAATAAATGTAGCTTTTCCATTCAAGACCACTAAAATTTCTTTATTTCTGAAATTTACCTCAACATTATACACTGAGAGTTAGTCCATCCCTAGTATATTGTTGAATTCTACCATGGGAATGACTAAAATAATTTCGAATTGATTATACTCACCAAAGTTAATACTAGAGTTTCTATATACTTTTGATGCTAGGATAATCCCTCAAGGACTCTTGAATGGTAACTCAAATTCTAGCAGCTCAAGGATTGATTCTATATTATTTTTAAACATGGATAAAATAAATGATTGTGTAGAACAAAAGTCAAAAAGTGTACTAGAAAACATTTAGAGCACAATGAGTGTACCCACCACAACATCATTTGAAACCACTACATCAGCCATCTTAATTGAAAATTCTTGACCTTTCTCCCTTGGCATGTTCATTGGTTGATGGTAGTTTCCATCTCTTAACATCTTATCTAGAAATTAATTGGAAAAGAGGCCAACTATCCACACTAGAAGCATCAAAATTCAATACTGACTTTCACCATATTCCCTTTTTCATTAGTGATTCAAATTGGAGGCTTCACCTCACTATAACAATTCCATGATATGTGGACATCTCATCTTCACTTACAGATTTTGTTCACAAAAAAACAAGTAGTTTCCCGAATGCTTCATCCCACATTTGTTACATGTGGAAAGTCACACTTTCTTTCCTTCTATTTAGTGATCAAAATTTTTCCGTGAATTTGGATCCATTTCTATCATATTATTAATTGACCTATGTTCCCAATGAATCTCTATAAAGTCAATGGACCTCTACAACATACATTTGAACATTCTTAGAACTCCACTCTAACTCCACAGATCATTAATAGTCTTAATTTTCCAAATTCTTATGTAGATGGGGTCTCATTACACTAAATAATCTATCAAACATTCCCTTACGATCCATATAAAATATATATTCATATAGAGAAAGTATTGTAAAGGTCATTTCAGATATTCCCACAGATTCAATTTCGTCTAATTTAGATCTAAAAATTTCTTCTCTATTTTTTCTCACATCAAATAGCGAAATAATTTATTGAAAAAAATATTCCTTTGAACTATCCTTACTCCATAGTATCAATATACCCTCTTAGATTCATGTTTTTAATCAGTTTCCACCACTAATCATCTTCTACACCTAAGTGGTATAATTCTGGGGTGAATTTCTCTATTAATGAATTATGGAGTATATAAAATATCTTTCCTGTATAGTTAATCCATTATTATTAATCCATAGACTGATAGATCCACTAAAATAAGGTGGTTGTTGATTCATGAAGGACTCGAATACTAGTTTTTCCTTCCTTAGTGAATCAAGATGCTCTACATGGTTTCAATTATTATTCATGACATGATCTAATTCATTAATCATCATCATGAAGTTTTCAACTCTAGATCCCCCCATATTGGGAAGTCCATCATCACCATGAACACTTTATTTGTTTCTTGCATGAGTTATTCTATTTCATTCCATTTTTTTTCTACAAGGAAAAACATAAGTGAGAAATTTTTCACTATTTGAAATATTATAATAGAAATTATAAAGGAATTAATACTCATAATATTTTCAAATATCTTGCTTCTAGGATGATATACTTAAATCTTAATAAATTTATTACATTATTATTATATGAATCATAAAGTTTTTATAGTATTGTGATTAAAAAATCATATCTCCTGGTAATGTCAACCCAAGTGTGCAATAATTTTTGTTTTCATGCACCAATTCCAGATTCAGTCCAGATAAATATGGTGTTTTTAGGTGTTACCCTTAAGTAAATCTCCGCCAAAGCCACATCCACTTGTATTATCTAGATAAGGACGCATTTTATTGTAAACCACTTACTTAATACTTACAAAAATACCCAGATGAACATTGTTCTCTCTTCTACAGTGATAATGAATTGAAAAATCATAGTATTTATGAAACTCCAACCATATCCTTTGACTCATGTTTAGTTCTTCTATGTAAATATATACTTCAAACATTGGTGGTCTGTACATATATCACACTTTTTTCAAAAAATATAGTTTCTCAATATCTTCATAGAAAAAATAAATACAACTAACTCCAAATCATGGGTAACATAATTCTGTTCATACGTGTTTAACAATAGATATTCATAAGAAATCACCTTTTCATTTTTCCCTAGTGCCCTTACTAGTCCTTTAATATGAATCCCTAAAAATTTAAAATCCATCACCAATAGTGGGTTAAGTTATCATAGGTCCAATAATAAACCTCCACTTCAGTTGTTATAATATTTATTCACTCTCCTTTATCCAGATGAACTAAAATACATTTCATGTTAACATAATTAAGATATTTTAAATCCTTGAAATGATTTTAACAATATTTATATAATATCATAATAGACTAAGGAAACTACTAATATTGATTATAGTTATAGGAAGTGTCCACACCTCTATAGACATTATATTTTCTAGATCCACTGAGATTCTTTCTTTGGATATGATGTGTCCTATGAATGATAATTGTTGTAACAATAACAAAAATTTGATAAACCTAAAAAACATTATCCTTCATCGGAGTTCATAAGATGACCCATAGATGATCTTCATTCTTCTCAAGGATTTTTGAATAAATCATAATATCATCATTAAATACTATCATAAAATTATCAATATAGTCCTTAAGGAATATATACGTCAAATCAATAAATATGGAAGGCGCATTAGTCTAACTAAATGGAGTAAAGAAAAATTCATAATTCCCATATATTTTTGGAAGGTGGTCTTTGGGATATATTCTTTCTTCACCTTAAATTGATGATACCTAGGTCGGAGGTCAATCTTTGAGAATAATTGAGACCCATGAAGCTAGTAAAATAATTCATCTATCCTTGGGAGAGGGAACTTGTTCTTCACTATGATCCTGTTAGGTTATGTATCATCAATATAGAGTCTCATTGATCCATACTTCTGATTTACAAAAAGAACAGATCATCCCCAAAGAGGCAAACTGGGTCCAATAAAGACCTTCCCCAAAATTTCTTGAGGTTGTTTCAATACTTCCCATAACTCCACATTTTCCATTCTATATGGGGTCTTTGATATCTTCTTAGATTCAGACATGAGTTTAATAGACAAATCAACCTCTCTTTCTATGGGAGGTTTAGGTAACTCTTTAAGAAACATGTAAATATATTCTAAAATGATGTAGGCATTTTCTATCTTTTTGAATTCATTAACTTATCCCTATTAAATGAACAAATCCATAAAAATGGATATGGGAGGTTCGTTTAGACAAATCTCAGGATATGATATAACTCCTTTAAAAACAACTATCGGATGTCCATTCAAGACTAATATAATTTCTATATTTCTGCAATTTATTCTTTCATTATACTTTGAGATCCAGTCCATACATAGTATATTGCTAAATTCTACTATGGTAATGAAAAATATTTTTGTGATGAGATTATACTCACTAAATTAAATACAAGAGTTTTTATATATTATTGAATCAAGGATAACCCCACAAGGATTCTTGAATGATAAATCCAATTCTAGATACTAAGGGATTGACTCTATATTATTTCCAAACATGGATAAACTAAAGGAATGTGTAGAACACAAATCAAACATTGTACTTGCTAGATTTGAGGGAATAATGAGTGTACCTACCACCACATCATTTAGAGACTCTACTTTATCCGTCAGGATTCAAAATGCCCGACCATGCTCCCTTTTCTTGTGCTGAGGTTGATGGGGGTTTCCATCCATTATCTTCTAATTTGGATATTAATTGGAAAAGTTTATAGATGTCTACACATGAATAATTAAATATAAAAATGGTCATGTACCATCTTCTATTAGTCATTAGTGTTTATAAGTTGAGTCTTCACCTCACTATGATAGTCTTGTGCTATGTGGCAATCTCATATTTACTTGTAACACTATCCACTCCAAATAAGAAGTTCCTGAATGCTTCTTCCCCCATTTGTTACATGTGGTATGTTTCACATTCATTCCATATCTCTAGTGATCAAAATTACTCCACGATTTTGGATCCTTTTCTCTATATTATTTTCCTTCAACCTATTTGACTAATGCATCTATAAAAAATCCAATTTAACCTTCATATAACTCTTCTATAACTCATCATAGCTTTCATATTCTTGATTTTCCAAATTCCTATACAGATGGAATTTGAGTCAACTGAAGAATCTATCATTATTTTCCTCATGATCCATACCAAAGATAGTGTGATCAAGAATTTTCAAGTTCATTTCATGGATTTCCACTGATTCATTTTACTTCAACTTTAGCTCTAAAAATTCCTTCTTTATTTTTGTTCACATCAAATAGGGAAAATATTTATTGAATAAAGATTCCCTAATACTCTTCTGACTCCATAGTAGCAATATCCCCTCTTGGATTCAAGTTTTTAATTAGTGTACACCACCGATCATCATCCCTTTCTAAGTATATTGTATCATTAGAAAATGGTGTGGATGGGATTGCCTAATGATTTTGATTTTGGGGGTTCAATGCATTAATCAATCACTTGCATTAGGTTTACAATTTGTTTAACCTTCCCTAAAACTCCTTTTAGTTCACACATCTATAACTGGGTATGGACCTGATTTCCAAATATAGGTGTTCCTTTGGGTATTTATACTCAATGACTATTAGAAACATAGATTGGTCGAGAATATGGGAGGATGTCCTCATCACACCCTTTTGGGGGGAGTTTATTCCCACTTTGAGACTCTCTTATAGATTTAATATTCATTCTTTAAATCCTTCCTAGGCCCCAATACAAAACACGTTATCCCTATTGAAATGAATTTATTATGAACATGCATTGATAGGAGTGACTGTTTTCAAATCACAGGTTCTATATCACTCTCTTATTTATTTATGATGCTTTAGGTTATAGCCATGATCAAGAAATCTGGAGTTTATTGTCATCTAGGGAGGTATTTGGTGTCTTCAATATGGGATTGAACCTCTACATGAAATCATATGTATCCTATGAAAATAGGAATCAAAATTCTCATAGTTCGTTTCAAATAGTTTAAAGTCATGTTACTGAACCCATCCATGCAGTTTAACATCATGCGATGAGGATGTAAATATTAGACTCGGACCTTGGTGAGGAATCCTTCAAAACTGATCTGATATAGGAGTCAATTTCTATATAGTTCTTACAATGACTTCTATGTCATGAGAGATACGATGACATAATAATTGGATGAGATATAGGCATATAGGGTTACATTGGATTTCTTCATCGGGAGTATTGCCCTTTAAGAGGAGATGAGATATAATCATACTCACATCCCAATGACGCTCCCATATTGGAGAATAATCATCAAGCTCTTGGTACATTAAATTGTAACCTCTAACCCCCTATGAATGATCCTTGGTTTAAGAAATAAGAGATATATAAAAATCCGACACATTTCATGAGATCATATCTGTATGAGGATTACACATTAAATTTTATATTTTCAAGGATTATTACCCATATCATTGAGGATATGGTATGGATCTTGGTCATTAAGATGGAGAACTACATATCCTGTTTGGATAGGAATCAGAGTTCCCGTAGTTCAGTAGACTCCCATCTAGCTAATGGATTTGCGGTATTCAAGGGTATGACCGGGACATATACTTAAAATGATCCCCATGTATGAGACCACTTCTAATATGTTGATAGAAGTTTAATGATGGTAGACTCATGGTTTAATTTAGTCCCCTAGGTCATAAATACTTTTTACATGATGAGATATACATAGAATTGTATTCCTATTAGAGCTCGGGCATTAGGAAGGTGTCCTATGTATCATAGATATGGAAGAAATTAGAGTTTTTGTAGTTCACCCATCACTTATCCAACTGATGGGAAAATGTGTATGATCATGCTCAGAAACATTATTGTTATCCAAAAGGTTTTAGGAATTCTAGGAGATTATACCTGGATGGATTCCCATTAATAGGGATTACACACTAAAACAACCCTATTGACCAGGGCTTACACACTGAGGATTCCCTATTAATTAAGGCTTACACATTAAAGTTTCCCTTTGTATAATTATTCTATATATTTTTACATATAAAGAGAGATAATGATGGACATGAAAGGTCTATCCTTGAGAATAAAACCAATAGGGTCTAATTAGTGTGTAACCCTAGATCATCAAAAACACTTCCCTTATAAAAGGGGTAGGCAGTCGATGGATCACGACTGTGGTCCATATGGATTGAGTCCAAGTGGGATTCCCAAAAAACGTTGATAGGACATAAGGGATATACCTATTATGTCTTGGATATTTTTTGGACATGTCTTAATTATCCACCTGATATGCTCGAGGTGTTAATCTATTATGTTACACAAATCATGGGTGTCTTCCTGACATGTCCATGATATTTCGAATGACCAAAGTCAACATGATTAATATTTTCCTAATGACCAAAGTGGACATGTACATGGACTTTTGAATGACCAATTAACTTGTCTTGGATTCCTTCTCTTGAAAAAATATTACACATCCAAGATGCTTTGAAAAAACAAAGCGGGCATGTCCAATGCATTCCGAATGATCAGAGCATGAATGTCTCTATGTTTCTGCATGATCAATTTATCTTCTATTGGATGTGTTCTCATGAGTAAGAAGACATGTCAATGTTTTTCCACATGATCCAAGAAGGAACGTCAATAAGCTGTCATGAGATCGACTTAATTTTTTCAGAGAAAATCTTGTGACAATGAAGACATGTCAAGGGGTTGTCTCTTGATCAACTTGTTTTGTGTTCAGACCGCCTTATGATAATAGTGACATGTCAATTCAATATCATGAGATAATCTTGAATTTTCATTAGAATATCACATGAAAATAATGATATATCAATAAACCATTACGAAATCAACTTTTATTGTCCAAGTATTATCTTGTCATAAAAGTGACATTTCCCAAGCTACCCAAAGGCATCATAGAATTAGTGAGGAATATTTTGATCGCACGACCTAAAACTATTCAGACGGAGGAGTCTCACAAACATGTTTATAATCATTCATCTATACAAGTGTTGACATTGCATTACCTAAGGGATCATTCAACGACCACATGGGAAAAAATTTCATTGGAGGAATTCATGGCTAAGAACTGATGTTGTGGGCACATGTCTTAGGGATTTTATGGAAAAGAAGGGTTCATGCCCATGAGTCCTTATTCATGAATAATTTCCCCTGTATGTTGATCACATCAAACCTTGATAGATTAATTAGGTGATTCAAATGACCCTCATGAGGTCTTGCAATGGGTCCTCCAAATGTATATTGAGTCTTGTCATTATAATCAAAAGAACACATGTGGGTGTATAATGCATACTGAAGAAGGGAACATGGAATATGAGGTTCATGTCCACAATTTATGGGTTTCATAGACAAGGAACTGTATAAATTCACAACTGAGGGTATTAAAGTGAGTTTATTCATGCTTGCATAAACCAACTAGGTAATTTCCTGATCAAAGGAGAATAATCAAGGAACACCCACATGATAGGACCACATTAACTTCAACTATAAATCTACAATCACATGAACTCTATGGGTTCTTGTTGTGAAGTATCTGACCATGAAAACAACCTTTGGGGTGCTTCATGATAAAACATCCATGTCCAAGGCTTTATTTAAGAACCTCAAGTCAGATGTCTCACAAAATTCACATGACATGAATGAAGGTCCTACACGAGGTCTTGTTAATGAGTTTAGAGGAGTGAAGATCAGGGATGTAATAATGACATAAGAACCTCCATTTTGAAGTCATAAACCTAATTGGGTATCACATTATTGTGTCAATACATTTTATGAACTACGCACCATATGAAACTTAGTTTTTCATGTGATCGCTTGATCTTCAAAAGATCAGGTGATAGGTTATCACGATCACCTGAGGATGTTCTCTGGGGACGATCACTGACACACTATATTCTTCTTATTTCTTTATTCCTTGTTCCCAATATTCCTTGATTGTGTTTTTTTGAATGGGATCAATGGTATTTACAGGATGAGGTTAGATGAGGATGATGCCAATTTTCACCAGGAGAATGTGGTTTATTTTTTTCGAGGTGGTGAAGACTTTTCAAGATCAACATCATGCGGCAACCAGACAAATTTGCATAACCCCCATTCCTTAAATTTTTTTTGACACTGTGTGATATACTATGATAATAAAAAATTAATTCTGATAAAAAATAATATAGAATATGGAAGGGTCCCTTGGTTTTAAACTTCTCACTACAATCCTAGTTATTATCATTTCCCAGTCACATGATTAGAAGATGGTCACGTGACGACTTCGTGCGTTGGAGAGAGCTCTTGTGGCCTGCCACTAGTGTTTACAATTTGATTTTGAGACGAAAAAGATTATTCAAAGACATGAAAAGAAAAGTTTCATGTCTTACTTTGGTTTGATTCACACTTTGTCTTGATGTTGTTTTGATGAATGGTTATTGCAATCTTGGATGGGAAAAGTTCCATTGAGAGGGATATGATGACAAGTTATTTAGTGTTGTGTGGGTTTGGTTTTAATTTTTACATTACATGATTGACTTATTTTGATCTCAAAATGCATGAGATTTTGATTGACAACCGATATTGGTCGAGTGAGTGATCGAGAGTTTGAGATTTAATCATGTGAATAGTTTCTTAAAAAAACTCATTCCACATTGAAACACCATAGGGTAATCACTATGGTTTATCAACCTAGGGGGATGCGTTGAGGTTTAGAAATGAAAACCCTCCTACTGCCATGATTCCCCACACGGTGGCGTACCTCGCCCTGTTGCACTGGTGCCCTATAGTGTGGCTTTTCCATTCTTATTCCCTGGATCATGCATGTACCTCTCTTCCACCTATTATAGCTAGCTAGGATTTCTCCCAAGGCGTAGTTTATTTGACTCCTGCATGATCCTGGATCATTCTGGCTAGGTTGGTTAGCCCTGGATGGCCCCATATATTTTTATATGGGTTCTCATCATGAACCTAGGAAATAATCTAAGTATAATGTGTGGAATAAAATGGTAATCCTTTAATAGAAATTACATATAGATGTCTTGAACGAAACCTATATTTTAATTTTCAAATAGCCATAGTGTAAGTTGTAAAATTAGGGGTTCCAACAAAATGACCCCCTTAGGATGAGATTCATTCTGAATGAATAAAATCTGATTCAATAGTAAACATCGATCACTTTTCTACATATCTGATCATCTGATGATCTTTGATACTGGTCCCCATGAGAGGGTTGTGTTGACTAAGGAACTATCAAGCACTACGAAGATGAGACTACTTGAAATGAATTCATGGTTGAATCCAATATAGGAAGTATCTTTCCATTAGAGAATGTATACCATGAAATTAGAATGTATATGAATTCTAGAATGAAATATGGATTAGGTGAATAGGAAGTTGTGGCTTGATCTAGATTAAGGTACTTAGAAATCACTACATATCCCATGATAATGAGAACAAAGTCATATGTAGTTCTAAAATCCCATGCATTTTAACGTCATGTAGTAAGGACTAAGATGAACAAACATGAAGGAGAGGAAATGTTGTTTCTCAACCCAATGATAGAAATACGGGCATCGCTACAAATCATGTGATGGTAGGAATTAATCCACACATAGTTATTAAAAGGACACCTATGTAGGTTTTACTCATAAAAGGGAGTGGTATATTTTTTTTTTGTGGATGGCCCAAGATTGGAGATTTGGGCATCCTACGTATATCATTAGAATGAGAATCAAGTCACATATAGTTTTAGAAATATCTTTTCATTCATCAAATTTTAATAAGGACATTGGCCATGTATTTTAACATCTTGTGGTAAAGATGTGGTTTACAAGAAGTGTAAAGGAATATTGTAGCTAGACCAGGAAATATAAATCGGGTGTCACTATGTATCTTACTGGAGAAACAATCATGCCACACGTAGTTCATAAAAAAAGATCCCCATATCAATCATGTTTTGACATGGGAAAAAGGGGGATTTTATATCATACAGAATCCTAATACATGAGGTCTAGGTTTCACTATGTATATAAATGAAATGTGAATCAAGCCATATATTCTGGAAAAGTTCCCTATATAGGTCTGATTCATACACAAGAAAGAAGTGGTATTTTCCTTTTCATTATCATGGCTAGAATCAGGATGGGAGGTTTGGGTATAGCTACATATCTCATTGGAATGATAATAGAAGCCACACATAGTTGTTGAAAATATATTGCATTTTATATTCATGAACATAAACCATGAAATTTTATGTCATGTTGTATGTACATTATAATGTTTGGGGTTATACCTATAAATGGGGTCCCAAGTTCCACTATGGAGTGGAAATGATGTGAGTGGGGTTTGTGAATGGAATTTGCCCATCATTTCTTCACCATGTTTGGAAAATAGGTTATCTCGACCTACTAAGGGGTAAGAGGGATGTGATTGGGACTTACACTTGAGATAGAGGACCATATTTAAGGGACCAAGAGGAGTGTCTTAGATCACAATATTTTGGGGGTTTCTTAATGTCAAATGAGAGGGATGTTAACCAAGTTGTTTAATGTCATTCAATAAAGATGAATGGCGCCTTGTAGTTCTAGGTTATACAAATAGGACACAATTTCATATAGTTTATCATCATATGACAATAATAATGTTTCTCAATAATTTTACATTGTTCAGGAAATATGTTATGTCATTTTTTTAAAGTTCATGAAATAAAGAATAACTATGCATTTTAAGGTCTTGTAGCTATGATGAGAATCATGTGATTACATGAAATATTTCTTTAGGAATCTTTCATTGGTCTGGGTCATAACCATCTCTCCATCCATTGAGACTAAGGAATAAGATCCATTATAGTGGAAATTGTGTATGGAGTAAGGTCACTCCCCCTTTGAATCAAGATTTGGGGGATTATTTCCTAGTATCATTGGAGTCCTAAATACCAATATTAGTTTTCTATGAAGGAATAAATAGAGGAATAACTACCTGTTAATTGGCTTCACTATCCGATTTTGATTTAATCCCATGCTGTGAAAGGTGTGCACTCTTTTCCCATTGAGCCACTACAATTCATCTGGTCATTTATAAGATTTCGCATATATGGATATCCATTCACTGATGGAAACCCAAAGTGATATAAAATGGACCTCAATGTGTAATATTACCTATATTTCATAATTTAGTGAATATGGGGTCGCTCATAAGGCATTATAAGTTTTATTTCAGTAATCCCATAAGGAATGAAAGTGATTTTTAGGATAAGAAATTTTATCTTTATTCGCCATATTCTGGAGTATTTTTTACAAGATCTTGTTGAATGCCTCTATTTTTCCATTAGTCATTACATGATAGCAGTATTAATGGTAGAACTTGATATTATACACCTAATACAACTTTTACACATCATTAGAATAGAAGCTGGTACCATTTTCCAATAGCATCATCTTAGGGACACTAAATCTGGTAATGATGTGAGTTTTCAAAAAGTTCAAAATGATTTTGGACCTCACTTCATTGTCGTCTATCAAAACAACCCATTTTAAAATAAATTAGTTGCAGTTAAGACGTATTTGAAATACATGGCCATAGATAGAAGGTATAGACCCACAATATCCATTCCCTGTATGGAATATTACAAGAGTATTTGTATGTATGTAGAAACTCTGGGGGTTTAAGGATGAATTTGGAATTCACTTGGAAGGAATGAAATTTCTGGGTGAATTTTTTGCAATATCATGTCATTGACATCCATAAGTATCCAATCATTAAAATTTTGTTGGAAATCCTCTACCTTGACAAGTGGGAACCACATGATCCCTCATGTACTTATTCCATAATTGCTGCAATCTCTTATATATGAATACATATGAGAAGGACTCTATTAAAGCCATGTTTATTAAGGACTTTCTGGTGAATTGGTCCATTATAAAGAGTAAAGTTGGATTCTTACCAGTGAACTTTCTCCTTCATAGATCTATCTGATGGAATTACTCCATCTTAGAGGTATTCCATGATAACAATCATCCACCCAGTGGTAGGACCATACAATTTAGGGATAGAGATGTCTTCACTGATCTTGTCCATTATAAGATGAACAAAAGGTGAGACCATTTGGTGATGGGAAATGCTAATGAATGTTTCATACCAGTTTGGATCTTCCAGTGTTGTAGATATCTTCACCTGTGCATATTCTTGGGAATTTTATGATCATAAGACATGATTTAATGTTGGATCTAAGAGGAATTCTTCCATCAACCCTTGAACATATTCAATCAGGGGGATTAGATTGTTTTCTGATGGCTTAATACCCATTTATTTTTTTTATCATAAAATATGTGTCACCTTCCACCTCCATGTAGTCCAATGTTATTTTGAGTGTCAGTTATAGGCCAATAACGAGAGATTGATATTATGTATCATTATTTTTACAGCCTTCTGAATGAAGAAGGGAGTAAGGTAAAAATAGAATTTTTAGGGAAATGGGTACGACTGCTAACCCGACTTCGTTGAGCTTAGGGTACTCCATTATCATCCCTATTAGTCTCTAAGAGGCATCATCAAATTAAATTTCCCATGTTTGGGGCACACCTTGAATAGATAATATCACCTCATCTGGGAATTCAATATTTAACAACATTATTTCTATAGATGGGTAATCTGTAATGATATCTACCCGTGCATGGCCTTTTACCAATTTATGTTACATGAATTATATATCAAACTAATGTGGAATAAGATCCCACTATGCCTAACATCATGTCTACATAGGACAACTAATGATATATTTTAGTGGGATATTATGAGTGACCAAATGAACCTCATAGTTTTGTAGGTAGTGCCTCAGTTTCTAAACCACAAAGATTAATATCAGTTATCTATTCTTAATATCAAAATAATGAGTCTCGATGTCCAAAATGGGTTGATTGAGATAATAAATACTATTTTCATTTATAAAATCATTATTATGATCAAGGAAGTCATGTAGTGATCATTCTAGGGCATTCACATATCAACTGAGTGGATTTAACTCAATAAGTGGCATTAACACTAGTGTAAAAAAGTGGTATTGCATGAGTTTTTCAAATGATTCTTGAGAGTCACTAGTCTATTGATATGTGACCTCCTTCTTCATCAGTTTGAAGATGGGAAAACACTTTCCTAGAAAGTTAGATATGAAGAGATAGATGTATTCCAAGTGTCCTTGAATTCATATCTACTCTTTAATGTTTCTAGGAGGTGATATTTTAACGATAGATTTTTTTCTTAGGGTCAAATTGACGTCGTGATGGCATATGAAAAATCTAGGTAATTTTATCGAGGATACCACAAAAAAAATTATGGTGATCTTCTTCAGGTGATGTTGTTGTATCTTATCAATTATTATTTCTAGGCCATCCAAGTTGTTAGAAAGTTTTTGGGACGTAACCACTATATCATCAACATAGTATTTTAAATATATCGCCATGAAGAGTCTGAAGATGCGATGCCTAACATGTTAGTATGCGACACATGCATTATTTAATCCAAGAGGAACTACTCGATAGTATAATACTCCCCTGGGGGACTTGAAGGTAGTGAATTATTAATCTTCTAGGGGCATCTGAATTTCTGTATACCCTGAATAGACATCCATGAAGGGGAGGACATGATAACCAACATTCGTGTTAATAAAGAGTTCTATGATTGGAACTTGGAAGTCATATTTTCTAAAATTCCAATTGATATCTCTAAAATCATTGGGAAATTTTATTTTCCCATATTATTATTCATAGGGACAATATTGGATAGCCATTTGGGATACTGCACCTTCCAAATAAACTCATTCTTTATGAGATTGTCAACTTCAAACTCAATTTTTGGAGTTGTGAGATGGGTGTGTCATTTTGGATACCTGTTTGTATCCTCAATGATCTTATAGAAAACCCAAGTGATGGGTGTCCACCTTATGATCAAGGCTGGATGTTTTTATAAAATTCCAAAAAAGAATTCGGGTGTTTCTTCAAGAATAAATTATATACATATTTTTGTACAAAATTTATAGTTTTACTGATCAAAGGGGGAAGTGGATCTTCTTCTCTGACTAGATATTTTTCCTTGACCTCATCAATAGTGGTGGAGAAACCTTCCTCAAATGAAGGAGGGTCATTCCTGAGGTCTTCCTCCACATCCTATACCTCATACATTACCTATTTATCATCATCCTTGTATGTAGGGGATGAAACAAGATTCTCAGAGTTATGGGAGGAATTGAAATTTGGAAATTTGGAAATTTGGAAGTGGAAGAAACTACTTCTGGCTCAATTGGTGCCTTGAGGCCTTTTTGATATACTAAAGTAGAGATGAGGGCCTGAGAATGAGAATCTTCATCTTCTACCATTTTCATCAGAACTTATTTCATCCAAGATGATGGAATAGGGATTTGTTGAATTTTGATGGATGGAATGAAGACATCATAATCTGGGATTTCATAAAAAATATGAGATTTTATAACTTCTATGGTTCTACCAGGTTCAGTTGTTATGACCGACATCATGGAAGTCGTTGGATGTGTGCTTGAATTCGGAACCACCTCTTCAATTTGGTTAATGGGGATAACATACTCTGCACTAATCTACTTGAAGTGATTATATGAGATCATCTCCATTCCATTCAAGGCATTGATTCAAGCAAAGTCATTAGTCATTGACTATTTCCCATCCTTATTGTAGAATCCTGCATCAATGTACTATGATTCATAGGATTTAAATAGGTATTGTCACCCTAAAATGTCCCAATTTTATAATTGATACAATATTTAATGCATTGGTGGTATGACAAAGGGATATCTACATGTTTATGTAGCAAAGGTAATCCCAATAGAATATTAAAGGCCGTATCCTACCTAATAACCATGAATTTTGAGTCAGACATAAGATCCCTAAACAATGTTCTGAGTTTAAATTCTTCAATAGGATTTTTTTCAATCTTTTTATAACCCTGTAACATTAATGCGAATGGTGAAAAGTGAGATTATTTGAGATCCAATTGACAATGTATTCTAATTGGAATGTGGTTGAATCCTAATCCATTTTAATGATATCCTATTGGATATTAATGTCATTTATCCTTCCATATATATACAATGGTATAATGTTTCTATGTGTGATAGCATCCCCATCTTGTTCTGTGAAAGAGATAACCATGTGGAATTATATAGTATCATTCTATTCATGATAAATATTGGCAGCATCGACCACAACGTCAAATTTCTAAGGGCTTTACAAGGCCTTGATTAGTGCTTCGCAAATGAATTTTGATATACTCCTAGTATCAAAGATTGACAACATGGTTATCACCTGGGCTAATTACATTAAAAAATAATACTTATGATCCAAAGGTTTGTTCTTCACATCATGGGGACATTCTTTTTCTTGTATATTATGAAATAAAGTACTCAATATATATGGATCAACCCTAATAACAGGAGATGAAGGTGATTATCCTCTCAATGGATTAGGTCGAATTGTTCTACCCATATGCTGAGGATGATTAACCAATAATGTATCCTCTAACTGACATTACGTGATGACAATGTTAGGGAAAAGCCTGTCATGTGTGGTGGAGATTCATTGATCTTGACGAGATTGCTAGAGATCTATCCTACAAGTTTTATCCAACTTTACAGTTCAATAAGGGATGTGGTTAGAGTAGTGACACTTGGCATGGCCACATTCTCCATTGTATCCTTAACTCTAACACCCACTTCCCTAGTTACCCAATCAGGTGTAGGGAATTATAGTTCATAATCACACTAAAAATCTAAGAAGGTATCCATTAATGGAATTATATTAATGAAACTTATGATCAACTCCTCATCTAATATAGATTCTTCCCAGCTGGTTGACTCTTATTGTACAGTTTTGGCGAGGTAGTTCCTATTGTACTTTTTGAGGTTTTAGTTAATATGGTACCATTTGAAGGGTTGGTTCCCACATTTAGGTTGATCCTATGGTAAAATATGATAAACATTCCACATTCCAATGGGCTGGGGTGCAACCTAGGATTCCACAACAATGAATGCTAGCTACGATGAAGTCAGAGGCTCCTGACTAGTGATAATCTGGGATTGATTTTGGGCCACTATCAAGATACACTAGTGGGGATCAGAAATATTGGAGGTGGAAGGGATATAATCCTTCTCCAAAGCTACATTTTTTGGACACCCCTATCTAACTTTCCAACTGGGTTCCCCAACATGGATAGTTGGTGTAGGAAAAACCTTCCAGGATACTCCTTGTGGAATCACAATCATATGTCGATGATGATTACTGGAATGGATGGTAGCCCTCTTAGGTAGATTCAGAGTGTTTGATTTTTCATGATGACTGTATGAATCTACCTCCCTAAGGTAGGGAAGGTATCCACTAATACACTATAGGTAGAGGCTCCAATATGGTTGAATGAGACAACAAAGGCCACTTCATCTCCTTCAACCTATCATGGGAATGTCAACCAATTGGAATTAATCCTCTAAAATATGTCATGGTCTAAATCCACAGTTGATATAGAGATGTTCATTTGGTACTATCAGTCCAATAAATTAATTGAATGATACTAGAAGAGGTGTATTGGTGATAACATACATCGTGGCCTCAGGGCTAAAACATATTTTCTAGTGAACTTGGAATCCATTGGCACCTTTGATGATTTCATTTTGATGGCAAGGAATCTTGGAATCACGGTAGAGGAAACACGACACCTTATTAGTGATGTATCACATATAAGAGTACATGTTCGATCAATTACTTTCAAAATTAAAGGATAAAGAGTTGGTCCCTTATTTGTATGCAATGTTTAGTGATGTTAAAAGAAACGTGTCAGGTTTTCCATTTTATTTTTTGACAAGTGCATAAAAAATTGAACCTGACAGGAACTGGATAGTATAAAATTTTTAACCAGTGAAAGTGATGACATAGTTAAATAATATCACATAGGGTTCACCATTTTGTTTCCTTAGGAAATGAATTGGATGGGATTGGATCGATGGTTTTGATTATTTAGGGGGGGTCAATGCCTTCCTCAACTACTCACATTAGATTTACCATTTATTAATCCTTCCCCAGAAACTACCAATAGTTTCCACAAACATAACTAGGTACATACCTAATTTCAAAAGGAAGTTAGTCCTTCGAGGTTTCAAATCCAATGACTCTTAGGAACTCACATTGGTCGAGAGGATGGGTGGTTAGTCTTATCACGCCCTTTTAGGGGGAGTTGTTTCCTACTCCAAGACACTCTTATATATTTATGATATGTTCATGAAATCTTTCCTAGTACCCAATATGGGATTGGTTACCCCTATTTAAATGAATTTATTAGGAACATGTATTTATAGGATAAACTATGTTCATATCCTGGGGTCTCTATCACTATATTATTTATTTATGATGCTTTAGGTTATGGCCATGATCAGGAACTATGGAGTTTATTTTCATCTAGGGATACAATTGGTGTCTTGGATTCAGGATTGATCCTCTATGTGGAATCCTATATATCATGTTAAAGTAGGAATCAAAACCACTGTAGTTTGTTTGACAAAGTTTACAGTCATGTGACTGAACCAATCCATGCAGTTTAATGTCATGCGGTTATGACATAAATATCGGTCTCAAACTTTGGTAAGGTGACCTACATACCTAGTATGAGATAGGAATTAGAGTCTATGTAGTTCTTACATAGATATATGTGTATTTATAGATATGACAACAGAGGTTTTGGATGTGACATATGCATTGAAGGATTCCCTGGATTGCATCGTACAGAGTGTGAACCTTTGAGAGGAGATAATATGTAATCAAGATCACATCCCAATGGTGATCCCACACTGGGGAATTCTCATAATGATATTGGTAAAATCATTTCCAACCTCTAAGACCACATGAGTCATACTTAGTTTCAGAAACAAGATAAATCATAACATCAGACACATCTCATAATATCATATCTGTATCGAGCTTAAACATTAAAGTTTACCTTTTAGAGGTATGATCAACCTTCTCATGGAGGATATGGTATGGAGATGAAGAATTAATAAGGAATCCTACGTATCCTATTTTGAATAGAATCAGTGTTCTTATAGTCTTGTAGCGACCCAGTTCTTTCCCTGTAAGACTTTGGAATATTTCTACATATATTTCCAGAGCTAGGAGCTGAGACGACGTGCGATTCCAAGGCCTGGTGTGCCCGGAATAAATTTTATAAAAATTTCAAGTGTTTTTATACTATACACATGGCAGGGTTGTGTTTTCTCCTAAACAGTAGCTTGGATAAGAAATATGAGGGCATAATTGCGTCCGGAATGTGCCGTTCACCCAAGGAGGGGTGTAAAAGATGCGGGTGTGGGCCTACTGTGAGAAATGTCACCCAGGGGCAAAATCATCATTTTGAAATAATGACTTAGTGATTTCTATCACTGATGTTCTTTTCAAATAATGTACAAATGAATTCACAGAATGGAAATATGAGGCTTCCATTGAGTTTGAAATGGGGCGTTTTGCCTACGCGCGATATACAATGAGAGGGCACGACAGTTTCAGATTCTGTGCTAAGCGGATTTTTCTATAAATAGAAAAATGGTTTGGAGTTAGGGTTTACCCTTATCTATTCTATCTTCCTCTCTCTCTCTCTCTCTCTCTCTCTTCTCCTCTCTCTCAACTATTCTTCACTATTCTTCATTGTTCTTCATTGAATCAAGGAGCGTTCTTCACTGAAACCTTGGCGGATCGAAGTAGGAGTGTCGTGGATGTGTCGCCAAAGGCAAATGAGCGGATTGAGGTATGAATTCTTCTATTTTTGAGTTCCAATTCAAGTTTTAATTTGAAAATACCTTGTTTCCCCTTTTTTTCTTTGTTTTGGTTAATATCGTTTATGGTCGTACAAACACGGCCACCAACCCATGCTGCAAATCAAGTTTTCTTCATCCTAATCTTCAACCATTCTTCAGGTTCTTCAACGCTTACAATTAAGTGCAACAAATCTTCAATTATTTGTCGATAATAGGTAGGTGAAGTGATGATCTCATCGTAGGGACTGTAAGAATGGGCTTAGAATAATTTTCGGGTAACCGGCCAGAGTTTCACCGGCAGCGCGAGGCCTTGGCGAGGTGGCACTCAACCGGTGTGTGGCGGCCAGTGGTCGAGCCAGAGGTGTTCGGGCAGAGAGGTGGTGGGGGTGGTCAGAGTGCGGCAGTGTCGGGTGCTGTCGGTGAGGATGGCGGTGTCGGTGGTGGCCGGAGCAGGGGACCTGGGTGTGACCGTTGAGGTGTGGAAGCATCCGGCGGAGGAGCCGACTGGGGCGGCTACGGCGTGGAGGAGCGGCGAGCCCAGGCGGCGGAGCATGGAGCCCCAGGAGGCCGCGGTGTCAGATGGCGGTGTCGTAGCGGTGTGCTCTGTAGGAGGGGAGCGATGGCGTGGGGGCATCAACTTTGGGATGTCATGCTTGTGAGGAGACCCAAGGCGCTGACATCAGGGGGTGTCGCAGACAAGGACATGCAAAGCACGTGTCCTCCTGGTGCGGCGCACGGACAAGACCAACCATGTGGCCGGTCTGCTTGGAAGAACCAGACACCTTGGGGTCCGGTGTTTTGGGGATGGGCCGCTGTCAGCGGGCCGCGACGAATTGGGCTGGACCCGCGGGTGGGCCGAGGGCCGGCAGTCTGGACCAGGCCGGCCAGGGTGGACCGGCCCAGTTGGTCCCCCTTGAGTTCAAGGGGACGTAAATTTTAAACGGCGTGTCTATTTGACGCGCCATCTGTGGCTGCAGGTTCGCCTTATTGAGATGAAATTTTTTAAATGGGTTTCGGGGTTTTTGGGGTTCTTCCCCCAAAGGTGTGTGACCCGAAATTCATTAATTTAATAATATCAAATTATTAATAATGTTTACAACAGATGTATTCGCAAGCCGGATGTCTGTTTGACGCGCTGTCAGAGGCGTTGTGGCCCTAGAGTTGAGATGGTCCATCCAAAGTTGGTTGAGAAACTTTGCGGTTTGGTTTCGTTGCTCAGTGGAAAGAAACACTTAATTTGAATAATTAATCAATTATGTAATTAATTAATTATTCTTGTGTTGGATCTTACTCTTGTTTGGGATGTCTAATTGACGCGACATCAGTGGCAGCGTGACCCCAGTCCTCATGTGGAATTTTTGAGACACTTTCCAAAGCGTTCGGGTTGGAGACAAGGTGGGGGCCCCACCGGGGCGGGTTCACACATTTTATGGTGAAATGGCACTTTTTCACCCGACATTCGTTTGGGTGTTTGAGTACACATTTATAAGTGTTCTTCTGAGGGGATTGCGACAACGCAATACGCCCACCCAAATTTAGGCTGGAGGCGTGGGACCCACGAGGTGGGTTTCAGACGTATCCTTCATTTTTTTCGACTTATGCTTTATAAGTCTGTTCAGGGAAAATGAATAGCCTACACTTCATGGTTATATACACGGAAAGAAGGGCACGATCTGCGTGACGTGTTTCGTGGTCGAGGTGTGGGCCCCACACGGCCCTGTTTTCATAATGTGGGGAGATGCAGCTTCTACATTCAAAGTCTATTTTAGGCACCGTTAGTGGCGTTGTGACCCTGGAATCGAGAAAAAGTTTTCTTGGGTTGTTTCAGGCATTGAAGTTGTAGTTGAGGCATGGGCCCCACGGGCCGTCTTTTAAGCCGTGTGCAGCGTACTGCGACTGATTCATTAGAAGTCCATTTGGGGCGTATGAATAGTCTTTTTGGCGTGTTTTTCCAAGAGAATCACGATGGCGCAGTTTGCCCGACCTTTTTCGGGATAGAGGTGTGGGCCCCATGAGATGTCGTATGGGCTTAAAGTAATGTTGAATAACTTTTTTATTGGGAGCCTGTTTCCATCGAGTAAGTTGTCTATCTCGTGTGTTTTTTCGTGAGGATTAAAACAATGTAATATGTTTGGGGGAGCATATCCTCTTTCGAGATATCATTAAATGTGGAAACATTAAAGGGTGTTGGTCAAAGGTTCCTATGATACACTCCGAACCTACACACGATAGCGGTGTTAGTGGAACCCAGTGATGGCACGAGGAGTGCAGAGTTATTGGACCAGTTCTGGGTTTACTCTCCAGCGGGGCTGGGTAGTGGGTTACCTATTGACCATAGGGTTTACCATCCGGTGGGGCGGGGTAGTGGGTTACCCATTGACCTTAGGGATTACCCTCCCATGGGGCTGGGTAGTGGGTTACCCGTTGACCTTTGGGTTTACCCTCCGGCGGGGTTGGGTAGTGGGTTACCAATGGACCTTAGGGTTTACCCTCCAGTGGGGCAGGGCAGTGGGTTACCCGTTGACCTTAGGGTTTACCCTCCAGCGGGGCTCGGCAGTGGGTTACCCATTGACTCTAGGGTTTACCCTCCAGTGGGGCTGGGCAGTGTGTTACTCGATGACCTCTTGGGGTTTACCTTCCAGCTGGGCTGGGCAGTGGGTTACCCGATGACTTCTTTTAGACTCAACCCTTTCTTTGAGGCCATTCAGTGACTTTCCTCATTGATTACCAGAGCGTGACCCATGGTTGTACGGTTTGGTGATGAGACAGCTTTGTCATACAGGACTATTGGGCATCGGTGATAGACATCCATTAAACTGTTGGTGACTCTTCCTGGGCTGAGCTTGGTGATGGAGATCCCCTTACACACTCATTCAGGTTTCTTGTTGAGCATATATATATATATATATATATACCCTACTTTTTCTCCCAATCCTTGGGTTTAGTTACTCAACTTCCAAGAGGGGTGAAGACGTGCGGGGTATGCCACATTCTTTCTGTGTCTAGTTCCTCTTGGAATGGACGATTCCACTTCCTTCCTTTTTTTGGGTTGAGTTTCACTCTCTCCATTGCACTCTTACATTGTTATTTTTTCTCTCTACTACTCACTGTTTTAGTACCTCCTTTGTTGCTCCCTTGTGATTTCGGGGCATCCTACTGAGTATCTTTATACTCACCCCTGCTAGGGATTTTCCCACACATGGTGTGCCCTTGAAGATGATGGACAGGTCGGTCAAGACTATGGAGGAGCGTAGAGGACACAAGAGCTTGGGCCACGTTCAGTGGTCGCAATAGGACTTTCAGGTGTGAGACACACCAGTTGTTTACTTTTGTTTACCTGCTACCGGGTTGTGACACCTTTCGGGTTGGGTGTGTGTTTTTCCCTTTTCTTATTCAGTTATCTTGTTAGTACTTTTCAACACTTTACTGATCCTATATTGAAGTTGATGCATGACTGTGGTTGGGATATAGTGGTTTTTACTTTGGTTTCCTTTTTACTCTGCACTTCTGCATTGAGTGGGTTGTGTGTGTGTGTTTAGGTACTTAGGCAAAGGCCTCCCCGATATTGTTACACCTTCGGTGCTTGTCACCAGCCCCTGGCCTATGAAGGCAGGATTGGGGTAGTTGTGGCTTGAGACTGATAGGGTCGGGTCGTGAAAAAGTGGTATCAGAGGTGGTTCATTCCTTGTGGCATTGTTCGGACGTCCCTAAAAATGAATTTGTTGGGATTTAGAGAAATAGTGTCGACGTGTCTCGAGAGCGGCTCCCGGGCCAGGGAGTCCAGTGATGGTGCAGTGGCCGATGTATCCATTCACTAGGACCCTAAAAACCCGCTTGTCACCTCAGCACACTAAGACACATGTTGCAGGGAATTTGGTTCATGCATCATATAGGATTGAGTCTCTGACTGTCCTTCTCAAGTCAGCTCTCAATCGTTGTTGGCATATATATGCTCATTTGACCGCGGTACTCCTTAATTGGATTTAGGATGTCTTCGTAATGATAGCTCGCTAGGATACTAGCTCCGGTTTATGACGAAAAATCCAAGAGGGAAGAGGCATTAGTTCAAGATCCATCATATGATTACCCTTTCTCCAGGAGGACAAGCAGTAGCACCTCCACCCGTGGAGTAGCAGATAGTACCCGCAACAAAGGCCGATGAAGAGTGCAGGCTGGGCATGCTACGTGAGTTCCAGCATCAGAGACTGCTGAGTTTCCATGGTGAGCCATACCCTCAGACAGTGAAGGGTTGTCTAGAGTCGGTGTTCCACCTCTTCCGGCTTGTTCGGACACTGACAGGTTAGATGGTGGCTTTGACAACCAGTTTTTCCACCAAGAAATTTGGCTTTAGTAGAGCCAGGGTTACTCAGATGCACCATTAGTTGGTACTCTCGTGGGATGACTTCTAGCAGCTATTTTGTGAGGAGTACTACTCCTCCTAAGTGTGATTTTTATGGTTTTAGGAGCTGTTGGAGCTTCAACCGGGAGTAATGGCAGTGGCTGAGTACGCGACTAGGTTCACAGACCTACATGGTACTCTTTGGATGTGGTCCATGATAACCACTTTCGAGCACAAAAGTCTGAGCGAGGTCTCCGTAGATGATATTCATGCCAGTGTAGTCCCCCTATGCATCCTCCCCCATCTCAGGGTGCTGGAGCAGGCACTGGTGACAGAGAAATTTCTATCAGAGGGACGTCAATTGGCAGGGCATTGGCACCGGAGGTCTCCCCTTGATGAGGCTCAGGCACATGGTCGGGGACAACATAGAGCACCGAGACGGCCCAGGTAGGACTTGTGCTAGGATTTTGATGTGCGAGGTCATGTGGTGTGAGACTACCCGACCAAATGTGCTGAGTTTTCCAGATAGTTGGTAGATACACCACCACGATAGAGGCAGTGACATGATCAGAAAACTCCCCGGTGAGGACAATGAGGTACCCAGGGAGGCAGTGTTGGAAGAAGAGCGGGAAGAATTGTGGTTGGTGGACAAAATTTTGAGGTCCTTCCACCAACACTAGCCGACCATGTCATGTTCAGGGAGCTGACAGAGAGGGATGCGGGCGGCTGTATACTATGGATATCTACAATCCTGTATCTCATGAGATGATAAGAGGTACGCTCTATGTCTTTTTCTACTTTTCTCATTAGAACATGTTAGATGATGCATGATGTACTCTTTTCATCTAACTCCTTGTTCATGGGGTTACCGAGGGTGACGCAGGGCGTCGGTGTAACCCTGCGTTGGTGTTGTTCGACATAGCTTCTAATGTATGGGAAAGAGGGGTTCATTCCCCACTGAGATGAGTTTTTGTGATGTGATAAAAACCATGAGGGAGATTCAGTACCACCCAAAGAGGATAGTATTGAGGTGTGGTGGATGAGTCCCTCTAACATGTGCATTCATGGTAGGGTTGTACGGTGGAGTTTCGAAGAAGGTTCTAGATTTGTGAGTGGGGCTTTTCTTCTTGACATGCCTTTACTTGAGGTTCCACTAGTGGGTTTGGCAGAGTACCTATTTTGGGGATTACTCTCCTTCCAATAGGGTAAAAGACACGTGGGGTATCACACATGCTTTTCTTGTCTAGCCTCTAGCGGTTGGATGAGTTTGATCCCCAGCCCTGTTCATTGGTACCTTGCATGCTCAATGTCAATATTGATACCGTTATCATGTACAGGCCGAGGTGATGGACACCCCATAAATAGAACTATGTGTCCCACTATGTGGTTCTGTTAGTGCTAGTCATTTCCCTGAGAATGTAGAGATGGTATCTTCTGGGAGAGAGCTTTGTGGTTTTCTCAGACTACCAGTTTCTCAGGTGCGTCCTCACCCAGAGAGACTTGAACCTGAGACGATGGTGCGTGTTGAAATGTTAGCATGACTATGTTTTTTAGGTATTCTATGTTCTAGGAAAATGGGAGTGTTTTAGTAGTTTCCCTTGGCAGAAAGTCCCAGGCTCGTAAGATGTGGGATGTTTCGTGGTAGTTAGCTTCCTTGTAGTTAACCCTGTTGAACGAGGAGGGTGCAACTTTTCTTTAGTCAATGGTTTTGAGTCATCCACTTTTTGAGCGTGCGATAGAGTCTCAGTTGTGATGCACTGACTGAAAACTTTTGTGACCAGATATCCTTGGGTGTTTCACCAGATGGATATTCTGAAGGAGGGATTCACGATACCATGTTCCAAGAACAAATCATGATTTCGGTCACGATGTGGAAAGAAGAGGTTCAGCCAGGGAAGTCCCCCATGTTTTTTTGGGCCATCTGGGAATCATGCAAGAACTTGAGAGTTTGCCTACTGTCTTTCCCTACCCTCCCAATAGTAGGAGTGGGTGCACGACGTCTTCCACATGTCGTAGTTGATGATGTGCATGCGTGTTCCTATGCATTTCATCTAAATTAGCATACCTTATGAGTAAAAACCATCACTTTGGATCATGTGTTATGCCGACATGGTGTTGTTCATGTTATCATGGGCATGGGAGATCTAGGTGTGAGCTCTCTATCCCAAGTTGTTTTTCCTAGTTTTGATTTTCGGGGATGAAAACCTTGAAGGAGGGAATGATGTAGAGACACGGATTTTGCCCTGTAATACTTTGGAATATTTCTACACAGATTTCCAGAGCTAGGAGCTGAGATGGCGTGCGATTACGAGGCTCGGTGTGCTCGGATAAATTTTATAAAAATGTTAGGTATTTTTATACTATGCATATGGCAGGGTTGTTTTTTATCATAAAAGGTAGCTCAGATCGGAAATCCGAGGGAATAATTGCGTCTGGAACATGTCGTTTACCCTTGGAGGGGTGTAAAAGTTGTGGGTGTGGGCCTGTTGTGAGAAATGTCACCCAGGGGAAAAATAGTCATTTTGAAATAATGACTTAGTGATTTTTATCACTAACGTTCTTTTCAAATAACTTCTGAATTAAGTCTAGGAATGGAAATTTGAGACCTCCACTGAGTTCAAAATGGGGTGTTTTGCCTAGGCGCGATATAAAATGAGAGGGCACGATAGTTTTGGATTCCACGCTAACTGATTTTTTCTATAAATATAAAAATGGTTTGGAGTTAGGGTTTTCCCTTCTCTCTAATCTCTCTCTCTCTCTCTCTCTATTCCCCTCTCTCTCAATTGTTCTTCGCCATTCTTCGTTGTTCTTCGTTGGATCGAGGAGCGATCTTCACCGAAACCTTGGCGGATCAATGCGGGAGTGTCGTGGACATGTTTCCAATTAAAAATGAGTGGATTAAGGTTGGAATTCTTCTATTTTTGAGTTCCGATTCAAGTTTTAATATGAAAATCCCGTGTTTCCCCTTATTTCTTTGTTTGGGTTAATATCGTTGATGGCCGTACGAACATGGCCATCATCTCAAACTACAAATCAAGGTATATTTGTTGTAATCTTCAAACTTTCTTCAGGTTCTTGGATTCTTACAGTTAAGCGTGTCAAATATTCAACAATTTGTTGATCAGAGGCAGGGAATGCAATGATCTCATCATAGGTATCGCAAGAATGGGCTCGAAATAATTTTCGGGTAACCAGACGGAGTTGTACCGGCAATGCGGGGCCTGGTGAGGCGTCACTCGGCCGGTGTGTGGCAGCCAATGGATGTGCCGGAGGTGTTCGGGCAGAGAAGCGGCATGGGCAGCCGAAGTGCAGCGGCGTTGGGTGCGGTCAGTGAGGACCGCGGTGGCCGGAGTAGGGGACCCGAGTGTGGCCGGTGAGGTGTGGAGGCACCCGGTGGAGGTGTCGAGTAAGGAGGCTGCGGTGCGGCGGAGCGGCGAGCCCAAGTGGCCGAGCGGCAAGCCCAGGCGACGGAGCAGGGAGCTCCAGGCGGCTGCATCGTCGGGTGGCGATGTCACGGTGGTGCACTCCGCAGGAGGGGGGCGATGGCGTGGGGGCGTCACCTTTGGGCTATCGTGCTCGGGAGGAGCCCCGAGGCACTGACCTCGGGGGGGGGGGGGGGCGCAAACAAGGATCCGCAAAGCGCGGGTCCTGCTAGTGTGGCACGCGGAAATGACCAACCATGTGGCCGGTCTGCTTGGAAGAACCGGACCCACGGCTGGGCTGCGGGTCAGCGGTCTGGACTGGCCATGTTGGGCCCCCCTTGAGTTGAAGGGGCCGTCAATTTTAAAAGGCGCTTCCATTTGACGCGCCTTCTGCAGTTGATGGTTCGTCTTATTGAGAAAGACTTTTTGAAATAGGTTTCAGGGTTTTTGGGGTTCTTCATCCGAAGACGGGTGATCCAGAATGCCTTAATTAAATAATATTAAATTACTATTATAGTTTACAACGGACGTATTCCCATGTAGGATGTTCGTTTGACGTGCCGTCAGAGGCGCTGTGGCCCTGGAGTTGAGACGGACCTTCCAAAGTTGGTTTGGAACCTTTGCGGTTTGGTTTAATTTCTCAGTGGCATGAAACGATTAATACAATTAATTAATTAATTATATTATTAATTAATTATTCTTGCGTCGGCCCTAACTCCTGTCTGGCATGTCCGATTGACGTGGCATTAGCAGCAGCGTGACCCCAGTCCTCTTGTAGAATTTATGAGATTCTTTACGAAGCGTTCTGGCTGGAGACAAGATGCGGACCCCACCGGGACATGTTCACACATTTTACGGTGAAACACCACTTTTTCACCCGAGATCCGTTTGGGGTGTTTGAGTACTCATTTCGGAGTGTCATTCTGAGTGGATTGCGACAGCGTAATCCGCCCGCCTAAATTCGGGCCTGATGCGTGGGTCCCACGAGGTAGATTTCAGACGTATGATGTGTTTTTATGACTTATTCTTCATAAGTCTATTCAAGGAAAATGAATAGCCAATTCCTCGTGGTTATCTGAAAGTAACACAATGGTACGATCTACGTGACGTGTTTCGGGGTCGAGGTGTGGGCCCCATAGGGCCCCATTTTCATAACGTGGTGAGTTGCAAATTTTGCATCTGGTGTCCGTTTTAGGTGCCTTCAGCAGCGTTGTGACCCTGGAATCGTCACAAAGTTGACCTGGGTGGTTTCAGGTGTTGAAGTAGCAGTTGAGGTGTGGGCCCCATGGGACATCTTTTAAGTTGTGTGCAGTGTACTGCAACTTTATCATTAGATGTCTGTTTGGGGCGTATGAATAATCGTTTTGGCGTGTTTTTCCTTGATCATCGCGATGGTGCAGTTCGCCTGACCTTTTTCGTGACCGAGGTGGATGCCCCATGATACATCGTATGGGCTTAAAGAGGTGTTGAATAACTTTTTCATCGGGAGCCCTTTTCCAGCGAGTAAGTAGTCAATCTCATGTGTTTTTCAGTAAGGATTATAATGATGTAATCTGTTTGGGAGAGAAGATCCTCTTTCGAGATCTCATCAAATGTGGAAACATGAAAGGGCGTTGGTTGGGGGTTCCTTTGTCACACTCTGAACCTACACAAGGTAGCAATGTTAGTGACACCCAGTGATGGCACGAGCAGTGTAGAGTTATTGGACCAGTTCCGGGTTTACCCTCCAGTGGGGCTGGGTAGTGGGTTACTCGTTGACCATAGTGTTTACCCTCCGGCAGGGCTAGGTAGTGGGTTACCTGTGGACCTTAGGGTTTACCCTCTAGTGGGGCTAGGTAGTGGGTTACCCGTTGACCTTAGGGTTTACCCTCCGGTAGGGATGGGTAGTGGGTTACTCGTTGACCTTATGGTTTATCCTATAGTGAGGTTGGGCAGGGGGTTAGCCATTGACCTTAGGGTTTACCCTTCAGTGGGGCTGGGCAGTGGGTTACCCATTGACATTAGGGTTTACCCCCCAGTGGGGCTGGGCAGAGGGTTACCCGATGACCTCTTGGGGTTTAACCTACAGCTGGGCTGGGTAGTTGGTTTCCCAATGACTTCATTTAGACTCATCCCTTTCAATGATCCTGTCAGTGACTTTTATTCATGATTACCTAAGTGAGAACCTTGGTTTTATGGTTTAGTGTTGAGACAACTTTGTTGTATGGGACTGTTGGGCATTAGTGATGGATATCCTTTGAACTGTTAGAGACTTTTCCTGGGATGAACTTGGTGAAAGAGACCCCCTTACACACTCATTCAGGTGTCTTGTTGAGAATATATATATATATATATATATATATATACACCTTACTGTTTCTCCCACTCCTTGGGATTAGTTACTCTTCTTCTAGGAGTGGTGAAGACGCACGAGGTATGTCACATGCTTTCCGTGTCTAGTTCCTCTGGGATTGGATGAGTCTACTTCCTTCATTTTGTTGGGTTGAGCTGCACTCTCTCCATTGTACTCTTACTCTGTTCTTTGTTCTATCTACTACTCACCATTTTAGTACCTCCTTTATTTCTCCCTCGAGATTTCGAGGCATCCTAGTGAGTATCTTTATACTCACCCCTGCTTAGGCTTTTCCCACACTTTGTGTGCCATTATAGATGACAGATAGGTCGATCGAGACTATGGAGGAGCATAGAGGACATAGGAGCTTGGGCCGCATTCATTGGTCGCAGTAGGACTTTCAGGCGTGAGACGCACCATCTATTTACTTTTGTTTTCCTACTGCTGGGTTGTGGAACCTTTCAGGTTGGGCGTGTGTTTTCCCTTTTCATGTTTAGTTATCTTGTTAGTACTTGTCAACAATTTACAGATCCTATATAGAAGTTGATGCATGACTGTGTTTGGGTTATAGTGGTTTGTACATTTCATTACTTTTTTACTCTGCACTTCTGCATTGAGTGGGCTATGTGTGTGTGTATATGTACTTAGGAAAAGGCCTCCCCGAGATTTTTTACGTCTTCGGCACTTGTCGCCAGTCCCTGGCCTATGGAGGTGTGCTTGGGGTAGTTGTGGCTCAAGACTGGTAGGGTCGGATCGTGACATGTTCATTGAATTCCTAACCTGCTGATGGGGTTGAGTTATTCGAGGAAATTTTTGGGACTTATAGTTAAAATGATCCCATGTATGAGACAAATTCTCATCCAATTATGAATGACGAAGAATGGTAGACTCATGGGATACTTTATTCCCCTAGTTCATAAATAATTGAGACATGAAATGACTTAAACTAAATTGGATGCCCGTTAGAGCTCAAGTCTTAGGAAGGCATCCTACATATCCCAATTATAGTAGAAATAAGAGTTATCACAATTCACTCATCCATTCATACATTGATGAGATAAGGTGGATGATCATGATTAGATATATTATTTTTATCCCAATGGTTTTAGGAATGCTAAGGGATTATACTAGGATTGATTCCCTTTGATCAGGGCTTACAAGTTGAGGCTTCCCTATTGATCGAGGCTAACACAAGGAGGCTACACTATTGAATGGGGATCACACATTAAAGTTTCCCTATGTATATTAATTCTTTATGTTCTGAAAGATAAAGAGAGATGATGATGAACATGAAAGATATGTCCATGATTATGGTACAAATATGATTTCATGAGTGAATAACCCTATCTCATTAAGGAAAATTCCATTATAAAAGTGGTATGTGGCAAAAGGTTTCTAGCACAGGTCCACATGGTATGATTACAAGTGAGTCTGCCGGAAATGTCTATGATGTTTCACATTACCAAAGTTGACATGCCTTATATTTTACGAATGATTAAAGATGATGTGTCTAGGGTCATTTTCATGATCAACTGACTTGTCTCAAATTCATTGACATGAGAAATATATACATGTCCAAGATTCTTGGAAAAACCAAAGCTAGAATATCTGATGTCTTGGGAATGATTGATGTGGGAAAGTCTCTATGTTGTCACATGATCAACCTTGGTTGTCTTGGATGCCTTCACATGAGTGAATTAGACATGTCAAAGGGTTGATGCATGATCCAATCAGGCATGTCAATAAGTTGTCACGAGATCGAATTTATTTGTCCATATCCTGTCTCGTGAAATTCAGACATGTCAAAGGGTTTCTGCATGATCAAATTGGATTTTTATCAGACTGCCATATGATAATAGTGATATGTCAATTAGATGTCATGAGATCAACCTAACTTGTCTTCCAAATATCACAAGATAATTCTATTATGTCAATAAACCATCACAAGATCAACCTGATTGGTCCAATACTTGTCTTGTGATCAAAGGGACATGTCCCACACTTCCCAAAGAATATGTGGGATTGGTGAGGAATCATCAGATTGCATGACCTTAAATATATTCACTCAGTGGTTTCTCATGGACATGTTTATGATATTTCATCCATCCAAGTGTTGATGTTTCATTCCCTAAGGGATCATGCCACGACCATATGGGAAATAATTTTCTATAGAATAATTCATGGATAAGAAATCATGTTGGAGGCACATATCTTAGGGATTTCATTACAAAGTAGGGTACATGCCCATGAGTCCTTATTCATGATAAATTCACCTGTCTGTTGATAACACCAAGACATGCAAGATTACGTAGAAAATTCACATGACCCACATGAGGTCTTGCAATGGGGCCTCCCAATATATATAGAGGCTTCCCATTGGTATCACAAGCATGGATGACGGTTTATGCTACATGGAAAATAAGGGAACATGGAATATGAGACACATGACCATGGTGTATGGGTTTCATGGACAAGGACCCATAGTTACACATTAATAAGGGTTTTTATATCCATTGTTTCATGCTTGTGGACAATAAATTCATAATCACCTTATCAAACGAGTCTGATCAAGGAACGCTTGCATGATAGGACTATCTAAAGCTAAACTGCCCATATTCAATCAGATGACCTCAATGAGGTCTTGTGATGAGCTCTCCAACCATGCCAATAAACCATGGTGGTGATATATGATAAGGAAACCATGTCTAGGGCTATATGAAAGCACCAAAAGTTAGGGGTATCACCACATTTGTATAAACTGAATGAAGGTCCTGGAGGAGGTCTTGTAATTGAGTGAAGGGAAGTGCATATTGGGAACGTAAGAATGGTTTAAGGCCCTACTTGGTGAAGTCACAAACCTAATGGGGTATAACACTATTACATGAATACCTTGTATGAACCAGGTGTATCATGACTCGAAGCTCATCATGTGATCAAATAATCTTCAAAATATCATGTGACAGGTTCTATAAATCACTTGAGGATGTTCTCTAGGGCCGATCATCGGTCCACTCCATTATTCTACTTTCCCTCTCTGTTTCTCCCTCTATTCCTCATGTGTGGATTTTTTTTGAAGGGGATAAGGGCTATATATAATCTGTGGTTATTATAAAGGATGATGCTAATTTTCATGGGGATCATGCCACATGTTTATTCTAAGGTAATGGAGACTTTTTTGGATCGACATCACATAGTCGTAATACGGTTCACGTGATCTCCATTACTTTGGTTTTCTTCTACGATGTGACTTGACATCCTCTAGTAATTATAAATTAATTAAAAAACATAATGTAAAAGATGGAAGGGTCCCATGACCATAAAACTCTCTTGATGATCCCAGTGATTGTCTTCACTCTATCGCATGATCAGAATACAATCACATGATGGCTTTATGTGCAGGTGGGAGCTCTTGAGGTATGCTATTGGTGTTTGTGATTAGATCTCATGATGAAATCAATTATTCAAAGACTTTAATGAAAATTTTCATGTATTATATTGGTTTGATTCATGTTTTGTATTGATTCCATTATAGTGGCTGGGTTTCAGGAGTTCATATGAGTAGAGAACCTTTTAGGGGAAGACAACAACAGGTTCTTTTCTACCACACATGATTAGTTTTAATTTTCACAACATGAGATCAACATATTTTGTACTCAAAAGTATAGGATTTTGATGGATTTTTGGAATCAAGAAAGAAAATAATTGAGCGTCTAGGATTTAATTGTGTGATCATTATCGTGAAATAGCCACATCCAACATATAAATTAAACAATAGTATAACTATGGTGTATAAACCAAGTGGTGCAACTTGGGGTTTAGAAATCTGAACCCTCCTTCCATTGTGTCTCGCCACATAGTGGTCCCACCCTCCCTACTCTTTCCTTTTTATTCCTAGGAACTTTTTTATGCCTCTTTACCACATGTGCTAGATGGATGTGATGGCTCCCCATGCACAGTTGGGGAGACTCAAACATGATACCGGGTCTAGCAGGTAGTACAACAACTATGGCCTTTAAAAGTGCTAGAAAAGATCATTTAAAGTGCTTAAAAGAGCACTGATAATCGAGGTGCTAATAAAAGGCGGCCCCTTTTTCGGAGCTAAAAAACACCGATAAAGATCCCTTTTATCATTGCTCAAAAAAGCACCAATAAAAGGGGTCTTTTATTGGTGCTAAAAAACATTGATAAAAGAGACCTTTATCCGTGATTTTTTTAGTGCGGATAAAGACCCCTTTTATAAGTGAAAAACAAATCACTGATAAAAGGGGTCTTTTATGAGCGCTAAAAAATCACTCATAAAAGTAAAAAAACCAATAAAATAAAATAAAATAATATAAAAATTCGTCACAACAGATAGGGGTTTTTAACAATGCTTGACCCCCTTCAACAACACTATTGACGGCACACCCACCCACCCCCTGACCCCTTGACCAATGCATGCACCCCTTAAACAGCGCTATTGACCCCAATTTAACAGTCCTAGCTACCCACCTTTACCAAATCACGTATGCACCCCTTCCTCCTGAAGGATTCAAACTCCAGACCTCTCCCCTCTATGTCTGAACACTTTAACACTCCTTTTGGGTTTCTTTTCTATCCATTTAATGATATATCTATTTATATATATATAATTATATTTACTCGTATATTAATATATATTTATATTAACATATATATATATATAAACATATATATTTATATTAATTTATATATTTAGTTATATATATATATATATTCATATATTAATATATATATATACACATATAAAGTTATATTTATATATTTATATAATTACTCATATATTAATATATATTATATCTATTTATTTATATATATTTAGTTATATTTTTTATCCGTATATTTATTCATATATTAATATATATTTATAGGATCAATATTGAATACATTTATAATTTTTTTTTGTGTGTGTGTTTATAAATAAATAAATAAATAAATAAATACACATATACAACACACACACACACATATATATATTATATGTGTATTCAGAAGTATAATTACACATATTTATATATATTTAAAAATATTATATATTAATATGTATATACATATGTTTAGAATATATAGATTATATATATCAGTTTGATAATAGAGATAGACACAAATACACACACACGTTATATAGGTATATAAATATTCATATATTCATATATTTATATATTTATTTATACATTAATATTTATTTATATATATTTATTTATATACATTAAGATATATTTTTTTATCTGTATATTTATTTTTATATTAATATATATTCATAAGATCAATTTTAAATAAATAATTAAATAAATAAATAAATAATATATAAATAAATAATTAAATAATAATTAAATAATAAATAATTAATTATTAAACAATTAAATAATAAATTGTAAATAATAAAATTTAAATAAATAAATAAATCAGAAAACGTTAAGAAATAATGAAAACCCTAAAAACATTGAAATGACCATAAAATATGATCAAAGACTCCTTTTTCAGCACCACAACTAGTCAAATCAAATATCAAGAAATGATCTTCTATATGGTATGATGTACATGCTGAATAGACCCATGGATAAGAATTTATAGTCATTTGAATTTTAAGAAATCAGTTTCAGAAAATCAGAACTCTGTTTCGGAGGCCTTATGTGTTTTTCTAGGGAAAAAAGGGGGACAATTCTCGAAGATCTAGTCCTAGACCAACAAAACATAGAGATCATCATAGGTTTTGATTTGATATGTGGTAGATCCCAAACGGGCACCCGAATCAAAAGTTATGGCTGTTGGATGTTTGAGTTAGGTTTTCAACTTATTTTCAATATTTTATTAATTTTATTATTTTTTATATTAAAATTGTTATTAAGTGAATATTAATCGATAATAATTAGAAAATTATTAAATTAAATAATATTTTTAATTATTTTATAAAACATTTTCACTAAATATCTTATATATTAAGTGTAAATGTCTATTTATATATATCTAAAACATATTTAAAAATATATATATTATATTTATATCAATATAATTATATTTATCTATTATTTTTAATGTTTTTTTGAAATAAACCATTTATCAACACTTGTAAAAAATGAACTGACTAAAACCCCTCTTTATTAGTGCTACAAATAAATAACTGATAAAGGGAGTCCTTTATTAATTCTTTTTTAGCGCTGTTAAAGGGTGGAGCTGTGAAAACCCGTTTTGGTATTAGTTTGGCTTGGCTGGTTAGCCATGGCTAGCCCCATATATTTTTAAATAGGGGCTCATCATGCACTTAAAAAATAATCTATATAGAATTTGTGGGGTAAAAGGGAATTTGTTTATTAAATGTTCCACCTCTAATCCTTCCATGCAAGCTATATTTGTATTCCCACATAGTCTTTAATCATTTGAGATCATTAACATTAGTGTAAAATATACAACTATGGGTACCAATAAGTATACTTAGAGTGTTAATTTCTCTATATTTTAAAAGTGGAGTACATAGAATATATTTCTTGTGGAGGTAATACTTTATTTTTAATCAATATATTGGTAGATCATCTAAAAGACGGTGGTCGTTGACACATAAAAGATTTTACTAATAGTAGTTCCTTCCTTAGTGTAGCAAGATGCTCCATAGAGTGTTACTTTTTGTTCAGGATTCGGTATAATTGATTAATCATTATCATGACGTTTTCATCTCTATATTCCCCTGTATTGGGAAATACATCATCACCTTGACCATTTCATCCATTGTTTGCATGAGTTATTCTGTTTCATTCCATTTTTCTAGAAGGATAAAACCTAATTGAGAAATATTTTACTATTGTTAATCTTATAATAAAAAATCTAAATGAATTCATAATCTAAAAATCATATAAGATCATCCTTCTTGGATAATATATTTCAATATTAATAAATGTTTTACATGTTATCTTTAACCCACAACTTTATTTTACCTATACCATGGTAACTAATTTTTTACTATGGTAATATTTTTATGTTAAAAAATTAAAATGAAATTATCACATAATTTGGACCTTATAATTCTATATTTTTAATCAATTTCACTCAATTTAATTTATAAAAGTGGTAATAATCAATTCTAATTTGATACACATATAACTCATGAAAACATTTTTAAATGTTAAAATCGGGGTCTTCAAAAAAACTAATAATGTGTTTCTAAATTTTAAAAATTATGTACTATATTATTCCTTAAATAATTTTTGATCAAGAATATGTATTTGTTTTTAATTCATGATCATGTTCTAATTACATCATAAGATTCATTGTATTTCATAATAACAATATTTTCAATTTTAACCCAAAAATTATATTTTTTAAAAAATTACCATAAATTCACCCTAAGCTAATTTCAACGTGCTATAATAAAAAATGTCACTTATTTTTTTTAAAACAATACTATAAATTGGATTGTAATTAATTTTAAATAAAAAATAGTTTTTATTTAATATTAGCCATTTTTATGGAATAAAAATCTTTTAGATAATTATAAGAATTACTTAGGATATTACTAGTTTGTATTATCACCTAAAACGTGTATTACAAGATAATTTCAAGAAAACAACAATTTTTTAAATTATATAAATTTATCATATTACATGTTTTTAATGGAAATTAAATATTTATATAGTTTCTATAAAATAATCCAAATGGTTACTTTATTACATCAACACCAATAATATTGACCAATCATCTTCTAAATTAATTGTCAAAATTTCCACTAGTTGTATTGGACAACAATCCTCTTTCTAAATCATCATATCTCCATATAAATAGAATATCATACTCTCATCATTACTCACTACTTCGATTTCAATGGTTCTGACACTTCATTTGATAATGTCTATTGATTTCCTAATGCTTCTTTTCCTTTTAATGATATTTATGGAAGGGGAAATATTATTGGGGGATTTCAAGCCTATTTTAATTATTGTTGTTAATGTATTATTCTTTAATCTGTATATCCCATTTTTGTACCTTGTTATACCAGTCAAAATTTATGTGTGATTTATGTAGTTCTCATAAAATGAAAAATTATTTTTACATGGTTTTATTGTAAAACATAATGATAAGATATCAGGAGGCAGGAGAGACATTAATAAAAGAAGAACATTTTATTATTTGTTATATATTTCCTCAGTACATTAAATTGGGTGAAAAAAGAAGTGTGAAGATCATGAATCAAACAAGTCACAGAAAAGGGTACTAAACAAATTGATCATGCCTCTGATGAGCTCAGTACCCTTTAGAACTATCATATCATCTGCATGCAACTGACCATTCCCACATCCTCTACCTATCTACTATTGACCACACCCATGACCACGCTCAGGTCGAGATCCCAAAACTGAAGGAACATCCTGATGGTGGCCTCTTCATGATCCATATCCACTCAGTGGAGCATAACCGTGATGCCGCAATGGATGAAATGGTATCATTGGATAATGCCATCGAGGATGGAAGTAAACCAATACACCTCTACTAAACCGAGCTAAAAATACCACTAGGAACCCATTCTGATGATGTCCATGAACACCACAGAAAAATTAAATTATCACAAAACCATGAAGAAGAGTATGAATACCACTGGACCTAGAATGTTAAATAAGAATGTGTTGAGATACACTCCCCATAGGTCGAAACCGTAAAGATACTTGTTGTTGAGACCTTCCACTGATTACCCTTCTCTTCAAGGAACCCTACCAGCCCCCCTCCTGTGGTAAACCTCATCATGAGTGAATCCACTTGATCACCTACACCTAATTCTGAACCTCCCGATACATTGAAAACATAAAAGAGTGATAACATACTCGATAGAATGATGAAGGTCCTCAACAATACATCTCTCATGTGAATCCTTAGGCAGAAAATGATATGGGAAAAAATGAAAAAGGTCTTTAAACATAATTCCTAGCTCCCACATTGACATTATACCTTGCTAAAGAGAATTAATCTATGGTCTCTTCACTTCCCTCATGGATGATGAAATAAACTATACTCAAAACTCTTTTTGAAAGTTTAATAATGAAACATCTTACTTATTATAATATCCTAGATACAGTTTCCACCACTAACATGCATCTCCCCACATTTGACTAATTGATAAAGGGAATTAGTATCCCACCAGGGCCCAGATTAAACTGAAATTGGTCTCGAGATCCTCCATCCATCTCTCTGTATCTACATCTCAAACTCTTCCCACGTACTTCCCAAAGCCTTATATTTCAGAGCACAAAATGTACTCTTACATTTTTCATCCTCTTCAATCGGATCAACCATATGAGGATCTACCAGATTAGCCTACGGAACCTCAACTACCTCATCCACACATAAATGATGAATAGGATCCATACCTGAACGAAACAATAATTTCTTAATCCCCCTAGTATGGAATTTCATTTAGATTCATTTTAATTACATTTATTCATATTAAACATTCCAAAAAAACCCAATATAAATAACAACACAAGTCATCATGATTCATTTAACTCTCATAGGTATCTACCCGGGAAACTAGTCCACCTCACTTGTTCATTGATTAAGCTTACAGTCCATGCACTAGATCAATGTGGGCACTAAAATCCGATGTCCTAGCTAGTCTCCCTGGACCATGTCATGCACCAAGGTCAAATAGAACTCTTTTATTACAAAATCATGCAACCATAACTTTGTATAACTCCAAAATCTATCCTATCTATCAACCTCCCATTGTTACCACTCTGTCATGACCACCACCCTCAAAATATACCACAATGAGGGGAAAGAGATATTGTCCCCCCATGTCTCACCTCCAGTATCCCCTAGGTTGGTGACTAGCATCGAGGGTATAAAAATATCATGTAATGAGAGGAATTACCCTATATAATAATGTAAGATTGGGATATAATATGAATCATATAAAAACAAACTTAATTAAATAATATAAAAAACTAAAATCATCTAATAAATAAATATAAAAAAGAAAACTGAAACAAAAAAAAGTACGCAAAGTAAGTACTCAAAGAAAATGCTAAAGTAGTGACATATCATCTATCCAAGGTTTAGGATAGTAATGTCTATCATGGTTCACATAAATACTCCCAGAAACCTAGAAAGTATTTTATATTCATAGGGTGAGCATACAAGTATACTCAGTAGGAGAACCAAAGTCTTTTGTGCACATGTGTAAGAAGAATACTAATGCACCCGTGAGAAAACTAAAGAACTAACATCACCTAAATAGGTCAACTCTCCATCCCAGACCACACCAAGGCACACTCACCAAAAAACTCAAGCCATGTAATATAATATATCATGAGTCACATCAATAAAGGATACCCTGCACCTCTTTCCCACTAGTATGCCACTACCATACACCAATGTTATACGTTTTGGAAATTCTATCTCTTTTTAATACCACAACACCCCACAAACACACTCACAACACAACTTAATGTAATACACATGGGCTCACCTCCCCATAAGCACGACAACATCACATCTCTCCCAAAGACACATGGGCCACAACACATATACAACCATAACCAGAGTCATAGGTTATCATGAACATGAAAGAAATCAACACTGTTCCCTCCTCCTACCATGAATGATCCCATAATAATCCGCCTTATCTCATATCATTCCTCCTAGGATAACTCATGCCCATCAAATCTCACCAGAAGACACCTAGGATCGCTACCCCACAAGCACAACCACATAAAATCTCACTCGAAGAAACCTAGGTTATCATAACCACCCTCTAGTGCACTAACAAGCCTCCAACCATCACATCATGTGCAATACCTACCTCTCCTAGAAGAGAGAGTGGGAAAGGGGGGGTAACCATCCATCTTTCATCATAAAGGGATTTCAAAAAAAACACCCCTCATATAAATATCACTGTTGGTACTTAGAACTCTACATGGGTGGTGTGTGTATAGAAATCACATGGAACATACAAGTGTATACATATATCCACACACAATCCCAACCTATGGTTTCACAAAAAAACACTAACCAACTCACAACATCCCGACTTTTACTTCCACCACTAAATACATAACACCACACAATCCATGAGCTAGAAGCCAAATTTCATGTTTTAAAAAATAATTATCAGACCCATTCATTTCAGTATTATGAATAAAAAACATTTAACCACACAACCCATCATTTATTTTTTAATTATCCACTTTTATCCCATTAACCAAACCAAACCACAACAATTTCAATCGTTATTAAATAGTTATTCCATTATTATACATGCATCTATCACAACACGACCACACATCCTAAGATGTTCATCATCTCCATTACACCATCTCCTCACCACCCTAAAATCATGGACAAACATCTAACACCTCACTGCCCCAAAATAACAGCTAATCATCCAACACGTCACCTCCCCAAAAGCACGACCAAACAACCACCACCTTTCTACCCGAAAAGCATGATTAACAACCACCACCTCATCACCCCAAAATCACAACCAAAATACAACCACTTCGCCACCTGAAGGGCATGACCACATCAAACCTATCCTCATCCCCATATCACATTTCAACTACACATCACCACCCCATAAGTACAAACACACATCATAACACATCAAAGATCATTTTATTGATTTAATGAGGGAGATTTTATAATATTCCACTTTATTTTATGGGTGTTATCACACAATCCATTATCCCAGGGAAGCAATTTCATTATCCAAATATATGTGATTTGGATATTTTTTTGAGTGGAGACAAGGTCTATGGGTACTGGTTTTATGTCATATAGATGACTGAACTTACTGATTTTAGAAGTCAAATATGACTCAACCTTGCTAGTTTTCTTGATTAGAGGCCAAGACAGGGACCCTTGGGAATAGGCCTACATGGTTTGAAATTTCAGAAGCTCTATAAACCATGGAATCCATTTCAAACATACATATAGGTAAGGGAACTTCCTCATAGATTCTCTTGGCCACAAAGGATCTGCCATATTAGGCATTATTTTTTATTCTTACATAGGACATTTTCCTCATGAATGTAAGGTTTTTGTAATTGGGTATGCCCTCAATATTCATCATTTCTAGCCCCCATGATTTGGAGTGGACCTATTTGTTTTGTCTCTTTTTCAATGAAAATTCAATTTTCAGTCACTGATTATCCAATTTCCATATTATGGTGATATCAAAATAATCAAAGCAAACTAAGCAGTCAAAACACATATCATCAAGTGAAATAAAATCCACCAAAGACTATAATTTCTAGTGGGGAATCAAGACCCTAAAATCCATCATATAACAATAATATCAGAGCTATAATAAATATGTGAATCATTCCCATTTTCCCATTTTATTTGAAATTAATTGGTTTTTTATCTCTAACTAAGCAAGAAAAACCATCTCATATAGATAGAAAAGAGTAAACCCCTCCCTCATGATACAAAACAAAGAGAAACATGTGTATTCCAAACCCAAAAGAAGATTTTTCGAGTCGCTACATACCACACAGTGAAAAAGAAACACCCACAAATGAAAATCGAACACAAAACCCATGGAGCAACCTACACCACACCAAATATCCCAATGAACAAAGCCAAACACACACCCAAAACCAAAAGAACACTACTTTAGAGGGGTTTACAATAAAAATAGGATACAAATAGTGATAAGTGAGAGGAACATACACTGAATTTTCAATAGGGGTCAACTGGAATCAATAAATCAGATTGGGAGGATGAGTTCTAAAAGATACCTCAAAATCACATAGGTCTTTACACAAAATGGGAGGGAGTAGGGTTCATCTTATAAAGGAACTTAAAAGATGAAAACATATAGGTTTTACATCATGTAACATATAAAAACTGTGAAATATATGGTAATTTCATAAATCTTACTTTTAATGAAAAAGGAATCACGTCTAACTTTATCAAATACACATTTTCATTCCAAGTTACACACTGTGTAATCTATCTCATGGATTCCCCCTTATCCAATTTATATCCCGTGAACCGTATGGTTACACAAGATATGAAGCACATTTACACATCATGTAGTCCACTTACACAATGTGAAGTTCCTATGATATCTCTTCTACCCCTCCATCCTCAATAAAAAACCCCTAGAACCACCCCCAAACACCTCCAACACTAAAACCAACAATGTAATAGGTCGAGAAGGTTCGAGTGTGATTTCATGATATTTTATAAAATATATTAGTTAAACATAATTTAAATTCTTTGATAGATTGAGTTATAAAAAATGCACATTTTTTCATAGAAAAAACCAATTTTATCATTCATTTCACCTAACATCTATATTATTTTATAACATGTGTTACATACAAGGTTGAGTCTTATCCAACAACCACATACTACTAACATTATGATTTTACATGATACTTGTCACCTAGTCATTTAAATGGTGGGAATTAATATGATTAAATAATTTAGGAAAATATGGTTTATAAATCTATATATAATGAATTCTTTTGTGACCAATCAATTATAAATGAAAATATAACTGTTTTAAAAATAAAAAGGGAATCATTTTCTGAAAATAATTTTAATTCACATAGGTGTGTTCTATAAAAGTAAATTTTAAAACGTACTCTTGTTATATTATATTAAATAAATTTAAATATTATATATTCAATAAATTTTTTTTAAATTAATCCAATATATTTTATTGTCATAATATAATAAAAAATTAAATTTTATTCATAAAAGCTCTATTTTTCCAAAGGATGTTTTGAATCCTTTTAATAGAGAACATGTTAAAGAACTAAATTTTGAATCTTATATAAATTTTGTTTGATGAAATTAAATTAAATTTTAAAATTTTAATGTCAAAATTATCATAGAGGGATTTTTTGGTATTTTCTGAGATGTTTCATTTTTTTATGAATAGTGAAAAAATACAAATTTTTATTGAAAATTGAATTTTCATCTAAATGATTTAAAATGTTAAATTAAATTTATAATTAGTTTTAAAGTAATAATAGCTAAATTTTAAATATATTAATCAAACCATGGTCACTGCGATAATTTTTATGTTGATGTTAGATATAGAAACTTAGTAAAATTTTGAACATTTTCAGTTTTAAAATTAATTTCACATCACGTCTACATGATTAATTTTAAATTAATTTATACCAATTGTATAAGTTTAATTTGGAAATATTTATTCCATAGTGTTAATAAAAATAATTTATTATCTGATAATGTAAATTTAATTTTTGACCATAAGGATTAGTGAAAATATTCAAAATTAATTAATGTGATTAAGGTTAAAACAATGTTTTGCGCATTACATGCATTATATTAAAAATAATTTTAACACTCATAGTGTTTTTATTAAATTAATTTTAATTAATATGTATAATTAGTGGGTCATAATTATCTAATAAATACATTTTTAATTATAATCTTAATGGAAAAATACCTAGGTAAATAAAAAGATACATGAAAACTTTTTAAAAAATATAATGATAAAACTGAGTAAACTTGAAGACTAAAGAATGACATGAAAAAGTATTTATTTTTTGTGTTGGAGGTATTTATATACCAATTAACCCTAACATCAATATTTGTTCAATTTTGGAGTCACATGGGGTATGGGAGACCACCCAATAGTATTTACCTAAAGGTATTAGCAAGAATACCACTCCACCTCCATTATAAATGGCCATTCACTCTCCCAGTTTCTTCACACATCCAAATCCATTTGGATAAACTAAACCATTCCAAAATAACCTACCAAATTACCTATTTTTATTCTAGAATACTCACTTTTTTCATTAATAAAACTAAGGAAGTCCTTTGGTGCAAACGAAAAGCAGTTACTTGAAGAATATGTAACATTCATCAACGTACAATTTTATTTTATTTCCTTATCCACCCCATTAAATTATTCATATAAAATGATTAAATAATACTATACATGTAATAAATATGATGATATTTTTTATATTATGGTTAATAACTATAAACACACACACATAAATTAAATGGGTTATGAAATCATCATTTGTGTGTACGACAGACTATCCCCGGCCAATACGACATCGTTCATTTTTCCATTACCACCTCTCATGGTTGAGAATAAGGATGGATATAATATTTGTATATGATATTTATAATATAATAATAAATATGGATTAAATATATCTTATAAACCCTATTCACATTTCAGTCGGTAGGGGATTTGATAATGTCACTCGTGTGTATGTTGTACTATCGCCTCATTAAGCGATGTGAAGATTTTTTCACTAAAGTGTTGCATGGAAGGTAATAAGGATAAATTTAATGAATATATATGATATAAATGAAATAAATATTATATTCATGACATAATATAATATAACATTTTTTTTCTTACCTTTTCTCCCACTAAAAAAGTGATAACATCATTCACGGATGTGTGGATTACCTCCTCCTCTAAGCAATGTGATTATTATATTTTTATAACCACATTATAATAAATATATATATAAGTATACATAATTATATAATTTGGTATTTATTATATAATTATAATTATATAAATATAAATTTCACTTACCTTCTTTCCATAGAAATCATTAAAAAATGGGAACTCTACTCATGAGAACTTATAGTCTACCATCTCCATGAATATAGTGTTGGTTAATTATTCATAATAATATCACATGAATAGTTTTAAAAGAATAATTTATGTATAAATATTATGATTATTACATGATTATTACTATATATATATTTAAATAATGACCCATTTGACCTTAACTGATCTACAAAATTCATGTTTTACTCATAAAATGAATATGTTCAAATCAACCAACTTAAACATTATTGATTATGTAAAGCATTTAGTATGGTAATAAGTAAAATAAATGTAATAATACAAATTTAAAAGGTTATAAAGAAATTAAATAATTAATATAATTCTATTATTTTATAAGATTATGATACACATGACAAGTTGGACTTAAGGTAAGGGTCTTCATCTCAATTTGTTTTCATTATGGAATTTCTTAATGATTATGCACCAATATTTTGTTATAAGGTTTATATAAAGATAATTTGACATTTTATATCATGAATTTATATATTATAATTATATTTTTTTAATGTTAACCAATCATAAGGATTATTATTCAAGTATTTCCCATGTGATAAGGTATTTTTCCATTTGGAAAAAATCTTCTTTTAATGTTTTACTTAAAAATATATTTCTCTTCCATGTATATTTTTTAAAAATGATTTTATTAATGGTTTTATATGGATGTAAAATAATTATAATGTAAATTTTATTTCTATTTAATTTAATTAAATGGTATAAAAAATCAATCTTTTTATGTGTTTTATAAGGAATGTTTTGACAAACAACAAAAGGGATGTTCCATTCTTAATGCACATGATGAAAATACATGTTACACCACCATGAATATTATTTTATTTCTAGATTCATTTGAATTATTTCACGTTTTCTTAAAATTAAAATCCCACTTTCTAATTTTTTGGAATTTTAGTATTGAAATGAGTTTTCAAATAAAATGGTGTTTTGAAATTGAAAAAGAAATTTTAAAATACCATAATATTTTTACCCGAAAATGTTTATAAAATAAGATAAAAATTGTTTTTTAAATGGTTTTATGATGAAGTTGGTTTATTAATTAAATGGTACATGATAATTATATGAAATGGGTGTGTACTATACAACTTATATGAAGGGTTGAGCTCCATTATATCTAAGAGTTGAGCCCAATATAGCTTATAAGAAAGGTTGATCCCCCATATAGGTCATGAGAAATAGTTGAGCCTGATATATCTTATACGAATGGTCGATCCCCATTGTAGCTCGTAGGTGATCCTATTATAGCTTATACAAAGGGTGGTCTCTATTATAGCTTTCTGATACTTTGGGTAATAATTATATTAGATGTTGGTCATATGTTTATTCCAATTAAAAGATTTTTGAATATGTTTTATGTATATGATTCCCTATAGCACCTAAAAAGTTATTCAATTTCTTACTATGGGTTTTAATGATTTTATTTGAGCAAAATGGTTTGTTTTATATTTACGTGAAAATGTTTTATTTCATATTCTCAAAGAACTTTGAAGAAAAATATAAATGTTATATGTGTTTTCATATTTTTGCTGGATTATAATTTTTATTTAATTTATGTATCAGTTACAAATAATTTGTGCTCATCCCATGTTTTTTTTGAAATGTATTCATATGTTTTAAGGGTAATAGAAAGGAAGAAGTCATGTTGAGATTCATGGAGATTTTCCATGAGAAGAAATCATTCTTGATATTAAAAAGTTTTATATTATAGAAAAATGGATACTAATCAGATGTATCCACTTTATATTATATGGTTTTGTTATGTATGATTTATGGATTAATTATCCAAAACTCTAAACCTAGAAATAATTTCAATGTGAAAGAAATTAAATTCATGACTAAATCACAATATCATGTAATTTTTAAGGTAAGATCCTTATTGTAGGAATCAATGGTCAGTTTAGATAACATTAGAGATTATGATGTTATCATGTGAGGTTATCTTATGAGTTATAGATACCAAAATAGGTCTATCATGAGTTCAAAATCTTAGAAACATCATATAATAGTTTTAAGTATTATTTTTTGAGGATGTTAATGACATTTTTTATAGAAGCTTTATTTGGTTGAGGAATTTGTAACCCCTAGGATCAACATGATGTTTTTTGTGGTAGAAATATTTTTTTATGACTAAATTAATAAAGTGGAGAACCCATATGTTGGGTGTAAACCAATCAACACTGGCTAGGCGGGGGGGATTAAACCCATGAACAAGTGAAGATAATAGTATTTTGACTATCACTGGCCTATATGATTTTTTAGTCAGTATGATAGTTTCACAGGTTAAAATTATGTTTATTTCATAAAAATATGGGATTTTATTTGAGGGATAAATATTATTTTATCTTGGAAGAATATATGATCAAATCCTTCTCATCATTTTGTTTAGATCTTAGTTAGAAAATTCTTGAATAGTTTTAAGGATAGTTGAATATGGAATATTTTTGGTTTGAAATTAGGGCATTAATTTTTATGATTATTGTGTCATATGAAGGTTCACTAATTTTTGAAATTATCTTACCATGTGATAAATTTTTTGTTTTCATTAATGTCTGAAGACAGGAGGAATAGCTTGTTATTCCATTTATTGTTATGTTCTCTTTAAAGGTTAATTTTAGACTATTAGGCATTCGGAATTCACCTTTAATACAAATCATTTCGGGAAATAGATGAGATTGTGGTTAAATTTATTAAAGAATGATATTTTACACATCAAGTAGGTATGTTTCTATATTATTATAGTTTTTATGGTATGAAAATTCCTTAACTTTTTGAAAAGGATCTATAAATAAAATGTTGTCCTATTACCATATTTTATAATGATATCAATGATTTTTTCCAAAAAAATTTATCTTGTGGTTTTTTTACTGTATTCCTATTGACCATGTTCTCTATCACTCTCTATTAGTCCAAAGGAATTGGCTTTCCCTTCCCAATCCATATTTTAATTTCCCACTTATGTTCTCTTTATGGGGAACCCTAGTTATGTATAATTTTAGCTAACCATTATATTTAATACTTTCCCTTTTTAAGGGATGTTTTATTTAAATAATTTTTATGATCGGGGTTTCAATTAATGAATTCAAAAAAAATTAATCCTTTGATAATCAAGATGAATTTTGAGGTTGAAATTCATTTTAATTGGGGTATGATGTAACAACGGTAGATTTTATGAAATATATTTTATCATATTAATATATATCATTTTATAGCATGAATTATATGAAATTAAAATTTTATCTTTTTAAACACCATTTATATCATGTGTTTCATGTAACATCGAGTTTCCTCAATAATTTGTGTTACATGCAAGGCTGAGTATTTCCGGAAAACAATATATTACTAATATTATTATTTAACATGATAGTTATCACCTAGCTATTGGAAAGGAGGGATGGAATAAGATTAAATATATTATGAAAATATGGTTTAGAAATTTATATATAAAGAATTATTTTAGGAATAATTAATTAAAAATTAAAATAAAACCCTTTTGAAAATAAAATGAAATCTTTTTCTGAAAAACTATTTTAGTAATAAAAAGTGTGTTCTATACCATTATATTAAACAAATCACACATTCAAGATTATAATAATGATATATATATATATACATATTCAATAAAATATTTTCATATTCATCCAATATATTCCATAGGTATAAAATAAGAGAAAATTTAATTTCTCCTATAAACACCTATATTTTTCAGAAGGCAATTTTTCCTCCTTTTAATGGTACACTTATTTTAAGATTATATTTTGAAAATTTTATAATTTTTTTAAGAAAATAAACAAAAGTTTTGTAATAATTATGTAAATTTTTTAGTTGGGTTAATTTTTGGTATTTTTCTAAGAAGATTCATTTTTAGATGAATTTTGAAAAATATAGAATTTTAATTGAAAAATGACATTTCATCTAAATAATTTATGATGATAAAATATATTTTGAATTAGTTTAAATGTAAAAATTGTTAAATTATAAATATATAAATCCAATTTAGGTCATTGGAATCATTTTTATATTTAATTTAGATGTAAAATCTTTGTAATATTTTAAATATTTTCACTTTAAAAACACAATTTCTCATCCCATAGTGGGATTAATTTTAAATTAATTTATAGAAATTTTGTGAATTGAATTTATAAAAATCAATTTAATATTTGTAAACATAACAATTTCTATTATCTAATAAGGTCAAATTATTTTTTTACCATATTGATTAGTAAAAAAAATTAAAATTAATTGACCTGATTAATGTTGAAATGGGGTTTTGCGTATTACATGCATCGATATTAAAATTTAATTTTACATAGATATATGATTTATATTTCATTAATTGGAATTAATATTTAGAATATCTGGGTATATATTTTCTATAAATATATTTTCAATTTTCATCTTAATAGATAAATTACATAGGTAAATAAATAGATACAAGTCACCTTTGTAAAAATTATAAAGATTAAATTGTGTGGACTTACAGAATAATAAATAACATGATAAAAACAAAATTATTTTGTGTTCTGGATGTATTTATAAACCAATTAATCCATCACATCCATTATTGTTTAATTTTTGTGGCATAGGAGGTAAGGGAGACCACCCAATAGTGTTTTCCTTTTTGTATTTACAAGTATTCCACTCCTCCATTATAAAATGGAATTCACTATCCCTACTTGTTCACACCTCCCAAGACAATTGGTTCTTAAAAAACCAAAAAAAATGTATTTAAAAATTCTATTATCTCATCCTAAAATCCTCAATTTTGTCATAAATCCATTGAAAGAAGGTATTTTGGTGAAAACCAAAATGAGTTACCCGAAGAAGGTGTAATGTTCATCAATGTGATTTTTTGTTTTAATTCCTTCTCCACCCATTCGGTTTTTAGTATACCCTGATTATATAATAAATTAAGTATCCCCAATATACATATATGTTTTTTTGTTAATTATATGACAAAAAAACACACACACTTCCACAAAATGGGTAATTAAATCATCAGTCATGTGTTTGGAAGACTACTGCCTCCTGAAACAATGTGAAGCATTTTTCACTAATATGTTACATGAAAGTTAATAATGGTAAGTATAATGAAAATATAATATATACATGTAATAATTATAATATTCATTATATAATTATTTTTCTGGAAATATATTATGAAATTTTATTGCTTACATTTTCAGTCATTGAAAAAGTGATAATGTCATTCGTGGACATGTGGACCACCGCCTCTTTAAAGCACTGGGATTCTTATTTTTTCATCACCACATAACACAAATGATATATTTAAGTTTTTACAATTATAGTATGTAATTTATGATATAATTATCAATATTTAATTATAAATAATAGTTACATTCTTTCTATAATGGTCATTGAAAATGGGAATGGTACTTATGCATATGTATGGTCTACCATATCCGTGATTGTAATGCTGGTTCATTTTTCATGAAAATATTACATGATTAGTTTTAAAATAATTATTTATGTGTAAATATCATGGTTATATTTTTATTATTATTTTATTTATATTTAAATAATGACCCCTTCAACCATAGTTGGCCTACCAAATCCTTTTTTGACACATAAATTGAAAATGGTTAAAACACCCGATATAAACTTAATTGATTAAGTAATTTTTATTAATTTGGTAAAAAGTGAGATAAAATAATAATAAAATTGAATAATATTATAAAATAATTCAATATTTAACATTATATTATTATTTATGATGATAAATACACATGTGACATATTAGGCTCAAGGTAAGGGACTTCGTCTCAATTTCATTTCATTCAGACATTTTTTGATGATCATGCATCTATATTCTATTATAAGAAATATATAAATCCCATTTCATATTTTATATCATGAAAAAAAATATTATAATGATATTTAATGTTTTTATTAATGTTAACATTTCATGGGGCTTATGATTCATGTGTTTCCAAAGAGAGAAAGGACTTTTTCTTGAAAAAATCTTGTTTTAATGTTTTTACCTCAAACGCTCTTTCAATTACAAGGACATGTTTAAAAAAAATTAATAGAGGTTTTATATGGATGTGAAAGATTTATAAATTAAACATTATGTATCTTTACTTTATTTTAAGGGGTTTAAAAATTTAAACTTTTTACATGTATTATAATGAACATTTCAACAAAAGATTGAAGGGATGTTATATTCTTAATGCACACAATGACAATGACTTTCCCACCACTATAAATATTATTTAATTTATATATTCCTTTGCATAATTAAATTTTCTATTAAAATGAAAAACTCTCATTACTTTTTTAAGAAATTTTGGTATTAAAAATGGATTCTCAATGAAAATGGTGTTTTGTTATTGAAAATGAATAACTAAAAGAATATGGTATTTCTATATGAAAAGGATTTAATGTGGGTTTAAGAGAGTTTTTCAAAGGGTTTTTTAATTAAATTGTTTTATTCACTAATTGGAAGTAGATCATTATATGATACAGGTGATCTTGATACAACCTATATGAATGGTTGACCCACATTATAGATCACGAGTGAGCCTGATATATCTCATATGAAGGGATGATCCCAATTATAGCTCATGAGAAATGGGTGATCCCAATAAAGGCCATAATAAGGGTTATGTCCCATTATTGATCAAAAGTAAGCAAAATATTTATTATATGAAGTGTAATCCACATTATATCTCTCCATTTCATTAGTTAATGATTATACTAGAAGTTAGCCATATGGTTAACCTAATTAAAAGTGTTTTGAGAGGGTTTTATGAATATGATGCTCTAAGTCACCTAAAAGAAGTGTAAATTTCTTACTGTGGCTTTTATTGAATTATTTTAGAAAAAAGATTCATATTTTTCAATGTAAAAACGTTTTATTCCGCATTCTCAATAAACATTAAACATAATGGAAAAAATTATATGAGTTTTCATTATTTCACTTTATTAATAGTTTTACTTCATTATTTATCACTTATTGATTTTTTGTTACCATCCCATGTTAAAAAAATCCTAGTGTTTAAGGACAACTAAGGGAAAGAAAGATGCCATGTTGAAATTCATATAGATTTTACATGAAAATAAATCATGATTTATTTTAAAGGTTTTATTTTATGGAAAAAATGGATACTAATCAGAAGTTTCAACTTAGTATTATATGGTTTTGTTAGTATGATTTATGGCATAATTCTCTAAACATGAAAAGATCTAAAAAGTGAAAAAAATTAAAATATTGACTAAAACTCAAGATCACATAATTTTTAAGTTCATTTCAATATAATGGGATGATATAGTATATTTTTCATAATTTACATAAATGTTTTCATATATCCTTAATCATTCTAAAATAATTTTTGAAATAATTTTTTGTACTGTTGTATCCAAGAAGAAATGTATGAATACAGGGGGAGTTTAAAATTTAAATGTAATTTAAAGGTTAGTTTATTAATAAGTAATAATTATCTAATTTATGTTGGATATATGTTAACTTATAAATGTGTATACCTTAAAAGGAATAGTAATTTTATACGTTAAAACATTTGACCAATTTAGAAATGAAGGAAAAATTTATATCTTGTTTTTTAATTATAAAAAATGTAGAAAATGTTGAAGTGACTCATAAGAAATTTTTTTATTAATGTTTTTATAATTAAAATACTTCTTTATTTCATAATTGTCATTTCTAAAAGAATTTATTTCAGTATTTTATTCTCTCAAACACGGGTTAAGAAAAGTATTTTATGCCTACATTATTTATAATAAATGATATTGTTTATAATTGATTAAGATAATGATGTTCATCATGTATGTTGTGAATTTATTTTGGAGGAAAACCCATCAGCTCATGGATTATATCACATATACTGTGAGTTTTTATAATAGTCTATTTTCCAAAATTTGTCTATGTACTGACTGAATGCATAAATAAAATAAAAATGATGGACCAAAATTCAAGTCACCACAAGGCAGGTAGCCAGAATTCTCCAAACTATTGAATTGACAGCATAATGAAATTAGATTGGCCATAATGTAATCATGCCTATTTTTATGAGGACACAAATAAATTTCTATCGATCACATGATCATGTTTTTGATTGACCCTAAGTGGAAATTTGGAAAAGACCTCAACCTACTAAAAGAAGAAATATTAATCTTCATTATAAATATGAAATTTGGAAAAGTGTTGAACCAACCCAAGGAAGTCAGAATTTTGAAAAGCGTTCAACCTACGTTATGAAGTAGAAATTTGGAAAAGTGTTGGATGTATCATATGAAGTTGAGATATGGAAAAGTGTTGAACCTAACTTATTGAGTTGAAAATTTGAAAAAGTATTGAACCTATATTTTGAACTACCATAAGTGATAATTTGGAATGGTTTTGTACCTATCTTACTACCTAACATGATTTAAAAATTGGAAGAGTCCTCAATGAACTATATGGACTAAAATTACACAATGAACTCATAAAATTTATGTTCAAAAAAATCTTTGTTTTAGAAATTATTTTATATGTCTCATTATTGCATGTTTATTTTCTATGCTTTTATTGATTTCATTATTCCATAAATACTCAATAATTAGTTTGATCTGATTGAAATTTATTAGGAGATAATTTGTTATATATTTAAACCACATTAATTATTATTATACATGCATTAATATATACACAATTATCTTTGAACATTAAATGTTAAAATCTTGATTATTTGAAAATTGAAAAGTATGTCTCACATGTATTATGAGAAGTTTATGAAAAAAATTATATTGGTTGTTATGAGTATATTTAATTTTGTATTAATTATTATTAATGAGTACCACTATACAACCTATTTAATTTTTTTAAATTATAGAAATATACCCACATGGAATGTACATTCAATTAAAGAACCACATATTTCTATGGGATCGATGAAATGAAATAGACCCTATTCTATTAGTCTATTTTTTTATGAAAGAAAACTATATATTTAGTTTGACAAATCCGCATCAGGTTAATGAGATTGAGTATACTATTAAATTTCATTATGTGATAAACCTTGTAATCAACTTATTCTCTTGGATGAACTTTAATTATTAAATTCATTTCTATTAGAGAGAACCATGCAGTCTCGACACAAAGATTCATTCTAGTTCATCAAGTTTATATCATTCTTACTAATTTCTTACATGTTCATAGTTGTGTACAAGTAATAACCTAAATTTTTGAGTCATGTTATACCACCCCATGTAAAATATATATTTTGGTTTTTGGATTTGGGTGTGAAAAAGGTATTTAACATCGGTTATGAATCCTTGTGAGAAAAATTAAGTGGTGTATTGTGAATCTAATTGAGAAAAAGTAATCCTTGGGTTTTTTCGTTAGTGTTTAAAAATGAAGCTTTAAAGGGTTGTGAATTTCATAAAAATTTAGGGATTCTATAGTTAGTGTTCATCATTTCTCTCTATGTTTTATAGGAGTAGAGGGTAAAGTTGGATTATTTAGATTTAAACTAGTATAAAAATCACCATGTTGATTACTTTTTAATTCCTCCTCATTTTCTATTATATTTAATAACCATTAATTAAAAAAATTTAAAAAATACAACTCAAACCCCTTTTGACCATTTTACTATTCTCACATTAATACCCAACATTCTATTCTTTTATTTTTGAGTTGTATTATGTTGAAATCTTCCATTATAATAGGTTTAAGGCTATATCATTTTCTAAGTAATTTCTTGATAATAAAAGGAAGATTATGGGTGGGTGGGATAAAAATCATAATTCACTATGTATGTAGTTATCCATCTCAGGAGGTGAACCTCATTAACAAATGAATTGTGTTTGTTTATCTTATTTTTTTTGCGAGGTTTGAGAGTAAAACTAAGTAAGCACGATAGAAAAATAGTTTGGAAGGAAAATATAAACACTAAATATCCAACCTAAGTGTTTATCACTCCACATGTGTTCCTAATAGTCACCTTTGAAAATAATCACACATATTTAATTTTCTCTCAAATCCAATCCTCATGTCAATGAGGATTACATGAATGTAAATTAGTTGAATCATATTCCTAATGATCAACACGTTCTAAAATTTCTCTCTTAAAATCTCCTCATCTAACACTCCAGTTTTACACTTCATTGCTAAATCCAATGTAACATTTTTATACATCAATCACCCCCTTTTCATTTTCATTTATAATTCCCCATATATCTCTGAACCCTTTGAAAACTAGTACATAATATATATAAATCCCAATCCATGGTTGTACACTTTCACCAATCATTTGGGTACAACAAATCTATAATTAATTCATTCTAAATAAAAAACAACCCCAAGGTTATTTATGACAACCAAGGCATGAATGTAGTGTTTAAACAACCAATTATAATATAACTATATATATCTTAATATTGAAATTTATTGTCCACAAACATAAATACACACTATTAAATTTTTTATTACAAATTTTTAGATTGATTTTCAAAAATTAATTTTACTATAATTGATATGATGTATGAAATTACCATTTATAAAGACCCAATAATGTGTTAATTTTATTTAGTTAACAATTTTTCCTAAATTTAAATCAATTTTTTAGAGTCTTTGTATAAGAAATTTGATTCTCATGAATCCTTTTCAATTAGGATGTACATTTCATGTTTTTTACTATTAATTTATTTTTCAAAATGACACATAATCAGTAATTTTCAAAGAGGTTCTAATTAAATTCGAATAATATTCAAATCACATAAAAAATTAAAAAGAACATGAAAAAGGAAAATTATACAAAAATATTATTCAATATAAACATATCCCTTCCCCCACAATTGTTTCATGAAATTTCTGTCATGCATTCTAATAGATATAAAAATCCAAGATAGACTATAATAAAGTTAAAAAAAATCCACCTAGTTAAGGGGAGGGATAACCAAGACAATTTATTTATTTAATTGTTGGGGTATTTGAATCTCCTCTTGTGGCTCCCCTAGAAATTTCCCATAGTAATTCTTCCCTCTCTAACCATTCATAGTGAATGGATTCTCTAATCAACATACAGTGATCAAGGATTCACCAAAAGGTAACAAATTAGTAAGTATGGATGGCCCCTTCTATATGTAACAAATCATTTTAATAATTAACTCCATCCTGGATATATAAAAAATACTTTCTCATGAGGATTGAATCCCCACATTTAGCTTAGTTTTACTAGTCTCTTTCTTTCTCCATGAAACTTCAATCAATTTAAAATTAATCACTTTTAATTTCATCCAAATTATATATTTTTAGATTCCTTTGATATCTAGTTTCCTCTAATTCAATGTTTATCTTCTCAACTAGCCTATAAGATTTATTCTTCAATTCAATAGGGATGTAATAACTCTTTCTATAGACTATTATATATAGAATTATTCCAATATGTTCAATAAAAACTGATTTGTCCGCCGAAAAATATTTTGACATCCTTTGAATCTAATTCATCATGCTATGATTCATATTATTTCTATTATTACTTTTACATATCTATTTGTAACCTCAACATTCCAAATTCTCTATAGGTGGTACAATGTTGATGTTTTATGGTTTAATCCATATTTCCCATCTATATTTATATGACTCTATTACAAAATTGAATTCCATGTTCACTTATTACTTCCCTTGGTATAACAAATATAAAAAATATATTTTTCCTTAAAAAATAATTAACAAAAAATGAATCACCATTTTTCATGGATATGACTTCATATTTTGAGTCATAGTCTTTTCCAAGATTCCTTTTAATCCTCTGATGGTATCCTCATCCTACCCATTAATCTATGGGTGTCATGGAGTTAATGTTTTATGGTCCACTCCTTAATTCATCATCAAGGATTACATGGTTATATATAATAACATATTTCCATTTTCATGTATTATTTCCCTTGGTATCCTAATTCAATAGAATATTTTATAACAAACAAATAAATAAATAAAAAAACAAATCATCCACTTCTGCAGTTTTAACTTCCACTCACTTAGAACATAATAAACATGTATGAATAACAAAAAGACATTATAAATGTCCCAATAATGTATATTCCCCATACATAAAATATTTACTATATGTTTAGTTGTTTTTGATACATTTCCTTTCATTTTTAGAGTTTTTTTAGTAAATTTACATTGATAACATTTACTATAATTGTTATAGATATCCTTTAAAATTGTGGTCCAACTCATACATGTATCTAAAACATTCTCAGTAGTTTTATGGGGGATGAAGAGTCATCCAGAAGCTAGTGTGTGCCAAAATTTATGCACACAATTCACATAACTCTTGTGTGGATATCTCATAGATACTTGGTCACATAGACTCTATAAATATATGGATCATACCATGCATAGAATTACGAGCCACCCTAAATTCTTCCAATTTGAAATTGGTTATGGTGTGAGTGGACATAAATAGTAATACGAAATATTACTATGTCATAATACTAGGGAACATATCTTTCAATTAGATAGAGTTTCTCACCTAGTATCAATCCATGAAGTAGATCTTTGTCAAAAAGTCGTAACACAGTCATGTGGGGTAGTGTGATCATATGATAAATCACTATTCTTTTGTTCATTAACTTATCTTTCATCACCACATCAAAATCTTATAAAAGTAGCATCCATCTTACAAACCTCATAATTTATTTTTTCTTCTTTTTTAGGTACCTAAGTTATTCATGATTAAATAAGACAGTTACTTTAGTTCCTAGAAAATATTATCAAAAAATTTAAAAACCATAAACAACTAGAGAACTCTCCATTTCATTATTTGTATAATTTATTTAGGTATATTCCAATTTTTTTGAGGAATGATCTATTACTTGGAATCTTCAGTTAATTCATTGGGAAATAACTACTCATATATCTCTATTTGAGGCATCAACTAGTAGTTTAAAAGGGTGGTCCCAATCTATAGATTGATTTATAGGTGGTGAAGTTAGTCCTCGCTTTAACTCATAAAATTAATTACTAAATGAATCAAAAAAATATTAAATCATTATCACTTAGAAGAATGTCGGATTTTGTTAAGGACATTTTACTAAAATACTTGGTGAACCGCCTATAAATACCTTCATGCTCCAAGAATGATCTCACATGTTTATCACATATGGGGTGGGGTAATCCATCAATAAATTTTATCTTTTATTAAACATGAATTTCATTATATGAAATCACATATCCCATTATAATACATTATTTTACCATGAAATTAATTTTTTCAAAATTGAGAATGATTTCTCTTTCTGTTCATATTTTCAAATCCAAATCCATATTCAACAAGAAATGATCAAATATATTTTCAATCACAATAAAATCATCTAAAAACTTCTAGAAATTCATCAATTATATAAGAGATTATTTTGAACATATATCCTTGAAATGTCCCATGGGAATGACACAATTCCAATGGAATCCTTTTATAATCAGAGGTTCCATAAGAATAGGTAGAGGATGTATTTTCTTGGTCATTATGAGAAATGTGCACATGGAAGTTCCCTAAGAATCCATCCATAATATTGTAATTGGTCATTCCTGATATGTAGTGACTCAATTTTTTCATTGTAATACTTTAACATTTATTAAGATTTATTTTTTGGAGACATGCACTAAGTCAGTGTGATTTTCTAGGCCCCTGATAGGCTAAGTATTGATATATTAAATATATTAAATATAATATATTGTTCACATGAATCATTTGTCGTTTTATGGTTTTACTATTGTTCAAGTCCTCAAATGGGAAATATTAGACCACTATTGAATCAGAGGTTATGGATTGATATTGTTGGGCCAGGATCAAGCATGATCAGAACCCCAAATTAATAGAGGCTACATGAATAAATAACATATTGGGTTTTTTAGATAGATCGGGATGATTATTAGGTAGGGGATGATGAATTCATTGATCTGGGAACCCAAGTAGAGATGGCAGGTGAAGGAAGGTGTGATATGCTTTGTTTTGGGCTTCGAGTGGAGGAACATATTCTGATTTTCGACCACCAGAGGCCAAAACATTAATGGATGGAATCATTACCTTTGATTTTAGTTGATCTTTAATGGTCAAATGGTGGAAATTTAGGCAGTGATAATGGATTGGGAAAACACATGAAGGAAATTTGGATTCTAGAACAATATTGACTACACATTGTGTATCCAGTAGAACACCTGATGTGTAGTATGGGTTTCCCATGGTGGATATGGTTTTAGAAGAGTTAAGGATCACATTCAATGTGATTGGGACCACATGATTTGTGACCCTTCCCCAAGTGTCTAATACATGTGACAACTAGCACACCCCTGAAGACCCCATGTGGAAGGACACATCGTGTACTTAGATAGTACACAAGCACACCCTTGGTACCTAAGAAATGGAAAAAGGGACACAAAAATATCCCAAGTGGTCCATACATACTATTTAACCCTTTTACATGACATTTATATCTACAGGGATATTGAATACATGTGCAGATCTATGCAAGAACAAATGTCCAGGAAAGGGTAAACTACATTTAACCCCTAGGACATGTCATGTAACTTATGTGGATCTTCCTCCTTGTGTATAGCCTTCTTATAGATGTATATTTTTTGTAATTATTAGCCTATCCTACGCATTATTTTTACATAGAACATGAAGATATCCTTCATAGTGGATATTGAGATACAACATGAGGTTATGATAGAGTAGTATTAGAGAAATTCATTCCTAGGGATAGTGCTTGGATTTTTCCCCTTGTGAGGATTAATTGGAACTTATTGAAACAACATCAAAGTGTCTATAGTTGGTAACTCAGTCCAGAAACCCATTTTTGTCATGGTGGTCGATGTTTTTATTCATTAGGACATGGAATACTATCTTGTCAACATGAAATACTGAGACATTGGTTTCTGGGAATACTGGTACATTAATCATATAGGATCTAGTAATTTTCCTATCCTTATTTACTGAACACCCTATATATATGCTCATATTACCATGGAATGTATTGATCAAATTCGCGATGCCTCCATGAACACATCCATCTAGGTTACTGAGATAATATTGTGATGATGATCAATTTAGTGAAGAGCACTCAATTTAGGGTCCCACTTGTGAGCTGTTAACTTCAGTAGGTGATAGGGAAACACCCCCAGCTATTGAGTAGTAGATAGTAGCAGCATAGAAGACATGTAACGCACTGTGGATTATCATACAACATGAGTTCCAATAACATAGTCCATTGAGGTTCTATGGTGAGCCAGATCCCCTGGTAGGAAGTTATTGTCTTGAGTCAGTGATATGATTCTTTAGGATCATTTGGAAACAAACAGATCAGATGGTTTAAAAGGAACACAATATTTCCCAAATACCAATTGGGAGCTAGTGGAGTCTGGTTATAAAAACTCACAATGAAGTGATTCTTTATCAACATACTTACAACAGTTGTATCGTAAAGAGTTTTTACCATCATGCTTGTGGTTAATTTATATTTAAAATCATCTTGACCTAAAGCTGGGAAATATGACAGTAGATGGGTAAATGTGAGGTTTTTTTACCATACACGATACTCCCTTAACATGGTGTAGGATATTTAATTCAGGGAATGAAATTTTGAGAAGGGTCTCTATGGATACATTTGAGATATTGTTGTCCCCTTATGCATTTTCACCTATACTGGAGTGTTGGATCGAGATCTAGTTATAGGGTGATTACTATCAGAGGGATGCTAGGAAATTTGAGCTGGGAGTGGGAGTCATGAGGCTAAGTCATGTACGCTATATGGAAGGAACCATTCATCATGCTCTAAGTGTAAGATCCATCCTCATGGTACGAATCAAGCATGCATACATGCGATACTGGGTTCGTATAGAGGAGTCGAGAAAAATAGTGAGGGGTGATGTTATTCTTGTGATGGGTGAGGTGACATGGCTCAGGATTACATAACCTGATGTGTGGAGGAGGGAAGGTAGGATGGAGGCGGACCACCATGATAGAGGAAGTATCATGATGAGGGATCTCCCATGTGTAACAAGGGAAGACCCTAGGGAACTGGTGTTGGAAGAGGAGGTGGTGTAACTTCATATGGAGGACTAGTTGGTGGAGGATAATTCTTTGAGCTACTTCCAACACATAAACTAGGTGGTCCATGTCAAGCTCAGGGAGTTTGAGGTTAGGGAAGTGGGTAGTTTTTAGCAATGGAGTATTTTAACCAGGCTTCACAAATGATTATCAGAGGTATGATCTCTGTTTATTCTTCTCTTATATACAATATTTATAGGCATAGGTTGGATTCATTACTTCATCTCCATATCCTAGGTGCATGAGATAAATCTTCTAGTTGGGACTTTATCCCAAAATTTGTGTATTTTGGTTACTATAGGGAACACTTCATCAATATATTTTATTTTTTGGTAGTGATATATGATTCAAAGTGGATGAATTTTATCATAGGACATCATGGCTGTCACAATGAATCCTTACTATGTAAACATGGGTATGGATAGGATTCCTGCAGTTCAGTCCTAGATAAACTATGATCTTAGACATGTGATATGCCCTCAGTAATATGAGATGAGATTATATTTTTAGGAGAGACATAACTATTGGGTATGTGATTAGGTTTTGTGAGTAGTAAGATGAAACCCCTCACCCATCTGTAGTGAGTTTTTCCTTTGTGGTTGTAGGCTCTTTAGAAATCTAGCTTCCAATGATAGTGAAAGGTTATATGCATGTCTATCTTGAGGATTTTCAAGATCTTCCTCTATAGTGGGAGACATGCTTATGCATCAACTTTCACCCCAAAAACAAACCAGTATCTTCTGTAGCATATCATATGGAAAGTATCAATCTTTGGGAACTAAAGGTGCAATTAGAGGACCTTCAAGAGGTGCGATTTAATAGACCTACTGTACCCCCTTGGAAGCTCTAGTCTCATTCATGAAAAAGCTGGATGAGAGTTTGAGTATTTTTTGTTGAACATTTTTGTCAGAACTGGGTAACAATAATGAATAATTACCACTTTCTTAGGATTTATGACCTCTTAGACCATCTGAGAGGTGTGAGTTTATTCTCAATGGTCTATCTCAGGCCTGGATACCAACTTTGTGGGTTCACAATGCTAATAATCCTAAGACATCATTCATATGTTTCTATGGACACTATGAGTTCCTAGCAATGCATTTTGGTGCGATGAATGCTCCTTTTGTGTTGATGGATCCTATCGAATAGTTCTTATAGTTTTACATTGAATAATTTTTGGTTATCATCATCAATGACATACCCATTTACTTTATATTGGATAGGGATCATGAAGAGCATCTGAAGTTGGTCCTGGACATACTCTGGGAACACCAGCTTTATTATATCTCTCAAAGTTCCAATTCTAGAACTGCTAGGTTCACTTTTGGGGAATTTCATATTTCATCATGGTTTAACTATGAACTCTATAATTATTGATAAAGATCATTATTGGGATCCACCCAAGAGTGTGAAAGATGTGTAGAGATTCCTTGGATTTGAAGAGTAATACTGGAAAGTTGTGGCTGCATTTTCTAGGATTGCAGCCCCTTTGACTACCTTAATGTGGAAAGTGGATCCATTTACATAGAAATATTAGTGTTAGAGAACATATTAAGAGTTGATTCTAAGGCTACCCAGTGCTCCTATATAGAGACTACCATGGGAGGGTGTAAATTATGCAGTGTTTTGTGATGCCTATATATTTTTGATCATTAGTTTGTGAATAAAGAGGAAAGAAGTTATCACAAATGGGTTAAGGCAGTTGAGATCCAACAAGTATAAATACACAAATCACAACCTAGATTTTTTAGTATTGGACTTGACTCTAAATATGTGTAGAAACTAACTTTTGGTCGAGCAGTTTTTTTACTCAGACCACTGTAGTCTCATTTATGTATTAACTCATATATACCTTATCCAGAGACATAGGTGTAGGTTGGGGTTTCTATTGGACTATTACTTTGAGATAGTATACTCTTATAGGAAGGGAAACATGGTGACTAATTCCCTTTGTAGGATGTATCATTCTCACTTGGCATAGGAGGCAAGTGAGTAGTTGGGTTTTTTATAGATGACTTTGGTGGTGGAGAGGGGTGCATTTTTTTAATCAGTTCACGGTGGTGAATCCTCAACTTCTTCCAAGTTTACGGGAGGATCAGTTGGTAGACATCAAGTATGAGGTTCTTCGTGACAATATATCCTTATGAGATGCACCATATGGTTTCTCAAAAAGAGGGGAGTACACATCCTTTTTTGAGTATGGAAGGTAGTTCCAGTCACCTTACTAGAGGAGGTGACGAGGTAGTTTAAAACATCCCCATTGGATGTACATCCTAGTTTGGAAAATATGTATAGGGACCTTCAATAAACGTTTTGGTGGATTGACATGAGGTGGAGTGTCACAGATCTCATATCTGGACACCTCAGATGTCAATAGGTGAAGGCTGAGCACTGTGTTCCTGATGGTTTGACACTATCTCTTCAGATATTGAATGGAAAATGGGATCGCATAATTGTGGAATTAAAGATAGGGATTAAATGGATAGTGAAAGACCAAAATTCAATATGGTGATAGTTGAATAACATACCAAGTTGGCACACTTCGTTTCCATTAGGGAAAATATCTCGGTGGAGATTTTGGAGTTTATGTACATGAATGAGATCATAAAAATTCATGGGGTACGCTCAATAGTTGTGTTTGACTTTGATGTGAAGTTTATGTCACAATTCTGTTGAGGATTGTATGAGGATTTCATGACCCATTTGAGAATGAGTATAAAGTTTAACCCCTAGGATGATTGGTTGACCAAACAGACTATCGAGGTTTTGAAGGATATGTTAAGGGACTATGTGTTGGACTTGAGCTAGAGCTAGGATGATCACATTCCATTAATGAATATTTCTTATAACAATATTTATCACTATACTATCATAATGTCATATTTTGAGGCTCTACACTAGAGGCCCTACCTTCAACCTTATATTCTACCAATATTGGCAAGAAATATCTTATTGGGAAAAAGAGAGTGTCGGTGATGATAGAGAAGGTATAGATGATCTATGAGAAGATGAGGACAACCTAAAGCAGACAGAAATATTACAAAGATCAATGTAATTGGCCCTTGTTGTTCGAGGATGGAAACCATGTTTTCCTAATAGTCTCCCCATGATGAGGATTATAGAGGTTAGGCTTAGGAGTAAAGCTATCCCTGAGGTTCGTCGAATCATTCCAGATCCTACAGAGGGTTGGCTTGGTTTCTTTCCACCAATCCTTTCTCCCATAGTAAGACCAAGTTTATGGAGTGTTCATTGATTTACAACTGGGAAGAGATGTGCATGAATATCAAAATGTTATGGGATGAGGAGAGATGTACACTGAGGATGCAGAAACCATTACAGAGAACTTGATGGCGATCTGTTACTAATAGGATATTATCATGTTTTCATGGACCATACCATTGGTTTGTGTTCTTTGACAACACAGAAGCATGTAAGAGTGCACCTAGGAGCCTGAGAGTCAGATGTGGTCCCAATACCCCACCTTTTTGTTTATCTAGTGTTTTTATAGTTGAAAACCCTTGAATGAGGGGGGGGGGGAATTTAGTGAATTGGTTTCTTCCTTGTAATATTTCATAATATATAAAAGAATATTTTCAGAGTCAGGCGATGATTCAGTGTGAGTTTTCGAGCATTATCTCGATAGTGATATTTTAAAAATATTTAAGATATTATATTGTGTTAATGATTTTTTTTTGATTTTTATTGTTTTTCAATTGATTAGAACCTTATATAGGAAATCTACGACCATGGTTGAAACTGGAACATGGGTCTTACACTAGTCATGCCATAAAGTTGTCCAACACATAGTTGTTGAATGAGGCCATATTTGGCTATACATTTAAATGAAATAAGTTAAATATTTAATTTATTTTGATTTATATTAAAAAAGACTAAAAGATTTCTTTAAATAAATTTCTATGGAAATTTTCTTGGGTTAGGCATATAACACAAAGAGTTTGAGAGGATCCTATGATGTTCTTCACTGGTGGATCAAAATCGGAGAATGATTAGAAATTACATTGAGGTGGGTCAATAGATAGAAAACACAATAGGATTTTTTCATCTCTAGAGAATGATTTATTCATCAAAGATCAATCCTAAATTGGGTAGGGACTGAATATTGGTATTTTCCACCGTTTCTAATTTCATAAGCACAAATTCATGAGTATATTATTGGAATCATCATTTTACCTCCCTTCGTATGAGCCCATTTAATAAATTATACTATTGAATACAATATAATTTTTTGTTTCATTATCTAATCCTAGAAATCCCTAATTTTTGTGATCATTGGACGAAACCATTTTTTCACTAATGGTTTCACCTTTGTTCTTATAATTTTCCCCTACCCGTTATTTGTGTTCTTTATCATTTGAACATGGTGTCATGATTCAACATTATCGGGGTTGGTTCAAGTGCGATCGAACCCACAGATTCATGGTGGTTGTGTTTATGATGAATTGAATGGTGTTTTATAGCTATATTGGGTTGATTTACTGGTAGTAGGTTCTGAATTTGTGGATAAAGGTTTTGATGTAGTGGAGATAGGTGATGGTAGGCCTGAAAATTAGCACTACAAGCTTCGAGTAGATGGAAAGATTCCAATTTCTACCCTTTGGAGGAACAGAAATTGATGGTCAGCATCATCAAATTAGATTTAATTGGATCTTGGATAGTTAAATAGGGAAAATCATAGTGGAGGGTCCAGATTTAGAAAACAACATTAAGGAAATTTTGGTTTTGAAAAATCCCAACAACATGACCTGTTTCTCGAAGAACACATGTTGTGTAGTCTGGGTTCCCCATGACAGTTAGGGTTTTAGCTTAGTTTTTGATCACATGCCATGTGGCATGGACGAAACTTCATGTGACCCTATCCTAGGTGGATAATCCATGTGCTTTGTGGGGCATTCCCCAGTGGTTCATGTTAAAGGGAACACTGTGTACTCTGAGAGTACATGGGTACACCCTATATACACAGGCAAGGGCTGGATAGACACTACCATACCCCAAGTGGTTTAGAAATAACACATACCCCTATTAATTCATTGTATTTCTATATGACCATCTAAGTCATGTGAAGACCAGTGTATTACTAGATGTCCAGGTGAGGTCACATGTTGTTTTCCCCTAGGAAATATCATGTACCTTCGTACAGATCTTCCATCATGCCTTTGTCCTTCTTTTGGACATGTATTTTGGCCCAAGAGTAGCCTATCATGATCAAATTTCTATTTAGAACATTATAGTTTCATTCTGATTAGATTTTGATATATGAAAGGGGGTTTTATGCTCATGAAATTCATTTTAGCAATTATTGGATGATGTGAGTGATTGGGCCACATCTCTAGAGAGATGATGGGGTTGAAACCCCCTATAAAACTAGGGTCTGGGTCCCCCATACCCTTATCATTGGTCAAGTGGTTACCCCTCATGCAATATAGTTGTCCATCATATTTATAATGAGTGGAAGCCCACTATCATACTAGGGCATGGGTACTCTATATATACATTGATTGGAATCACTACCGCACTAAGGCGCAAGTCCTTAATACACCATGTGGAACCCCCTAACGTACATGGGTGCATGTCCTATATACATCGAGTAGTAACACTATAATTCTAGGTGAATTTTCATCCATCGAATGAGTAGTACCCCTCTTTCATACATAGGCACAAGTCCTCTATAAATTTACTCTGTAGTACCCACAATCGCATCGGGGCATGGGCCCACTATATGCCGAGTAGAACCCCCTTGATTTACTAGGGTGTAGTTTCTATAAAGGCGATTATGACCCCTTGGGCTATGGAGTGTAGTGGTGAGATTTGGATCTTCCACATAGTTTTCTTTTAGATATGCATGATGATGTGCATCAGAGATGGACCCTTTGGAGTTGGAGGAAGAATCTTCAATTTGAGATGGGCTGTGGATATAGAGATCCCCTTTCTCTATCATTTTGGTTTTTTAGAGTACACACACACACACACACACACATATATATATATATATACATTAGGTTTTCTATATCCCTATTATTATGAGTTGTTCCAACCTCTTCTTGTTTATTTATATCACTCCCCTCTCCATTTTCAGGGTGTCCTATTGGGTATGCATATACTCACCCATTCATGGGATTTGTATGCATGTATTGTGTCTTATGGTGATGATATAAACATTAAAAATGATATCGGTGGAGCATAATAGTACTGAGGGGGCATTAGATATGTTTGGTGGTCAGACTAGGAGATCATTAGACAGTCTCTTATTTCATCATTATATTTTTTAGTTATAGTCAGTTTGGTACTTATTTTCGATTTTGGGATGTATTTTACACCCTTATAATTTGGTTATTTTCTTTTGTACATAGTTGTATTACCTATAGGTTTATACATGCATGGTTTACTCTAGATTTTAATTTCATTTATTATTCCTCTGTACTATTTCATGGAGATTTTTTTGTGCATGTGTACAGGAAAATTTGGAAAAGGCCTCCCATATTAGTTATGTGTTCTAGAAACTATTCTATAGCTGCTCATATATTGTAGACTTGCATGGGATTGTCAAACATGGATTATTATTGTCTAGGATGGCCTTGGTGGGTCGGATCGTGACATGATATCCTTTTACATATATTGATAATTAATGGAATTGGAACCGGTCTTTCCCAGTAACTTCATTCAATATCTTATATTTAATAGTGTATTTCTATCTATTTTTCACTCTCATAAAGATCATCTCCTTCTTTTCATTTATTTTTTTTAGACTTGACATTTTGGGAATAATGTTAATGGTTATAACCCACTATAAGTTCGAAATGGGGTAGAGGATTCATGATCATTAAAACGTTTAAATTTATTTTTCAACTACCTCTATAATGGTCAATTTTAGTCTCAGATTGGGTACTCTATAAGGTTTTGAACTATATTCAAATAGGACACAATGCATAAATATCCTAGGACTATTCTCGAGTATATCTCCAGGACTCCATCCTATGAGCTTGACATTATTTATTAAAATAATTTTGAGTTTTATTTTAGGATTAGTGGACATGTTGTTAGAAATTATCATGGGTAAATTTTCTTTTCCTATTAGATATACATAGTTTAAATGTGGTAATAGTGACTTCAAGGTAATCATGGGTGGAATAATTAGATATTTTAATTACCTAGGCTCACATACATCAACCAATTTTAGTTCCTTCATCGAAAGAGAATTATTAGATTAATCATTAATTGAAAATAACCAATCCATCCCAACAATAAAAGTAGGGTATACCTCATTTATAGGTTCTAATATAGTAATATAATGTTGATCATAGTTATTTAAAGAATAATTAATGAATCTAAACTTTTTACTGAGATTCAGAATCATTTTTTCTAGATCATTTTCTCTATGTGAAGTAGGTTCCTCAGTGCGTGTAAGTGTGAAAAGTGAATTTTATTCTAGTTCAGACTTCATTGAATCAAAAATATTTAATTATATTATAATCTATATAATTTTTATTATTAATTTATGTTCATGGATACATATAACCATCTTAGTTTCCTTCAAAAACATATTGACTAGGATGATTGATGATTTAGTACAAATTATATCATCTTCCATTTTAAGGACATAAAAACTTGTTAGAAAGATATGGGTTTTCACCCTCACAAAAAATCCTCTAGAACTCCAACTCAGAATATAATAGGTCAGTTTTCTAGTTAAATTTTAACATGGGATTGACCTCCATAATTTGTAAATATGAGGACAAATAATAATGTATAACATTAATTTAATATCCTAAATCCCATAAAACTTTTGTCAATAATATCTATCCAATAGTATATAAAATGTAAAATGACCTTGGATTATGAAATTTGGGGGGTAATTTAAGTTTTATCAGAGATGACACATTTGTTCCCAAACTTGCACTCGAATTCCCTTGAATCCTTCTTTTCATGGTTTATAATTCCTTTATGAACATGGTATATCTGGAAATATATTTAAGGGATCCTATAAGATATATGTTAATTTCATATTTTATGAATGTTTCCAAATTTTGTTATTTAATCCCCATTGGATTCATTTTATTGTATTTAATCATTCATATAGGAAAGGTTAATGTGTATTTTTCTTATATTTTTATGTTTCTCATGTTAAATTTTTGATTCTTCCATATTCAATTTATAATAATTTATCCTCTTCCATTTTTTTATTGGCATAATTTGTACTGATTTTGGTTTTTGAGAAGGTTGAATTTTTTTTCCACATCTAATTGTTACCTGAATAAACTTTTCCTTAGTAGTGGATAATGTTTTAGGAGGTGATTTATTAGGTTTCTTATCCATCATTTTCACTATATTCCCTAACTTTTTTTCAATTAATTCAACTCTATTTTTGGTTCCACTAAGTTAGGGTTTGGTTGGTGAAGGGTTTTTACTTGAGAAATAGAGTTAGGATAGCCATGATATTTCCTTTATTGAAACAGTGATGATTTAAAAGTGTATTGGTATCCTTACAGGAAATTTTATTGAGATTGTATAATTTAATGGAATTATTGTTGAAATAGAGGTTAATATTGGTTTTCATAATTTCCCAATGATTACAACATTTATGATTTTACTCTCCATCCCTAGTTGTCCATGGGTCGTTTAAATTGTCTTTGTTGATAGGAAATAATATAGATCTATGTACTGTTCAATTGATCACAGTGGTTAGAGAAATAAATTAGGTAAGAACAAAGACAGAAAACCTTATCATGTTTTTGTTGGTCAATATATTTTTCCTGATCTATTTTACTTACCAAAAGGGTTAGTTGTTTCATGATTTATTCAAACAAATGTAAATTTTTGTGCATTTTGTGGGATTTACCTCATGGACACATCGGGTGGAACTACCACTAGTGCCATTCTTTTTGAAATACAAGCTATCTTACCCATATTTTATTGGTGACTTATCAATCATTGTCCCTATGAAAGATTCATCTAGATGAGTTTTTATCACTATATAGTATTCCTTTGTGGAATAATGTTGGGAAGTGAAATTCAAAGATGAAATGTTGTGGACAACATGAAATTTTTTATTGAATATATCCTTATAATTGTAGAGTCTCTATCCCAAGACATTCTTCTTGAAAATATTTAATCAAGGTTATTCTTCTCAAGTTTGGAAATAATATTTAAATTACCTTTTTTGATTTTCCATGATAGTGAAATCAACCAGTTTCAATTTGTATAGACACTCCTTTACCAAACTTTGAGAGAGATGGGTAATTCAATACATTTTATGCGTTCCTTAGAAATGCATATCAAATTAAAAGTTGGACACACCATGTTGATGACCATGATATTTTTTTGGATCCTCTCTTACAAGGCCATGTAACTTAGGAAATTATTAACTAAGTCTATTTTTCAATTAAAATTCATCTGGTAAAAGTAAGGAAGGTAATCTAGTTTTTTTATTTCATCTAATGAGGTGCACATAAATATATCAAAGTATTTTCAAGGATTCATTCCATGAAATGGAACCTCCCATTGTGCCTAAAATTATTTGTATAACATGTATTTCTCATCCTTTTTAGGAGATCTCATTTTCATTCCATCTGAATGAGCCATATTTACTACCTTCTTATTTTGATGTCATGTTATTGACTATACTCTTCATCCATTATAATGCCAGCCTTCCCATCATTATCACATCAAATTGAATACTCCACATGGATAAAAAATAATAATGAAAATTCCATATTTAATTCTTCAATTTAGATATTTATCCACTGTAATAAAAAGTTATTTCATTGCTCCAGGCACTGGAGTCCAATTTTCAATGTCGTCACATCTGTTTAAGGTCCTATAAATCTATTCTCTATCATCATTAGTAAAAGATGTTGCAACTATGAGTCACTAATAACTACTATATTTCATCTACCATAATTAATTCCATTAAAATTGCATAATTTTCCTCAAACACCGAACTGGCTATGTTTTTCTTCATCTAGCATGCCTACCTCAGCTGTCATGAGTTGTGTGCCACCTTAGGCCACATTAGTGGCTTCTGTGATAACATAGAGTTTTATTGAATATATCTCTATCGAAGCACTCTAAATGAAAAAAAATTTATAAGTATAGTAGAAAATATTTTTGTTGTGTCTTATTCATTTAATAATGTTAATAAAAAATACTGATAATTAATTTAGTGATGATTATATATGTGGATATAGTGAAATAGGAAGGCACAAAAATGATCTTATTACAATGTTCTGTCCATTTTTTAATGGATAATAAAGGATGGTTGCACACATGGGTAATAAAAACGAGATAAGAATATTTGGTAGTTACACAATATTGGTTTCTCAGTTTTAGTTCTAACTCATTTGGTAGACAAAAGGAGGCTTACTAGATGATTGATAACCTAGGAGTTCATATGAGAGTTGGCAGGATGTGTGTTTTGTCCTGGGTAAGGTATGTTTGGTTGTATAAGGATAAGGATACGAATTATAATGGGAATTAAAGATTTAGAGTAAGTTTAGGACTCTACTAGTTTGAAAGGAAAATTATAGAAAATATTTTATGAAGAATCCAATTACCATTATGAAAGGAAAGTATGATTGAAGGGAAGCACACAAATGTGAATGGAAAACTAATCATGTTAGTTAGGAGTCTATAGAGAAAGATTGAATAAAGTGAGTCTTTGAGGTTTTTTTTTGTTTTTTGATTGTGTGTCGACATGGCCTTTTGATCCATTAAGGTAAATAAGATATCCATGTATAACATAGATGGCAGGGCTCAACATTTCTTGGAAGAGGTTGGAGCACCATAGTATTTTACACTAGAAAGGATTTTATTGTATATGGTGTTATATTTGGTTAAATATTATGTGAATATGGAAAACATAAAATAAGTAAATACATATATCATGAAGACCATAGAATGAATAAAATTGGGTTTGTTCCAAACAGTGGATTCCAGAATATAACAAGAGGATATATTACTCCTCACCACTTAAGTTTCAAGAAATGGGTTGCCTTTAATAAAACATTCACTCTAGACAATCCATGATACAAAATAACATTTGATATCAGAGTGATCCACAAATTATTTGTGTGTTCTAGTCTTCAAATATATTTATGTGAACAAATTTGAATTGTTTTACACTGAGACATGCCTACAATACTATTTATATGGTGGATTTTCTCTCCATGTAATTTAGGATTATGATTCTATCTACAAAATTTTTTATTTAAAAACCATCTCATGAAATATTATACAAAATAATCTTAAATTTACAACATTTAATCAAAACAATAACTAAATTTATCCAAATTCGAGATAGGGGGTTTATTTTTAAGACATATTTCACAATCAACTGCCCCCCACAAGTTGAACTACTACTTATTAAAAAAATTCCAACACCATAGTGTCTTCCAAACACTCATAAATATGTGTAATGCCTCCAACCCCCTTATCCTTATTTAAAATAAAATAATAAATTAAAAATACAATTTAAGTAAATCCAATTCAATTCAAAATATTTATTTTTAGAGTCCTTACTCAACTCAAATAATGTGAACTTATGAAAAGAAAGTTGAAAATATTTTTTATCATCATTATTTACAAAAATTAAGTGTTTTAAAGAAAAAATATTTTTTCATAATTAATAGTTTCTTATTTTTAGTAGCTACATGATAAATTTCCCCCTCAAACTATCCAAACATGTCAATAATTAAGTTGAATTATTCTACCGGAATATTATTTCTTAGGAAATGATTTATCAATTCTCAAATGAGTTCTATAAAAAATCACAAGGTTCTTCCTAGATATAAACTTAACTAGTAAAATAAAATCTAATATAAACCTTATTATGTATAAGTTCCTCAGTTATTTTTTAAAATCAATAATAAATGACCGATAAAAAAATGACATACCAAGGAAAAAAATGGCTCTTCGTCTCCAAAATAGAGACTCATGGAAACACGTCCATCCCTCTTCCCATGATAAGGTAGCCAATGATCTCCAAAATATTAATGATATCCCAGTGACCCTCACATGGATTATGAAAATTTCCAATCAAACCCATAAAATAAATAAGAGTTTACCTCATTGTTAGGTTCCTATATAGTAATCTAATGTTGATCACAATGATTTCACATAGGATTATAGAATCTCAATTTGTTGTCTCAATTCAGAATCGCTTTTGATAGATCAATTTATACATGTGAAGTAGGATACTTGGTGTATGTAAGTGTGAAAAGTAAATTTCAAACTTGTGTAAACGTCATTGAATAAAAAATACAAAATTGTACTGTATTTTCTATAAATTCTAAGGTTAATTCAACGTCATGGAAAGGGATGATTGTATTAGTTGTCTTTAAAAATAGATTAACTAGGATTTTTGGTGATTTAGCTGGAATTCTATTATATTTATTTTTATGGACATTGAAATCATCAATAAGGATAATGTTTTTTACACTAACTTACTCATCTTCTAGAACTCTAGCTGGGAGTACAATGTCTCGGTTTTCTAGCTATATTTTAATATGGGATTGAGCTCCACAATAATTAAATATGAGAATACAGAATAAGTTATAACATTTCTCAAATCTCCTAAATTACATAAAACATATTCCAATGACATGTATCCAACAGTATAGTGAATATAAAATTACCATGGATCTTTACACTTAGTGGGCAATTGAGTTGTGATCAGAGCTAACACATTTTATCCCAACCATACTCTCTAGTTTCCTTGAAGCATCCTTTGCATGGGTCATAATTTCTTCCTGAAATTAGTATATCAAGAAATATATTTAAGGGATTAAATAAGAGGTATGTAGATTTGAACTTTCTTGAATGTGTCCAAAATTTCTTTTTCAATCTAAAAATTATTAATTTTATTGGATTGAATCATTCTTCAGGGAAAGGTTAGTGTGAATTTTTCTTACCATTTTATGGTTTCTCAATTTCATTTGTTTTTTAATTTTTACATATCATGTTCAAAATAATTTCTCCTCTCCCATTATTTTATTATATTATTTTGTTCGGATTATAATTTTAGAGAATGTTGAATTTACTACCCACTTCTAGTTGTTACTAGACTCAAATTTCCTTTAATACTGGATTATGTTTCAGGAGGTTCTTTCCTTGGATCTTTATCCATCATTTACACTAGATTCTCTAAATCATTTTTTAATTCATTCAAATCGATTTCTGGTTCCTCTATGTTTTTATATGGGTGTTGAAAAATTTTTACTTGACAACTATAGTTATAAAATCAATGTGATTTACTTTATTGAAATAGTAATGGTTGGAAATTCTATTGGTATCATTCAATAAAATTTTATTAACATTGTATAGTTTTATGAAATTTCTTTTTGAAATAGAGTTCAATATTGGTTTTTAGGACTACAAAATGCATATAATATTCCTGATTCCACTCTCCGTCCATGGCTATCCGTGGGTGGTTGAAATAGTCCTTGTCGATAGGAAACAATACAACTCTCAGTATTCAATACTTGATCATGATGGTGAATGAAATGACTTAGAGAAGCACAAAGACCGAAAACCTTAAATGGTTTTGGTTAGTCATTAGATTGGTTGAGATCATATTTCCACAAAAGGGGTTAGTTTTCCATCTTTGATTCAAACGAAGGATATTTTTTGAGCATTTTATGGGATTTACCTCATGTAATCCTATATCGAAAGTACCAGTTGTGCCAAATTTTAGTAAATTTCAAGCTATCTTTGCTATCTTCCATTTGTGAATTGTCAATAAATGCTCCTCTAAAGGATTAAACTAGAATAATTCTATCACTATCAAGTAGTAATTAGTGTAAAAACCCTATGAAGTGATGTTCATAAATGGTATTGTGTGGACAACTTACACAAAGTTTCTTGAATCCTTATCAATAACCATAGACTCTCTCCTGATATTTTCTTGATTACATCAATTTCTTTAAGGTTTTTCTCCTTGTGGTTGGAACAAATATTTGGAGTTACTTTTATGTTCAACCTATATATTTAAATCAACCAGTTTGAATTTGTATAGCCACTCCTTTATAGCACCTTTGAGAGATAATGGGACTTCAATAAATTTGATGCATTCCTCAACACACCTCTCAACTAAAAAGTAGCACACACTGGGGTGAACTATTCAATATATTTTTTTGGATCCTATCTTACAATTCCATGGAATATATGAAATCATTTAATAATATTTGTTTTCAATTCAGATTCATCTTGTAAATTGAGGTTTCTAATCTGTTTGTTTTGTTTTATCAAATGAGGTGAACATATATCTATCAAATTCTTGTCAAGGTTTAGTACATGAGTTGTAACCACCAATTTTAACTCCAATTTTGTGAAAAAATTCACGTCTCATTCTTTTAAGATGCTCACATTTCCAATCCATCTGACTAAGCCATATTCATTAGTCTACTGTCTTTGGTGTCCAGTTCCAGACTACATACTTTATTCTATATAATCTCAGCATTCCCATCATCAATACTTCAACTTGAATGATCCACCAAGATTAGAACAAATAAGACATAGAAATATTAAATTCCTACTTTTGGATCTCTATCCAATGAAATGCACAATTCAACCATTGCTTCAGGTGATGGAGTCCAATATTCAATGCCACTTCTATTTAAATCCTATAACTTTGTTCTCCATCCTCATCGATAAAAGATAATGTTGCTGTAAGTCAATTATCACTACAACGTTTCATCTACCCTATAATGTGCCATTAAAATCTTTAACTTTTTCTCATACACTGTATCAACCATTTTTTTCTTCGTTTAGCATGCCAATTTCAGTTTTCATAAGTCGTGTTCCACCTCATCTTCCACACTTGGGGTTTCCATGACTGTATAGACATTTATTGAATAAATCTATCTGTAATAACACTTAATTAAAACACCAATTAATAAGTGATAAATAATTTTTTCAGTTTCCTATCCATTTAACTATATTTTAAAAATATGAATAATCAATTTAGTGATGATTATATACATGGCTAAAGTCTAATACAAATGCACCAAAATGAATTTTTTATAGTGAATGGTATATCGGTAACTAGGTAAGGAATGATGAATAGACACATCTGTAATGTGAACTAGACATGATGATTTGGTACCTACACTAGATTGGTTGACCGGTTTGACTTCTATCTAATTCAATTGATGTAAGGAGGACGACCGAATGATTGATAACCTTGGGGGTCATCTCAGAGTATCCAAGAATACTGTTTTGTGCTTGATGAAGTTTCTATGGTTTTATAAGGAAAAGGATACTCAATATATAGGAAATAAATGATTTAAAGTAAGTTAAAGACCTTACCAATTAGTAAGGAAAATTAGATGAAATATTTTATGCATAACCCGATCCCCATTATCAACGGAAAGTATGATCCAAGAGAATAATGAAAACATGCATGGTGTTTTAATCATCTAAGTTGGGTGGATATGGAGGAGACCTATATGAAGTAAGTCATTTAGTGGTTTGTCTTTTGTGATAGTTTATCGACATGGTATTTTGATCCATTATGGTAAAATAGGTATCGAAGCATAATTTGGATGGCGGGTCTCAGCATCTCTTAGAGTAGGCTCGAGCACCATTATATTGGACCCTAGAAAGGATTTTATTACATAAGGGGTCACATTTGGTTGAGTCTTATGTGAAGATCGACAACTTAAAATAGAGAAAATACATAGTTCAAAAATCCCTTGGAATGTATAATCTTGGTTAAATTTAAAACTTTGTATTCTTTAAGTTAACCTGAGAATTTAGGGCTAGTCACCACTTAAGTTTCTTACAATGGGTAGCCCTTCATAAAACATTCACTTAGGACAGTCCATGATACAAAAAATATCAAATTTATCGATGATGGATTTTTGTAGACTATTTATCAGAGATATTTAGGAAAATATGTCTTGTCTTGAGACATGCCTAATATACTTTTTATATGGTGGATTTTCTCTCTATATAATCCTAGATTTTGATTCTATCTGTAGAACTTTTTCTTTAAACACCATCTAATGAAAAATCAAACCATAAATAATGTAATTTCTCAACATTCATGCCACAAAAATTACAAATATCTCAAAATGTATGTTAGGGTGTGTATTTATAACAAAAAATACAAAACTCACCACCAAAAAAAATTCATATCTACTAATGTATAAAAACATTCACGACCACAAAGGTTAATCACTTCAGTGCATCAAATAAAAGACCATAAAGTAGGTTAGTGATATTGTGAGTTTACTAACTATCTCTCATAAATGGAAAACTATTCTATTATAATTCACATGACCATAGAGAATTAGAATCATCCTCACAACATTCAACCACTGTAGTGGATTTCAAACATTCATAAACATGTGTGAAGCCTCCTGCTACATTATCCATATGTACAAAAAATATATAACATAAAAAATTCAATATAAATAAATCTAATTCAAGAGACAATATTTATTTTTTATCATCCTACGTCACATCAAAAAAAGTAAACAAATTAAAAAAAGTTTCAAATCATTTTTATTAGAATCATTTAAAACATGTTAGTTATTTTTAGTAAATAAATTTTGTTTACAAGAAATATATTCTTATTTTTTAACAACTAAATGATAAATTTCACCTTGAAACAATCCAAACCTATCAATAGTTGGATTGAATTTTTCTTTCAGATTACTAGTTCCTAATAATTCATTTATTTATTTTAGAATGATTTTTAAAACAAAACCACAAGACTGTTCCTTAATAGAAACCTCCCTAACAAAATCAACTCTTAAAAATAAAATAATTAGGGCGGGTTTCTTAGTTGTTTTGGAGAATCAACCAAAAATTACTTATAGAAAAAAATTGACCTACCAAGAATAATTCCAAAATAGGATATGTTTTTCCAAATTAGAGACTCAATAAAAAAACTCATCCCTCTTCATGAGTTATGGCATAAATGGATCCCCAAAACATTCATGAGATCCTCGTTAACCTCTCCTTAACCAAGAAATCCCCCTCGTGAAGGGAGTATGCCCAGATGAACTCTATTTTGAGTTGATCTAATGTGTAATCCATTCTATCATGTATCAAGAACTGTGTGATGGACCCTATGCCATCCGTGGAGATACTCCTATTCTCTACTATATACCATATTGATCACTTCATCAATCTTTATTTATCCAATATCTGGTGGAGTGGGTGCTATAGGATTAGTGGTGGTAGCAGGACATCCCAAAACATGTTTGATAGAAAAATATATGTTGTTTCCTTTGAAAATGACTCCTTGATGGTGCACCACATCCATTATCCACATAATTTCCATGAAATCCTAAGGAGATGATATGGAAGGTATATCTGGCTTGTCATCATGGAATACCAACCAAAATTTCATTTTCGGGTCATCTCTCGGTTCTTTTTCTTCTGTAAGAATGAATTTTATATTCCTCACCAGCCAGAGAACATTCATCGATATAGGTGGTCAGGAGGAACCGGTATCTGAGTCGAAAAACCCTATGTATCCTTGAAAACCCACTATTTTTTCATCGAGAAGATCCATTCTACTATATCATGGGGTAAGGTAGAGTGGGGTGGGGTATTTAAATAAACCATTTTCCCGGAATTCATCCAGTGACTCATGCCAATAGATAATGTAATGAAACTTAAAAAGTCAAAAAAAATCACCGTATTAATAGAAAATTAGGATTTAGCCGATTTTATTAGATGTATTGATATTTTAGAGATAAATCCAACATATTATGGATTTATATTCCATTTAATAATATGTATTGAAAGTTGGAGTTCACCGAGGGAGTAAAAAATATAAGTTTAGTTGAAGTATAAATGTTTATAGGGAAGATTAGTTCAAAGATAAAATTTCACTACCACAGATTGACACATATGTAGAGCCTAATTTATCATTGATAAACAGAAATCACCAGTAAAAAGGACACCTTTATCAATGCTAGATAAAATCTCATATAAAGGTAACTTTTATCAACACTAAAATAACACTGATAATGGTGTAACCATTATTAGTGCTTCTTTTTGCATAGATAAAGGATGATCTTTATTAGCTCTATTCAAAGCACTGGGAATTTTTTAATAAGAAATATTATTAACACACACACACACATAAACATATTTATAATTTTTAAATTTTTTTAAAAAATAACGTTTATTTATATACATTAATTAAAAAATCTTATTTAAAATTACTATAAATATGATATTTTAATAAATATTTTTTAATAATTTAAATATATATATATATATATATATATTGTTTTTATTTTTTTATAATATAAGTAAAATTATAAAAATAATGAAATAATTATAAAATTATAATAAATTTTCTTAAATAAGAAATACTTTTATTATATATATAATTATATATAATTATATATATAATAAATATATATATATAGATATATATAAATATATATAATTATATTATTAATACAATGCAACACAAAAAGTTATGAAAACAAAAAATAACCAAATTGAAAATATAACGATTCAGAATATCTTATCAATTGTATTGCTATTTTGGGGATAAATCCAGTATATTATGCCATGATATTCAATTTAATACTAGGTAGAGAAAATAGGATCTCACTGAGGGAGTAAAATATACAAGTGGAGATGAAGTATAATAGTTTATAGGGAATATTAGTTCAAAGATAAAATTTCAAAATTATAATGATTTTATTGATGAGGCGTGTCTGATGTGATCAACATAGTCACTTGAAAAAATATTAGATAACTATTCTCCAAGATGGGTAAAACAAATAATATGGTTTTACTAACCCTAAAATATGAATATGAGGATGATGTTATTTCATGGTGAAATTAAAATATAATGAATTTTTAAATTTATTAGGTTGTCATTGAATATGACTAGATATATAGAAATAATGAAAATTAGTGGGTGTTTAGGTGGTGTTTTAGTCATCATTGACAATGAAACTATATTTGAGCATTATATCATTCCCATTAAAGGTAATGTTAAATTAAATAAATAATTCTACTATGAGGTACTTGAATATATTTCTATAATAATAATTGTATAAATAATAGAAATTCACATGATATTGAAGGGATTCCATTTTAAACAAACTATATTTTAACTATTAATAGGTTTTATGTTGCTATTATTATAATGAGAATTAGAATATACATTGGATAATTATATTCAAAGAATCACATTTAAATTAAAAAAATTATCAACCCACTTGCTTGGATAAATAATGTTGAAAATGGAAGGATTATCATCTCAATTATCTTGTATGATATGATATTAAAATTTTTATGTAATTAAAACCATGAAATCTATTGTTTTTATTTAACCATATATATAATAGAAATAATTTCTAAATTAAATATCATATATATTGGAGAAATAAACATTCATAAAATCATATCAACTTTAGATAAACACTCCCTCAATTTATAAACATCATTACATGACATCAACAATGTTTGCATTAAACCCTAATGTTATGTATTATAAAATCAAATGAGGAAGGAGAAAAAAAACTAATGGAATTTATTAGTGATACAAACAATCCATAACATGCATATATATTATATCATTACAATTTATTATTTATTATAACTCATAATAAATCGCACCCCGAGAACCTATAGGTTTGGTGTCTTTGAATATTAGATACATGAATGTGTTATTTGACAACATTGTGTACATTTCTCCCATAATTGAATTAGACATGACCTCCTTCTATACATATCCTATGTTAAATTATTCTTCATATCATAGGGAATGGGTAAGGATAGATGCTTCTTATGGGATAAAACATTAGAGATATCAATTGAAAAAAATGAATATCATAAGTGAGTCCAAGATGTGTATGTGGTTATGAAAGCATTATCAAGGTATATAAACATAACATAAAAGAATCATACCCAATGGAATATGAATCATAAATCATAACACGAATCATAACATAAATAATTTTTCATGACATATGAAATAACATATATAAAATTTTCACATATATAATCATAGAAAATAATATCTTTAGTCCAAGGATCATTTCCAAGACCATCATTACATAGTGTACAAAATGTCCTCCAACATAGTGTATAATGTCAACAAATCATATAACATAAGATGTTATGAGATATAATATTTACCCAATGCATTTTTGGGCTATATAATTACAAGCTCTCCATTGACAACATGAGAAACTATATATATGTGTGCTACATGAACATGATAACATTTATAAATTCATTATATCATGATAAAACCATAAGAATGATAAGGGTCTCATAAAAATATCCATATCGCATAAAAATAATCAATCTAGAGAAACAAATTAGATGGTTCCATTGAATAATATCCCAATGAAACGTGAATAACAATAATGGATATTGATATGGATGAGAAACCATTAAGATAATGCTAAAAAACATAAAAGGATATTGTCCTATGTATTTTTACACATTTTAAATTAAAATAAAATACAATGAAAAAATATTTTAACAGGGTAAGGATAATGGTAATAAAAAATATTCTAGATCCTCATTGACTACATCAACATTAAATTGAATCATTGTAAATAATATAAAAGTAAGATATTGAAGAAATTATCTATGTAGAAAATGTAGAACATGAGAGTTAAAAAGATTCATCTTTAAAATTTTCTTAGTAATTCCAATTAAATAGAAAATGACCATAAGAAATCATGGGAGTAGACATAAGGCTATTCAGAAATAGTATGAAATATGTATACACAAAATACTATATTTCCTAATTGAAAATAATAGATAAAGATGGTTCTACTTAGAAACACGATTTCTGTTGAATTATAAATCAACGAGAGGGGAAATGGTAATAATACACTAAATACTAATAAATAATAAATAGAGAAGAAAATAAATTGGTATTTGGAGAGAAAATATGTGTAAATTACCTAATAGAAAATTTTTATATATAAAATCTCAATTTAAAAGAGATATTGGAAGAGGAACTATTTTTAATATGTAAAATTTTGAATCAAAATATAGTAAAACAAAGAAATTGATATCTATTTATGAACACAATGATGAACTGTACTAGACCATTATAACCCATTATTTTTAATTCCCATGTTATTTGAGTCATCATGAAGGATTTTGAAGGTGTTTTGAAGGCTTGGGAGGAATTTTGGCCAATTAATGGGCCACCACATTATAGTGTCGGTCTTAGTGGTGGTCATAGAGAGATTTGATGGGAGAATCAACCATTTTTTTCTCTTATGATTTGATATTGTAGAGTGTTATTGGGGCACACCACGGGGAGTGGAATTGCTAGGGTTTTCTTTTAAGAAGGTATTTTGTCTAGGTAGGTCACTGATATGAAATGGGGAAACCTAAAACACCTGTGGTGGAGGATGTTTTGACAAGATAATTTCACTATGGAATATGAATAAGAAAATGTTTATGTGGGAGGGTTTAGGGGGGGTTCATTGGGTAATTTATCATCTATAATAATAAATTATATGGTATTTTCTATCTAATGCACACCATAAGACCGAGGTGGCTCAGAGGAAGCTGTATCATAGAAGTATGATGACCCTCCATCTTTGATACAGTAACCCTTTATAGTTTTATTGCGATGTTTTATCTATCATGGATATCTATATTATACTGTGGGGCGGGGAAGGGTGGGGGGAGGGGAGTTTTAAATTAACCCATTTCCGAAATTCCTTTTCCCAATGACTCAATCATATTACACCATTTCTCCTCTAAATTAGAAACCTTATAACAGAGGATGAATTTGTGGCATGGGATGGTGATGTGTGGATAAGAAGCAGGCAGTAAGATCTCCATTAGTGTGACTTTTTGTTTTTTAAATGGAAGAAGAATTTTATTACCCAATTACACCCTAAACAACATATTCACCCATTATATATATCTATATTCAGCTATATATACAATTTCTAATTAATATAAAATATTTTGAAATATATTTTAAAAATTATAATTACATTTATACATTACCTTTTATTAGTTAATTTTATGTATTTTAATGTTTATAAATTAACACTTCTGAATATAAAACTATTGAAAATATATTTTGAAATTTATAATAACATTCATGTATTTTATATTTTTTAACTAGGTAAGGTGAGAACTCATTACATGTACCAAATAACCAATGGATTGGAAGTCCGATACATAGACCAAAGACCATTTTCCATATCAACGTTAAGTATGGGTAAACTTATGTTAATTAAGACCAAAACATAAACTTGTACAAATTATGTAAGGGTAAAAAAGTTATGTAAGGTTAAAAAATAAAAAGGGTAAGCTAAAGTTAATTATGGGAAAATAATTTATGTATCTATAAACTAAAGTTTAGTAAGGTTAAAATAATGTTAAGTAAGTGTAACCAAAAGTCATGTAATGGTAAAACAATGTTAATTAAGGGTAAAAATAATGTTATTTTTGTGTACACAAGGTTAAGTAAGGTTAAACTAAATTTTTTGAAGGGTAAATAGAAGTTAAGTAAGGGTAAAACAAATCTATGTATGGGTTAAAAAATTTTATGTAATGGTAAACAGAAGTTCTGTAAGGGTAAATTAAAGTTATTCAAGGGTAAAATAATGTAATATTAGGGTAAGTATAAGTTATTTAAGGGTAGAAAAAAGTTATGTAAAGGTAAACTAAAACATATATAGGTTATGTAAGGGTAAAATAAAGTTATGTATGGGTGAAAATAAAGATACGTAAGGAAAATATTAAGTTAAGTAAAGGTAAAAAAAGTAATGTAAGGGTAAAATAATGTTATGTAATGGTAAAATAAATTTAAGTAAGGGTAAAAAAAATTATGTATGGTTAAACTAGAGATATGTAAGGCTAAAATAGAGATAATCAAGGGTAAAAATAAATTTAATTAAGGTTGAAAAAAGGTATGTAAGGGTAAAATAAGTTATGTGAGGGTAAAACAAAGTTAAAATGGGTAAAAAAGTTATTTAAGGGTAAACATTAAGATATGTTAGGGTAAAAAAAAAGTTAAATAAGGTTAAACTAATATTTGGTAATGTTAAACAAAAATTAAGTAAGAATAAAATATAGTTAATTAAGGGAAATTAAAAGTCAAGTAAGAGTAAATTAATATTAATTAAGGTAAATGAAAGATAATTAATTGTAAACTAAATTAAGTAAGGGTTAAAAATGTTAGTTAAGGGTAAACATAATTTTTTGTAAGGGTTAAACAAAGTTAGGAAAGGTTACATTAAATTCAAGTAAGTGTAAACTAAAATTAAGGGTAAAATTAAGTTATGTAAGGGTAAAACTAAAGGTATGTATGGGTAAAAAGAAGTTAAGTACAAGAAAACTAACGATATGTATGGGAAAAATAAATTTGATAACATGTGTCTATATATTAACATTAATATAACAATATTATTAAATATATACCGAACGCTATTGTAATATATTAATATTAATAATAATTTCTTAACATTGATAAATCTATATTAAATGACATGGATATTTATTATTGTATATCAATATATCTACTTATTATTTATATATAAATATAAATATATGAAAATTAATTTTCATTTATATACGTACATGTATGTATGTGAAATATATACCTATACATATATATATTAATACACGCCCATACACATGCATACATTTTTTCATAAAAACTACGATAAGAATATTCATACATGCTTTCATACACACATTTAAATATATGTAAATTCATACATTCCTTTATAAATTTATATTAATATAATATAAATACATATAAATAAAATTTTATTGAAATATACATCTATAAAATTTTGTTTAATTATATGTATACACATTGACACATACATACACATACGTAAGTACAAATTTACATATAAACATTAATGTGTGAATTTTATTATATACAACATATAAATTTTTTAATATATAATAATTAATATATATAATGGATATATATATATAAATAATGAATCCATATAAATTTTACAAGTATAAAAAATTTGATATTTATTCATTACACATGAGTGCACACTCACATACATACACACACTTACAATAAGTATATACCTATATAAAAACATACATATATATTAATGATGAAAAACATAATCATTTATAACTATAAAAATATATATTATTTATTTATTAATAAAGACTTAATTATGTAGATCTCCTATAGGGGAATAACATGAAAAATATCCTATTGAAAATCACATATGGGAGACTCACAAGATAAATATCCTATAGGAAATATAATATAAGATATTCCCAATAACAATATCTTATTGGAGATTCAGAAGACAAATATTCTATGAGAGACTCACAAGAAAAATCTCTCATGGGATAATCGTTGGAAAAATCTCTTATAGAAAATATTTTATGGGTTATTCACAAGAAAAATATCCTTTGGGAAATCACATATGGGATATCAACACGATAAATATCATATGTGAAATTTTAAGTGAAAATATTTTATGGGAGATTTACATTGTATGTATATATGTGTTTTTATACTTTTGTATGTGTATGTATGTGTTCATGTGTTACTTATAATTTTACATAATGTTATATATGCATATTTGCATAAAATTTTATTAATATGTATTTATGAACTTGTATTAATATATATTTATGTATGTATCGATGAACCTTTATTTAAATATATTTCTAAGAAATCTACATGAAAGATTATATATTTATACTTCACATACATATATCAATACATATATCTATATGTATGTATGTATGTAGGTATATACTTTACATACATATATGTATGTATGTAGACATTCATTCCTTTTCATAATTACACACACACAAATATATTGTTTATTATTATATTGTACTATAATTAATACTATATTTAGAAACTTAATACTTAATAAAACATGTATATAACATTATTTTTAGTATTTATAAGTATACACAAATATAGAAACTCATTCATTTTTATAATTTTAAATATACGCATATATATAATATGTGGTTAGATTTATATACAATCAATATTATATATATAATACTTATAATTGATAAAATATTCATAAAATATTATGTATGTAATTATTTATAATTACACACAAATGTAAACACCCAATTATTTCAATGTATATATATATATATATATGTAGTTTATAGCAATATTGATAGAAAAAAAACTGTAATTTTCCACTACGTTGGATTGTCTTTCTGGGTAGTAAATTCACTTTGTGTGCATGTACTTATGCAAAAATAATATATATATATATATATATATTCATTTTTTACATATATGCCTATGATAAAAGAAAAATTAAATATATTTATCTATATATATAGGTATAAATAAATAATTAGTATAAATAGTGTATGCAATAAAATACACTCTAAATTTACACGCTAAAATTTATGTTGTATGTATAATTATAAATATGTTTACATGGAACTTTTTATGTGAAATATGTATGTAATTATTTATATAGTTTTATTAACATTTACTTTTAAAATATTATATTAGTAAATACCTATATGTATGAATGGACCCATGCATGAACGAACATATTGTTTTATGTAGTTATATGTATTTATATCTATAAAAAATTATAGTAATATATATTTATGTAATCATACTAGTATATGATTATGTATATATGTAGTTTTATATATTTACACATACACACATATTAATTTGTTATATTTTTTTATCGATATGTTATTTTTAGTGTCTTTATTTTATAAAACAATGTATAATAAGAGTTTAAAAAAATAAATCATAAAAATGTTGTCTAATTATATACCTGTATATAAAAAAATAAATTTCAATTTAATATATTATTTATGGGACTAGAATTATACATTTTGATATAATGATCACAATGGTATTGGAAGATTGAAATTTCAATAACATTTGAAAAAAATATATTAGGTCAGTATTTATAAGAGGTAAAAAAGGTATTATTGTGGAGGGATAATATATATTAGGTTGTGGTAGTGGGATGTGGGGTGTGGTGGAATCATTGGTACAATAAAATAATTATTAATTTTAATTGAAATCAGGGATTTTTGTATCCATGTATTGACATCATAAAGGAATTGTTCATCCTCCATTTCTAGTGGGAAATTGATAGGATTCCAATTTCCTTTTTTATAGGTTTATTTATCTAATGACGCATGAGAATAAATAGAAAATAATTTATTATATATATATTTTTATAATATATTATCTTCAACCATGGAGGAGGAGGAGTAAATTATGTAAATACAATTATGTTTTAAATAATGGTTCTGGTATTAAATAACTATATGTAATATTTTTTAAAAAACAATTCTTACCCCACATGAATATCATGCCATGTTATGATAAGGATTTTAAAATTAATATTTTGAAATTTATAATGTAATGACACTAAAAATACATTAAAAAAATCACCACTTCACTATAGAATACATTCTTTTGAAAACAGTCACGATTTTGAAGAGTTTACTTGTAAATTATTTATTTTGGAGATAAATTTAACATATTATGGATTGATATGTAATTTAATAATAGGTAGAGGAATTAGGAATTCATAGAGGGAGTAAACTGTACAAGTAGATATTAAGTATTAATTTTTATAAGGAAGATTAGTTCAATGATAAAATTTATAAATAATCTAGACTTTATTAATGTGGAATTATGATGTGATCAACACATCCACTAAAATAAATATTATATAAATATCCTTCAATATGAATAAAAAATTACATTTTTAAAATAATGATAAAACATGAATAGGCAGAGAATATACATTTGATAATTATATTCAAACAAGCACATTTAAATTACAAAAAAATTATAAATCATTTGTTTGGATAAATTATGTTGAAAATGAAATAGATTGTCATCTCAATTATCCTATATGATACGATATTTAAATTTTTATTTAATTAATACCATGAAATTTATTATTTTAATTTTTCACATTTATATAAAATGAAAATAATTAATATTTTAAATCACATCAATATTAAACAAAACCATTCATAAAATCAAATCAAATTTAGATAAACACTCCCTCAATTTATAAACATCATTCCATGAAACCAATAATGTTTTCATTAACCACTAATGTCATATTTTAAAAAAATTATTTATAATTGTGGAAAATGGAATATATTAGTTAGATGATTCAATAATATCATAAATTTATATTGCATAATTACAATACATTATTTTTTATAACTCACTATAAGTTAGACTACCAGAACCTATAGATTTAGTGTCATTGGATACTAAATACAAAATTGTATTATTTTACAACACTATGTATATTTATTAAATAATTTATAACACATAATACACTTATATACATATAATAAGTTATATACTTCTTTATATTATAGAGAAAGGGTGAGTGTAGATGCTTAGTTTGGATTTTGACATTAGAGAAATTAATATGAAAAAATCAATATTGTAAGTGAGTATAATATGCGTAGGTCAGTTTGAGAACGTTATCAATGTATATGATCATAACATATAGTGAACATAAACAATATAATGTAAATAATAAAACATAAAAAAATGAAAACATAATTATTTTGGAATAACCCATGAAGAAAATGAAAAAAATGTGGTACATACATAAGTATAGAAAATCATATATTTATTCCAAGGATCATTTCTATAACCATCATCACATATTGAACAAAATATCCCATAATATAGGGGAATTTCACTACTAGTCATGTTATATGACATAAGCATTTATGAGATATATGCTTTTACCAATGCATTTTAGGGCTATTTAATTTCTAGATCACCCTTAACAAATTGATAAACTATACATATTTGTGCCACATGAACATGAAAATGTTCACAAATTCATCATAGAATGATAAAAAATGGCGATGAAATGGGGTTCGTAAAAATTTCCATAAGGCGTAAAAATAATCCATATAGATAAAGAACGTGTACAGTTCCATAATACATATCCTCAATGAAACATGATAAAAATCAAAGGATATTGATATAAAAGGGAAATAGTTTAGAGGATGAAAAAAAAGTTAAAAAGAAACAATCATTTTTATTATTACTCTTTCAATTTAAAATAAAATGTTATAAACAAATGTTTTAACAATGTAAGGATAAATGTAATAAAAAATATTTTATAGCATCATTGACTAAAAAATGTCAAATAGAAGCTTCAGGAAGAATATAAAAGGAAATGATAAAAAAATTATTAGATCCAAAAATGTAAAATAAGGGAGTTAAAATGATTCCCATTACACCTTTTTAATAACTATATGTCAATATAAAATGACCTTATGAAATAATATAAGTAGATATAAAGATATCCATTAAATAATATGAAAAATGTGGATATTGAAGCTAGATATTCCTAACTGAAAAAATATATAAAGAAAGCTTCACTTAAAAACACCATTTTGGGTGAATTATAAATCAATGAGAGGGGAAATGGCCTCTTCTTCAGCCTTGATGAATGTGCCCGATGTGCCACCGTTGTTTTCAAATTTTCGAAATGGTGGACGTCTTGCTGCTTGTTCGTTAGAGTTCCCCCACACCAAGGCGCACTCCGTTCTAGATTCCCGTGAAGGGGTAGGGACCTGGCCCCCGTCCCCTGGGCATGGATCATTCAAGGAGTTTCTTTGTGAATCGTTTCATGATGTTCATCACCCTTGCTTCCCGGACATTTGCATCCCAGATTCAAAGATTTCGGGTGATGGTGGTGGTATTTCCCTGGAGTTCCCAGCTTCTGCCCTTGCTGAGGTGGAGGTGTGTTTAAAGTGGACTCTTGTGGCTCGTTTTGGATTAGCAAAGCCCTCCTTAGCGGCATTCAAATGCTTCATTCTATATTGCGGCCTTCTTTCTACTGTTCAGATCTTGGATATTCATAGGAAGTCCTTCTGCCTTGTTTTGTCCTCAGAAGCTGATTTCTTACATGTGTGGTGTAGGGCTCCTCCTGTTGTCGGTCGTTGGAGTTTCATCTTGTCTCGCTGGTCTTGGGATGTGCACAGGGGCAAGGAAAATCTGATGGTTATTGTCTGGATCCTCTCCTGGGACTGCCTCTTCCTTCGAAAAATGGGGGCTTCCTTGGGGAAATTAGTGATACTCTTGGGGGATTTCTGTGCTCTGACGTCAGAACTTCTAATGGAGAGGACATATCGGTGGCTCACATACATGTGGAATTAGACACTTCTCTCCCCCCGTCGAGCATGATCTCGCTACGTGTTCAAGATGGTATTTGCTGGAACCAGTACATCCTTTACCCTGTGTTTCCCCGGTTTAGTTCCCATTGTATATTGTAGGGCCATTCTATCCAGGTGTGTTGAAAGCAGTGGCAAGGGGAAGGACGTAGCCCTCCTAAGTATGCATCCTTCAGGAACAAGGTGTCGGCTCCACCTCTACCATCTCCACTTGTGGTGTTGTAGAGGGTACCCTTGGCTTCAGATGGTGGCCCAAGGTACGATCTTTCATCCTATTTTCTGGCTTCAGAGATGTCCTGAAGCACTGATTATGCTGTTGATGCGGCTCTGTGCAAGGTTTTAGCTCCCTTTCCCCTAAAGGTGAGTTTTCCTCCCAGGATGGTATATTATTTATTTCTACCAGTTTCATATCAAAGCTAATGGATTGTATGTACTTGGATGAAGGTTTTCATGGGTTAAGACCTCATGTAGAAGGTCTTATGGAACTGTCGCCCCCAACCTATGCATTTCCCGCTGCTATCCCTGATGCTCCCGGGGATATCTTGGTTGTGGACTAAATTGTATACAGTGAGTGCACTAAGGTCTCCCCCCAAGGGAATAGTAAGAATTTACAGTTAGTGTCTCTAGAAGTTATCCCCTCAGATATAGAGGAGACACCCTAGCATGCCCCCAAGCTTCGACGCATGTCCAAAACATGCCCTGTTGGTCCTAGATCTTCAGATGGGATGAAGGTGATCAATCGTGATGGAGTGTGTACTCGCTCACAAACAAGAAGTCTTAAGGAGAGATAATTCTACCATTTCAAGATGGATACTAGCTCTGGAGACAAGGCTAGTGACCTTTCCTTTCAATGAGTCCCATCTTCATATGGAACGCACACGACCTCGGTGCCCGGGTTAAGGCTGATTTCATTGCTTCTGAAATAAGGGAACATAAGGCCGCGGTTGATGCCATTATTGATCATAAGAAGAACCCTTCCAAAATTCACAATTTTACATGGAAGATCAAGATACATGGATCCTTGCATGATGATCCTACCAACAGTTACATTTGGATCTTTTGGAATAATAATACCTCTGTTGAGTTGGAGAAGGCGGGGGATTAATTTATTACTACCAAGGTGAGTACAACCGACATCATGTTCTTTATGACCTTTGTTTATGGGAGTTGTGATACTCTCCGAAGGGCTAAGCTATGGAGTGATTAAAATGACTTTCTCCCAGGCAACGTATCGTGGTTTGTTGGAGGGGACTTTCACATTGTTGCTAATCCAGAGGAAAGGAAAGGCAGAAGACCTTTTCAGAGGACATCCAGTAGAGAGTTTACACAGTTCATGGTGGGGAAAGGCCTTATGGACCTAGGATTCTCATGTTATTGTTTTACCTGGTGTAATAACCGAAGGGGATCACACCGCTCGTGGAGCCATCTTGATAGGTGTTTGGCCAATATGGAAGCTATATCTAAGTTTTATAACACTATGGTGCGACATTTGGTTCGAGGAATATCTGACCACTCCCCACTGTTACTTTCAATTTCTGATGGGCATAATCTTTGGGAGAGGTTCCATTTTCTCTAGTAGTGGGTTAGCATGCTGGGTTACCAGGAGCTGGTTGAGGGTATTTGGAATACCCCTAGGCAGGGAAGCCAGTGGATTTTCATTCACGATAAACTGCAGTGGCTCAAGACTCATCTCCAGGCATGGGAGAAATATACCCCTCGGGTTGATAGCGAGATTGATGGAGCCATGCTGGATGTTGAGACTCTCGAAGTGAGGTTGGAAGAAGCGTGGGATGACCAATCCTTTGAGGAGCTTTATAATAAGATGGAGACTCTTGCTGAAATGATCCGGGATCAGGAATGCCAGTCCAGGGATATTGCTAGAATAAAATGGATTCGAGATGTTGACAAAAACAAATCGTTTGTTCATACCTGTGTCAAAGAAAGAAAGAGACCTATCAAGCCTAATATTCTTCTAGAAAATGGATCTTACACAGATGACAAGGTTGTTGTGGGAGGTATGGCTCACTCCTATTTTAAGGAACTTTTTGCCGAATCAAATGGTTGTATGCCCAATGGTTTCTCAGGAAGGAAAAATGTAATTTTGAGGCTATCCCTAACTGTGTCTATGACCGGGATAATTAGAGGATGAGTTCTATTCTGGATGAAAAAGAGATATATGCAGCTATGACGAGCCTCCATTATAACGACCCACACTTTACATACATTGTTAGTACTTCAAAATTGAAGCACACTTATTACAACATATGAAAAAACCACAAAGGACCGTATAGGTATAGTGTCTTTAGAAACTGGGAAACATAAACAACTGGTTCATAAATCTTCTACAGTGTCTCTCATTTATTTCATCATATCTAGGGCCCCTTTTAGCATATTCTACATAATATCCATCTTCCTGACCTGGGGAAAAGAAAACATAAAAGGGTGAGCTCAAATGCTCAGCAAGGGCAATTAAAGGAAATAAAAATCATATCATATCTTTTTAAAAATCAAAACATGCAAAAGAGATCATACTATCTTAACATGGAATAAATCATAGAAGTGAAAATGAGATCCCCATAATCATAACATAAAACTTGAATCTTTGTGGCATGCACACATAATCATGGAAAATCATTTCTTGTTAGTCATGACTCATTGCCAATACTATCTTATTGGACAAAGTCCCTTTCTGAACCGAGTTCACTCCCCGTTTCAGTCCTGTATCACTGAACCGAAATAACCTTCTGTTCCAGCCATGTCTATCTCATGATATATAAAGTCTTTACCCAATGCATTGTAGGGAGATATAGGTCCCACCCATCTTATAATGAATCCTTTCTTATGTGTGCCACATAATCATAAATCATAAATCATAGCGTAACCCATGTAATAAAAATGGGATTCTTAAACAACATGACATCATAAAAAAATTCAAATAAGATAAAGGAATTCATAAAAATATTTCCATCACAACATAATCACATCCATGTAATAATAGGGATAAAAACAGAACCCTTTTATTATCTTAGATGGAAAATAATTTTGATAAAATTCTTGAACACCATTCTTGAGGAAAATATCCTTTCTTCTTCAAAAACATTTTTCCTTTCATAACATGTCATAAAACTTTAAAATAAAAGAAGTTGATTAAAAATAAACTTGAAAACTTGTAAAGGAATCTTCTTTGAAGTAATGTTTTAAAAATCCATTCATGCCGTATAAGTTAAAAAAACATTCTTCGTACTTTTGTCGGAAAAGTCAAAAAGTACCTCGTACGGAAAAACGACAAAAGATTCCTTTCATATTCTTTACTAAAAACTCACCTAAGGGTAAAATTGGATTTAAAATATTGCAAGTGGATGGAAACAATATTACATATTGAGGGAACATGGATGTGGATGATAAAATACACCCCAGTAAATACTTACGAATAAACAATCTCGGATAAAATGAGATTGTGATATTTCCCTTACCTTAGGTCCGATTTTCTTTGTTCGTGTCCGAAGCTCCTGTATAATGGTTTAAATAATGTTATTGACTTATTCCAGAATCATACATATTGATATGATATCATATATGGTCATATTATTAGCTTCTTGTTAGTAATATTTTATTGTTACTTGTTACTCGGGTCTTTATAACTTTTTGTTCTTATGCGTGTTTTGTCGAATAAATTCTTATTATTATCTTTAGGATATAGATAATTCATTTCCATAATGGTATTAGTGTAGTATATACCATATTCATTCATTCAATTCATTTATATAATCATTATGAAATGAAGATCATGTAGAACGAGTCGCATCACATCGTGGAGACGGTATTCCGTACGTACGCACGAGTGATGATATCGTTCCTATGATCGTGGAATTGTATTGGAGTATATATATATATTATTTCAGTATCAATATTACTTTATAATAATCATAAATAGTTACTCATTACACTATTATACCCATCCTTGTAAAGTGATGGTGGAAAATAGATTACACCACGGCGTGGAGACGGTATTCTGTACGTACGCACGCGCGGTGATTTCATTTTTCCGTAGGATGGATAGAAGGTGAATTAGGGTTGTTTAATATTTATAATAACATATAATTATGTAAGTAATACTGATGTTATTACTTTATCATGAAACAACTAAAGAAGAAGAAGTTGAAGAAGAAAGAAATTGAAAAGATCGGTAATGGATATTACCTATTCTTTGGAACGCTTCTTTGAATCCTCCACTTAGGGAACTAAGATTGGTCTTTGAAGAAGACCAGGACCTCTAGGATTATTCTAGGGAAGTGGAGAGGAGAAAATGTCAGGGGTTGGCCGAGCTTGAGTGCTCAAATTGGTGTGAGGAGGAGGGGGGAGGAGGTGCCCTTTTATAAGGGAGGAGAGGGGCACCTTAGGAATATCTCAAAATATTATTTTATATTAAAGTCAAAATCGGTTTATAATGGTTCCAAAGGGTCTTATTTCGAAGCTAAAGTGGGGATGGGTCGCAATCCTATCAACCAATAGGATTTAGACAAGTTTAGGGTATTATTTTAACCTTATCAATTAGATTTAACTCTAAGTTAATTAATTTAACTTTTACCGTGCCTTTTTGTTTTCTTTCACTATATGGTTAATACACTTACTATAACATGACAAACGAACCCCAAATTGTTTATTATTAATATATATATCCTTATCTAAGTCATTTGGCCGAACCTTAGATTTTTAGGAATAAAATAACAATTAATAATATAATATTTGATTTAAAAACTATTTTGTGTCAATTTTGACACTATTTGATATATGATTTTTGTGAAAGTCATAACAGAATTATATGTTCGAAAAAAGTTGGTTAAATCAACATTAATATATCATAGTAACCTAGAAAATTAGTGGAATTCATAAAAAGTCTCAAATTACATTTATTTTGGTGTTTATAACAACAATTATGTCAATATTTCATTAATAAGATAATTACTGCATCATCATTGTGTCATAAATAAATTAAATTATTTAATGTCTAAAAATTAAAAATAAAATACCATTATGTAGGAAATCTTTTTAGCTTTCTAATGAATATTTATAGTCGAATTTATCTTATGTATAACCCCATATTAAAAATTATTTACTTATTAAACTTTGATTTTAACTACATTAACCTTCTTTAAATAAATTAATAATAAATGTACTAATCTAATCCAAGTTGTCCTAAATGGTCATATTTTATTCCTAAGTTTTTTTTGGTCGAATTACAGTTGTCCAATAGAATTAGGACATGTGTTAGGGAAATATTAATATCATATTTACCCTTAGTTACCCTATTTACTATTAACCGCGGTAAAAAAAAGTAAAAAGTTACTATTCACCAAAAATTACTTTTATCTCATTGAACCACATTTTACTTACTGATATCAACCGTGTCTGTCGGATTTTCGAAATTCCATTCACAGAAGCGGTAAAATTAAGTTTTATGCAAAATTCAGTTTTTAACCTACCACTTAGTGGTTTCACTATTCATCAAAAATTGAAAGTTTTCAGAAAAATACCAAAATTTCACCCTAGGCTAATTTCGATATTCTGAGTCCAAAAATGAAGTCCATTTTGAAAAATAAAATTTATAAAATTTCAAAAAGTGGTTATTACTATTCATAACGGCTAGTTTTAATAGCATATTGTTGTTTAGTGAAACTCGGTATTGCGTACGATGCAAGCTATCGAGGAAGGTCGCGATTGCGTGTAAAGCAAGCCAAGCAAGTGTTGTGTAGAAAAAGATTCCTTTGATGATTTATATAACATAAAAGTCTCGGGTGTTACATTCTACCCCCCTTAAAAAGAATTTCACCCTCGAAATTCGTCACTTTGTAACAAACAGATGAGGATACTTCTCCCTCATCATATCCTCAAGCTCCCATGTAGCTTCTTCAAGTTGGTGGTTCCTCCATAAAACTTTCACCAAGCGAGTGGTCTTGTTTCGTAGGACTTTTTCGCTACGATCCAGAATCTCTATCGGTTGTTCTTCATAAGAAAGATCTTGCTCCAGCGGTACAACTTCTGAGCTGAGTACATGTGAAGGATCTGGTATGTACTTTCTCAGGAGAGATACATGTAACACATCGTGAACATGAGAGAGATTCGGTGGAAGCGCCAATCGGTAAGCTACCTTCCCAACACGATCCAGTATTTCGAAAGGACCGATATATCTAGGGCTCAACTTCCCCTTCTTTCCAAATCTCATAACCCTATTCCAGGGAGATATTCGTAAGAACACTTTATCACCCACTTCAAACTCTAGGTCTTTTCTTCGGTTGTCAGCATAACTTTTCTGTCGACTCTGAGCTGCTCTTATGTGTTGTTGAATAGATCTGACCTTTTCTGCCATTTCATCAACGAGATCAGGTCCTAATAGCTTTCTTTCCCCAACTTCATCCCAGCAAGTTGGAGTCCTGCATTTATTTCCATAGAGAGCTTCATAAGGAGCCATCTGAATACTGGAGTGAAAGCTATTATTATAAGAAAATTCCACCAAAGGTAGGTGTTGATCCCAACCTCCTTTTAAATCCATAGAGCAAGCTCTCAACATATCTTCTAGGGTTTGAATTGTTCTCTCAGATTGACCGTCTGTCTGGGGATGATAAGCAGTGCTGAAACTCAACTCTGTATCCAGAGTATGCTGAAGACTTCGCCAGAACTTTGAGGTAAATCTCGGATCCCGATCAGATATAATAGAAAGTGGTACTCCATGCAATCTTACCACTTCCTTTACATATATCCTGGAAAGCTGATCTAGAGAGAAATCCTCTCTAATAGGAATGAAGTGTGCAGACTTTGTAAGACGATCAACTATGACCCAGATAGCATTATTGCCTTTGGATGTTTTAGGAAGTCCTGTGACAAAGTCCATAGTGATGTTTTCCCATTTCCATTCGGGTATGGGTAATGGTTGTAACATCCCCTTAGACTTTTGTCTCTCAGATTTAAATTGTTGACAAACCAAGCATCGAGAGACATATTCAACAACATCTCTTTTCATGCCATCCCACCAGAAGTACTCTTTCAGGTCCCTATACATCTTCGTGCTTCCAGGATGAATAGAGAATGAAGAACTATGAGCCTCATCCAGCAGCTGCTTCTTTAATTCGGGGATGGAAGGAACACAAACCCGATTCCTGAACTTTATTATCCCATCACAATCAAGGTTGAATTCAGGAACATTTCTCACCTTCTTTTGTAACTCGACATCTTCTTTCTATGCCTCTTTAATCTTCACATGTATAGATGGTTGAACATTCATTTGAGAAAGATAAGATTTTTTCCCTTCCATTATAATTCCAAGATCCATCCTTTGTAAATCCATAAATATTGGATCTTTTGTGATCCTCATCATGGATAAACTAGCATGGTCTTGTCGACTTAATGCATCTGCCACCTTGTTTGCTTTCCCAGGGTGGTAATGGATTGAGCAGTCATAATCCTTAATCAGCTCCAACCATCTTCTTTGACGCATATTCAACTCCTTTTGTGTGAAAATATACTTTAAACTTTTATGATCAGTATAAATATCACACCTTTCACCATAAAGGTAATTCCTCCAAATCATTAATGCAAAGATTACCATAGCCAACTCCAAATCATGTGTTGGGTAATTTTGATCATGGATTTTCAACTGTCGTGAGGCATAAGCTATCACCATATCATTTTGCATAAGAACACACCCCAATCCCTTCTTGGATGAATCACTGTAGATCACAAACCTTTCTCCACTACAAGGCAGTGTGAGCACAGGTGCACTGGATAACCTTCTTTTCAACTCCTTGAAATTATCTTCACATTCCTTTGTCCAGACAAACTTAACTCCTTTCCGAGTCAACATGGTGAGTGGATTAGATAATCGTGAAAAATCTTTTACAAAACGTCGATAATATCCATCCAAACCAAGAAAACATCGGATCTCAGTTACTGTTGTTGGTCTTGACCATCTTTCGATAACCTCTGTTTTTGCTGGATCCACAGATATCCCCTCTTTTGGGATTATATGACCCAAAAATGCAACTTTTTGAAGCCAAAATTCACACTTGGTAAATTTGGCATAAAGCTTCTCTTTTCTCAGGGTCTTCAATATAATTATCAAGTGATCTTCATGCTCTTCCAACCTCTTTGAATAGACAAGAATATCGTCTATAAAGACTACCACAAATTGATCAAGATAGTCTCTAAAGACTCTATTCATTAGATCCATGAAGATAGCAGGGGCATTAGTAAGACCAAATGGCATTAATATAAATTCATAGTGTCCATACCTTGTACGGAAAGCCGTCTTTGGTATATTCTCCCTTTTGACCCTTAATTGATGATACCCTAAACGAAGATCAATCTTGGAAAAGTATTGAGCTCCGCGTAGTTGGTCAAATAAGTCATCAATGCGTGGGAGAGGATATTTGTTCTTGATAGTGATATTGTTAAGTTCTCTATAATCAATGCAGAGTATCATTGATCCATCTTTCTTCTTAACAAATAGAATAGGTGCTCCCCAAGGTGACGCACTAGGGCATATGAATCCCTTATAAAGATTCTCTTGGAGTTGCTTCTTCAATTCCTGCAACTCAATTCGGGCCATTCTATAAGGTGTATTTGAAATAGGCAAAGCACCCGGTACGAGTTCTATTGAAAACTCAACTTCACGATTTGGTGGAAGACCCGGTAATTCCTCCGGAAAGACATCATCAAACTCCCGTACAATGGGCATATTCTTAATCGTGAGTTTCTCACCAACCATTTGAGATAAATAACCTTCATTTAGTGGAATCAATACCCATAAGATGGAAGAAATTTCCACAGGAAGGTTATGTTCATCCTTGCATTGATATACGATCGTAGATTGATATGGAATATGGAATGTGACTTCCCTTCTTTGGCAATTGATATGAGCTCCATGTAGAGAAAGCCAATCCATGCCAAGAATCACATCAAATTCCACTAAAGGAAGGATCACAAGATTTTCAGGAAGCACTTTCCCACAAACTTCGATCGGAGAAGAATTATAAACTTTTGATGCGACTGTTGTGCCATTAGGTGTTGTCACAGCTAACTCAACATCTAATTATTGAGGTAATACGGTGATACCCTTAGAAAATTCTATAGAAATAAAAGAGTGGGTGGATCCAGAATCAAATAAAACATTTGCTACTTTAGAGTGGATGGTAAGTGTACCTTTCACAACTTCGTTATCGTACTCCACATCGCTGATAGAAATTGCATGTGACTTTCCTTTGTCTTTAGCCTTAAGAGTTTGTTGACGTCGACCATCAACATCAACCCTTAGATTTGGGTATTGATTGGCATAATTCCCCATCTCCTTGCACTTGAAACATTGAAGTGTAGTAGGTTCATTCTATGTATCCCTTCCTTTGTTTGCATCATTAGACATCTTCTTCCCATTATCACGGCATTCAAATGCCCGATGACCTTCTTTTCCACATTTAAAACATTTACTTGTCCCTTTAAGACAACTCCCTCCATGTTTCTTTCCACACTTTGAGCATAAGGGAAAGTTCATCTTCTTTTCAGTGTGCTCTTTAGAGTTTCCTTTGAATTCCATCTTCCTCTTCTTATCAAACCCATGTGACTGATGGGTTACTCAAATCTCCATCTCGACTTTGAGAGCACATCGAACGATTTCCTCGTAGCTATTGAAGTCCCTTATGGCTAACGCCCTTCGAAGACTTGGTTTTAAGCCACTAAAGAATCGATCGATCTTACTCTCAGGTTGGATAATAATACCAGAAGTGTACCTTGCAAGTCTTGTAAAATTTGCTTCATAGGTACTAACAGATTCATCACCCCTTTGCTTCAGTTCAAGGAACTCTTTCTCCATCTTTGTTCGGAGATTACGAGGGAAGTAATTATTGGAAAATAAGTTCGTGAACTCGTCCCATTCCATAGACTCAATTTCATCCCTTTGCCTCGTATTCTTAATAAGATTCCACCATTGATCAGCATCTCCTTCCAAACGATACACTGCTAGGATGACTTTATCGTGTTCAGAACATTGAAGAACTGAAAATATCTTTTCAGTAGTACTAATCCATTGTTCAGCAACTAATGGATCAGTAGACCCTCTGAAAGAAGGTGGACGCTGCCTCATGAAGGATTCAACAGAATGTTGCTCCCTCCTTTTCTCGTTTGGAAATCCCGCATGATTCATAGCTTGAGAAAGTTGTGTGAGCATGGCTACAAGATTTTGCATTCCAGCTCCCATATCGTTTGGTTGCTCAGGGGGACAATCATTGCATTGCCCATCACATTCCGCATTAACATGGTTCCTTCGGGTTCCAGCCATTGACTAAAACCAAGAAGAATAGTGTGAGCAACACTAATTATAATAGGAAAACCACATAATTCAAGAATAAAATTTTCATGCTTAAGGTCTTATCCTAAGTTATTCAAGGACATTTCTAAAACACTAAGATTGGGTTCTATGCTTAGACTTATCCTTAGGGTTCTTACTAAGGCTTTCACATCCTAGTTTCCAAAGGTTGACTATACCTTTCCTATGATACCAACTATAACGACCCACACTTTACATACATTGTTAATACTTCAAAATTGAAGCACACTTATTACAACATATGACAAAACCACAAAGGACCGTATAGGTATAGTGTCTTTAGAAATTGGGAAACATAAACAACTGGTTCATAAATCTTCTACAGTGTCTCCCATTTATTTCATCATATCTAGGGTCCCTTTTAGCATATTCTACTTAATATCCATCTTCCTGACCTGGGGAAAAGAAAACATAAAAGGGTGAGCTCAAATGCTCAGCAAGGGCAAATAAAGGAAATAAAAATCATATCATATCTTTTTAAAAATCAAAACCTTCAAAAGAGATCATACTATCTTAACATGGAATAAATCATAGAAGTGAAAATGAGATCCCCATAATCATAACATAAAACTTGAAACTTTGTGGCATGCACACATAATCATGGAAAATCATTTCTTGTTAGTCATGACTCATTGCCAAGACTATCTTAGTGGACAAAGTCCCTTTATGAACCGAGTTCACTCCCCGTTTCAGTCCTGTATCACTGAACCGAAATAACCTTCCGTTCCAGCCATGTCTATCTCATGAGATATAAAGTCTTTACCCAATTAATTGGAGGGAGATATAGGTCCGACCAACCTTATAATGAATCCTTTCTTATGTGTTCCACATAATCATAAATCATAAATCATAGCGTAACCCATGTAATAAAAATGGGATTCTTAAACAACATGACATCATAAAAAAATTCAAATAAGATAAAGGAATTCATAAAAATATTTCCATCACAACATAATCAAATCCATGTAATAATAGGGATAAAAACAGAACCCTTTTATTATCTTATATGGAAAATAATTTTGATAAAATTCTTGAACACCATTCTTGAGGAAAATATCCTTTCTTCTTCAAAAACATTTTTCCTTTCATAACATGTCATACAAGTTTAAAATAAAAGAAGTTGATTAAAAATAAACTTGAAAACTTGTAAAAGAAGGTTCTTTGAAGTAATGTTTTAAAAATCCATTCATGCCGTATAAGTTAAAAAAAACATTCTTCGTACTTTTGTCGGAAAAGTCAAAAAGTACCTCGTACGGAAAAACGACAAAAGATTCCTTTCATATTCTTTACTAAAAACTCACCTAAGGGTAAAATTGGATTTAAAATATTGCAAGTGTATGGAAACAATATTACATATTGAGGGAACATGGATGTGGATGATAAAATACACCCCAGTAAATACTTACAAATAAACAATCTCGGATAAAATGAGATTGTGATATTTCCCTTACCTTAGGTCCGATTTGCTTTGTTCGTGTCCGAAGCTCCTGTATAATGGTTTAAATAATGTTATTGACTTATTCCAGAATCATACATATTGATATGATATCATATATGGTCATATTATTAGCTTCTTGTTAGTAATATTTCATTGTTACTTGTTACTCGGGTCTTTATAACTTTTTGTTCTTATGCGTGTTTTGTCGAATAAATTCTTATTCTTATCTTTAGGTTATAGATAATTCATTTCCAGAATGGTATTAGTGTAGTATATACCATATTAATTCATTCAATTCATTTATATAATCATTATGAAATGAAGATAATGTAGAACGAGTCGCATCACATCGTGGAGACGGTATTCCGTACGTACGCACGAGTGATGATATCGTTCCTATGATCATGGAATTGTATTGGAGTATATATATATATATTATTTCAGTATCAATATTACTTTATAATAATCATAAATATTTACTCATTACACTATTATACCCATCCTTGTAAAGTGATGGTGGAAAATAGATTACACCACGGCGTGGAGACGGTATTCCGTACGTACGCACGCGCGGTGATTTCATTTTTCCGTAGGATGGATAGAAGGTGAATTAGGGTTGTTTCATATTTATAATAACATATCAGTATGTAAGTAATACTGATGTTATTACTTTATCATGAAAAAACTAAAGAAGAAGATGTTGAAGAAGAAAGAAATTGAAACGATCGGTAATGGATATTACCTCTTCTTTGGAACGCTTCTTTGAATCCTCCACTTAGGGAACTGAGATTGGTCTTTGAAGAAGACCATGACCTCTAGGATTATTCTAGGGAAGTGTAGAAGAGAAAATGGCAGGGGTTGGCCGAGCTTGAGTGCTCAAATTGGTGTGAGGATGAGGGGGGAGGAGGTGCCCTTTTATAAGGGAGGAGAGGGGCACCTTAGGAATATCTCAACATATTATTTTATATTAAAGTAAAAATCGGTTTATAATGGTTCCAAAGGGTCTTATTTCGAAGCTAAAGTGGGTATGGGTCGAAATCCTATCAACCAATAGGATTTAGACAAGTTTAGGGTATTATTTTAACCTTATCAATTAGATTTAACTCTAAGTTAATTAATTTAACTTTTACCGTGTCTTTTTGTTTTCTTTCACTATATGGTTAATACACTTACTATAACATCCCAAACGAACCCCAAATTGTTTATTATTAATATATATATCCTTATCTAAGTCATTTGGCCTAACCTTAGATTTTTAGGAATAAAATAACAATTAATAATATAATATTTGATTTAAAAACTATTTTGTGTCAATTTTGACACTATTTGATATATTATTTTTGTGAAAGTAATAAAAGAATTATATGTTCGAAACAAGTTTATTAAATCAACATTAATATATCATAGTAACCTATAAAATTAGTGGAATTCATAAAAAGTCTCAAATTACATTTATTTTGGTGTTTATAACATCAATTATGTCAATATTTCATTAATAAGATAATTACTGCATCATCATTGTGTCATAAATAAATTAAATTATTTAATGTCTAAAAATTAAAAATAAACTACCATTATGTAGGAAATCGTTTTAGCTTTCTAATGAATATTTATAGTCGAATTTATATTATGTATAACCCCATATTAAAAATGATTTACTTATTAAACATGGATTTTAACTACTTTAACCTTCTTTAAATAAATTAATAATAAATGTCCTAATCTAATCCAAGTGGACCTAAATGGTCATATTTTATTCCAAAGTTTGTTTTTGGTCGAATTACACTTGTACAATAGAATTAGGACATGTGTTAGGGTAATATTAATATCATATTTACCCTTAGTTACCCTATTTACTATTAACCGCGGTAAAAAAAAGTAAAAAGTTACTATTCACCAAAAATTATTTTTATCTCATTGAACCACATTTTACTTACTGATATCAACCGTGTCTGTCGGATTTTCGAAATTCCATTCACAGAAGCGGTAAAATTAAGTTTTATGCAAAATTCAGTTTTTAACATACCACTTAGTGGTTTCACTATTCATCAAAAATTGAAAGTTTTCAGAAAAATACCAAAATTTCACCCTAGGCTAATTTCGATATTCTGAGTCCAAAAATGAAGTCCATTTTGAAAAATAAAATTTATAAAATTTCAAAAAGTGGTTATTACTATTCATAACGGCTAGTTTTAATAGCATATTGTTGTTTAGTGAAACTCGGTATTGCGTACGACGCAAGCTATCGAGGAAGGTCGCGATTGCGTGTAAAGCAAGCCAAGCAAGTGTTGTGTAAAAAAAGATTCCTTTGATGATTTAGATAACATAAAAGTATCGGGTGTTACATCCATCCAAAGAGTGACCTTGGCCCAGATGGTTTTCTAGGCGCCTTCTATCGAGGCTCATGGGAGGTGGTGAAGGAGGATATCATTTCAGTTATCCAGGATTTCTTTAGGGGAGGTAGTCTACCATGGGTTTCTTGAGCCACAACTATGGTTTTCATTGAAAAAATCAGGAGTCCCTCTTCAATCATGCATTATAGACTGGTGAGTATGTGCAATTTCCCATATAAAGTCCTTGAGGGTGTCCTTAATGCTAGATTATCTACCCATCTTACGCGGTGGATCTCCATGGAGCAGCATGGATTTGTTAGGGGCCAGCCCATCCAAGGTGCTATTGCCCTTGATCATGAGATGATAAGGGATATTAAAATTAAATCTTGGGGCTCAAATTTGGATATCAAGTTAGATATTAATAAATCATATGACTGTGTAGAGTGGGGCTTCATCAATAAGGTGTTGGATAGTATGGGTTTTTCTCCTTGGAATATCGATCTTCTTTTTAGATGCTTCAGCTCTCCATGGATGGAGGTCTCGTTACTAGGGAAATCATTTGGATTCTTTAAGTCCATACGTGGCCTTTGTCAAGGATATCCTTTGTCCCCTAGTCTCTTCATCCTCGCTCCAGAGGTCTTGAGTAAGCTCATCCCTAAGAGCATCAACAATGGAGTTATCCTGTCCTATTGGAGAAGTATGAGGGCTACAACCATTTCTCACCTTATGTTCACTGTTGATACTCTAATTTTCATGAATGTTGGAAAAAAGTATATATGTGGTTTGAACAGGATTTTAGAGGAGTACTGTTACTAGAGTGGACAACTTATCAATAGAGAGAAAAGTTTCTTTTTTCATATCCAACAAATGCTCTCTTAGTCGGATTGCTGAAATTCAAATCAATCTTACCATGCAAAGAGGATGTTTCCCCATTCAATATCATGGGTCTCCTATTTCCCCTGGTAGACTTCAGATTCAGAACTTTGATTTCCTTATCAATAAGACCACGGACTGCATCCACAACTGAAAAAATAGGTACTTGTCTTTTGGTGATCGTATTTCTCTCATTAGTAGTGTGTTGTTGGCTACTCCAGTTCATGCTATTTCTACGGTTATGCCTCTAAAAGGTGTCATTAAAATCATTGAAAAACTTCTGGATGGTGTCATATGGGATCCTTTGGAAAAAAGGAAAAGACATTGGGTGGCTTGGAGAAGAGTGTCTAGGCCTGCTAGGGATGGTGGTATTAATGTTCGTATCTTGGAGGACACCCTCAGTAGTTTGCAGGCTAAGTTGGCTTGGGAAGATGTGGATCAGAGTACCTATGGGGGAAAACATGCCCCCACTATTCTGTCAGTAGTCCTCAGTAGTGGGAAGAGGCTCTCCGATTTGGCAGAATCTCATTCACCTCATTTCTGAACATACTAGTCACTCGCAATGGATTATAGGGGGGGAGAGATTCCCTTTTGGAACAAAAATTGGGCTGGGAAGGTGTTGGGCTTCCCAGGGTGCCCTGCTCATAACAACATGTTCGAGGAAGTGAGTTTACACATGGAGCTTATTAAAACAGTCTGGGACGAGGAGCAGCAGACCCTTTTCAACCTCATTTTGCTATCGTAGGATCTAGATCGATGTGTTTTCACTCCCTCCTCTTTGGGGGGTTTTTACGCTCAGGATTTTTTCCGCATGAGGGGAACTTCAGAGGTGCATAGTTCTAGGAATGAGGAACTATGGAACAAGGTGGATTCCTCGAAATATAAATTTCTGCTTTGGAGAATTAGGAACCGCGCCATTCCTATGGATGAAAATATCAAATGATGTGGTATCACACTTTCTTCTCGGTGTTCCTGCTGTACATTTTACAATGAGATAATGGCTGATCATCTTTTTTTCTTTGGTGAGTGGGCGAGTACAGTGTGGAGTTTTTACGGTGACTTTACAGGGTTATGTGATCCTAGCCTGGGGGATCTTCCATTCTGGGACAAATGGTTTCATGGGTCGGGAGATAAAGGGATGTAGAAGTCAGCACGCTCTTCAATTATTTATGCTGGATGTTAGTCCATATGGAAAGCTCAGAACAAGCTCATATATGAGGGGATACGGACTACGGGTAGGCCTATTATGGTTGTCATGTTTGACACTATAAATTTTATAGTTTCTATTTAGGTATGATAGTTGTTTGGGTAGCGAGAATACAGTTGGTTTGGCATGGGATATGTCGACTGCCAATTTAAGGTGTTTGGTTGGTGGTTGTTGTGGCATGATGAGTGGGATGCTATGATGGAATGGTCATGGTATCTGACATGGTTATGGTGAGGTGGTTGGGAGGTTTTGTTGTGTTGTGTAATGTGTTTATAGTTTCCTAATGGTCATGGAATATATTATAATGGTAGATATAGCAATGTGACATGGAATGAAAGTCAATTATAAATGGATTTATTATAGTCTAATAATCCTGAAATGGATGGGTAATGACTGGGAATGAGTATGGACATTGGATATAAAATGGTTTGTCATTAAATGTGGAAATGAATGGTATAATGAGAATAATGTTTATGGTATTGATAAATTAGGATACATGGTGAAAAATTTGGTAAAGGCATAATAAAAATGATTTGTGTTTCTGATTTTCTTGGTGAGTGGGGCTGGTTCAATGGTTTAGTGATGAATGTGATGGTTGATGTGTGGGGGTTGTGATATGGATGTTGTATTGGAGTCCTATTTTTGGTTAGTGGGAACCCATATGATGATCTTGTGTGTGAATTTGAAAATTTTATTTTTTTTTGGTTCTATATGAACCTCACCCAAGTTGAGTATTTCATACCAACATCCATTTTTTTGTTGGGAGAGGGGGTGTTTTCCCCAACATTTAGGTTGGTGAGGTGAGGATGGATGGATACCCACTATTTCCCTCTCCCCATCTGAGAGTGGTATCATTTTTTAGTACCCATTTGGTGGCATGTACCGGTCGGAAATTGAATAGTTGGTGGAGATTCCCTGTAAAGAGGAAACATGTTTCGTGGTGGGGGTTATGTATAGTTAGAGGAGTTCACAATGTTGATTTTCTTAATGTTCATGATAACATATATACCTAGTTATGAGGTTCTGATTAAGGATGTGAAATTCATATGACACGATACATGGGATATTTATTGATGCAAGTATGAGTTTCTAGACCCAGTAAAAGGTTGGGACCAATAGATCTGTGGTTTGACCCACATCAAAATCCACATGGATGAGTGATGATGGATATAAAAGGGATGTAAAGAAATAATGTTTGATGTTGGGGCTTGTGAAAAGAAAACCATTAGGGAAGTGGTTACGGGGCACCTTGGAAATATGTTCCTCTTGGTATTATTTTACAAGGATACACTATTTAGAAACCAAGACTTTGTGTGGTTGGGGGAATAGTGACTTATTATGTGCTAATTGGTTTTACAATTTTTTCAATAGGGTATTAGTTTCCTCGTTCTACATTAATGAAAATGATCTTGGGTATGGTTGCACTAAGTATGAATGTTATGATCACCCATATATATATATAAATCTATTTTAATGTCTTTTGATGATTATTTTAGAGATCAACTTGGGTACTACAAGTTTGTTGTGTGTAGTTTCTGAGTCATTGTTTCCTTTGGAGTTTTACTTGGTAATTTTGTTTTTTGAGATTTATATTTGTATGAATTTCCCATTAACATGGTTTATTTTAGGATATTGGTTAATTTATATTATATGATTTTTTGTGGTTATTTATTATAGGCCTAGGCTTTTAGGAAAATTCCTCCCATATATGTGCATTTATACTATCGGTGCTTGTGGAAAACCTAGAGCATATTGTTGGTGGGCATTAGGGATCATTATTATCATCACCACTTTCCTAGGAGGGGTTCCTAGTGGGATAAGACCATGAAATATTAATTTTATGAAAATTATGGAAAAATTGAATCATGAGGAAGTGTATAAATCATATAAAATAAATTATGTGGTGAAAATGGATTATATCGCAATGTAACAAAATTGAGATGAGAAACCTTTATCATTACTCCTAACTAAAATGAATGGATTTTAACCCCCTATATAAAAAATATATCAATAAGAAAAACTTATATTATAACCTTATTGATATATATTTACATTTAAACTATTCAATTATATTCATTTATTATATATATATATTAGTTAGTTATAATTTATTTTCATCGTCAGATGTTAGTAGTTTTGATTGTTTCAAATTATTTTTGGTATGGTGATATTCATCCGAATTCTTTGATAAAAATTTCATCAATAATAGATTATTCAATGTAGTGGAATAATATTATTTTGTGAATTTATACAGTCCTATGTTCATTTTATGTAGGATACGGGTATGGATCACAAGGATGGAATTTACCGTCTACATGTTTCAGATATGAAAACCAATATCCACATGTTACTTTATAATGAAATTTTATTTCAGTGTCTCCCTTAAAAACCATAATAATGACATAAAATTTTCTTTAATACCATATATTAAAATAATTTATGTCTTTATAATCATACATTTTTGAAATTATGAAGATAGTGTAACATTATTCATGTTGATGTTATAACCGGCTAAAACAAGAACATGTTATATGAATGAATGAGAAATAATGTATAGTTATATTATAGGAATATCATTTAAAAAATAATAATTATCTTAATATTACATTGTTAGAGTAGTTAATAGGACTCAAAATGTGTGAATATGAAAAGGTAATTGATAAGATATAGACAAAATAAATATTTACATAGATGGGATCACCCCTTCTCATAATGACTCCATTTAAAATTAATGAATTTGACCTACTTTATTGTAATTGAAGAAAACGATCATAGAATTAAAATTTTGGTGGGAAATTTGGATATGGATTTAAGGGGAAAATAAATGAGAGAAAGAGTTTGAAAAGGGTAGATGTGAAGTCCATTTATAGAGGGGTTTTAGTTGATTTTCTTTTGAGATTTCTCATTGCTTAATGGTTAAGGAAAGTCTTTTTGACCTAAAAAGTGAACCATAATTTGAAATAATTTGAGGATAATATTAAATCCATTATTAATATTTACGTTTAGTTTTATGAGTTTTATACATCATTTTTACCATGTACTAAATTTTATTATTTTTACTATTTTACAACATAATTCAATATTCACCTCGCAACTTATTTTTTTTTAAAAAGTTAAATCAACCCTGTTACCTAATTTCAATGTCATGAAGATAAATATGAAATATATTTTATAAAATTCAGTTTTTAAATATGATAAACATAAATTTTAAATAAAAACTCATATTACATTAAGAACATAATTTATTTAAATAAAAATGACCCTTTATGTAATATGTTATTATATTTTGAGGTATTATCATTAATAAATTATTTAAAAGATATTATTTATTTATTAATAATTATTAATATGGTTTCTAATTTATTATTAATTTAAATAAAAAAATTTATTTCAATTTTAATAATTTCAATTTACACAGTTGTTAAATGTAACAGGTTTATGTCCAATGATCATATAAAAACTGAACACATTCCCAATAGTCATATAATAGTTACATTATCCTTTTTTATTGTTGTATTTAACCAACAATATTTATCTCTAATTTATTCATCAAAGTAGTTCATTTAATTTCTAAAACACATATCCTATTTAGAACATGTTTCCTTATTTCTATTATTATAAATGGTGGGATGATCTTCTAGGGAAACCACATGGATGGAGATTTCACATTCATGGTATTTTTATTTACATATTATCTTATTACTCTTATAATTTTCATAATTATGTGCCATATTTATTTCTTAAAATTTATTATAGTTTATCATTTGTTACATTATTTTATCTTAATAAAATAGAGGGTCACTCTTCTTAATTATTTATTGCAAGTGAAATAATTTATTCAACACATTCAAGAAATGAAAATAGGGGGATTTACATACAATTTTTAATGAAAAATGAAGAATTAATTAAAAAACAAATGTCGCATCTTGAACATTATTTTAAACTTCATTTTGTGTGACTATTTCTTTCAATTTTATGACCAGTAATTCAATAATTAATGTTATCCTTAAAAATGTATAAACTAGAATCAAATGTTTTTATTACCGTTCCCTTATAATACATTTTAATTATTCTATTCCTTAATACATTTATAACACCTCCAAATATCAAATTTTCATTATTAAAGTAAAATTATTATACGTTTATGAATATAAAAAAGGTCTCAATCTCAGACATCAAAATTTTATTTTTCTAACTCAAAATACATGACGAACATCAAAATAGTAATCTGTTGTAAAAATTAGCATTTCTTGTAATCGATGTATGTATAAAATAATTTTCTTAACCAGTTTTAGAGAGAATAAATGGGTGAAATAAAATTTATGATAATGTATAATTATGAAATAATTAAGTATTATAAAAAATAATTAATTTTATTTAGAGATAATTTTTCATTCTTCCCCCTTTTGATATTTACAAAACAAGATCCAAATTTCTTTCCATTTTTTAAATTGATCAAAAATATTAAAGTAATAAATTCATATTCCTTTTAAATTATACAATTTTATAAGTTAAAATATTATCCTCCTTAACTGGAAAATGATTATTGTTATGGAATATAACCCTTTAATTACCTATAAATTTTAAGATACCTATAAATCCATGCATTTATGAGCATATACAGTAGTCTAATTTTTTTTAAAAATATTTTAGAAAAGAGGATAGTTGATCAATTGTTTTTATTAAATGATATTTAAGATACAATTTATTAATTCAAATTTATGTTGATGATATTATACTTGGTCCTTCAAGATATTCACATTGTAATTCATTTTTAAATTTAATGTGTTCGGAGTTTGACATGAGTCTTATGAGTCAACTTATGTTCTTTTTGGGATTAAAAATAGTTCAAAGGAAAGTTGATATATTTTTTAATCAATCATAATAAACTAAAGATTTTGTTAACTAGTTTCATCTTTGTGGTTTTTAATGATCAATTATTCTAAAGTGTACTTATAACTTTGATTACAAGGAAGCTAAAAGCTCTATTGATATTATGATGTCCAGATAAATGATTGGTAGCATTATTTGAATGCATCTATATCAAATTACTTATTTTCAATTTTTATATGTACTGTATTCCAATATAATCCCAATAAAAGTCATTTAATGGTTGTTAAATGAGGAATTAATTCTATTAAAGGATTTTTGAATCTTATTTTGTTTTATCGCATACATATTTAATTTTAACTATATAGTTATTTAGATTATGATTGTGGTTTCTGAAAAAATATATAGAAGATCAACAATAAGTATGAGTCACTTTCATGGTAAGTGTTTAGTTTCATGGAGTTCTAGTAAAACAAATCTAGTGGCTTTATCAATGGATAAATGTGTATATATTGTTGCTACATATTTTTGTTTAGAACGATTAAAGATTAAAGAAACTATTTATAATATTTGTTTCAATTTGGAAAATGTACCAATTTATTGTGATAATATTTATATAATTTCTATCTCTAAAAATTATTTGTATAGTTCTAGGAATAAAAATATTGATTTCTGATATCTATTTCTTATAGATCATATTCAAAAAGGAATTATAATTATGAATCTATTTAAACTGAAAATTATCTAGCTGATAGATTTATTAATACCCTTGGTTTATCTATGTTTGATATAACAAAAATTACAATTTGTATGATAGAAATTTTTATTCTATTTTGGAGAATTAAAAACATATTTCATAACTGATTCATTATATCTATTTAATTCCAGACCAGTGAATATTGAACCATTCTCTAAAATATTCTTTATCAGTTGTATATTACCTCATTCATTGAATATAGTATCATTTCTTTAATATATTCAAATAATTTAATTTCTCCTTAAGTATTATAAAATATTTTCCAATGAAATCTGGACTAAAATATACCAAAAAATTGCATGAATTAAAGGGGGGAATCAAATTTTTATGCAATTTCAAAGACATATTTATTCCAAATAATCATTGTCTAATTTAGTGGTAGCATATATTCACTTATTACTTTGTATATATTAACTTTAATTCATTTGACCAATTTTAAAAAGAGAGGCAATTTTGGATCTTATTTTATAATTTTAAAAAATTGTAAGAATATTTAAGTGGCTCATGTGAACTTTCTTTGTTTATGTTTTTAAATTTACAATACTCATTTATTTCATAAGTATATTTTATTATTGATTTTAATTCACTCTTTTTTCCCTCAAGCATGGATTCAGAAAAGTCTTTTATTCTTAAATTGTTTATAAGAGATGCTATTGTTTATAATTGATTGTTTTTCTGATGTTTGTCATATATGTTGTGAACTTATTCTGGAGAAATATACAACACAATATAGGTTAGCATAACATGTACTATGATTTTTCAAGTTAGTTTGTTTTAAAAAATTTTGTATGTCTTGACTGAACACATGAAAAAAACCCATTTGATCACATGAACAAAAATTCACCTGTCTTTAAGAAAGGTATCCATTTTTTTAAAATTTTGGATAAAAAGCATTAATAAATTTTATGGACAATAATTTATTTTAAAAATATCACAAATTCATAGTCTAACCATGCCATTGAATGTGACCTCACAAAGAAATTTCCGTCGACCACATGGTAATTTTTTTTATTGACCTTCTGTGAAAATTTTACAGTGTCTCAACCTACTTCCAGAAGAAAAATAAATCTACCTAATAAAGTTGAAATGTAGAAATGTTTTGAACAAACGTTTTTGAGTCAAAATTTGGAAAGGTGTTAAACCTACCTTATGAATTATAAATTGGGAAATGTTTTGAAACTATCTTATGATTTTGAAAATTTGGAAAAGTAGTGAGCCTACCTTATGAAATACTATAAGTGATAATTTAGAATATTTTTTAACATACCTTATGACCTACCATGATTGAAAATTTGGAAGATTGTTAAAACAACTTTATGACCTATGGTTACTCAATGATTTTTTCATTCATGTTCCTTCCACCAAAAGTGTTCCTCTCCTAGGTTGGGTATGAGAGGAGGAGGATAATGACTACACAAGTCCCACCTCCAGTAGGCCTTGGATTGGCGACTAGTAGTGAGGTTCAATAAACATACAAATTCGAGGTATTACCCTCTATGAAAAAATGAGACAGGGAGAGATAATATAGATAAAATAGTCAAAACCTACTCAGACATATATATATATATAATAAACAAGTGTGTACTTGTAATGTCATACATAATAGATACAAATAAAAAGAAAAGTACAAGTACTAAGAGAGTGAATTCAGTAGTGACCACGAAGCCCAAACATATCCTCACCAACCAAAAGCTAGTAGTAACCATCCCAATTCCCAACCTAATCTTATTCAGATGACAAAATAGTTTATATATACATTGGGTGATAATAACAATATACTAAGTAGTATCCTCCTCAGTGCCTCTCATGTAAAAGATAAAAAAGCATTCTAAATCCAAGTGAACATCAACTGAGAGTAACTCATCACCTAAAAATGTATACTATATTTTCATCCTCCCCATGGCTATATCTCACCAAGTATCGTATCCACATATCCATATAGTTACCGAGAAGTCGTTGGGAGCCACCACAACCCGTATAATGTGTATCTTACATAGGGTATTATACCTAAATCCATAACATCCCATACACCATGTAAGTTCCTTGGTCCATCACATCAAATACAAATCATAACAATAATATCTATTTCGATTCTATATATAGAAATATACGCGTGTGATATAACCACAAACAATTACATCCCTCTACACACATATAATGGGAAACGAACCACTATGAAAACTAGCACATAATACCACCAAGAGATGAGAGCAGGGCCAAAGGGGGTAGTCAGCCATCTATGCCTCATTATCTAGATGTTGGGGAAAACACCCTCCTAGAGTGCATTGGGTTTTGGTCACCCAAACCAACATGGGTTGTGTAGCATATAATATCACAAAAAATATAGGATATAATATTGATCACAACCACACGAGCAGCATAACATAGTTTTAGAATCAACTATTGCTATCATTATTCGTTCACCCGAATGCCACTACAAGAATCTAGATATCCTATGAGCACACAAGCATTTAAATATTGACATTAAATTACTTGTTCCATTTTAATACCTACTCTTTATCTTAATTAATTCATTAATAATTAATTAACCATTTATATTAGTCTTGAATACTCCTTACATTTACCATTAAGGTGAATTCCATGCCCTTCAGGCATAAGATAAACAAAACCTTGGTTATCAAGATTATAATTATGATTACCATGTCATTCAAGAAAAACAAACCCCATGGTATAAAAATTGATTAATAATTAATTAGGGTTTTCATAATTCTAGATACTCTAGGAAAACAACCAAAGATACGTTGAAGGAAATGCATAACCAAGAACCTTCAGTTACCTCAACCTATGGGGGAAATGATTACAGATCAAACAAGAAACCTAGACATGGACTTTAAACATATTCACAACAAACAAGCATCTATATTGAAGCATATCAATGAGTAATCCTATTTTTTGATGGCACTGGGGTGCACAAAAAATGATCTTGGTCCAGAGATATAAATTTTATCATCAACAAAGAAATGAAAATTCATCATCTTTGGTGATACATGCCCCAGTAGAGGTTCAAGGATCTCATATGAATTTATGAAAGAAAAAAATTAAAATAATAATTAATACCTCATTTGAATTGAAGTGCGCTCAACAAAAACTCATCACCGGTGACCATTTCTCAAAGGATCCAAACTTGAATTCCACTAGATCAGCCACACATGCTTCAAGAATATACAAGGACACCCGTTGTTAAATTTTAGAGTTCTATCACAGAACTCCAATGATTCATTTGACATCACAACAATCACCATGATCCTATCCATTTGATACCTAAAGATGTTATAAGATTTATTTCTTGGATGGGGGTAGTTTCTCTCTAGGATGATGGAAGAGAGAGAAAGGCTCTCAATTCTATTAGAATGAATAGTCTTTGGATTTGAGGTCCCATCTTATTTATATAGTGTATTTTTAAATACCCGAAAAGGGTTCCTCGAACCCCAGAAATAAAATGCCAACTAAATAAGAAGTAAAATTCATGTTATGGTGAACTACTGGTGTAATAATTTCATTTATATTTTTAGCACTAATTTTTAATATATAATGAATATATTATATGATAAACACGATTCATTAACTTGATAAGTAATTCTCACTAATATTATCCAAACCAAGAATATTAAAATAATATTTTTTTCATATAATATCTTTCATGTATTCATTAAATACCTTTTGAATATATTTAATAAATAATATCAACCTAAATATTTAGTAATCGAATAATAAAAAATTTATTTATACATTGGTGAATATTAAAACTTAGACAACTATCAGACCTAGTGGTGGGTTCCACTATATCCTATAAATATATTCACTAGAATAGGACTGCCTCTTGAATACACTATTCTTTGTGACCCTCTAGAACCTTACATTAATAGAAGTGGATACTATTAATAGACAAATTATAGTTTCTAGAAACCCATCAAATACCCTAAGGAGATATAGAAAAGTCATAATAATGATAACCTTTCCTAAAAACATGAATCGTGTAATACAATATCTCTGTATCATGATATCTCATAAACCAAGATGAAAAGATGGTGTCATTACCCATTCATTATTTATTAATTATTTGATCACACTCAAAAGACTTACCTTAAAATAACTTGGCTAAGTATTTATGAAGGTTCTATCATCTTGAACAACTAGACCTGAGATACAACTTCCATGTCTCAGAAGAAAAAAAATTTATCTTTACCATTCAACCAATATCGTACCACCAATGATGCACCCAACACAGACTACCTCTCCTCAACTTCAATTTCATTGTTTTTTCCTTGCATCTAAGTACACAATCAAATGGTACACATCGATAATGATCTCATGTCTGGAGACCAATACACATATTGAAAGATAGGAAAAACTAATGACACCTAGAACTAGTGATGTTCCTATTGGAAGTTATCTCCTCATGATCTCACATACTATAGATCACTAAGTGCGAACTTCATGATAAGGATCTCAATTTTAATGAGGCCACACCACTCTATAGTCATAAATCTACTATTTTTAGTTAGTATTACATATATATACCATAATAAATATAGTTATTATAAATTTTATAGTATATTGAGGTTCTTATTATATTTTAGGAACTACTATAACCTTTTGATAAGATAAAAATCCATGGAAATTACCATTTAAATAGTTGATGCCAAAATATCAACACTATACTGGTAAGTGTAAATCATGTATAACTCACTGTATACATTGTATGGTAACCATAAAGTAATCAATAGTTTGGTTATAGGGAATCCAATTTTACTATATTCACACTAACAATAGATCCAACTTGATAACTATCTTTGTTATATATCACATGAGAAGATCATTTATCTATTGAGTTTTGGATTTAGTGATATTCCTTCCATATTTTCGCTACATGGTAATTCTACTATTTCGACTTTGCCTCCTTGAGTAGGACTTCTCAGTAGATGATAACTTTGGTTATATCCATTTTTTCCAATTTTAGAACTTGACATCATATCCATCATTAATAGTAGAATTATTGTAATTTATATTATGATAATATTTTACGTACTTGTAATGATTACATGAACTAGAATAAATTGTTATGTATTTATTCACTGCTTCTTTAGATGATTCAAGACCAGTAACATTGTCAATATTTTAATATCTGGATACCACTGGCTTAAATGAGCTTTAGTTTCTCTTTACCTTATCATGACTCTGATATATAATCATATCAATTTATAGGAAAATGATTTTGTGCCCCCTTATAACTAGAATCCCTTCATCTCCACATACTAAGTAGACACCTTTCAAACCTACTCAAGTATAATTGGATAGTTTTCACTGCTTCCCTATTAGTTCTCCTAGATATAATTGATATTTTCACATTATAAACTTCTTGTTGGAAATATCATTTCTTATTCATATCATCTCATATGTTATTGATCCATTTTAGAGATATATGGGATTCAACACATCACATTAATATCCTCCTATACTCCTCAATGTCTTTTTGGAGTGATATATTCCTTGTGACATTGGTAACAATTCTATCTCAATTTTCTCCAACTTTTATTTTTAGAATACATTGTCTTTATATGTACTAATGACATTGTCTAAGAAATGTTTATATCTTCCTTAGTAGATCATTTTCCCTAGAACATAGTTTGTTACTTTAAGCCAATATCTGTAGAGCTACATTTATTAAGGGTTTAACCAACTATAAAGGCAATATTTGTTTTCTTAATGTTATCAAACATTTTTTTACATAGAAATCCATAATGCTACTAATATCCTATTTTAGACACACAATGAAATTCATTCCAAATGAATATTTTATGATATTGTTTCTTACTTAAAGCCTAAACAAGATTTCAAAAACATTCACCCCTTATTGGCATTCTATTGTGTCACCATAGATTTCTAGATATTTCTTATAGACACATTCTAATATTGGGGGTCTAGAAATTAAATGCTCAATAAAATAAAAATTTTCAATAAAAATTAAAATTCAATTGGATTAAGGCATGCTATCATGGTATTACCAATCATTACTTATTGGAATCATGCTTGTACCACCAATATATAGACTCAATTGAATACCCACTGACCATTGTGAATAAAAAACATTACAATGGTTTCAACCTTCTTAGATAAAATGTGTTTTTGTAACATTCTCTTTAACTTGGTCTTGAGGAACATGTTCCATTTCCAACTACTAGCACATTTTGGTATTGACTAAACCTAACTAAATATTACTCCCACTATCATAGATATAGATATTTTCTATCACTTGACTATAATTTTTCTATATAGGTATTTTTATATTATCCTATATGAAAATTATGTTATTAACTAAGATACACATTGTGTTTATCTTGGTGCTAGTTAGTTTATATACTAAACTCTTTTAATATGAAAACATATTCTTATGACATAATGGTTTATATCATTCTAAAAGTAATATGATATACATTTTTAGTTATAGTTGACATATTATTGAAGGATAATTCCTCTATAAGTGTAGCATGTCTCAAAAAATCGATGTGACTATAGTGAATATATATCTCAAAAATAATGATCCCATTAATTACATCAATAATATGTTTTGTATAAGAAAATGTGTGTTTAGGAATTAAAAATGACTTAAAATTTATTTTTATTGAATAAAATGAATGTCAGGTGGACAAGAAAAACACAAAGAAAACATGAAGAAGGACCGCAACATGAAACTTAGGGTGTGTGGAAATGTTGATGCTCAAGGGAATCACCTTGAACAATCATCTCCCAGTCATTCGGAAGAGATCCAAAATCTTGGTAGATAATCAATCTATCACATGGACACTATATTTTGGCTAAGGTGTCAGCTGAAACCCCCCTCTCACTATGTATGTCAAACATGCACACCGGATATCACAAATATCATTCAATTCCTGATCTAGTAGGTAAACTCCCATGTGGTATTAGTCAGATCTTTTAGTAAACGAACAAGTAATATAGAATCTGATTCTACTTCTGCCACATGAATATTAAAGATTTTTCATTGGTATATTCTGGTGACCATTGATCTTCACTCTGCTCCAAGGAATGAGCCCTGACCATAACAGCCATTGAATCCCAGATAAACCGATCCTCCTTTGTTACATACCATCCCACCACCCCACATCACCTAGTCTGTGAACGATCCATCAACATTCAATTTTAGTCAGTGTACAGTTTCCATCCAATTGTAGCATCTTCCTTTCATTATTCTCCCCATAGCTGTATTCATGCTAATACTTTGGATTAAGCTTCTCAAAGTAAAAGTACACATCCTTCACTTACAACACACTACATTATATTGATCAATGTTAACATGATACACTCATCATCGATCCTCTTTATTTTCATAATTGATTTGATTTTGATAAGGTAATGTGTGTTTTGGAATTACTCCATGCTACATTATAATGATCAATGGATGAATGGTTATGATATTCTTCACCACATTAGCCCAAAGAAACTCATATCTTCTAACCATGAACAGATCATTCTTCAAATTCATATTCCATAAACAAAACTTAATGAAATATTATACAGTATATTTACCTATATCTTACCCCTGGAATAGTTTATTCACTCAAGATAAACTATTTCCTAACGATTTTTGTCTTTTATTTACTTAAAAATGTGTATTTATCCAAAATTAAATAAGTATATGTGTTGAAAATACCTATGGTCTTTAAATCTAATGAGTACAAATACCATCATGCGGATATTCATGACAACTACTTATAGTTTTACATTAAAAATAATATTCTTTTACAACTATGATTTAAAGTCATACAATTTATATACCTCATGTATTTCCCATGATTCAGGTATTACATAACTATTTAATTTCAATGAAATACTATAATCAAAAATAAATAAGAAATGTTTTGGTAGACACTCCTTGGTGGCTCATTTTGATTGGAATCAACCATCCATCAATTCCTTTGACCACTGCGTCTCTGATTTGTGGGGTTTGAAATATCATGATATTTTTGGGATACTATACCCCCAATATCTTCACATCCATTTTGAGACATAGGAGGACCTAATAAATTCTTGTACCATCAAAAAATGATCCTGAAATGGTGCTTGATTCTTCCTCTTCCAATGGTATTTTGACTTCAATTTGAGGCCTAATCCTTCAATACCACCAATCTGCATAAGTTTCCTGAGCCTAAATCATCCATTTCAAAACCCTTCAGTGATCTCAATGCTTGGAAACCTGTTTGAAAGATTATCATGTTTTTAAGAATCATCGCAATCCATTTTTTTACCATATTTCTCTACGCATCTATTTCTAAATAAATGTTTCCAAACCACAATTTGACTTTGTGTGTATTGAAATTGAGAATGAATAATGCCTCAAAAATAGGATTTGTTTTGATTATTGGATCTATTTTTTCTCATCTTGTGGTCATATGGGTCATCTATAACAGGTTTTCAAGTGTGATTTAGTTAGACAAGGATTATATCTCATAGCCCCAGTTCATGAAGCTGAGGGAGTGGGTATTGAAACTATGAAATCACCTGCAGTTGTGATGTCTATACCCCCATGTAACATCCCATGTTCAGTTGATGCTGATGTTAAAAAATTTCATCTCTAGAATGTGTGAAGGGGTTCTTGGGGAATTTAGGTGTTCTTGGATTATCCATTGAAGGGATTGAATCTTCAGGGTCTAAGGCACTAAATTTAGGGACTGCTTCTGGTTTCCAAAACCATGGTTCAATCCCTCCAAGATAGAGATGTGTCTCTCCAGGGTCTAAGGCACTGAATTTACTTCCAAATCCTATATATATCCAACCAATCCTCCTTTAAAACATGTTTTATATTCTGAACAATGTATTTGATGAGGTATAAGATCAAGGGGGATAGAAAATGGTGAGTCACATTAAAAACAAGAATATGGGTCCATCCAATATTGAAAAATATACAAAAAATGAGGATCTATTATGTAAGACCCCACAGTCTCCTTTGGAGAATTATGATGATGGGAAACTAATGTTTTTATCATATAATATACTATCAAAGGTATATATAAATATCATAAATGTTTTGGACTATCTGGTGAATGATGGGAGAAAGGCCAAGACTTAGAAATATTATTTCTACATTCCAAAACAGATTACTACATGATCAGTTGGTATGGGTATAAAATATAGGTAGCATGTTCAGCCTTCTCATGATGTTTATGAGTGGTAGGTTGCTTATGATAAGGCCATATAGTCTAAATGTGACAGGCTTGAGGATCCTGACTAATTGGTTGATCTGGTGGCATCTAATTGTGTCCAGAAGGATGCAAGGAAAGAGAATGCTGGCATAAAGCTTCTCCCACCTTCTGAGGAAGATATGTAAGATGAAAATTTTGATATTATAATTTCCAATGAAGAATTAGATAGAATGTACAAGTGATCAATTCATCTTGATCTTAATTAAGAACAAGGAGATTGGATCCACAAGCAAGATTGGATTTTGGCTCATGGTATCAATGAGGGAAAAATTAATTTTGAATAATAAATTATGACCCAGGACTAGTTGGGATACCACGCCTAGGATCTCATAAAGGAAGATCTAGATACAAAGGTAACATCAATCTCCTATATCCCACATATGGTGATTAATTTAGATGTTTTTATGTTTTTCTACAATAGTTCTTTAATTTCTTATGATGTTTTAATTGGGTATGACCTGTAATCTTTTTGGTTTTCTCACTTTCGCTTAAAAGTTATTTCATAAATAAAAAATCTAAATTGAAGAGGAGTCTTAATAGTTAAATAGTTAATTTTCATTAAATTTTCATCTTTTCGGAGACCCTGCCAGAAAATATTTTGATTTTTTTTTCAAAAAATTCAATTGATAATTCTAAAAAAACATGAAAAATCGAGCGGTAAAGATGAGAGATTGAGATAATTTCAAAAATATTTATTTGACATGAAATATAATTCATGTTTTCATTCAATGTACCTTATAATCATGAGTACATGAGGACCAGCTATAGATCCATCTATTAATATAGAAATGATCATTTTGATTAATATCTCATTGATTTCATTCTCCACATTCTCCTTCGAAACATCTCAAAGATAAGGAAACATGATATATACATCCATGTCCTTATGTTTCATCTAGAAATAATTTGAAATTAATATCAGGACTATTTAATAAAAATCAAACACATCATCATTGAGTCTTCTATAATAATTTTTATCTTCATCACCAGCTCACTATGGAGGTTGAGGAGGTTTTTGTGTCTCCAACACATATAATTTTCAATCTAACTAGAGTACTATGTGCAAGATCTAATACCAATCTTGGAAATTTTCATCGGTGAGTACATGATCATTTTTTAATATGAATCAATGAGTATTTTTGGGTTTACATGCCATTTACCACATAAAACAATAACAGATTAACACTTTTATCATGATTACTAATTATACATTAACAATTAATTGAATCAATAAATATCTTGCACTATTTTATTTATAACTAGAAACCCTATGTACTAGAATAAAAATACTTTGCTACTTGAGTAATCAAGCTGAATGGATCCTAAAAACCTATCCTCACAGTATAAAATATATGGCTATTCCACTACTCGTAGAGTTTAATGGTAGACGTTTTACTGGCCGACCACATTAAATCATGGTTTCTTGACTTGTTGAGTTATGTCCCAGCTTCTAAAACCATAAACATGATTTACATAACAATTGATACTAAATATTCAATAATCTAGTTATAGATACATATTTGTGAAATTTTTCAATATGTTAACCCATAATTATTATAATAACTCCCCATTAGTAGGAGGAACCCTCAACTAGGGTTGACTAACACCCCGTACGATGGGCTGTGTTCAAATTTAGATGAGGGAAGACATTTTTAACTCAAAATTCCCTTGAGAGTATTTAAATATTTTAGAAGAATGTAATCCAGTTCTGTTAAATATTTTTACAGTATGTTGTGACACTCATAATTGAACATATTATAATTGAAAACATTCATAGCGTCTTTATTACTTTTTATTTTTTATTTTATGTCTTTCCCATATTCATGTGAATGCATAAGATAATAAACCACAAATAAAGGAAATAAATTACACACATAGTCTTTAGAATCTATTATTGGTTTATCTATTGAAACATAGTGTAATAAACGTGAACTAGGGGTATCATACCTGATCCATATCATGAATCATGATGCAGCTCGCCCCCAGTCCAGTTTTTTCATTTCTCGTCTAGTATATCACCTCGTCTTGGTGTATTCCATGTCTTGCATAATCATTTTCAATAGTAAAAATTTACATGCACATAGGTGATGGGGTTTTAGGAAGCACAATGTTCATACAGAAATAAAATGGATGGATGTGCATGACCTTATAGATATTTAAATAAATAAGATAATGTGGAGACTGTAAAAAACATAATTAAATATTACAAATATATCACATAGTTTTAATACATAATTGAATAAAATAAAACCAGACATTCATGAGAGATTCTTAAGACTAGTTTACAGGTAAATTAAAATCATGATAAAAAATGAAAATGAAATAAATTTATATTCAAGGGGATTTAATAAAATAAATAAATTATTTTAAATTCAAATAATTAATTTTAATTCATTCTAATTAAAAATATAATTCTAATTCAGAAATTGAATTAATTAAATAATTTAATTTTAGACCCAAGTTATTTTTTTCTAAATAATAAAACAGTTCAAAAAATTAATAAATTAATTTTGGATATTTAAAATATTTTCCTAGGCCAAGAACCCCTCCTAGGCCCATTTTGGGTTGGTCCGACCCCATGTAGGTCATTTCCAGGTTGGGCATGCCCACTGTTGGGAGTTTCGGGTCACACAAACCCACTGTTGGGCATTGTATGGTGGGTCAGGTCATGAAAGAATCATGGGAAACTAGATTTTGACCAATCCGGTAGGGGTACGTACATGGGTTTCTATATGTTCCACTCACCTTAGACTAGAAAGGAGTCGAGTCGAGGTCTTCATCAGAGAGGGGATCAGACATCGTATTAGAAGAAATTGGTCTAGACTATGCAAGCAATGGATCAAAAATGAGTTGAGGTCGTTGGATCCCGAGGTAGGTTTCTAATGTGGCAATGTTCATGCTAGGTTGCGGTAGATCATAGCCTAAAAAGGAAGCATGGTGAGGGTCGTATAAGGGATGATTTATGTGTAAGATGTGTAGAAATCGGGTGGTGGATCAAGGATCCGCAATACAACTTTCATTGATAGACCTAAATAGCCTAGTAAGAGAAAACCACTAGCTATTGGACAGAGACTAGTGGATGATTGTGGGTTGGGTGGTTAGTGACATAACAGTTCAGGCTAAAGGAGGCACACTCAGGAAGAATATTCACTCAGAATATTGGATTTTTTGTGTTTTGTTTTTTGTTTTATGGACAGTAGAAAATCCCACAAGAATAGTCTTCCATCGTTCTTTAAACTAAACATACTAATTGGATTTTGAATATTTTTTTATATTATCTTATTCTGGGTGGAAAATGATTACCTCATCCTCATTTGGAATTTAGTGTTTTTTTATCTAGCCTAATAATAGTAATTTTAAAAACCGAAGGAATCTTGTATGCAAACATATTACCCAGCTTTCCCCATCTATTCATTTTTTTTAAAAAAAATAGATAAAACATATTTGAATTTTTAAATTCCATAATTTCATGTAAAGAACCTTGGCTACAAAATACTACTCCTATTCTGGTTGGAACACTACCACCCCACTTGGAATATGTATATATACATATAAATTCATCCAAATACCATAAAAACACATTTTAATCCATAAAAAAATTCAAATGGACATAACTTGGCCATTGAGCTAGGATCGAATAATGGTCAGATAAGTTGGGACCTAATGAAGACCCATACTTAATTTAATGAAAATTAAAGTTTTCTTGGATTAGAAAATTCAGCCAATCACTCTAATTCCAATTAATGGTACCATGGTTCATATTAAAATCTAGTGAGCGGAGGATTTAAATTTTTTCATCACCGTAGGGATGCAACTTTGTCGCCTTTACTAATTTGATCTCATGTAGAGGTTTAAGGATCCCACATGAATTTTATAAATAATAAAATTTAAATAATAATCGATAACCAGTTCCAATCGATGCACTCTTGATAGAGGATAATCACTAGAAAACACTACTCAAAGGATCCAAACTCAATCCCCTCTAGATCATCCACACACACTTCAAGAATATGTGTAAATGCTGATCATAAAATTTTGGGTGCTAACATGGAGCTTCTATGATTCCTTTAATATCATGAAAATCACCATGTTTTTGCCTCTTCGATCTCTAACTACATTCCTCGACCGTTTGCTCAGATGTAAAATCTATCACTCTACGATGTAGGAGGAGATATAGGCTCTTAATTCCATTGTAAATAGTAGTCTCTTGAATAAAGATCCTCCCAAACAAATATAGTGGATTTCTCAAATACCTATAAAGGGATCCCCAAACCCCAAAAATAAAATTCCCACTAAATAATAAGTAAATGACATGTTAGGATGATCTAGATGCATTATAATGTTTTTTATATTTTTATCACATACATAATATATAACAAACATGTTACATGATAAACTGAAGTCATTAACACAACATGTTACTATTTCTAATATTATACAAAACATAAATATTAAGATAATATTCATTTGTATCAGATTTTCTATGCATTCACTAAATAACTTGTGAAAAAATTTAATAAATAAATTCAACGCAATTATTCTATACCCGAATAATAATAAATTTATTTATTCATTGGTGATCATTAAAACTTCAACAACTCGCAAACCCCATGGTGGGGAGCACCATATTCTATAGACCTATTCACCGGAATAGGGATGATTATTGAATACAGTATTGTCTGTGATCCTATATGACTTTATCTTGATAATAGTGAATATCAATCATATATTAAGAGTAGAGTCTAGCAGCGCATCAAGGCCCCAAAAGAGATAAGGAAAATTCATACCAACTACAAAATTTCCAATGAACATGCACTGTGTAATATAATCTCTTTATACAATTATATCTCATAAAGAAGGATGCACAACATGAGCCATCATCCACTATTCATTTATTATTTGTTGATATAATTGAAAAAATATACCTTAGACTACATTGGAAAAGGATTTATAAGTGCACTTCCATCCTAGTCACCTAGGTCTGAGATATCACCACCTCAACACGGAGGTGAAAAATTATATATTGGTCATTCAACCAATGCCATACCATTAATAAAAACCCAACACAATCTAACTCACCATGAATTCAATTTCATATATTTTTCTTATATCTAAGTACATGATCAAATGATACGCATTGATAATGATATCAATCAAGGGCGTCAGTACAGAAGTTTGTAGGTAGGAAAAACCAATGACACCTAAAATATGTTGTGTTCCTATTGGTTGGTCTATCCCCAAGATCTCAACTACTAGAGATCACCATGTGTGAACTTCAGGGGAAGAAGTATCAATGATTATGATCCCTTAACACTGAATAATCAAAAATCATCTATCGCTAGTCAGTATGATGTATATAGACCATTTAACATATGTTAATGATTAATGTCATAGTATCTAGATATTCTAATTATAGCATGGGAACTTCTACAATCATTGGATATGAAAAAAAATCTACATAAATTTAAATTTAAATATTGGATGTAGAAATATCAACAATATAATAGTATGTGTACATAACATATAACTCACTTTATACATGGTAAGATAATAAAAAGGTACTGATAATGTTGGTTCTCTAGAACCCACTTTTACAAAATCTTTAACAAATTCTATTATCTTCAGTGTCATCCCCAACACCATCATGTGTATCTTGATGTATCTCTCCATCACAAGTTTTAGTTGCTGCCATATAATATGGGACATCACACCCCATATCACATCTTCCATACTAGGATTAGCCATCCAAGGCTCATATGAAATCACAATAATGATCATATCTAGAGTTAATCATAAGGAAAAAATAAATAAACAAGTTCAACAGGGAAAACTTGGCCCCAAAACAGGGCGTTTAGATTCTGCATGCAAATAGACTCACACGACCGTAAACACAAGGCACTAGGCCTTACCATGAAAATGGGAACTCTTAGCCCCAAATTTTTTTCTTTATCGACACCTAGTTCTTATTCCATCATGATTTTACCAATTCATTATTCTTAGGATCTAACTATGAGCAACATAAGGCTTTAGCTATAAAAATATATTAAAAGATTAAAATGCTCTTAGGATTAAACTAGTTTCAACAAACTTAGATAATATCCATTGTCATTTAAAATTCATTTTTTATCATTTCTCAATGATAATTAACATGATTCATTTTCTTTATCATTTACAATCATATGGATGTTCAAATTATATGTTAAACATGCACACTAGAATCCATTAGATTATCATCAAATTATAACAAACACTGGTTTTCAATAAGAATATTCATTAAGTTATTTATCCAACTAAATAAACAATTAAAAACATAAAATTTGTTACCATTTTTTATCAATAGAAAAATTATAAACCAAGCATAACAACATTATACACAATAATAGTTTAGATATCACACTATATAGAAAATAAAGAGGCAAACTTTTATCATGGGATAGAACATCGACGTGTTATCACCATCCAATTTCTTTATAAATATGGTTCAATATTTATTTGTTTAATTCCAACACCATCAAAAGGGTTAAACCCTGATCAAATTGTGATTTTATTTAAATAAAATATAAGCAACTAATTCCCTACCTTAAAGGTGTTAATGTTCTTAGCAGGTGAATAGAACAACATCACATATCTCTAATCATCTCTCCCATTAAAAAACTGTAATCTACTGATGGATTCATGCCAGTAATACAACTAAAAAAGAAAACTCTGTTAGAATAACGAAGATAAAACACCATAGCTTGACAAGAAGAATTTGAGGAAAAAATGATCAAATAGAGAGAAACTTCTTGAAAATGTAGGTATTTCATACCATGGATCACCATGAATTGATATGAAGAATCCATGGATTGATCACAATAAAAAAGGCGCCTCAAGGCCATAAAAACAATTCCGGGGTTCATGGGGTTCTAGAAGAATGAGTGTAAAAGAAGTGAGGTTTGGGGGTCTCAGGGTATTTATTAACTTTTTGGATTTTAAAGAGACCCTATAATAACCCCATGGACCATGCTGTAGAGAAACACTAATATGGAATAGTCCCATAAACCATTCCATAGTCATCCTCTAGTTGAAGAACCTATGAAATCCTTAGATAATTCCTATTTTTTTGGATGTAAAGGATATACTGTAGTTCCAAGAACCACGCCACAAGACCCCTTCAACCATAAAAGGGACCAGGCCATAGCCAATAGTTCATGGGGTAGCTACCAAAAATTTGATAGAGTCATTAAAACCCACTATATCCCAGCCTCCTTTATCCACACCATAGTTCTTGGACTCTACTAGAGGGATTTTACCCCATCCAACCACCATAAAGTATCCACCTCCAAAATTTTATAAGTCGTCATTGTAACTAAAAAATATACATACACTACACTACATCAACCAAAACCATGGAATTGTGAACATCTCCAAGCCTCAACCATTCCATTTTCGATAGTGGCTCTCTCCTATTCCTTGAAATACAAACCAAATTCCTTGAGACCTCATACTAGTGTCTCAGACACCGAAAAAACACAATGGAAAGGGATTCCAGGATCCAAACCTTTACATTGTAAAATATTAGTTCAAAACATGCATTGTTTTATTAATTCTTTAAATTATGAATTATTTAATGTTTTTCTCATGTGATTATACTAATTTAATTATTACTTAAATAATCAATAATTATTTCAATCCAATGGAAACTTTTTTTGAATATATTTTATGTTTTATTTAAATGTTATTAAATAGGACCATATGTGTATTAATAGACACACTATTTTATTGAATCATGAAATGTTAAAACTAAAATTATTTGAAATATAAAATTTTCGTCTCACATTTATTATGAGAAGATTCTAGATGAATTTATATTGGTTTTTATAAGCTCATTTACTTATTTATTAATAATTTTTAATGCGTTCCCTGGAAAAACCTATTTTTGTTTTAAAAATTATCAATGTAAAACCCTGAGATAAAGGTATTTAATTTATTATTTGCGAAGGATGAAATGAAATAGAATGTATAATTTGAATATATTTTTCATGAAATAAATCAATATATTATGTATGATAGAACCACATAAAGTTAATGGGGTTGAGTATATTCTTAAATATTATTGTTTTATACACTCAGAAATCAATTATGTCACTTGGATGAACTTAAATCCCTTGATCCTTGCTAATGGAGAGAAACTTGTTGTCTCAAAACTCAGATACATTCTTGTTCATCTAGTTTATGTGGATCTTAATTATTTTTATTCTCAATGTGCATAATTGTGTCTAGGTTATACTACCCACAATGTTAACAATAATGTTAAACCACCCCGTACAAAAGGTAAATTTTGAGTTATACCTCTGGGTGTGAAAAGGGAAGGGTAATTGTGTTGTGTGAGAAAAAAGTCATTAGTGGATTGTGACTGCTAGTGAAAAAAAAAATTATATTTGGGATTTTCTTTCATGGTTTAAAAAGGTATTAATAAAGGGTTTTGACTCCCTTAAAAATTCAAAGATTCAAAAGTTGGTGGCTATTATTTCTCTCTATGTTTTAGAGGGTTTATGTGTAGAGTATGATAATTTATATCTAAAATTAAAAAAAAAATTTATTTTCATTTCATCATAATTTCACAGAATTTATTATCATATCTGATAATAATTCGTTAAATATATTTGATTATTTAAATTCACCCCATTATTGACCATTCATAAATTCTCACATTATTAACTAACATTATATTTTTTTGGTGTTGAGTCATATCACATTGTAATAATCCAATATTATAGGTTCAAGTTAATACCCATGTCTGAGTTATTTTTTTTAAAATAAAATGAGAATTATGAGTGAGTGAGATAAAAATCTCCATTCACCAGTTAAATAGTTATCGACCTCAGTTGGAAAACCTCATTAAATAATTTATTATCTTCTTTCCTCTAATTGTGTTTGTGAGGTTTGATAGAAGTGCTAATTAATCATGATATAAAATGGGTATTCCAGAAAAATATAAATAAATAATAACTCCACACCCCTTAGTGTTCATTACCCAAAGTTTTTTCTTAATAGTCACATTTTACAAGATTCACACATGTTTAATTTTCTCCCACGTCCAACCCTTGGGTTAATGTGGATTACATGAATAGTAATTACTTAAATCATATTTGTAATGATGATCACCTTATAAAATTACTATCAGCTAATATACTCATCCCACAATCTAGATTCACACTTCCATGATAAATACTATACAATATTATTATACATTATTTCTCCTTATTCATTTGAGTTTGGATTTTAACAAACTTCTTTGAACCCATTGACAACTAGGAACTTAGTATATTTCTACCACGCCATACATGTGAATTGTTTGTTATCATATGACTTAAACTAATCTAGAACTAATTCATTGTATATAATAGTCACCCCATGGATGTTTATGATAACCAAGTCATGGAAGTAAGGTTTAAACAACCTTCTCTAAGATGACTCTAAATCTTAATAACATTTTTTCATTTGAACACACATATATGAAAACAATTCCTTTTTATCTTAGGAATTCATAGATTAATTCCCAAATACCCATTTTAGGCTAGTTGATATGATATATAAAATTATCATTTAGAAACTCTCCATATGGTTCCACTTTTTTTCACTTAACAGGTTATCCAAAATTTTGTTCAATTTTATACCATCTTCATGTCGAGATTTTTATCCTCCTGAAATATTTTTATTTAAGAAATTTATTACTTGTTTGATATTAGTGATTCATTTTACCAATGTTCCATAGTATCATATTTTCATGTAGGTACTCAATAAATATAAATAATTTCCAAGTGAAATAAAAAAATAAAAAGAACACAAAGATGGAAAATAAAACACAAAAATACTAAACTACTGAAATATTTACCTTCCCCCAAAATGAATCATGGAATGTAATATGTTAATTATAATAGATATAAACATTATAAAAATATTTTAATAATTGAGAAATTATATTTTGTTATGTAGAGGGATAACCTATTTGGTTCATTTATAGAGCGGTTGGGTTAGTTCAATGTCCTCCAATGGATCCTCTAGAATGTTCTCAAGGTAATTCATCACACTCTAACCATTCAATAAGATGGTATTTTCTTCTCAACCTATAGTGATATCAATTACACCAAAGGTAAAAGAATTAATAATTATGAATGGAACCTCTTATGTAGAACAAATACTTCCTAGAATTAATTTCTCTCTGGAATTATACAAAAATCACTCTCTCTAGAATGGAAGCCTCACTTTTGGATTAGTTTGACTTGTATCTTTCTTTCTCCATGAAAATTATATCATCTTCAAACTAACCTCTTTTAATTTCGTTCAATTTCTATATATTTATCTCATTTTGATATCTAACTTCCTCCAAATCCAAGTTCATATTCTTGAAAACCCTCTAGGTGTTTTTCTCTAATTTAATAAGTATGTAACAACTCTTTACATAGACTATTGTATATGGAATTATTCCAATAGGCATATTACAAACTATTTTGTAAGCTAATAAAGGGTCTCCATAATTTTGGATGTAATCCTTCATATTTTCATTCACAATCTTTTGATGTTCAATTTCACCAATATGTTTGTATCCTTGGCTTTCATATTTTTCTAGAGTTTGTATGGTGTTGATGTTTTATAGTCCACTCCATATTTCCTCCTAATTGATTACATGATTATATTATATAATTGTGTTCCTTGGTCACATATTACATCCACTGTAGTTAAAATTATATATACTATGGTATTACTAAAAAATCCCGAAGAAAAAATTAGTCATCAATTCTAGAGGTTTTGACTTCCTGTTGTGACTGAGTGTTTTTTTGAGATTACATTCACTTCTCTATACATAACCTTAACCTACCCATTTCTCTGTGTTAGGAATGATGATTATGTTTTATAATCCGCTGCATATTTCTTCATCATTAATTACATTATTCTATTTTATAATTGAGTTCCATGGTCACTTATTATTTCATTCAGTATCCCAAATCCATAAAATATGATAGTCTTAAGAAAACATAAACAAAAAATGAATAATCAATTTTTGTAGTTTTGAATTCAACCCATGTTAAACATAATAAATATCAATAAATATGTCTGAATTCCCATAAGGCCATGGAAATGATCCCATCATCTCTATTCTCCATACATAAAACATTTTGTATATGTTTAGGGATTTTGAGGCATTTCCTATCTTTTTGATGAATTATGAGTGAATTAACATTTCTAACATTTCCTATAAAATATATTGATATCCTTAAAAAGTGTAGGAAAATCAAGACATAAGTCTAAAAGTTTAAAAGATGTTATATAGTGTGTAAATAGGCCTAAAAAATATATTATGTTCCAAAATACAAGAACATAATGTGCGTTACTCTTGTATCGATATCCCCTATATACTTGGTGACACATATTCTCTAAATATATCGATCATCCCATGCATAGTGTTTTGATTCAAGCAAAAGTTTTGATATTTTTCATGGGTAGAGGTGTGAAGGGTGTTAAATTATAATAATAAATATTACATTTTCATTATACTAGGGAACAACTCCTTTGATTAGATAGAGTTTCCCTCATGGTATCAGGTCATCAAGTGGCTATTGGTAAAAAATTCACAAATCAATCATGTTGTGTGGTTTAATTATATGACTATACACTTTGTTCATGATGGCCATCTTATATTTCATCACTATATAAAACACTTATCAAATTACCATGCATATTACAAACCTCATCTTTGATTATTACTTATTCATTAGGTACCTAAGTGTTTCATGATTAGATAAAAGAGTAACTTTAGTTATTATAAATATAATAAAAATATATTAAAATCATAAAAAATATATGAAAATAATTTTCAAGGTTGTATAGTTTCTATATGTATTTAGGTATGATATATAAAATGGAATTTTCATTTCATGATTAATGAAATATCTACCCATATAGATCCATTGGAGGCATCACATTACAATTTAAAATGATGCTCATAATCTTGATATTTAATTTTAGACTGTGACGTAGGTTAGATATTAGACTCATCAAATTATTTACCACAATAATGATAAAATATTAATTTAGTATCATTTTGAAGTAATTTTTATAGTGGTATGAAAATATTACTAAAATACATAATGAACCACCTATAAAAACTTTAGAACTCTAAGAATGATCTAACATGTTTAACACATATGAGGTAGGGTAATATACCAATGACTTCTATTTTTTTAACTTCAATTTAATTCTATGAAATCACTTACCCTAGTGAAATCCATTATTTTACGATGAAATTAATTTTTTCAAAATTGAGAATGATTCCATTTTATATGCATATTTCCAAATCCATATCTAGCATCGATAAGAAATGATAAATTGAATTATGAAACACTATAAAAGAACCTAGAAAACATACAGACACCCCTCAATTATGCCAATCAATATGGTTATAATAAATATTTATAATGTCACATGGTATTTACATAATAATAATGGAAAATTTTCCACAATAATGTGTAATTGAAATTTTCTAATTGTCATTTGGAGAAATGTGTACCTGGAAGTACCCTAAGAATCCATCCATAAAATTGAAATGGGTATTTCTTGATTGTTCTTCATGTATTTGTTTAATGAATGGTATTAGAAGTGGTATTTTTTATAAACATTATTCAATATCATATAGAAAATACTTTATTTCCATCTATTTTTAGTCTCACGAGGATCAATGCATTTTTTTATTATAAATAATAATCATACATTACTTTTTTAGAATTATGGGACTGGGACTAACCCACTTAAATTTTGAAGTGGTGTAGATGATTTCTGCTTCTAAAATGGTTTTAATTTATTTTTTAATTCCATGCACTATGGTTTTGATTAGTCTTCTTTTTAGATGTCTAGAAGTTTCAGAACTCTTTTAAATATGATTTTTTATACACATCCCTTTACTAATATAAGTAATGTTATTATGAATCCATTCAATGGCCTTAAAATTCAATCTTAAAATACTTATGAGTTTTATTTCATGATCAAGGGAGATTTTTATAGAAATTATCATGGGTATCTTATCCTTCCCATTATAAAACATACTTTAAATGTGGTGGTAGTCATTTCAATGTAATCATAGATGGAAAAATTAATGATGTTAATAACTTAGGTTCACATATATCAACCAATTTTATCTCCTTCCACTAAAGTGATCTATGAAAATAATAATTAATTAAAAATAACCGACTAAACCCATCAATAAATTATGGGTCTACCTCATTGTTATGTTCCTATACAGTAGTATAAGGTTTATCATTGTTATTTATCAAAGAATTAATGATTTATATTTGTTACCTAGATTATGATTCCCAAAAAGAAGATCAGATTCTCTATGAGAAGTAGGCTCCTCAGTGTGTGAATATGTGAAAAGTGAATTTTTTTATTGTCTAAACCTCATTTAATAAAAAATATTGAATTGTTTTATGTTTTTTATAAACTCTAATGTTAGTGTAACTTCATGGAAAAGGGTGATTGTACTATACATATTTAAAAAAGGATTGATTATAATGATTCGTTATTCAGAAGGTGTTTTATATTATTCTATTTTTAGTACATAAATATTATCTAGAAAGATAATGATTTGTGACCTCACCGACACACCTTCTAGTACTTCAGTAGATAATACTATAACTCATTTTTTCATCTGAATTCATAAAAATGATTGAGATCGATAATTTGAAAAGATGAGAACATATAATAAGGTATTAAATAAATTGAATACCCTAAATCGCATAAATCATATTCTAGTAACATGTCTCCAATAATATGGGAATGTAAAATTACACTGGATCTTTACATTTGGTGGGTAATTGAGGTGTTATTAGAGTTGGAGCATTTCATCCCAATATTACTCTCGCATTCCATTGAATCATTCTTTTAATGGTTTATAATTCCTTTAAGAAATTAGTATATCTTGAAATATGTTTATGGTATTCAAGAAGAGTTATGTAGATTTCATCATTCTTGAATGTGTCTTGAATTTATTTTTGAATCTCCACTTCATGCATTTTATAAGTTCAAATAATTCTTAAAGGAAATGATCGTGAGGGGTTTTTTATGTTTTTTATGGTTTCTCATTTTTAATTTTTGATTTTTTTATCCTTTTCATAATTATTTATTTTAACCCTTCTTTGATAGGATTTTTTGTTCTATATGTGGTTTTAGAGAAGGTTGAATTTACTTTCCACTTATGGTGGTTACCATACTTAAGTTTCCCTAAGTATAAGATAACATTTTAGGTGGTAATTTTCTAGTATTTTTAGCCATTATTTCAACTATATTCCCTAATTTATTTTTTCCGTTCTTTCCAATTTATTTTTAGCTCCTCTATTTTAGGATCCAGTTGGTGATGGATTTTTACTTGCGAACTAGAGTTAGGATATGCATGGGATTTCTTTTATTGAAATAGATATGTTAGGATTGTCTATTGGTATCCTTCTATGAAATTTTATTTAAATTGTAGAGTCTGATTGAATTCTTGTCGAAATATCGTCTAGTATTTGTTTTTTAGATTAAAAATTAAAACAATATTTATGAGTTCTATGTACACCCTTGGGTTACCATGGGTTGTTGAAATGTTCTTTTTTGATAGATAACAAAAGAACTCTCTATATACAACACTTGATTACAGTGTTTAGTGAAATGACATGGATAAGAAAAAATATCAAAAACCATAACTAGTTTTGGTTAGTAATTATAGTTTTCAAAATAATTTTTTCATACCAAATTGTCTAGTTCTTCCATATTTTATAAAAAAATGTGATTTTTGTGGGAATTGTTTGGTTTTATCTCATGGGAACCACTTGTGGAAGTACCACATACACTAATTTGTTTAAAATTCAAGATATCTTCCATGTCTTCCATTGGTGAATAGTGAATAAATTCTCTTATTAAGTATGCATCTAGAAGATTATTGTCACTATCAGGTAGTTTGTAGTTGAATAATGTTGTGATGTGATGTTCCTAAATGGAATTGTTTGGAAAAACTGATTAATGTATATTGTATATCTCTCAATACTCATAGATTCTATCTCCTAAAACTTTATTGATTGCATATCTTTCCTAAATGTGGTGCTACGTGAGGTTCGAAGAAATCCATAAAGGCCTTTTATGTTCATCATACTAAATAAATATCCTAGTTTCAAGTTTTATATCCACTCATCAGAAACACCTTCGAGAGAGAAAGGTAATTAAATCTATTTAACATGTTACTCTACTATGTCTATCAACATCAAAGTAGAACATACCATGGTGAAGTCCTTGATATGATTTTTTGAATCAAATCATACATAACTATGAAACATAAATTATTGAATATTTATAGTGTTAAATTAAAATTTATCATGTAAAGTAAGGTAGCTAATATGGTTTTGTTTTATCAAATGAGGTTCACTTAAATCTCTCAAAGTTTAGTCAGGGTTTATTTCTATTAATTGGACCTCTCATTATGCATCTACTTGTTTGGATAATGTGGATGTATCCACCTTTTCAGTAGCTTGTATTTTCATTCCATATGACTCAACCATATTCCTCATTCAACAACCTTTGGTGTCTTGGTCCAAACTAATTCTGTTATTCTTACCAATTTTAGCCTTCCTTTTATCCTCACCTTGACTTGAATTCCCCATATATATCAAAACTAACCTGCTCATATCCATTTGAAAATCCCATATCCGGATATCTATCCACTAGAATATAGAATTATATCAGTGTTCTGGGTTCTGGAGTCTGGTCTATATTGTAATTACTACCATTTTCAGTGCTTTAAAAATATTTTCCATCCCTATGGGAAAATGATAATGCAGTTGCAAGTAAATTTTCACTATTATGTTTCACCTTCCATCCTGTATGTCATTAAGTCCATATGATTCTCCACAAACACTAGACCAACCTTGTTCTATTTCCTCTGGCATGCCTAGCTCAGCATTCGTGTGTCATGTTCCACCTCTATTGTGACGCTTGAAGAATTCGTGGCTACATGGACGTTTTTTGTCAAAATTTTGTAATTTTCCTCTATTTCATCTGCTATAGTTAAATAGTTCAAGAACCTATTGTATTCTTGAAAAATATATTGTTGTTCCCATAATTAATGCATCCATAATTTTCTACTACAATTTCATTTCTTGAATTTTTATATATCTCTCCATCAAAGCCCTCTCAATAAAAGTGGCAATTGTTTTGTGCGAGTGGAAATCGTTTGTATCATTATATCCATTTATCTATATTTTACAAAATGAGGGTAATTATGTTTTTGATGATTATATATGTCTATAAAGTCAAATATAAATGTACCTAAATTGATATTCTGTTGTGTGATGTCCATTAGTAATAAAAGAAGGAAGAATGTTTGGACATATGGGTAATTTTAACTAACTATAAGAGTTGTTTTTGAAACTAAATTGGAAGCCCATATTCAATTATATCACATTCAGAAGACATAAAGAGGATTATTGAATGATTTATAAACTTGGGGGTTAACTCAGATTAGTCTTGAAGAGTGTTTTGTGCTAGGTAATGTTTCAAAAGTTTTATAAGGATAAGGATACTCATTATAAAAATAATACAATTTTGAATGTATTCTGATGAATATTGAATTTTGGAAGGAAAATTATAGGAAATCTTTTACAAAGTACTTAATACACATTATTGTAGGAAAATATGATTTAAGGGATGCATAAAAACGTACAAGGTGACCTAATATTGTGTCTTGAGAGTATATGGAGGAGGCTTGTATAAAGTAAGCCTTTTAGGGTTTTGAATTGAGTGATAGTGTTTCAAAATGTTATTCTGAGGCATAAATGTGAAAGGATTGAGGTCACCCAACATATGAGACTACAATGAAGATGGTATCCAAGTATAATTCGGATAGTGGGGTTGAAAATTGGTTAGAAGAGGCTTGAGCACTATTTTATTAGACCATATAATGGTTTTTTGTTCCAAAAGGGGTCACCGTTTATTGAGTCTTAAATGAAGAAAACCATTTATAAGGGGTAAATACATACTTCAAGAATCCGTAGGAATGTATAAGATTTGTTTATTCAAAACAGTGGATTCAAGAAGTTAACATGAGGATTTGTGACTATTAATAGATTATGTTTCATGCAATGGTTATAACATCATGAGTCATTGGCTTGGGATAGTCCATGCCGCCAAATAATATTAGAGTGATCCTTGAAGGATTTTTCTGTTATAGTCTTCAAAGTGTTTTTTTATCTAGGTTTCAAATGCTTTTATATAAAGGATACATTCCTGTAATGATTTTTTATATAGTGTATTTTCTCTTATGGTAGGTAGAGTAATCTTCTATATTTTTACATAGGGTCAATACAAAAAATGATTATATGGTCAGGTGAAATTTATATATGTAGATAATTTTAATGATATAATTAGTTTATGAATTTATTATATTTTTAAAATACCTTTCATTCGATCTGGTTTCTTCATGCAATCAGTTCAATAGTTAAAAACATTTCAGCTACCTATATTTATCTTCTTGACTTTTTGTTCTTATGGTCGTTTGAATTTAGTTCATACATTAAGGTAAGGCTAAGAATTTTTTTTTCCAAAAAAAAATCCATGGAATCATATTATATGTGATGTTAGAGTGAAGGATTTTTCTTTAAAAATAGTTTACAAAATATATGATAAACTTCTAAATAATAATAAAATATAAAAATAACAATCATTATAAATAATATTATAATAAAATACACATAATAACCCCTTTTATAATGAATTAATAAGTGAAATAAAATCGGTAAGAAATGATGGTTATGAAAAAAAGGTCATAATAATTATTGAAACATAAATAATGTCCTCATGAGTCACTTCAGCATTCTACCCCCTTTTTATGATTTCAAAACATGATATAAACTTCACCCTATTTATGAAATTGATCAAAATGATTAAAGAAACCATTTCCACTATATTTTAATGTATACACAATTATAAATGAAAAAATTATCCTCTTAAAATAAAAAATAATTTCTAGGAATTAATCTAACACTTGAATTAACCCAAACTTTTCAGCTCCCCCTAAATTCATTAAAAAAGTATCATATACCATTGTCTAAAATTTTTCAAAAAAATAGTTTTGAAAAGGGTAAATTTGATCCAACTTTATTTATTAAAATAGATTCAAAAAATAGTTGTATTATTCAAATATATGTTGTTGATATAATATTTCGATCTTTAAGTGATTCACATTGTAATTATTTTTCAAACTTAAGGTCTTTAGAGTTTGACATGACTCTTATGATAGAACTTATGTTCTTTTTAAAATTTCAAATCGTTCAAATGAATGTTGATATTGTTGTTAATCAATAACCACATGCTAATAAGTTAGATATGAGGTTATTTATTTATTTATTAAAAGTTATAATATTATAATGGTTATTTATTAATAGTTAGATTATGATAAAAGTAAAAAATATATTGATGATAATATGTTTACAGTAGTGATTGGTATCTTTATTTGAATACATCTAGAATTTATTTGATTTTTAAGAGATTATATGTGTTAGATTCAAATATAATCCTATATGATGTCATTTTAAGGAATTCAGAAGTGTAATTGTGAATGTTAAATGATCTGTAAAGCACATATTATTTTACTCTATACATACTTCATTTGAACTAATTAGTTTTTTAGATTTCAACTTTTGTGGTTGTAAACTAGATAGAAAATTCACAACATATATTTTCACATTCTTGGTAGATTTTTAGTTTTTGGATTTTTTGAAACGAAATTCATTATCTTAATAATCTATTGAAAGTGACTGTGTTGTTACTACATATAGTTGTTAAAAACCATTGCGGTTTAAAAAAACTGTTTCTAATTTTGGTTTTAATTTTGAATATATTGTAATTTATTCGGATAATACTTCGATAATTTACATATCCAAAAATTCTATTTATCATTCCAACGCTAAAAACATTTATTTTTTTATATCCCTTCATTAGATATCATGTTCCAAAAAGGAATATAAATTTTGAATTTATTTCCACAGTAAGTCAAATACATGACATATTTATAAGCCCCTAAATTCATCCATGTTTTTTATAATCAAAATTAAACTTGGTATGATGGAAATTTAGAATCTATTTGAATGAAGTGGACATATATTCCAAAACAGATTCATTACATCTATTTAATTCATAACCAGTGCATGTAAAATTATTCTCTAAAATATGCTTTATCAGTTGGTTACTACTTCATTCAATGAATATCATATTTTTCATGAACTCCTCACTTGAAATATACTTCAATAATGGGAGTGAGATAATGTCTCCCAATTCCCGCCTTCAGTAGGCCTTGGGTACTCGACCAACACCGAGGGTATAAAAATCACATGGAATGAGAGGAATTACCCTCTATAATAATGTAGAATCATGAGATATGATGAATAATACACAATAAAATTCATGAAATTAAATAAAAAAACCAAAATCATCCCTCAACACATGTATAAATAAAACTAATATATATAAAATCCTCTAATTTAAGCAAAAAAAAAGACAAAGTAGTGACATATATGATATCTAAGGTCTGAGATAGTATTTTCCATAACACTATATGTGATTCTCTAGGAAAAATAAAAATAGTTTTATTTACATAGGATAATCATACATGTATACCCAGTTGGAAAATAAAAGTCACTTGTGCACATGTGAAAGAAGAATACAGATACACTCATGTGAAAATAGCTGAAACAACAGAACCTAAATAGGTCAGCTATCCATCCAAAACCTAATCAAGGCATGCTCACTAAATAATTCAAGACAAGTAATGTTATATAACATGAGTCACATCAATAAAGGGTTCCCCCACCACTTTACAACTAGTATTCTGATATCACACCTCAATGTCGTATGTCTAAAAGCTTTAAACTCTATCTAATAGATTACCACCCCACAAGCATAGTAACAACACATATCACCCAAAGAAGATTGGTCTTGCCACTCCACAATTATTGGTACATAACTTCTCTCCCAAAGATACCTGGGCCACAACACATCCACATCCATTACTATAAAAATATGGTATCATGAAAATGAATGAAATAAACCTCATTCCCTCATCCTACCATGCATGACCCCGACCATAAGACACCTCATATCCTCTCATACCACCCTCAAACACTTTATCTCATCATTACACAACCGAAGACACCTAGGATCACCTTACTATAAGCACGACCACTTCACATCTTGCATGAAGACACCTAGGATATCAAAACCACTATATAGTGCTCCAACATGCCTCTGACCATTATAGAATGTGAAATACCAACCTAACCTGGTAGAGAGAGAGATAGAGAGAGAGAGAAAGAGCATGCACCTGACTGTCTATCCTCTTCATAGGATGTAAGGTAAAAACGCCCTCATGTAAATATATTTTTTTGCACGTAGTGCTCGATATGGGTGGGGTGCATATTAAAATAACAAGGAACATAGAAGTATATACAAATATACACATACATCCCCAACCTGTGGGGTCACAATAAAATACTAAACAACTTACAATATCCCCACTTTAACTGAATTCCTTAAGGGTTTTTGCTTAGGGGAAATCCACGATACTCTTCTCTTTGTGACAGTGGTAGACACTACGTCGAGCCCTCTACCGTCAGTGGGGGAGGGACCCTTGATGAATATCAAAGGAGTAGTTTCCTCTTTTATTCCCTTCACGAATCCTGACATCCTTCCACATTTCCCTCAAGTTTCACTATTCCCGAGAGTTCCATATTTTCTTAATGAATTCTCTAATATCCCAATATGGACCATGGAGTTCTCAGAAACCTCAGCTCTCATAAAGCTCCCTTTGATTGTTCGGTTCAATCAGTGACACCCATTAGTTAATTCTTTTGACAAGTAAGAATTCAGAGCATTGTATTTATATGAGAGGGAGACAGTGGGTCTTCTAGACATCCATAATATTATGGATAGTTTTGAATCGGAGGAAGACATAATTAAAGCTTGGTCATGTGCCCCTCCTACAATGATGATTTGGGTGAGTTTTCCTAATCTCCCCTTACCGTTTCAAAACCCCACTATTATTAGAATGCTTGGGAATCATGTGTATAGATATTTGTGCTCGGATAGTCACACCGAGTCTATTTTTCAATCTATAAACCCATGTATATGTGTAAAAATGGATGTGTCAAGTGTGCAGTTTGATCATGTTTAGATTACTATTGGTGTTGAGTACCGTGGAAAATAGTGTGTGGTCTACGAATCATGAACTGAGTTCTGTTATATTTGCATGTGACTAGAAAAATAAATATTTTAATGTCAATGGTGACATCAATTTCCTCTAAATAAGTTGGGAAAAGAAAGTGGAAAGGAGTCAGAGGTTCTTTATGAGGTTGTATTGTCGTAATAGATTCCAATTGGTATCAAAGGCAGGGTTCATGACGTTCATTCTTCAGTGAGTTTACAGAAAGACCAAGGCATTCCTGAGTCACCACTGCCTACCACTTGGGGTAAATAAGGTTATGTGGAGGAGGAGTGGAATACTAGTGTATCAGAGGATTACAATGTGTCAACTGAGGTTTGTAATGGTTTGGTTCAAAATGATGGCAAGGCTATTGGCTTGAGTAGGTCAGATGCTACTATAGAGAAATAAGCAGTGGTGTCTCAGTATAACCTGAAGGTCACTAATGTCTTTAACATGTTGGGATTGGACATGGCGCTTCTACTCATAATTCCCATAACTAAAATTATAGTTCCAGAGTGAGTTCTCGCTTTGTCCAGAATGATGCTTCTCAGAGTGAAATCCAATTTAATGTGAGTAATTTTGTTGTGGTTCAGGTAGTGGGCAGTGATGAGGTTGTTGCTGCATCTTCTTATGCAAAGGTTGTTGGTTCGAGAAATGGGTCCTTTCTTAAGGGAAGGCATGGGAATTCCCTATATGCGGTTGACCAAATATTAGTTGAAATGTTAGGGGGTTTTATTTCAATGAAATAGACTCTAATTCTATTTAGAAATAGCTTTAAAGGAATTCTAGTGTAAGGTTTGAGCACTGACCAAGTAGACATGGTCTATACATATGGGGTCTATGTGAAGGAGCCCAATGAAAATGGTCCTGGTTTTTTCACAAATGAAGATTCAAGTCCGAGGAGTAATAGGAGTAATTGGAGGAGGAAGGGTAGGAAGGATTACTCCTATTTACTGCCTCCTTTGGAGATTTGATCATCAAAAAAGAAAAACATAAAGAAGATAGACAACGAGACCGTGTGCCTGTGGAATTCATGTGGAATGTGTGAATATCCCTTGGACATTCTTTTGAGTTTAGAAGAAGAAGGGGTTGAGTAGGTTCTTTTACTCAACAATACTAAAGAGGAAGCTGCTAAAATGATGGGGTTGTCATTGAGGGTGACTGTCAATCAGGAGAAATACACTGGGATTGAAAAAAGGACCTGATTCAAGATGGGGGATTCAACAAAGTGAAGATCATCCTTGATTAGTACATACAGTCATGGGAAAAGATAGCTTCTGAATTTGAATATCTGATAAGGGATGAACCAAGAACATAGGTATCCACTATCTCATGTAATTTGTTTAGGGAAATTGATTCTAGTAGACTTACATTTTATTGAAAATACTCTGTTTCATTCTTTTGTGGTTGAATTTTTGTTTTCTCACTTTTCATTAAAAGTGTTTGAAAAAAAATTTAATTTTCAATCAGTCACTTTTACCTCCACCTATAAATGCATAACACCACACAATCCATGATCTACAAGCCACATTTCACATTTCTCACTAAAAAAATTATCCAACTCATTCATTTCCATACTAATAATCAACTCCATCTTACCACACAAGCCATCGTTTATTTTTTCTTTATCCATTTCCATCCCATTAAAAAAACCAAACCCCGACCATTTCAATCATTATTAAATCATTTTTCGATCACTAGCTAGGCATCTTGAACAACCCAACCACACTTCAGAAGTAGTTCATTGTCTCAAACACACCATCACTTCACCGCACCAAAAGAACACCCAAACAACAACCACTTGACCACCCCAAAAGCAGATCTATGCAACCACAACTTCAGAACCCCAAAATTATTTCCAAATAACCACCACCTCACCACCCCTAAAATCCTGTCCAAACAACCACCACCTCGCCACCCCAAAAGTATGACCAAACAACTCCCACCTCACCACCATAAGAGAACAACCACATCTCACCCACAATCCACAAATCGCATCAGAACCAGACATAACCAACCAAAAAAACAACACACTTCAAAACACATCAAATATAAATTTAGAGATTTAACAAGGTTATTTTATTATATTCCACCATATTTTAGGGGAATTATCATAGAATCTATAATCCTACGGAAACAACTTCATTAGAAAAATATGAGTGGTTAACTAATTTCCATTTTAGGGAGATATCGCAATAATCATATAAGACACAACATTCACAACACATATCCTCAAGCTCATATAAACCCCCTCCCCCCCAACATCCACAATTTTTAGCGGGTCATAAAATTCATATTAACCATCATATCACAATAATATCCAAGGTAAAACAATATGACTCATTCCCATTTCCTGCAATTTCAATTTAACTTGTTATTTATCTTTAATTAAAACAAAAAACATATTCCATAGATATATTAGAGTAAAACCCTCCCACACGAGTCAAAATAAAGAGAAATATAGGATTCCTTACCTTAGAGAAGATTTTCCAAATCGCTCACACCATATAGTGAAGATGAAATTCCTACAAAATATAATCATTTGAAAAATCCTTGGAACATCCTACACCACGCCAAAGGACCATTAGAATGCATCTTAAATCATGCCTTAAACCAAAATAAAACCACTGTAGTGGGTTCACGAAATAAGAATAGGGGAAAAGAACTATGAATATATAAAAACTTATCATAGATTTACAACATGGGTAAAATAGAATAAACAGATCAAAGTATGAGGAAGAGGGATAGAAGATCCCTCAAAATTTCATAGGGCATGATGGAAAATTTTAGGGAGGAGGGTTCAGATGAATTAATAGAAACATCTAAGAAAATAACATGAAATCATGAAAACTATTGGTTTCACATCAGGTAATACATATCAAGGATGAAAATTCCATGAAATTTCACAAAATCTAACTATCTCTAAAAAAAGTGTCATCATTTTATTTTATTTAGTACATATCATAAATTCTGCTAACACATCATGTAATACATCTAATAGCTTCACCATTAGATTATTTACATGTTTTAAGTAATCCAGAAACACAAGCTATGAACCTCCTTTACACATCCTGTATTCCACTTACATGGTGTGAAATTCCCATAGAAGCTCTTCTATTGCTTCAGAAACTATAAAAAACTCATAAAAACTCCACCATACATGTACAACCACCAAAAATGTCAAGGTACTAGTTCAAGAAATGTATATCTAATTACATCATATACCTATCAAATGATTCTAACCCTCAAGAATCCCAAAATAATCCCATATAGAAAGGGGTCCCAACAAACACCTTGTGTGGTACCTCACAAGGACCATTTGATACATGAAATGACACCACCAACCAAACATGCCAAGAAAAATGGCACAAACAATCTGGCATAGCCTCATCACCACATATTCACATCACCTAAACCATCCATCCTCCAGATATCCCAAACCAACCACCATCACAACCAAAAAAATGCACTACCCTGAACATGCGAATAAAATATTTCCACACTCATTATCAAGATACTCTCTGATCTCAGTGGAACAGACTCACCTACATGGGATTAATTAAAATGTGGGATAAAGAATCTCGATTAAGGATTAGTTCCTCTAATTTACATATTCCATAACATTATTACACATCATATATCACACAATAGGGAAGAACCACTCAATGGATAAAACAACAAGGTACCAAACATCACATCAAAACAAAATTAAAGGAAGGAAAAACTAAAAATAGATATGGGTATCGGGAACACATATGTGTCTCAAATTCATAATTAATCTTCTCCAGGACACCATGCATCTACAATACACAAACTAAAGAAATGACCCATACATGTAGCACTATCTCTTTCTGATCGTAGATCTCTCCTGGATTCTCCACAAAAATTGCATCTTCCTTGATATCAATATCACCCAAGTCAATGACATTAGAGTGATCATGAAGATACTATCAAAGTTGAATGATGTGGAATATTTCATGTGTCCTCTCTATATATGGTGGAAATGAAAACCAATTCACCACCTTGCTATCTTTCTCCAACACCTCAAAGGGAGCAACAAACCTAGAGAAATATTACTCCTTCAGCAAAACCTCCACTGCCCATCTCGTGTGGAAACCCTCAGAAACACATGGTTACCAACATCAAAATCTAGTGGCATCCTCTGATGATCAGAATAAGACTTATGTCATTCCTAAACTGATTTCATCCTTTCATGAACAATATGAACCTTCACTATTCTACACTTCACCACATTAGGTCTAGGAACTTCTGCCTACACAACCTTCATCTGATACAACAGAGAATGAAAGAGTCACCCATATAAACCCTCTAAAAATGAATTCCAATGCACGAGTGTTATGTATTATTATAAGAAAACTCAATAAAGGGTGAGTTTCATACCCAAGATCCACCAAAGTATAATACTAATTCCCTAAATATATCCTCTACCATCAAGACGGTCTGTCATGTCTTCCCATATGTTTAAGGGTGGAATGAAGTGTTGATGTGTAACTGAGTGAAAAAAACATGTGGTAACCCATACTTACTTGTGAGATAAATTGTGAATTCTGATTGAAGACAATTGACCTCATAACCGCATTAAATCACACCACCTCATCCACATACTTTTAGCTAATGAATCAACTTTACCCAACTCCTTCATCACAATGAAGTGGGTTGATTCATTATCTGATCCATGATCACCATGATAGAATCAAAACATTTTATTTATTAGCGTAACCCTATGAATCAATTCATTGATATATCATCCCACTTTTTCTCCGGATCATCCAAAGGCTCAAACAAAACTCCAGGGACATGATGCTTGGCTTTTATAAATTGGAAAACCAATCACTTCTCAACAAACTCCTCCCCCTAATATTTTATCCTTGGACACCAAACCCACATCCTCAAGCCACATTACATATTGGATACTCTTAGTTGTGCCTACAAAGGTGAGCTTTGAAAATCATAATGGGAACCCTCATGGATCACCACCAGAACAAACATCCTCCCACAGAGCAACATTCCATTTTGACCATCCACTAACTACCCCTCCGGAGCATCACCAAGTCAAAGAAGATCATACATCACCTCTACCACTAAGTGTTCCCACTAACACTCCTCCACATTCTGTTGAGAACACTTTGGTGTATTGAGTTATATTTATTGTCAAAGATTTAAATGATGATAAATATGAAGAAGGAGCTAGGCTTAGTCCAAAGTTAATAGAGAATGGACAAATCAGAAAATTGTTGTCTAGTTCTTAATGTCCAAATAAATAGTATCAATTAGTTATATATTAATTACAACATTGATGTAGCATCCCTTTATGGATGATTAGAGGTATTAGGAATTGATAATCCAAAATGAAAATGAGGAAGAAGAAGGTTTAAGAAGAGGTCTGGCTTACTAGGTGGCTATGCATCTTATTTGATGTTAGTAGTTATGTTAAGACCTTTTTAATGGCTTACATTAAAAAATTGTCCATCCCATGAGATGGATACCTAGCCTTAACCCAAGGCACATGTGAGACCATAGGGGTCTACCACACCTATAGGGAAGCTAGGAAGAGCCATACCAAGTGAGGAATAGTGGATGCAGACTGCACACCATTGTGCAGGGTGACATAGAGTCATGTATGCATAGGGTGGGCATAGAACTCACCCACAGAACACAGTATGGTGCACTACCATAGAGAGGGTAGGAGAGTTCGAAGCTAAGGATGGAGTGAGTTGATAGTTAAATCGCGGTGTTTCCACATATCTATTTCGATGTGGGAATCTTTTTTTAATGAACAAACTAATCGTAGCCATCCATCTGATCCAGCACACAATATTATCCACACAGCTTATCCAGCGACCTGCGATCTAATCACCATCGTCCATGACCGATCTAAGTCGATCCCATGGAAGTAGAGAAACCACATTATCATCTTCAACATCCAAACCCATGATGGGATCCCGATACCACAGTTTGATAGAGCGAGGATGGACCCACCTTGTTTGAGCTTCAGATCATCACTAACATTCCAATTCACTTTAATACACTCATATAGGAATCAGGAAATCATGCATGAAATTGTATTTTCATGCATGAAACAAAGTAGAGAAGTTTTAATGTGGACGAAGAAAATCAAGTTTTGAGGCCATGTATTTGAGCTTGGGTATTCAAAATCAAGCGTTGTAAATAGTCTTGAATGCATGCATGTTATGTTTCCATGAGAATGGAGAAGTTCACGTGAATGAAAAAGGAAACAACCATGAATATCTGCGTATCTCATACCTGTGGTTTGAATATTTTAAAACTGTGATATTTGTGGAATATCTTGAGGAATTTGATTGAAAAAAAGATTTGATCTCTTCTTATAAAAAGAGAACCACCAATCTGAGAAGAGATTACTGCTCCCAATCTTTGAAGAGCTCATGTTATAAGAGACAGAGTCTCCTCGAATTTCATATTTGTGAATTAAATGCAAGTTTTTCGAACCATTATGGGATTATAAATAGTAAACCCCAAACCACTCTTGGTTTTGAAAAGTGAAGGAGTTATGTATACCACTCGTGTTCACAAATAAGGAGAGACGCAAACCACTCTTGGTTTGTGAATCATGAAACCGCAAACCACTCTATGGTTTTACAAAAAAAAGGCAGCACATTCCGATCAAGATTCACGAAGAAAGGTACCACGTACCATCCTGGTCTGGCTAAGAGGAGAACCATGTACCACTTGGTACCTGAAGTTGGTCTGCACTCTTTGTGATCATAAGTTCCATGCATCCCTTGTGTTAGGAGGAGCTGTGAACCATCCTTGTTTATAACATAGACTCTCACACTCTGTGTTTTAAGAACTGTGTAAATCACATGCATGATGCCCATGAAAATCATGCGAATGCTTTGATACACCCAAGTGTGCAAGAACAATAAAAAAAGTACAACCATTTGAGTTTACAAAAGATATCATACTAATAAATATAAATAAGTAAAGTAGATAGTGTGTGTGTTGAGAAAGGGAGAAGAAGGTGATTGCCTGAAGAAGGATCGTACATACATGGATGCGCTCATATGATTTATTTGAATAAACTCAAGGATTCATGTGTGTGTAATGGAATGTGGAGGTTGCATGTATGATGTACATGAAAACACGTTCATGAGTTGTGAAGGAGTGAAAGTGAGAAGATTACACATTATCACTTTCATATGTAAAAGGGTGCAATTCAGTTGAACAAATATTAACTACACCAGGAGAAAGAGAGGTAGAAGAAGTGGATAGTGAATGCACACTTTCATTCTTGCATGAATACCTATGAAGAGGACCAAATTTTAATGATACCCAGTATAGAGATCCACACTACTTGAACAATCACAAAGGTACATGTGATTTTTTCTGAAAAGAAGAAGAGGTTTTAGTTCATTTAGTAATTGCACTAAAGAAGAAAACTGAATATAAAGGAGCATAAATTCGGGAATTTGATGCAAGAAGTGTCTCGTGTTGAATAGAGAAAAATAATTCCATGATAATATGTTGTAGAGACCTTCAAGTCAATAAACCGAGTGAAATATCATCCAATGCAGTAAGCAAGTGGCAGTCAACAGAAGTGATATGAGTGAAGAAATAAACTATCCCTAAACCTTTGTAAAGTCAGTGTGCCTGGGACAAAGTTATTGTGCCCGATGTTTTGTAATATATAGATAGTGAAGATTAATGGAATTTGGTATGACTGGAAACCTATCAGCATATACTCCTTGGATGTATACCTTAGTGGTGATCCAAGTAAAAGTGATGTGTTTTCCTTCTGCATGTGAATGTGTTAGTTACTGCACATATCCATCATAAAAATTTAATTAAGTTCCTACCAACATGGAGACAAGATCCATTAGTTTCAAGAGAAAACGATGACACTCTGATTCACCCCCTCTTCGGGTGGTCTGGGGTCCTTCACCTTCCACATTAGAGAATACTATTCCATAATTTGAAATAAGTATCCTCTACTATAAACCACCCTTACATATATGTGTAAGGATTCAAAATCCTCCCCTCTTTTCAAAAAATCCTCAAACTTTTGAACATCATCCGTCCCTAGCTTCCTTCTCAATGTTTCTTCCACAACATTCCCTTTTATTAAGGTTTTGGAGACATTAAAATCCTAATCCAGAAGAAAAACCATCCACCTCTATTGCCTTAAATTCATACCACACTAAGAAAATATATACCTAAAACTCTTGTGATATTTGATGACCAAAAAATTTTCCCAGTGAGGTAATGCCACCACAACTTTAGTGAAAACACCACCACCACCAACTCTAGATTATTAGTGGTACAGTTACACTCATGGGGACATAACCTCATAGATCCATAATAGATCATTTTACACTATTTCATTATCACACATCCCAATCCTAGATGACAGTCAACATAAAATACCTCAAATATCACGCCCTCCTTAGGAAACTGAAGTACTGGATAACATACCAACATACCCATCAGGAAACCAAATGCTACCTGACATTGATTATTCCACACAAAATCCTTGTTCTTCATGTCAATTTTATTAGTGGGCCTCCAAATTGAGAGAATTAAATAACCAAACTTTGATAATATCCATTAGGATAATGACAACTTTGATCCTCTACCAAATTAGTTGGAAATTACCAAGAAATAATTACCTCATCTTTTAATGGGTCTACTAACCCTGCTAAGACACTGTATAAAAGGGGAAATTCACCTATCATGTCCAAAACATACACTTGGACAACTTTCTAGAGATCTAGTGGTGTTGAAGAACCAACAAAATGGCTCTAAGATGATTTACATAGTCATAAAATGACTTTGAGTGGATCAGTATATCATCGATGAACACGATGATTGACTAGTTCCAGATCTGATGAAATATAGATTTCATAAGTACCATGAACATGACTTTTGAATTCATAACATCAATAAACATGAATATAAACTTAAATTGACCATTAGCACATATAAAAGAATTCAAGGGGATATCACCCCACTTGACCCTAAACTAGTGATATATAGACCACAAATAGATTGTAGAAAACCAAATTTCCACTTTCATCTGGTCAAAAGATCATATATCCTTGGAAGATGGTAATTATTTTAGATCGTTACCTAATTAAACCTTCAATAGTCTATACACAACTTCAAAATACCATCCAAATTCTTGGAGAACAACACTAGATCTCCCCATGACGACACACTAGTATAGAATAAACCCTTATGAATCTGGTCATCTATTTGAGTCCTCTACTCCCACAACTAAAAAGTAGTCATTTGAAAATGATCCATCAAAATTGTAGATGCACTAGACTGTAAGTCTATCCAAAAATGAACATAATGTTGAGTGGGTAACATCAAAAACTCCTCATTAAAAAACATCCAGAAACTCCCCAACAACAACGGGGGCCTCCACTATTCTAGAATCTAGTGATTCTTTTCAAGAACCTATCCATCAATGAAATAAGGGGCTCCAAATGCCAGCCTTCCAATAGAAAACCCCATAGGCCAATGAAAACCGCACATTGACCATCCACATCCAACAATACAACTCTATTAAAATTAAATAAATAATATCATGTATGAAATAAAAATAGTTGATGTTGAGGAAAACATCATGCGACTTCATTTGTAGCAAGAAAGACCCCAATGAGGCTAATGTGGCCCCATCATCAGTCTACACCCCAAGCACACATCAAAAAAGATTTTTTGGCCTCTTATTAGTGTAGTTAACACTAGGGGATTGATATTATGGTTAACTACCATTTATTATATCAATATTTCATTTCATGAGATGACATTTTACAATTTGAAAGATATTTTGGGGTTTATTTCCTTGGAAATAAGAACATAATACCTAAAAAACCGATTAAAATAAGAATTATTCTAATCCACTTGTTATAATTATTCATAGGTTCTTCCTAGGATACTCTTACTGTGTCTCATATCCAGGGTACAAACATCAAATAAATGGGTGAGAAAAATGCCTATAAAAGGAATAAACAACGGAAACACTTAGAAAGTGAGAAAGAGGCATATACATAAGGAGTGATAATATGAATATGAGGCATATTATAAAATAAATATCATTAATAATAACATATAAATATAGATAAAATAATAAAATAAGACATTCATAAGCATATCACAAAATCTTATCACCAAGGTGTCATAATTCATAATTAATGATGTTATTCAGAAAGCTATCGTAAGTATTCCATCTATAGAGAGTAGTTTTTCAAAAAATTAATTGAATAACTATCAGGGAGAATCCTTCATATTTCTTAAATCATGTGATCAACATTGAACACAAATAAAATCATTTAATACATGACTTGTGGAAATAAATAACAGGTTTTGTATAAAAAACATTATGTAAAATGTTTATAAATTAATGATCATAACATCATTTTTAACCCATGAAAATGGAATATGGGTTTAATATTTATAAATAATAGAATAAATATGGTATTTTTATATATAGGTGAATTCCTAGGCAATTGGAATAGTTATGGGTATTTACAATATGAAAATTTGTCACCAAAAAGATAAAAAACAATGAAATGATTTCAACAGCATAATGATATACAACATGGATTATGGGAAAAGAATAATGAGATAGATTGAAGGTATCCCATTGGTAAATCACAATATTGGAAGTAAAGGGGGGAAAAAGAATGAATAAAAATAAATAATTTGGGCACATATAAGACACAAAATAAGGTTGTACTTGAATGAAAAAGAAGAAGAGGAGGATTCCATTACCTTGAAGAGTTGCTTCCTAAATCATGGAGGGGGAAACAAAAAGACCATAAATACACCTTAGGGAAACTTATAGTCACTCCATTAAAGGGAAAAATAGATAAAATTAATGAATTCAAAATTTTTATTAGAGAGTTGAGGTGGGAAGGAGTATTTATACTTGAGGAGTGGTGGAATTAAGTGAATAAAGAAAATAATATTTTATATTTGAGGCTAACCATTGTTGGGTAGAAAAAATTTCAATACTTTTGGCTGAAAATTAATGTTTTCAAGTATAGTTTATGTCATTAAAAATAAATAAAAACCCCATTTAACATTGTATTTTTAGGTATTTTAGGAATTTTTCATCTAACATTAACCAACGACATTATTTTATCTATATCGTAGTAAAACTTTTTTTTACCATGGAATATTTTTATGAATAAAAATAAATTTGACCTTATTTCCAAATTTGGAGCTTTAAATTACAAATATGCAACCCATTTTATGTAATTCAATTTATAAAAGTGGAAAAAATATATTTTAATGTGATACATGTATAACTCATAAAAACATTTTTTTGAAAACTTAAAATCATGGTATTCAAGAATTATATGAATTTATTTATAATTTTAAAAAATTATGTAATATGTTGTTATATAAATAATTTATTAAATATTGGGGATTAATTTTTTTTAAATATTCATCATGTCCTAATTACCTCATAAGAGTAATTTTATTTCATAAAAAAATATTTTTACTTTTTACCACAAAAATCAACTTTTTTTAAAAAATATTCTCTAAATCCAACCAAATATATTTCAAATGTGTAGATATAAAAAATAACACTTATATAATCAAAATAATACTCTAAATATGATAATCCTTTGTTTTAAATAGAAATATTCATTTATTCAATATTAACTATTTTTACGATATAAAAAACTTTTTGACAATTATAAAAGTTTCTTTAGACATAACTACTTTATATTATCATCTAAAAGTGTTTTATAAGATAATTTCTCTAAAATATATTTTATTTCAAACAATTTAACTTATCATATTACATTTTTTAATGGAATATAATTATTTATCTAGTTTCTATAAAATAATCCCAATGGTCACTTTACTGCGTTGATAAAAAAATATTGAACAACTTTAGTCTTAATTAATTGTAATAATTACAATTGGTTGTATTGTCCAATGATACTCTTGTTGAATAGTAATAAATCCTGATAAATTTCCTATCATAATATCATCATTACTCACTACATTTCTTACAATGGTTTTACACATCCTTTGATAATGTATTTTGTTTTCCTAATGCATATTTTTCTTTTTTACAATATTTATGATAGTGGTGATCTTATTAGATTAATTCATGTTGAAGGAGTTTGTTTTATTATTTAATGTTTATATCCCATTGTTGTTCCTAGTTTAAATGGTAAAAATTTTTGTGTTATTTATAAAGTACTCATGAAATGAAGAATTATTTTTATTTCATTTTATTGTAAAACATAAAAAAATCTACCAAGAGGAAATAGATCCATTAATAAACGTATAACATTTTCTAGGTCATTATATTCATCCCCCTTAAATAATTTTCTCTATTGAAATTTTATTTAATATATTAATGTGAAAATAGGAGAGGGTATTTCTACTTCATGGGTTCTTCTGGTTCCTAAGTAGCCTCTTTAAACTTTTTATTTTTCCACACAACCTTTAAAAGAAGTAATATATTTCTCCTCAACACTTGTTCCCCTATGATAAGGATCAATATTAGTTACACTTCACATGACAAGTCATCTTCCAAATTTACACCACTATTATTAGGTCTATGTGGTGGTATAGACATATAATTTCTTAGTAGGGACACCTAGAAGACATCATGGATGTTGGAAAGATTTGGATGTAGGGATAAACGATATAAAAATTCCCCATCATACTATAGAATAAAAAATGGTCTATTGTACCTTGGATTTAGTTTCCCCTTATTTCCAAATATAATATCTCCATTCTATGGAGGTATATTTAGGAAAACATGATCCCTGAACTAAAACGTTATTCCTTCCTTCATTTATTTATATTACTTTTTTTGGACTTTGATAATCCTTTATGTGTTTCTAAATCACTTGAATCATTTCTATAGTTTCCATAATAATGTCTCATCCCAACAATTTCCCTTCTCCAAATTTAACCTAAAATGTTTGATTTCTACACCTTTTTCCATATAGATCTTCAAATGGTGATAACTGAATTCTTGAGTAGATACTATTTCTATATGATAATTTAGTAAGTGGGTGATTTTTATCTGAACCCTCTTGAATATTAAGTGAGATAGCCCATAAAATATCTACCAATTATTGAATAGCCCTCTCATACCATCGATCAGTTTGAGGATGGTATATTATTCTCAGGTTTACATTTTTATTTATATGATTTTGAAATATCCACTTAAATTTAGATGTAAATATTGGATCTCTATTAGAAACATTCAACATTGGTACTCCAAGGAGCCTCAATACTTCATTGATATAAAGTAGATCTAGGTGCTACCAATGGAAATACTCTATTATGGAATTTAAATGAGATGACTCTATTAATCTGTCAACAATTACCCATAAAAAATTGTTACCCTATGCTATATTGGGATGTGACAATGTCCATAGCTATTTTATTCCACTTAAAAGTAGATATAGATAGTATCTATAATACACCTTTGGGATGTTTTCTCCCTACCATTACTTGTTTACCTACGATGGAACTTCCAGTGTAATAAAAAATATCCCTTTTTATATTATCCCACTAATAACTATCACAATGGTCCTTATACATTTAGTATTTTATTGTGTATAGAGAATGTATAGCTATAAGTTTCATCCATCAACCCCTTTATCTCATGAATAGATGGAATAAATAGCATTGTACAAAATTTCTTCAAACATTCTTGATCAATGTTGAATTTATGAATCATCCCATATTTCATAGCCTCTATCATCTTTTTCATTAATGGATCATCTCCTTGATCTTTCTTGATATTCTTCAGTAATGTCAATTTAGAAATAATTTAATTTATTAATTATGATGTCCCTCCCCTTAAAATTCTCATTTAATACTCATAATCATATGAAAACCATGATATTTTCGAGTCAGTGCATCTATGACTTTAGTTACTCTTCTATAGTGACAATTAATTGACCAATCAGAGTTTTAAAGAAGATCAAATGGTGTACTTTGTCTCATGTTCCATTCATTCTGTGTGAATATATACATTAAAATTTTTTGGTTTGTTTATATATCACATTTCACCCATTAATATAGTGTCTCCATATCTTCATAGAAAAAATAACTACATCTAACTCCAAATCATCGATATGATAATTATATTCTTGACTGTTTACCTATCACGATGCACAGAAAATCACCTTTTTATTTTTCATGAGTACAATTCCAAGTAATTTTAAGTTTGCATCGCCAAAAATCATTAACCCTTCCATATCAGTGGTTAAAGTTACCACAGGTGCACTAATCAACATCCTCTTCAATTATTGGAAGATTTTTTCAGGATCCTTTTTCTAGATAAACATAACTCCATTTTTTGTTAAACTGTTTAGTCAATAATATCGACATAAAATTTCATTAAAAAACATCATATAGTATCCTAATATACTAAGGAATCTATGAATATCAACTATAGTTGTTGTATGTGGACACTCCTCTACAGACTTTTTCTTTACTAGATCTACTGAGATTCCATCTTTTGATATGATGTGTCATTAGAATGGAAATTTTTGTAACCAAAACACACATTTTATAAACTTATCAAAACAAATATCCCCATAGAAGTTCTTATAATGACCCTTACATTATCTTCATTCTCTTCATGGATTTTGTAATAAATTAGAATATCATCAATAAATTCTATATTGAAATTATCAAGGTAGTCCTTAAAGACTCATTTAATCAAATCCATAAATATGACAAGAGAATTGGTTATGTTGAAAGGCTTTATGAAAAAAATCATAATTCCAATATCGTTCATGGAAGGTGGTTTTAGGGAAATCTTCTATCTTCACCCTTGATTAATGATACTTAGGTCAAAGTTTAATCTTGGAGAAGAATTAGGACCCATGAATCTGGTCAAATAAATTATCTATCCTTGGGAGAGGGTACTTGTTCTTTACTAGGGTCCTATTAAGTTCTCTATAATCAATTCATATACATAATGATCCAACCTTCTACTTTATAAATAGAATAGGTCCTCCCCAAGGAGACATACTTGGTTAGATAAGGGCTATCTTCAAAAGTTCATGAAGTTGTTTTATTAATTCCTATATCTCCACATTGTCTATTCTATATGGAGTCGTTGATATCATCTTGGATCTAGGTATGAGTTTAACGGGAAACTCTACATCTCTTTCTAGGGGAGGTCTACGTAACTCTTTTGGAAATATGTCAATGTATTCATATACTATGAGGAAATTTTCTCTCTTTATACATTCATTCCATTATCCATCTTCACTAATAATATCCACAAATAGGGCTATGATAGGTTCTTCTAGACATTCTCAGGCCATGATATATCTCCATTGAAAATAATTATAGGTATTCCATTCAAGAATATTGAAATTTCCTTATTTCTAATTTTTTTTTTGCATTATACTTTAATTGCTAGTCCACCCACAATATATTATTGAATTATACCTGGGGAATGAATACTAGATTCTTGATGATATTTCACTCACCAAATCTATCACTAGAGTTTCTATATACTGTTGATGTTAGGATAATCCATCTAGTAGTCTTGATTGATAACTATAATTATATCATATCAAAGATTGATTCTATATTCTTTTCAAACATGTTTGAAAAAAAGGAATGTGCAGAATCAAAATAAAAATTACTTGCTAGGTTTTAGAGGACAATGAGTATACCTTACACCACATCATTTGGAGCCGCTACATCAGCTGTTGCATTTCAATATTCCTAAACATACTCCATTGTCTTGCACTGAGGTTGATGGTGGTTCCCTAAATTATATTCATATTTGAAAATTGATTAGAAAAGTTCCTAAATTTACACAATTTAAGCATTGAAATCAAATATGGGATTGCACAATATTTACTTTTTTGTTAGTTTTGAGAAACTGAGGCTACACCTCACAATGAAAGTTCAATGATATGTGGAAATCTCTTCTCCACATTTATCACTTTCCACTCTAAAATAAGAAGTCCCCCAAAGTCTTCTCCCCACATTTTCTTCATGTGGAATGTTTCACTTTCATTCCTTTTCTTTAATGATAAAAATTATTACCTAATTTTGGATCCATTTCTATCTTATTTTAATTAGACCTATGTTACCAATGCATCTCTAAAATCTCATATTCAGCCTTCATTGAACTGCTTACTAACTCCACAAATATTTATTTATTCCTGATCTTCAAAATTCCTCCAAAGAGGGGTTCTCAATATGCTGAATAACTTCTTAAACTTTCCATTAGGATTAATAAAAAATCTATATGTTTATTGAGAATGTATTTAAATTTCAATTTCATAGATTCCCACTGATTTATTTTCCTTCTAATTTAGCTCGAATTTTTATCTCTCTATTTTTTCCACATGAAATGGGTAAAAAATTTATTAAATAAATATTCTTCTAAACTCTTCCCACTCCATAGTATCAGTATCACCTTTTGGCATTGTGTTTTTATTTAGTGCGCACCACAAATCAAATTATCATTCTAATTGGTATAGTTCTAGTGAGAATTTATCTAGATCTAAACAATGGAATACAAAAAATTTCTTTAAATAGAGGAAATACATTGTTAGTAATCAATATATTGGTAGATACACTAATTTAATGTGGTTATTGATTCATGAAGCATTCAACTTGTAGTTTTTCCTTCTTTTATGATGTAAGATGATTCACATGGCTTCATTTTTTGTTCCTGATTAATCAAATTTATTCACCATCATCATGAAGTTTTCAAATCCATATCCCCCATATTGGAAATCCCAAATTCAAATCAACCATTCCATCCATTATTTTCTTGAGTTATTCTCTTTCCATTCATTTTCCTCTAGGAGTAGAAAAACTAATTCAATAATTTTTTACTATTGGGAATCATATAATAACAATTCAAAAGGAATTAATAATATTAAAACATCATAGTATCATCCTTCTAGGATTATATACTTAAATCTTATTAATTCTTTTACATTATATTTATATCCCTCATATTGGGTTGTACAAGCTTGTGATTAACCGAAGAATATCCTCGAGTATTGTAAAACTAGGTGTGATGAAAGCCCCCGTTGTCATGTACCAATTTTCTATCATGTCTATATCAATATATATTTTTTGGTTGTTACCCCTAAGTATATCTATGTTGGATCCATATCCAATTGTTGTATCCATATAAGGATGTACTTTCTAGGAACCCAGTTACTTAATACATACAAAACTAAAAATATGTTTTTACTATATATAGAATTAAACATTGGGATTTTAATAAATTTTTATAATCTTAATTTTCAAAAATAAATAAACCATAATTTTATACCAACTATGAAAACATTGATTTTTATTATATAAATATTTCAATTCATGATATAATGTTTTAAAATTTAAAAGATATTTTGAGGTTTAGTGTCTTGGATATATGAACATAATACATCAAAAAGACATAAACATAATCATTATTTTAATCTAATTGATATACTTCTTATATATGTTATTACTAGGTTACTCTTACTGTGTCAAATATCATGGGGGAATATATCAATGAATCTGATTGATCATATAGCTCATCAATAGAATAAACATATGATACACTTTTCTTGTGAGAAAGAGACATATAAATAAGGCATGATAATTTTAATGTGAGGGATATAATAATAGAAATAAAATGAATCATATAATGGAAATGTGGATATAACATAAAAATTGGGCATTCATAATCATATAATCATAGTTTATCAGCAAGGTGTAAATAATCATAATTACTGAGGTTATTATCCATGTTATTGTAAGCATGTCATATATAGAGATTAATTAATTAACAAATAAATTTGAGATATGTCAAGGTTCACCCTTCAAATGTATTAAATTATGTGGTCCACATTGAACATAAATTAAATAATTTGATCCACATCCCATGGAAATAAATAAGGTATTTTATGTAAGAATAATTTTGTATAAAGTGATTAAAGTCTTCAAAAAAACATCATTTTAACCAATGAAATGGAAATTTTGGGTTTTATATATTTAAATACTAGAATAAATAAGGTATTTTTAAATATAGGATAATTACCATGGAAATGTATGAGGTTTGGGTGTTGACAATAAGAAAATATTTCATGAATGTGATAAAACTTCAGGACATGATTTTGACAAAAAATGGTATACAAATTGGATCATGGGAAAAGAATAATGAGATAAATTAGAGGTATCCAATTATTAAAAAATCCATTATGTAATTTGATTTAATAAGAAATATAATGAATCAAAATAAATTATTTGGAAACTTAGATGATTCATAATAAGGATATACATGAATGTAAAAGGAGTGGAGGATGATTCCCTTACATGGAAGAGTTGCTTCATAAATCATGGATGGGAAAAACCAAAGAAATTTATGACACCTCAGAAAAAACATTATGGAACTATTTTTGTGGTTAAATTAAAATAAAATCATGTATTTTAAATTTTGAGTGGATATTAGGGGGCGATCAGGGGGTATTTATACTATAAGATGTTTTTCTTTAAGTGAATATAAAATGATTGTTTTTTATTTAAGGATAACCACTATTGGGAGGAATTAATTCCTAAATTTTTAATTTTAGAATTAATGTTTTCAAGAATGCTTTAGTTCAGTGAGAAAAAAAACTATCCACTTAGTGTTATAGTTTTTAGATATTTTAAACTTTTACCTTTTAACTTTAACCCACTAAATTATTTCACCTATTATGCGATAACTTTTGTTTCACCATAGTATGTTTTTAGGCCTAAAAATTAAATTAAAATTATAACCTAATTCAGATAATATAATTTAAATTTTTTAATCAATCTTACTTAATTCAATTTATAAAATTGGAATAAGTTAATTCAATTGTGATACACATATAACTCATAAAATAGTTTTTTAAAGAGTAAAATTGTGGGTTTTGAAAATGATAAGCATGTGTTTATAAATGTAAAAAATTATGTACTATGTTGTTTATTAAACAATTTTTCATTATGAAGAGGGATAAAAAAATTTTAAGTCTTGATAATTTACTAATTACATTATAAGATCTATTGTATTTCATAAAAATAATATTTTCATTTTTTGACCCAAAAATTATCTCTTTTAGAAAATAATTATAAATTCACCCAAAGATATTTCTAATGTAATGAAATGAAAAATGACAAATATTTTAATCAAAATAATTATCTAAATATGATAATAATTTATTTTAAATAAAAAATATTCTCTATTGAATATTAATCGATTTAATAGAATAAAAATCTTTTTAAAAATTATAAAAATTACCTAGGAATTCTCTAGTTTATTTTATCATTTGAAAGTGATTTATAAGACAATTTCAGTAAAATATCATTTATTTAATACACAAATTTTTTCTATATTAAATAAATTTAATGGGAAAAACTATTTTTCATAGTTTTTGTAAAATAACTCCCATGGTCACTTTATTGCGCCATCAACAATAATATTGACGAATCATCTTATTAATTAATTATCATAATTCCTACCAGTCATGTTGAAAATTAACTTCTTGTAAAATGGTCATATTTATTTAAAAATATACTATCATTCTCTCATAATTACTCTCTACATTTCTAACAAAGGTTCTTACACATCCTTTGATAATTTCTATTGTTCTCCTTATGCTTCTCTTCCTTTTAACGATCTTTATAGAAAGGTAGATCTTCTCAGGGGATTTAAAGACTATGGATTTTCTTGTATTGAATTTACTATTATTTAATGTGTATATCCCATTTTTGTTCTTAGTTTTACTTGTCCAATTTTTTTGATGTGTTATTTTCTCATGAAATGAAATGGAAATTTTATGTTTTTTATTATAAAATATAATAAAAAGGTTTTGGGAGGAATGAGATCCATTAATAAAAGAAGAAACGTTTATAAGCTGGTACATATTTCCTCTCTAAATCTATTCTTAGAGAATGCACTAGATTGGGTGCAACAACGAAGTGTGAAACTCATGAATCAAACAACGCACTAACAGGGGTACTAAACAAAGAGATTATGCCTTAGAAAATCATTGGCCCCTATGGAATTACCATCTCCACTATATGAAAATTACCATTCCCAACTTATCTACATTTCTAAACAAATATCATCCCCATGAACATGCTCAGGTCATGGTCCTAGAACATACATAACATTCTCATGTAGGCCTCTACATGCTCCATATCCACTGGGTGGGGGATAACCCTACTGTATGTACTACTAAAATGGTCTCATAGGAGAATGGTGCTGAGGATGGAGATGAACTAACCAGACATCAATAAACCAAGCTAAAGGACCTCAAGACACCGTTTTTAATAATGGAAATGAGAACCATATGCAAATAACATTTTAAAAAATCCACAAGGAAGAGAACAAAAGCAATTGGCCCTAGAATGCTGACAAGGAAGTTACTAAGGCTGACTCCCTGGTGGTTGAAACCTTGATGGTCATGGTTCTTGAGACCTTCCACTAATAACTCTTAAACTTGTGTAACAATACTGATTATCTTCACATGGTAAACCTACTCATAAGTGCATCTACTTGATCACCTCCGCCTTCTTCTAAACCTCAATATACATTGGTGATGTAAAATAGTTAATTCATAATGGATAGAAGGACTATGTTGCACCCCAAGTCATATTGAATGAGACACATAATTTGAAAAAAGACATAGGGAAATCATAGAAGGTATTTAAACTTTATTCCCAGATCCCACACTAACATACTCCCATGTGGAAGAGAAAGAAGATCCTATATTATTAAATCCCTCATGGTTGAAGAAATTAACTCTTCCAAAACCTAATTTTGAAGGTAATCCCATGAAACATATTCCGTCTTTTTCTCTCCTAAATATATCATCTACCATTGAAAAAATCTCCCAATATCTAACTAACTTTCAAAGTGAGTAATTGTCCAACCCGAACTCAGATCATACTCAAAGTGATTTCATGCTCCACCAACTAGCTCTTTGTATGTACATCTAAAATGCTGCCTCATAATCCATAAAATCCTTCCAATGTAAAGTGTGAAACTACCTCTACCAATGATAATCCTTATAAACTATATTAACCTGTTAGACCTTAAATTCTTAATTCATAAGAATATGATGAACAAGTTCCATAAATGAAAGAAAAATAATAATAATTTCTTTATTCTAGTAGTATGGAATTTCATTTAGATTCTTTTTAATTCCCTTTATTCATTGTATCCATTCCAAAACAACCCAATTCAAAAAATAAGAAAAGTCATCATGATGTATATGCCTTTACTAGGTATATACCCTAAAAAATGTTCCGCCTCACTTTTTAATTCATTATGCTCAGAGTCCTTTTCACTGGACCACATGGGGCATAAAATCCCATGTCCAAGCTGGTCTCCACATCCCATTTCATAACCCAAGGTAAACTAGCACTATTGTTATACCAACCCACGAAACCCTCACTATGCCTAAATCCAAACTCCAACCTCTCTCCAAACCTCTATTTAATGCCACTACATCATTACCCCTCCCTCTAAAGACACAATAATTTGGATGAGATAGAATTCCCTCCATGTCTCGCCTCCAGTAGGCCCCGGGTTGGCGTCTAACATTAAGGGTATAAAAAGTTCATTAAATTGGAGGAATTATTCTCTATCATAATGTAGTATTGAGATATAATATGAGTTCTCCACAGGAAACTTAATTAAATAATATAAAAAAAATAAAATCTATCCCATAATTCATGTATAAATAAAATAACAAAAATATAAGTATCTGATGTATTTACCTAGAAGAAAAGATAAAGAAGTGACTTAGTTGCTATCCAAGGTTTGAGCTAGTAATGTTCAATATAGTCCACATAATATGCTTGGAAAACTGAGAATTGTATTATATTTATTGGGTGAGAATTCATGTATTCTCAATAGGAAAATCAAAGTATCTTTTCCACATGCGAAAGAAGCATACTAATTACCCCATGAGAAAACAACAAAACTAGAAACACATAAATATGTAAAAATTCAATCCCAAACCTCACCATGGAATTCTCACCGAATAAAGAATGAATTTTAATATTATATAACATGAATCACCTTGATAAAGGGTACCCTGTACCACTTTCCCACTATAATTACACTATCAAACGTCAATGTCATACATTATAGTGCTTCCATATCTTTTAATGCCACACTGCCCCAAAAAGACGTTCATAACACTTCTTGCCTAAAGAAACCTAGGCTCACCACCCCACAAGCGGGAACATCACATCTCGCTCAAAGACACCTGGGCCACAACACATCCACATCCATAATAAGAGAAGTAGTTTATCATGTACATGAAGGACATCGACCTCATTCCATCCCCCTACCACACATATTCCACAACATAGCCACCTCATCTCATATTATTCTTCCCAATGACGCATGGTCTTATAACATCTCACTCGAAGTCACCTAGGATTGGTTCCCACAAGCACAGTCATATCACTTCTCACGTGAAGACACATGGGATATCACAACCACCATCAAGTGCACTAAAAGTCCTCCTACCATCACATCTGTTGAAATAACTACATCACCTAGAAGAGTGAGCTTGAAAGTGTTGGGACCCAACGATATGTCTTGCTCAATGGATGTTAGGAATAATATCCCCTATATAAATATGACTGTTGGTACTTAATTCTCGATGTGGGTGGAGTGCATATAGAAATAACAGGGAGAATTTAAGTAAATAAATATACCCACATGTAATTCTAACCCATGGGTTCACAAAAGAAAATAACAACCCACTGACAACATTCCCACTTTAAATACCACTTCTAAATGCATAACACCACACAAGTGACCAGACCGAAACCACTTTTCATGTTTCTAATAAAACCCATTGTCTAATATATTCATTTAATTATTAATCATTATCCAAATTTAACCAAATATTCCATATTTAAATTATTCATTATCCATTTCCATCCCATTAACCAGATCAAGCCCCAATCATTTGAGTCATTATTAAATAGTTATTCCTTACCTACTCAGACATCTAGCATAATGAAACAAAACAAAACAAGTAGTTTATCATCTCCATCACACTGTCTCATTACCCTAAATGTTTTACAAACAACCAGAACCTCACCACCCCAAAATCACATTCAATCAACTAACACATCACCACATCAAAATCATGGCCAAAAAACCACCACCACATGACCCCAAAATAATGAAAAAACAACCACCACATCACCACCCCAAAGGCATGAAAAAAATTCCACCACTCCATCAGCCCAAGAGCACAACCACATCTCACCCATCAGCCCACACCACATCAAAACCACACATCACCACCCAAAAATCAGAACACCACATCACAAGACATCATATATCATATTATATATTTAAAAAGTGATATTTTATTACATTCTTCTTTATTTTAGGGTAATTATCACACAATCCATAATTATAGGGCAACCAATTCATTAGAAAAATATAAGGGGTTATTCAATTTCCATTTTAGGGTGATATCACAAAAATCATAGCCTACAGAATAGCCACAACACATATCATCATGTGAAAACAAATCCCATAATGGGAACAATTTTCTGTGGTCATAAAACCATTATAATCTATCATATCACAATAATATCAATGCAGCAAAAAAACATGTGAATCATTTATCTTCCACCATTTAATTTCAACTTAACTAGGTATTTATATTTAATTAATCCAACATAACTATATCTCATTGATAAACAATAGTAAACCCATCATGCATGATACATAATAAATAGAAAAAGGGTATTCCCTACCCAAATTAATCCATTTCATGTCGCTAAGTACTGTATGGAGATTAAGAAATTCCTATAAAAAATCACATGGATAACCCATGGATCAACACACACCACACCAAAAATCCATCATAATATAAACCAACTCATAGCATAACCCAAAACAACACCACTATACCGGGTTCTTGAAAGAAGAACATGAGAAAACCACCAAAAAGGGAGATGAACATACAAAAAAAATTTAGTGGGGATAAAATGTAATCTACAAATCAATGTGAGAGGTAGTGTGATATAAGATCCATCAGTGTCACACAGGGATTTCAACAAAATGGGAGGGAGGAGGGTTCAGCTGAATGAAGAGAACCGATGAAAAAAAGAACTTAAAAGATGAAACCAATTAGTTTCATGTCATGTAAAATATATACATGACATGAATTCCCTGAGATTTTAAAAAATCCAATTTTTTCCAAAAAAGGAAAATCCTTGGCCTTTATTTAATAAATGTTGTGTATTTAACTTACACGGTGTGTAATCTATCTCACAGATTCCCCCTCAACCGATTTACAATCTATGAACTAGCTAACTACACAAGCTATGAACCACATTGACACGTTAAGTATTACACCTACACAAAATGAACTTCCGACAACAACTCTATTGTTACTCCATCCACAAAAAAACTCCCAAAACCTCCCTTGAACACCTACAACCCTGCAAAACAGTAATGTAATGGGCTTTGAATGAATGAGTGTAAATTTCAGATTTTTTTTTGAAATATATTGTTGCAAATTAATTTAAATTATTTGATTTCTTCAGTTACAAAAAATGAAAATTTTAGATTGCGCAACACTAAAATTATCTTTCATTAAACGTAACATCATGTTTCTTCAATAACTTGTGATACATGAAAGGCCGAGTCTTATTGGACAATAATATAGAGCTATTATTATTATTTAACAAGATATTTATCACTAAGCTGTTGGAATTGGTGGAATAAATAAGATTAATTAAATTATAAAAATATGATTTACACATTTATATATAATGAATTATTTGGTGGCCAATTAATTAGAAATGAAAATAAAATACTTTTGAATGAATAGATTATATTTTTCTTAAAAACTATTTTAATGCAGACCAATGTGTTCTGTACCAATAAATGAGAAAAGTTACAATCGATTTATTATATAAAAGATATATATATATATATATTACATATTCAATAAAATATTTTTACATTGATCCAATATATTTCATATTCATATTATAAGAACAAATCCAATTTTATAAAAAATAGCTAGGTTTTTCTAAAGGAAGTATTACAGTCTTTTACTGCCACACTTTTTAAAAAAACTGAAACAATTTAATTTTTTTTTGAAAAAATAGACATCATTTTCGAAATAGGTATTTAAAAATTATGTTAGGGAGAATTTTTTGTATTTTTTTTGAGAGGTTTCATTATTTTATGAATGGTGACAAAGTAAAGAATTTTAATTGAAAACATTCTTTTTGCCTAAATAATTTATAATGTTAAATAATATTTTGAATTTGTTTAAAAGTAAAAATAGTTCAATAATTAATCTATTAATACAATTTAGGTATCTTTAATCATTTTATATTGAATTTATATATAAAAACATAACAATTATTCGAAATTTTTCACATTAAAAACCTGCTTTCACATCATATCAGTGGGATTAAATTTAAATTAATTTCTGACACATCTGTGAATGGAATTTCAAAAAAAAAGAATCCATATTTGTAATAATAATAAATTTCATTATATAATAAGGTAATATTAATTTTTTAATATAATTGTTGGTGAAACTGCAAAAATTCATTAACATGATTGAGGTTAAATTGAGGTTTTCCTTATTACATGTGTTGGTATTACAATTAATTTTACGCACACAAGGGATTTTTATTTAATTAATAGAAATTAATATATAGAATTAGTTGGTCAATATTAACTAATAAATATATTTTAAATCATATTTTTAAATTGAATTGATATATAAAATGATACATGTCACCTTTGTTAAAACTATAAAGATAACATTGAGTACTATTAATGACTTAGGAATTACTTCATAAAAATGTATTTATTTTGTGTATGGGAGGTATTTATAGAATAATTAATCCTTCCCTCCATTATTGTTCAATTTTATAGGCACATGAGTTAATGGAGACCTCCCAATAGTTTTTAACTTTTGGTTTTGACAAAAAATTCCACTCCTCCTCAATTATTAAAGGTGACTCACTATCCCCCTCATTCACACCTCCCAAGTCTTTCAGATCAAACAAACCACAATAAAATCACATCATAACTTCCCTATTCTCATACTAGAAGACTAAATTTGTGTATAAAGTGATATATGGAAGTCCTACAGTGAAAACAAAAAGGAGTAACCTGAAAAGGGTTAACATTCATCAACATATTTTTATAATTTGTATCCTTCTCCACCCCATCAATTGTTCTTATACCATGATTATATAATTACATTAGTATACTAAATATATTTATCTGATGTTATGTTAAATTTAATACCTAAAAATAAACACACTTATATAAAATTGGGTTACGAAATAATCATTTTTCTGTACGATGGAGCCATCGAGCCTGTAGTTGAGTGGTAATGGCTCATACATTCCATCCAAAAGACCTCAGATCAAATCTGGGTAATCCCCTAGGATTTTTGAGGTGTAAGTTATGTATGGATGCCATAGGAAGGTGGTTATATAGTCATGATGTAGGTATGGGTGCAGTCCCTAGACATGCTCTTATAGTAAGACCTTTGGGCTAACAAAAGGATTTTTGACCACTAGTCCATTATAAAATAGAATGAGATTATCCCACATGAGATAAGGACCCCGAAGAGGAATTAGAGTAGTATAAGTGACCAGTAGACCAAACCATATTGGGATAATGAGTGGGAATGGAAACCACCATTGGTATTAGGCACTGTGAAACTCTTAATGGGAAAATTTTATCCAATTATCTATGCGAGGTGTGATGTTAGGCTCCATCAATGAAGCGGATACTTGGGTGGGGCAGTTCTAGTGTGTCGAGTATTTTGGACTTCCATCCATGTATTGGGACTTGTGCCTCTAGGACTATGGTCTATATAAGGGTTCCATATTAACCTAGTTAAAAACACGACTATCAAAAATAAAAATAAAAATAAAAATCTAAAGGCCTTCGGGACATTCCTAGTGTGTATAGAAAACTACAGCCCATCAAAACTATGCCATTCATTTTTCTATTACCAACAATCATGGTTGGGAATAAAGATTTGCATACTATATATATATGAAATTTATGAAATTTATAACATAATAATAACTATGGATTCATTTTATCATGTAACCCATTTTTAAATTTTATACTATAGTGGATATAGTAGAATCACTCATGTGTATAGTGTATTACCTCCTTACAAAGAAATGTGAAGTGCTTTTCACTAACGTGTTCTGTAGAAGGTAATAAGGGTAACTATAATGAATATATGTTATATACAATAAATCATTATAATATTCATGACATAACTGTTTTTTATATGTATAATAAAACATTTTATTTCTTACATTATCACTCATTGAAAAAGTTATAACGTCATTCGTGGATGTGTGTACTACCGCCTCATCGAAGTGATGTGATTCTTCTTTTTTTAATCACTACATCAAACGAATTATATATATATGTATACATAATTATATAATATGGTATTTATGATATAATGATAATTTTTGAAAGATGAATGCTACTTACCTTATTTCTATAATGATCATTGAAAAATTGGAACATTACTCATGCATACGTATGGTCCAACGTCTCCATGATTGTATTGTTGGTTCATTTTTCATAATCATCATTCAAGATTTTATTTAAAAGAGTAAATTATTTAAAAATATAATTATTATTTCTTGATTATTATTCTATATATATTTAAATAATAAATCCTTTGACCATAGTCAACTTACCCAAGTCATTTTTGACACATAAACCAAATATGGTCAAAATCCCTAAATTAAAATAAATTTATTAAATAATTGAATTTATCATGGTAATAAGTCAAAAAAGTTATAATAAACCTAAAATTGGTACTAAAGAAAGTAAATAATAAATATTATTCTATTATTCCGGAATATGAAGATACACATGACAATCTGGACTCAAGGTATGGAATTTTGTCTCAAGTTCCATTCATTTAGGAATTTTTAATGATTATGAACTTATATTCTGTTATAATGTCTATATATAGCCAGTTTGAGAAGTTATATCATTAAATTATATGTTATCAGGAAATTTTTTTAATTTTTTAATGTTAAACTTTCATGGGGCATATAATTCATGTGTTTTTCAATTAATGAATGACTTTTCAATTAAAAATTCATATTTTAATGTTTTCCCTCAAACTTTGTTTCTATTTCATTTACATTTTTTAAAATGATTTTATTAATTTTTTATATAGATATAAATGATATACATAATACATTTTATTTCTCTTTACATTATTTCATTGGTTTTTAGAAATGATTCTTTTTATATGTTTTATACAGAACGTTTCGACAAACAACAAAAGGGATTTTCTATTATTAATGTACACAAAAAATATGAATTTTCTTCCACCATGACTGCTATTTAATTTCTATCCCCCAATATAATATTTCAGTTTTCTTAAAATGAAAAACCCTCTATCCATTTTTTGGGTATTTTGCTATTTGAAATGGGTTTTTAAAGAAAATGGTGTACTGGTATTGAAAATGAGTTTATAAAAGAAAAAGGTATTTTTATTTGAAAATGTTTTTCATAGGGGTTTAAAATAGTTTTTTTAAATGGTTTTATGATGATCGTGATTTATTATTGAAATGGTACATGAGAATTATATGAATTGGGAGGTCCCGATACAACTTATATAAATACCTGAGACCCATCATAGCTCACTAGTGAGACCGATATATCTTATATGAAGGGTTAGTCCCGTAATTGATCCTGAGAAACGGGTGATCCCAATATAGATTATATGAAGAGTTGAGTGCCATTTTAGATCATGGGTGAGCCCAATATAGTTTATATGATGGGTAATCCCCCTTATATATCTTCAATGAATTGGGTAATGGTCATATTGGAAAAATATCATATGGTTATTCTAATTAAAATGGTTTTAAAAGGGTTTTATTAATATGATTATCTAAGTCACCTAAAAGGAATTTTAATTTATTACTATGAGTTTTAATGATTTTCCTTGATAAAAAGATGTTTTCCATTTAAAAATGTTTTATTCCTCATTCTCAAATTACCTAGAAGATAATGATAAACGTTATATGATTTCTCATGTTTTCACTGGATTAATCGGTTTTTTTAATTTTGTATCCATTATTGAGATTTATTTCTCATACCAAGTTATTTTAAAATGTTTTAGAGGGTTTCAGGGAAAGGTAAAGGAATAATTCATGTTTAAAGTCCTGGATATATTTTGTGAAAATAAATCAAGACTTCTTTTAAAACTTATATATTGTGGAAAAAATGGATACTATTTTGAATCATCAAATTTATATTATATGGTTTTGTTATGTATGAGTTATGGATTAATTCTAAAAAACTCTAAAACTAAAAATATTCTCAATTTGAATGAAATTAAATTGTTGAATAAAAATAAATATCATGTAATATTTAATTTTTGGGCCTTATAGTTGGCATCAGAGGTCAGTTTAGATAATTTTTTAGATCAAGATGTTACCATGTGAAAATAACTTACGAGTTATTGATACCATCATAGGTATATCTTGATTTCAATGTCATAGATACTTCATTTAAGAGAATAAAGTATTAATTTTTTTGAGGTTTTTAATGAAATTTTTATAGATGGTTTTTTTTGAAGTATTTGTAACCCCAAGAATCAACATGATGTCTTTTACGGAGTAATTATTTTATCAAACAAATAAAAAAAGTGGGCAACCCATATGATGAGTGAAAAATCATCTCATCTCGATAGGTGGGGGGGCTTGAACCCATTATTTAAGGATGATAATTGTTTCAATACTTTCATTGGATGACATGATGTCATGGTTAGTCTGAAATGTTTATAGGATAAGATTTTGTTTATTTTGGAAACATATGGGATTTTATTTAAGTAATAACTATTGTTTTATCTTTGAGGAATATATGATAAAATCCTTACTATCTTTGGGTTTCAAACATTGTTTAGAAATTTTTGAAAAATTTTAAGGATAATTGTTTATGGAATGGGTTTTTTTGAACTTTGGGTATTACTTTTTTTATTAATGTATCATATGAATTTTAAAATTTTTTGGGAATTATCTTACCATGTGATAAAATTTTTGGATTTAGTTCGTGTCTAAAGATAGGAGGAATATATTTTTATCGATATTATGCTTATGTGGTCTCTAAAAGTTGGAATTATAGAATCAGGGATTAAAAATTCATCTTGAGTACTCTTTATTTGGAGAAAAAAATGATATTGCAGTGGAAGTTGATTAAAGGATGAAATTATACTCATCAAGTAAGTATGATTCCATATTATATTTTTTCCTTTATGTTAAGAGAATTCCTAAAATTTAGAAAAAGGATATTGAAATAAATTATATCATATTACCGTATTTTCTGATAATATCATTGACCATTTCCAAACCTATTTGGCTTCTGTTTTTGTTATTATTGAATTCCTCTTGACTATATTATAAAACACTCTATATTGGTCTATGGGAATTAGTTTTCCCTTCCAAATAGATCTTTTAATTTCTCACTAATGTTATCCCTATGTTTAATCCTAGTTATGTGTAACTACAAGTGAAATTGAATTTTTCCTCTTTCCTTTTTAAGGGTTGTTTTATTTACTTCATTTGTATGTTGTGGGATTCAAAAAAATAATTCAAAAAAGAAATACTTTGATAAATAAGATGAGTTTAAAAGGAAATATTTATATTATGGGGGTAGGGTGTAACACCCATAAATTTAGGAAATAAACTCTCTATAATTAGTTTGAATTCTTAGATACCATTAGATACATGAAATAAACATTTTAGTTACATGCAACACAAAAGTATGTTCTATACCAAGAAATTTAAAAATCACATTTTTTATAATATTAGTGAAATTTTTTATAATAAATATTTAATAAAATATTTTAATATTCTTCCATTATATTTTATAGGTGTATGATTATAATAATTTCATTTTGGCACATAAGAAGATTTATTTTTCTAAAGGTAGTTTTGCCTCCTTTTAATGGCGCACTTCATTGAAAACGAAATTTTGACTTTTGGTAGAATTTTATTTGAAACAATAGATATAATTTTTAAAATAGGAATATAAAATTATGTTAAGGGTTATTTTTGGTATTTTTTATTTGAATTTTCTTTTTTTTATGAATAGTGAAAAAATGTTGAAATTTAATTGAAAATTGACATTTCATCTATATAATTTCTAATGTTAAATTATATTTTGAATTAGTTTAAAAGTCAAAATTGGTCAATTATACATCTATTTATACAATATAGTTCATTTGATGCAATTTTACAGTTCATTTATATAAGAAACCATAGTTTACATTTGAACATTATCACTTTAAAAACCTACTTTCTCATCACAAATACATGATTAGTTTTAAATTAATTTCTGCCCCTAATGTGAATTGAATATTTAAAAAAATGATTCCATGTTTTGAAGAGAATAATTTATATTATCTAATAATATCAACTTAATGTTTTACCATAATTATTAGAAAAAGTAGTTTCAATTAATTAATGTGATTATGGTTAAAATAGGAATTGGCGCAATACATGCATCAGTTTTAAAATTAATTTTACACACAATAGAGTTTTTATTTAATGAATTGGACTTAGTATTTAGAATCAATGGGTTTATAATATCTAATTAATAAATTTTTAATTACAATATTAATGTTTAAATTACCTATTTAAATAGAAAGATACAATACACCTTTGTAAAAACTATAAAGATAAAATTGAGTAAATTTATAGAACATTGAATAACATGGTTAATTATTTTTTTCTTTTGTTTGTTAGAGTTATTTATAGAGAATTAATCCCTAAAATATTTTTTTAAAATTTTTTAGGCAATGGAGGTAAGGCAGACATCCCATTAGTTTTTACCATTGGGTATTTACAAGTATATCACTCCTCCATTATAAAAGGGTATTTACTCTCCCCACTTCTTCACACATCCAAATCTATTTGAATCGACAAAACCATAAACAAACCACTTCCAAAATTCCCTAATTTCAAAATATAAGAATCAGTTTGATCATAATGATATTCGTGGATGTTATTTAGTTAAAAAAGCATTACCCAAAGAAGCGGTAATGTTCATCAACATGCATTCTTTTTTTATTTCTTTATAAACCCCATAAATTATGGTTATGACATTGTTATAAAATAAATTATGTATCCATAATATACATAGATGTTTTTAAATTAGGGTTATGACCTAAAAAAATACAATTCCATCAAATGGGTTACAAAATCATTATTCATGTGTACGGCGGACTACCACATCGCGAAACGATGTCCTTTGTTTTTCCCTTAACGCCTCTCATAGTTGAGGATAATGATTGAAATAATATTTATATATGATATTTATGATATTAATAACATAATAATTCCTCAGTATTTATTGTTTCATAATCACTCTTTGTACATTTTATACTATAGGAGATACGACAACGTCACTTATGTGTATGACAGAATACCACCTCGTGAAGCGATGTGAAGTGTTTCTCACAAACGTGTTACATGGAAGGTAATAAGGGTAAATATAATGAATATAAATAGTACTAATTAAATAATTTTTGTATTCATGGAATAATTATATTTCTGAAAATTTAATATAACATTTTATTTCTTAGCGTTTTACTCATTGAAAAAAGTGATAACATCATTCGTGGACATGTGGACTACCACCTCCATGAAGCGATGCGATTCTTATTTTTTCATCACCACATAACAATGATGGTATATATATGTATATATAGTTTTTTAAAATTGTATTTATGATATAATTATAATTATGGAATGATAAATGTTACTTACCTTCTTTCTATAATGAACATTGATAAATGGGAACATTATTCAAGCGTACATACAACCTACCATCTCTACGATTGTAACATTTGTTCATTTATCTTAAAAATATTACATTATTTTTTTTAAAATAATAAATTATGTATAAATATGTTTATTATTATTCAGGATATATTTAAATAATTACCCCTTTGAATATAGTCATCCTACCGAAGTCATTTGTAACACATAAACCAAAATTAGTCAAAACACCCGACTTAAACATAATTGATTAAGTAATAGTATTTAAAATGATAATAAGTTAAATAAACTTAATAGTAAACATTTTTTCAATAAAGTAAATAATGCACATAAGTTTATTATTTTGGACGATAAAGACACACATGACAATTCTGGCCCGATGTAGGGTAGTTCGTCTCAATTTCCTTTCATTGAGCCATATTTTGATGATTATGAACCTAGATATTGTTGTAAGTTGTATATAATTTCCCTTGGACATGTTATATAATGAATATATCTATTTTCATGACATTTAAATATTTACTTAATGATAATATTTTATGGGGATTATGATTCATTTATTTCCCATGTGATAAGGGACTTTTCCTTTAAGAAATTATCGTTTAATGTTTTCCCTCAAAAATTCCTTATCTTACACTTAAAAGTTCTAAATATGATTTCTCTAATGGTTTTATATGGAATAAAAATATTCATAAAGTACATTTTATGTCTCTTTACATTATTTAAATGGGTTTTTAAAATGATTCCTTTTATGTGTTTTATACAAAAATATTTGACAAATGACAATAGGGATGTTTTATTCTTAACATAGACGGAGGAAATAAATTTTCCACTACCATGATTGTTATTTAATTTCTAGCTTCTTTTTCAAGTTGCATGTTTTTTTATAATGAAAAACACCATTTCCCTTTTATTGGGTATTTTGTTTTTGAAAATGGGTTTTCAAATAAAATGTTGTTTCGAATTTAAAAATGATTTTTTAAAAGAAAATCGTATTTTTAGATGAAAATGTATTTCATATAGGTTAGAAAGACTTTTATGAAGGATTTTATAATTAAATTGTTCTATTAATGTAATGGTACAAGATTATTATATGAATTGAGTTAATCTGGTAAAAATTATATGAAGGGTTGAGCCCCATTATAGCTCATGAGTGAGCCTAATATAGCTTATAAGAAGGGTTAACCCCCATTATATCTCATGAGAAACATGTGAGCCTGATATAGCTTATAAAAAGGTTTATGCCCCATTATTTCACATGGATAAGCCTGATATACCTTATACAAAGGGTGATCACTGTTATGGATCTCTAATGAATTGGTTAATGATTATTTTGTACTTTGGACATATGGTTATTCCAATTGAATGGGTTTTGAAAGGGTTTGTAAATGTTATCCTCTAAGTCACCAAAAAGAAGTTTCAATTGCTTGTTACATATTTTAATTGCTTTCTTTGAGAAAATTGGTGTTTTTTTCATGTGATATTATTTTCATATTCTTAAAGAACATTAATGATAAAGGTAACTATTATATATATATTTTTGTTTTCACTAGATTAACATGTTTCCTTCTTTGTGTATCACTTAATGAGATTTTTCAAATGTATTCACATGGTTGATCATAATATATTATAAAAACGTCACAAAGTCATATGTTAATCATGATGATTTCAGTGAATATACTATAAAATTTAAATCGACCACATTATCTTGTTTTTGATCGATCCTGAGTGAACATTTAGAAAATTCATAAACCTATCACAAGAAGAAAAATCAATCTTCCTTTTTAAGTAAAAATTTAGAAAATTGATGAACCTACGACTTAGGATGTCAAAATTTAGAAAAGTGTTGAACCTACCTTATGAATTCAGAATTTTGAAAAGTTTGGAACATACCATATGATGTAAGAATTTGTAAATTTTTTGAAACTATCATAAGAAGTTGTAATTTTGAAAAATTATTGAACCTAACTTTTTACCCACTATAAGTGATAATTTGGAAAGGTGTTGAACCTAACATATGACCAACCATGTGTGGAAATTTGGCAGAGTCCCCAAGAAACCTCATGACCAATGGCCAATGAATAAAGTTTTCATATTTTAGTCCAAAACATGCTATGTTTTACTTATTCTTTTATATTTAAAATGTGTATATGTTTGTTTCATATGATTCTATTTATTTAATTATTCCATAAACAATCAATAGTTATTTTTTTCCAATGAACATTTATTTGGAGATATATTATGCTATATTTAAACTAAAATAAATATGATCGTGCATGTATTAATATACATATTATTACATGAAACATGAAATATTTAAATTCAGATTCTTTGAAAATTGAAAATTATGCCTCACGTGCATTATGAGAAGATTACAAAAATATTTATATCTATTTTTATGAGACTATTTACTATTTTATTAATTAATATTAATCAGTTCCACTATAAATACATATTTTTTCTTTAAATTTTTTTGAAATAGACCCATGTATAATGTGCATTCAATGAAGGACTCTCATATTTCTATGATATGGATGAAATTCAATAGTTATTATTCTATGAATATTATTTTCATGAAATAACACTATATATTAATTTTTATAAATCCATATAAAGTTAAAGAGGTTAAAGATACTATTTAATTGTATTACACAATAAACTAAGAAATCAATTACTTCTCTTGGATGAACATCAATGATTTGATTCATTACTATTAGAGATAATCTAGTTGTCTTGCCACTCAGATCCATTATTGTTCATCTGGTTTATATGGTTATTACTTTTTTCTATGTGCATAATATTCACTCAGTTAAACCATAAATGTAGGAATATAGTTATAACATCCCATGGGAAAGTTATGTTTAGGGTTTTTCCATTGGGTGTGTAAAAGGAAAGGAAATTTGATTAAGACTCCATGTGAGAAATAGTGAGTGGTGTATTGTGACTCACGGTGAAAAAAAGTAAGCATTGGGATTTTCCTTCTTGGTTTAAAAAGTCTATTGTAAATGTTTGTGACTTCCATCAAGATTTAGATATTCCCTAGTTAGAGGATCTAATTTCTCTCTACATTTGAGAGGGGTGTAGTGTTGATTTTGATTATTTAGATCTAAAATAGTATAAAAATAAATATGCTCATTTATTTTTAATTCTTCTACATTTCTTATTATCATTAATAAAAATTCATTAAAAATATATAAAAAGGTTAATTCAACCCCTTTTTGACCATTTAAAAATTCTGACATTATTGCCTAATATTCAATTCATTTAGTGCTGAGTTTTATTAGGTTAAAATAATACATTATTGTAGGTTATCTACCATATACTTTTCTAAGTTATCTCTTAATAATAAATGAAGGACTATAAGTGGGTGGGATAAAAATCACCACTCACTTGGGTTTTAGTCATCCATCTCAAGAGGAGAACCTCATTAAAAAATATATTTTGTGTATTTATCTTACATTTATTTTGACTTTTATGACTAAAAAATAATAAGAATGAGTGAAATTTGTCTAAAAGTAAAACATAAACACTAAATAACAACAACATAGTGAGTATCACCCCATTTATGATCTAAATAGTCACCACTGACAACCATCACACATGTTTAATTCTCACCCAAATCCAAGCCTCAGGTTAATGGGGATTATATGAATAGAAATTAGTTAAATCATATTCCTAATGATTGGAAAATTATAAAATTAATCTCTTATAATCCCCTCGTACCACAATCCAGGCCTACTCTTCCATAATTAATCCTGTGAAATATTTTTATACATAATTCTCCCCCTTTTCATTTTATTTTAGATTTCCCCAAATATCTATAAACCCTTTGAAAAATAAGACATAATATATTTATCCCAAGAAAAGAACGTTCATTTTCACATATTGAATGAGTAAAACTAATTTAGAATGAATTCATTCTAAATAATAGTTTCCCCCAAGTTTATTTATGATAATTGAGGCTTCTATGTTGCTTTTAAACAACCAATTCTCAGATTACTATAACTCTTAATAATGACATTTCTCTTACACAAACATATATACAATCTATAACATTTTATATTATGAAGTTTTATACTTATTCACAACTTCAAATTTCAATATAATTAACATGATGTATGAAATCATAATTTATAAAGTCTCTATAAGGTTTTTCATTATTTTACATAACTTCTTTTCTTAAATTTCTTTAAATTTTCTAGTGTCTTCATATTAAAAATTTGATTCTCATAAGGCATCTTCTAATAAACCCTATATTCCATATTTTAGACTAGTGATTGAATTTACCCATATTCCATAGACTCTAATTGAAAAAGTGGTTCTCATTAAATCTATATAATTTCTAAATCACATAAAAATAAATAATAAGGACACAAAAAAGAAAAACAAAATACAAAAATACAAAACAACATAACCATTTACCTACCCCCAAACATGTTTCATGAAATATCCCTGATGAATCTAATAGATATAAACATTCTGAATATATTATAATAAAGGACAACAACAAACTTAGTTAAGGATAGGTATAAACCAGATTATTTATTTATATAATTTTTAGGGAGTTAAATGCCCTCTAGTAGATCCTCTAGAAAGTTCTCATAGTAACTCTTTCCTCTCCAACAACTCAAAATGAAGGGATTATCTACTCCAGATAAAGTGATCTAGGAGGAAACAAAAGTTAAGAAATTATAAAGTATGAATGAAACCTCCCATATAAGAAAAAAATTTCCTTCAATTAATTTCATCCTAGAACTATACGGATACACTATACCTCCAGGATGGAAGCCTCACTTCTAGATTAATTTGACTTATCTATTTCTTTCTCCATGAATTGTATATAATTTTCAAATTCTTCTCTTATAATTTATATTAAATTATATAATTGTTTTTTTCTTTTGATAACCATATTCCTCTAAATTAAAGTTCATCTTCTTGGCTACCCTATATGATTTTTCTTCCAATTATATAAGGATGTAATAACTCTTTCCATAGACTAGCCTATATAGAATTATATCAGTGATTTCCTTAAAAAACTAAATTGTAAGACCATTAATATATTTACATATTTTGAATCTAATCCTCTATATTGTGATTCAAAGTCTTTCCATGATTCCTTTCACTTCTCTATTGGTAACCTCGACATGACCATTTTTCTATAGGTGGTATTGTGTTGATTTTTTATGGTCCAACCCATATTTCCTCATCAATACTTATACAATTCTACTGGATAATAGAGATCCTTTTTCACTTATTACTTCCCTTGGTATCCCAAACCTATATAATATGTTTTTCTAAAAAATTCCTAATTCAAAATTGAATCAACATTTTTGTGGTATTGAATTCCTATTTTGAATCATAATATTTTCCAAGGTTCCTTTTACTTCTTTATGGGTATCCTCAACCTACCCATTTTTCTATGGGTGGCATGGATTTTATGTTTTATGGTCTAATTGATAATTCCTCACCATGTATTTCATGATTCTATTAAAGAATTGGTCTACTTGGCCACTTATTATTTCCCTTGGTATCCCAAACCCACAGAATACTTTATTTCAGACAAAAACATAAACAAAAAATGAATCTTATGTTTTGGTGGGTTTATCATCCACCCTCGTATAACATAATAAACATAAATCAATATTTTTCAATACCCAAATAACCTTTTAAATGATCCAAAAACTCTATTCTCCATACATCAAATATTTTTTTTATTACGTTATTTCTTAGGCATTTCCTATCTTTTGAGAAATTTTAGGTAAATTAACATTGATAAATTTTCCTATAAATATTATATATTTGATTAAAAAATGTGGGCCAACGTAGGCCTAAATATAAAAAATTCCTAGAACATCTACGGTGGATAAATAGGAAACCTAAATATAGTGTGTGAATAAATTTAAGCACATAATGAACATCACCCTTGTATAGATATATCGTATATAATTTGTAACATAGATTCTATAAAGATATGTATCATCCCATGACTAGAATTTTGAATCACCCTAATGTCTTTATATTTGGTATTGGTTAGTGTGAAGGGAAATAAATAGTAATGAGAATGATTTACAAGTCATCATACTAGGGAACATCTCTTTCAGTGAGGTAGATTTTATCACCTAGTATCAAGTCATGAAGCGTCTCTTGGTAAAAAATTCTAAAGCCAGTCAAGTGGGGGTAGTCTGATCATATGATCATCCACTTATTTTGTGATCCTCATCTTATCTTTCATCACCACATAATTTTTTTTGTAAAATAATCTTTCATCATACAAACCTAAAACTAGATTCTTCCTTCTTTATTAGGTAAATATGTATTTCTTTCTCGAAGAAGATAATAACTTTAGTTCCTAGAAAATATGATAAAAAATTTCAAAATATCAAACAACAACAATGAACTCCTTTTTAGTGGATGTATACATTCTCTAGGTAGATTCCAATTTTTTAGGTATGATCTATAACATGGAAGTTTCAGTGAATTATTTTAGAAATAACAACCTATATAACTCTATTTGAGCGATCACACATTAGTTTAAAAGGGTTATCCCAATATGGAGACTAAATTATAAGTGTTAATGTTAGTATACTATTTAACTAATCAAATCCATTACTATAAGAATCACCAAATATGATCTGAGTATAAATTTGAAACAAGTTGGATTTTAATAAGGACATTTTACTAAAATACTCAGCGAACCACCCATAAAAACAAGTATGCTACATGAATGATATAACATGTTTATGAAATATGGGGAAGGTTAATACATTAATGAATTCTATATTTTATTCAACTACAATTTAATTATATTAAATCACATATTTGATTACAATCCATTTTTCTACCATGAAATGGAATTATTCAAAATTGAGAATGAGATATTTTTCTATGAATATTTTCAAATCCATATCCAGATTCAATATGAGATGATCAAATGAATTTAAAAATATTGTTAAATCCTCTTATAAACTTTTATATATTACTCAATTATATCAAAAAAGATTATTACCATACATATTTGAAAGGTCCCATGGGAATTACACAATTCAAATGGAATTTTATTATAATAGAAGGTTACATATGAATAGTTAAGAGTTTGTTTCTCTTGGTCATTAGGATCAATGCTAACATGGACATTGTAATTTTTATTCCCTAATATGCAGTGACTCAGTTATTTAGTTATAAGACTTTGTAATATATTAATCAATATTTTCAGTGTTAGGTAATGAGTTTGCCTAAGATTCTATGCCCTATATTGGCTAAATATTGATATATTAAAAATACTAAATATATTATATCATGAAGGTGCATCGATTTTGGTTTTTTATGTTACTATTATTTAGGATCTTATATGAGAAATCTATGACCGTGATTAAATATGGGGTCAAGAATAAACATTTTTTGGGGGGTTCGAGCATGATCTGATCCCACGATTTAGGGAGGATTCATGAATGATGAATGAATTTGTGTTTTGTGGACATATTGGGTTGACTTGTAGGTAGTGTGTGACGAATCTATGGATATGGGATCCCAATGAGGGATGATGGGTGATTAAAGGCATGATAGGATGTGCTATGAGCATTGAGTCGAGGACTAGATTTTAATTTCTAGTAATCAGATGCCTGAAAATTAACTAATGGAATCATTACCTTTGATTTTGGTGTTTTTAAAATGGTCAAATGTTGGAAATCATGGTGGTGAGGTCAGATCTAGAAAATTCTTGAGGGAAAGTTGGGTTTTTGAAAAATCCTGACTACACACCATGTATCCTATAGAACAAATCATGTGTAGTCTTGGTTCCTCATGGTTGTTATGGTTTTATAAGAGTTAAGGATCACACACCATGTGCCTGGACCCATATGTCGTGTAGCCCTTAACTTGGTGGATAAGCAATCTTCCAACTGGAACATGCCCTAGAAACCTATCTGAATGGACACATCGTGTACTCAAGGAGTGTACATGTATACCCTGTGTACATAGGCATGGGATTGATGGACACGAACATAGAACAAGTAGTCCTGGCTAGTCATGTTCCTTCTGAACACTCAATGTATATTTTCATGGATAACCAAGCCAAGTCAAAATAAGTGAAATACCATATATCCCTACAAGGTTACATGTTATGTAGACCATGGGACACATCGTGTACCTTCTTGTGGATCATCCACCCTATATATCGCCTTCTTATAGACTCATATATTTGCCAATGAGTAGCCTGTTTGGGGAAGTTTATCACACAAAATGGGGAGGTGGCCTTCATAGTGGGTTTTGAGATGTGAAATGAGTTCATAATAAAGTGGTATCAATGAAGTTCATTCCTTATTATCATTTTGGGAGTTATCCCATTGTGAGGATTGGTTGGTGCTTATGGAAACAATTTTGAAGTGTCTCGAGTATGAAATTTTGGCCAAGGAACCAATTGTTGGTGTGATGATAGGTGTATCCATCACCAGGGCAGAGACTACTTGATTATTGACTTGACATACTGAGAGATTGGTTGTAGGTAAAACTGGTACATAAATTATATGATATCGAATTCATTAATAACCCTTATTGAGTTAACACCCCATATATATATTCTCATCTAATCATGGTGTGTCTTGATCAATTTCATGATTCCTCCATGAACACAACCAATAAGGTTATGAAGACATGATTTTGATGAATATCAATTTAGTGATGATACCTCAATTAGGTGTCCTACTTGTGAATTGTTAAATATAAAGGAGACGGAATAACTCCCCCTCCTTTTGAGAAGTGTATAGTACTAGTATGAAAATCATAGAATGTATAAATTCTTAACATACTATAAGAGATCCAGTGCCAGAGGATATTGAGGTTATGTGGTGAGAAACTTTCTCAAGAAATAAATTATTAGAATGAGTTTTTGATTCAAGTATTCAGGCTCATTCAGGCCATGATAGATTAGATGGATGCACTAATAGCAAGTATTTTCCATGGTGCAGTTGGGCACTAGTGGAGTCTTGTTACACAAACATAAAACGATATGATACTCTATGAACAGACATCCATCAGCTATTTTGTGGGGAGTATTACCCCTATTGCTTGTGTTTAATTAATATTCATGAGATTCTTAATCTAAATCTAGGTAGATTGACTGTGGTTGAGTATTCTATGAGGATTATGTAACTTACACTATACTCCATCAACATGGCGATGGATGGTGACTTTAGGGTGAAGAAGTTTGAGCAGGGTCTCTATGGAGACATTTTTACCACTGTGGTCTACTTATGCATTACCACTTATGTTTGAGTTCATGAATGGGATCTGGTTATATAGATATTCATATCATATGGATGTGAGGAAGCTAGAGAGAGAATTGGGTGACATGGGTCTAAGTCATCTATAATGGTTGGAAGGCACCATTTGTTAGGGTTTTAGTGTAGGAGACCTCCCCATGGCCAGACTCAAGAATTTGGACATGTGACACTATGTTTGTGAAGAGGATTTGGGAAATACATATAGGGGTTATGCTATTATTTTGAAGGGAATGGTAACATGGATCATGATTTCCCATCCTAAAATGATAAGGAGGGAAGGAATTCCAGAGATAGACTGCCACAATAGAGGTAGCATCGTGATTAGGGATCTCCCATGCATGGCCTAGGAAAACACCATGGAGATAGTTCTTGAAGTGGAGTATGTGTAGCTTTAGAGGGGGGATTTGTTGGTGGAGTATGATTCTATGAGATTCTTCCACTAATATAGCTAGGTGGACCTCATCAACCTCATGGAGTTGGTAATTAGGGAAATGACCAATTTCTAGTAATGGAGGGTTATGATTAGGCTGTAAAAAAGATGATCCAAGGTATCTTATGTGTTTATTATACAAGTTCTTTAGTATTAATAGACATATTTACAATTTATTCCATTATCACCATATCCTAAGTGTGATTGATGAAACTTCCAGTTGGGACACTATCATAATAGTGGTGTCTTGGGGGTCCTACATGGAAAGCTTATTCGATATTGTTTATATGTCAACCATGTGAGCTGACACACAATAGAGAGAATTTATCATGGGACCTAATGGTTTTCACAATGAAAATTTACAACATCAACATGGGTATGGATTGGTTTCCTATAGTTCATGCCCAAATAGACTGCCATCTCAGATGAGTCAAATGCCTTCATACATATGATATGAGATTCACTTTTATGGGAAAAATAAATCTCATGTCTATGTGAATGGGTTTTTAGAGAAAGAAGCTATAATAAATCACCCAATAGTTAGTGAGTTTGTCCCTTGGTGTCGTAGGCTCTTCAAACATTTGGATTCCAGCAACAGTTGGGGGTTATATTCATGTCTTCCCTAAGGATGATGTATTGCTACCTCCACATTGGGATGAAATATTCGTTATCTACATGCACCTATGACTATGTCGAGACTTTTAATGTAAAATAAGATGAAAACTATTGATATTAATGAGCCCAGTGTGAAATTGGAGGAACTTTAAGTGAAGGTATTTATTAGACCTAGTGTGCCCCCCTATGAATCTCTAGTTTTGTTTGATAAAAAAAGGTGGATGAGAACTTTAGGATTTGTCTTGACTATCCTCACTTGAACAAGGTAACGATAAAGAAAATTTATAACTTACTAAGGATTGAAATTTTCTTCAATTAATCTAAAGGTTGATGTTTGTTCTCAATGAGGATCTTAGTTTTGGCTATAACTTTTGAGGGTTTACAAGGATGATATTTTGAAGACAATGTTATGATGTCATTATGGACACTATGAGTTCCTATTGATTCCTTTTCGTGTGATGAATGACCCTATTGTGTTCATGTATCTTGTGAACCAGATATTTTAGTCGTACTTGGACTATTTTTTTGTTTTATTCATTGATGAAATACTCAATTACTCTATGTTATAGGATGTGTTTGCATAGTATCTGAGGTTGGTCCAAGACGTACTCTGGTATAACCATCTTTATAGTGAGCTATCCAAGTTCTATGTTTGGAAGAGAAAGCCTATCTCTTTTGGAAATTTAATATATGTTAATTTTTTAGATATGTACCTAGTGGGAATTGATTAAATTATTTCTAGGAATCCAACCAAGAGTGTGATAGAGGTGTAGATCTTCCTTGGGGTTTTAAGGTAATACATGATGATTGTGTCTTACTTCACTAGAAATTTAACCCCTTTGATGAAATTGATGTGGAAAGTGTAGTCATTTACTTGGACCAAGCATGGTTAGGGAGAATTCAAGGAGTTGTGTTTGTGGCTGACTAGCGCTCCTATGTAGAGACTACCAGAAGAGGGAATGAATTATGTAGTGTTTTTTGATGAATTGGGATATGGGATCTGTTGTGTGTTGATGTAGAGGCATGTAGTGATCATGGATGGGCTAGTTAAGTTTATACCCCATAAGAAGAACTATTTGAGTCAAGACATAGACTTTGTAGTGGTAGTCTTCACCCGGAATATGTGGAGGAACTATCTTCCGGGTGAGTGTTTTTTTTTAGTCAGACTACCAGAGTCCTAGGTATGACTTCACTTAGAGAGAACATAACCTATGAGATATTCATTGGTAGTAGTTTTTATTTAACAATGATTTTGATATAATCTATTCTTTTGTGAAGGGAAACATGGTCAATGATTCCCTTAATAGTAAGTCTTGTTGTCACTTGGCGTGGAAGGTGTGTGAGAAATTGAATTTTTTGAATCTATCAATTTGGAGGAGAGTGGTGTAGTGTTTCCTTAGTTGATGGTTGTGAATCCCCCGCTTCTCTAGAGTGTGATGGAGGATTAGTTTCAATACATAGACTAGGAGGCTCTTCATGATCAGATATCTTTAAAAGATACAATAGATAATTTCTCAAATAGAGGGGAGAACATCATCATTTTTTGTGGATGAAAGGACGTTCGAGTCACTTTTCCATATGAGGAGATGATGTAGTTTTACAAATCTCCCTTGAATTTACATTTTGGTGTAAACAATATGTATATAGACCATCAATGATAGATTTGGTGGCTTTTGATGAGGCGATTTTTCACCTTGTTCATCTCTAGATGTCTCACAAGTTAGTCACTGAAGGATGAGCACCAAGTTCTAATGGTTTGACACATCCTCTTCATATCCTAAAGGGGAAATGGGATGGAATATATAAGGACATCATTTTTGGGCTTCTCCAGATAGTAATAGGACATATTCCATCTAGGTGGTAGTTGACTAACTTACCATGTCGGGACACTTCCTTCCCATTAAAAAGAAAAGTTCAGTGGTGATTTTGGAGCTTTGTATATGCATGAGATAATCCAACATCATGGGGTACCCTCAATGATTTTCATCTACTATGATGTTTGGTTTACATCAGAGTTTTTTTGAGGCTTGAAGGAGGCTTTCAGAACCTAGTTGATGATGAGTACGATATTTCAACCCCAGGTTGATTGGTGGACCCGGCGGACAATCTAGGCGTTGGAGGATATACTGAGGCCATCTGTGTTAGAATTCAGCTAGATATTGGGGGATCACTATACATTAGTGGAATTTTCTTATAATAACACTTATCACTCTACTATTGACATGTCACCTTTTGAGGCCTTGTACGGGAGGCCCTGTAGGTCACCCTTATGTTGGACCAAGATAGGAAAGACATCTTTTTTTAGACAAGATATGGTGTAGGTGATGGAAAAGAAGGTACATGTTATCTATGAGTAGATGAACAAAACCTTGGCTTGATAGAAATCTTATGCAGATTGAAGTCTTAAGCCCTTACAGTTCATGGAGGGAGACCATGTTTTCTTGATATTCTTCCCACAATGAGGATTATGATGGTTCGAATGAGGAGGTAAGATATGCCCAAGGTTCATTTGGTTTTTTGAGATCATACACATATTTTGTAAGGTTTATTACTTCATACACCTGTCCCCACAATAGAACTAGGTGTATGACATCTTCTATGTGTCGTGGATGAGGAGATATGTGCACGACCGTGCATACTTACTGACTGGTGAGAGCTGGACATCAAGGATAGAACCACCATTATAGACTACCTGGTGGTGATCGATGACCGAATGGAAATGATCCTACATGATTAGACCATAACTTTGGTTTGTATGATTTGACATCATAAGATTGTGCAAGAGATTTCACTAGAGTGTGAGAGTTAGATACAGACTCAGTACCCCCACATTTTTTATTTATCTTATGTTTTTCTGGGTGAAAATACATAAATGAGGGGATAATGTAGAGACTAAATTTCTTCCATGTAATATTTTGGTAGATATTTAGGATTATTTTTTATGACAGAGGATGAGTCGATGTGAGTTTTCAATCCACAGAGAGGCTTGGCAGTGATATATTAAAAATATTAAAATAATATATTACACTCATGAATCATTTGGGGATTTTATGGGTTTCCTATCATTTTGGAACTCATATAGGAAATATGAGACCATGTATGATTTTAGAACACATGGTTTATACTAATCATGACATAATGTTGTTCAGCATCGAGTTTTCAATTAAGGCAGTTGTTGGAGGTGTGTTTAAATAAAATAAATGAAATAAATGAAATATATAATTTTTTTTAATCACCAAAACCAAAAATTCATTTTTAAATATTAATATATAGTAATTATCTAGGGGTATCTAAATTACAATGAGATATTTTAGAGCCTCCTTTGATGTTATTCATTGGTATGTTGAAATTGGAGATAGACGAGCAATCAGGTTGTGGTGGGTTGAGAGATAGAGAATATAGTGGGTCATGTTCATCATTAGTGATCATGTCCTTTACCAGGGATCATTCTTAAATAAATTTGGGGAATTTCTTTGGTGGTGTTCCACCATTTCCAATTTCATATTCATGGATTCATGAATATATTCTTTGAATCTACATTTTACCACCCTTCTCATGAGCCCGTTTGATAAATTAAATTATTTAATCTAATTTATTTCAGATGTGCCAAGATATTTACCTTGAAATCCTCAATTTTTTAATCATTGGCCAAGAATGTTTGGTCAATGATGGTTTCACCTTTTTTCTTTTTATTTTCCCCTAACTATTATTTGTGTTTTTCATTGTTGGATCATTGGGTTGTGATTTGACATTTTTGGGCAGGTTCAAGTTCTATTGAACCCCCAGATTAATGGTGGTTATGTTCACAAGGAATGTAATGGTGTTTTGAAGATATTTTGGGTTTATATACATGTAATGGTGATGAGTTTTTTTCTATGGGATCTAAATCAGTGAATACAGGTGACCAGAGGTGCGATGAGTTGTAACGCCCCGACCCTAATTACCTAGAGTCGGTGCATTATTACATAACATTGGCATGATCACGAGAAAGATCAAGTCTCTAAAGACCGGTTAGTTTAGTAGCCTTGGAATAACTAAATATATCCATAAATTTTTACATTACATCATAAAAAAACATCTTGTCTTCATATCCCCTCATACTATCCCTGCAGGTCATTCATAAATTACTTCTTCATAATCCTAGGAAAAATAAAACATTGAAAGGGGTGAGCTCGGATGCTCAGTAAGGATAACATTATAGCAGAATCTTTCATAAACAAGCATAAACACTTAAGGTAATTTATAACTAAAACAAAAGCCTTTTAAATTTGAACTTCAGCATAAAATGGCGAAGGTAAAATGAAATAATGCCATTTACTTACTCACATGGATATTCTACTAGTCGAATGATCACATGAAATATCAATAACCACTTTCATAATGATGGAATGCATAATGCCAGACTATCATAACCACATAGCCAAGGCCTCGTGCCAAGACTACAAATAAGATTTTGCCAAGGCCTTGTGCCAAGACACTAGTTTGTCTCATGAGACATACCGATGCATCGAGGAGCTATAGCGGGCTCCACCCGTCACTTATTAAGTCCAATGCATTCCTCATATGAACATGTTTAAACATAACATAAACATTCGTATTAAAACTAGCATACGAAATGTCAATACTTTTACCACAAACCATGAATGGTATAAAAACAGCACATCCACAGTCAAACATAACTCATTCGATACAATATGGAAGATTGTATTGTATCACATTAACCTCAATCAAGAATAATGAAGGATGTTGACATAGATGAAAATAATCATCAAAACTATTTGAGAGAAATATCCCCCTTTTCTTGAAAACATTTAAAAGTCACACTATTTGTCAAGAAGCCATTTAAAGTAGATTTTTGAATCAAAGTGTCCCATACCACTTTGAAACTTTTTAAAAGGAGTTTTGATTTCTAAACTTTAATGTCCATATAAATAAATCCTTAAAACCATTTTTAAAACATGGACATTAATGAGAAAGGTTTAGATGAATAAGTCTTTAAAACATTTAAAAATGGTATTTTAGTTAGAGATTCTAACCAAAAGAGACACTTGAATACAAATAATTGTGGTAATCAAAACTTTGTAATATCATGAGAATAAATGGAATCATGGTATACTATGTCAAAGTACATTATATACACCACATAAAAGTGATTTGGTGTATATCAACAAAGAAGTCTCAATGGAATGTAAATTGAGATGAAATCTCTCATAAAGGTTGTATCCTTAGGTTATGGATAAATCAATGACATAATTATGTGTGACATATATAAATACACTAAATATGATTGGATATTTAGTGTAAACCAATCATAGGATATTCACACATATTCTTGTAAAAACAACACCAACGAATTGGATGTTTAACTCAATAAATGGTGAATTACTCTTATCAAATTCATATCAATGACTTGAGAATTATCAATGGAGTGATTATGTGTATCAAAAGTATATCCACAGGAAGGGGAGTGGAAATTATTACATAATAAAATGAATAGAGATTCCACACATAATCTCGGAGTAAAATAATCAATGGAGTTTGCATAAAGCCGAATAAATGGAAATTGGATTATCGAATTCCCTTATCGATTTGGTAACTTATGAAACATGAACCCATGAAAGAAGGATAACACAATGATGATGTAAATATAAATGAATTAAAGTATATTACACAATGAATACAAACATGGGCAGCACACACACCACATGCAATAAATAAGTGGTGAATATTGGAATTCTCACGAAATTAAGAGTGAGATAAAAAACTCCTTACCACGTTAATCAACTGAGTCGTATGGACAAAAGTTAATAACCACCAAATAAATTACAGAATAACATGAATATAAATAGAATCATGATAATATATATCATATGGCAGTACACAATAAACCACTTTCAATAATTTAGTGGCGAACAATGGAAATCTCACGGAATTGAAAGTGAGATAAGAAAATCCCTTACTTTGTACTTTTTCCTTGGTCGATGGTAGGTTTACCTCCTGTATAATGGTTAAATAATTGTTATTTAATAATACAAGAATAATTTACTTTAATATGATATCATATATGATCTTTTAACATTGATTTGTTAATAATATCTTAGAATTATCGTCATTTCGGGTGTTAACGGGTTCGTTTTACTTTATATTCTTTGTTATGTGAGCCATATTAGTTATTAATGGGATGTATATTATTCATATACAGAATGATATCATGTCCTTAGATACTATTTTTAAATCATAAAATTATAATTATACTTGAATGGATATGATGGACACTAAATCTCATCGCGTTCGTGGAGACGGTAGTCCGTACATACGCACAAGCGACAATATCATTCTTTTGATATTAAAATGATATATAATTGGATTTTATATCATATATACTGAATAATTATCTTGTTATATTTATTATTTACATTAGTTACACATCATTATTATACCCATCCAAATAATAATATATTGAATAACATTTACACCACGACGTGGAGACGGTAAGCCGTACATACGCACGTATGGTGGCATGTTATTCAAAGGATGGATAGAATACTGAATATGGTTGTACCATATTTATAATAACATCAAAGTATATATATGATACTGGAGTTATTATTTTATAATGGTAATAACAAAGAAAGAGGAAGTGGAAGAAGAAAGGAACTTAAAAAGGGGTGGTGAAAACATTACCTCTTCTTCGGGTTCTTCCTTTTGATTTGATCAAAAGGGATCCTTAGGTTGTCTTTATGATCAAACAAAGGCCTCTAGGTTGTAGTGAGGGGAGTTTTGAGAGTATTTGGGCAGAGTTTGGGCGAACCAAAAGGCTTTGAGGGTGTGAAGAAATGAGAAGGAGGAGTGTCCTTTTATAAGAGGGGTGATGGGCACCTTTGGAAAAGCTAGAAATATTAATTTATAATAAATTCATATTCGGTTTCCAATGGATCCAAAGTTGAATATTCAAAGGTTAAGGTGGGGATGGGTCGAAAACAACTCATCCAATAGAATTTAGACAGGTTTGGGTACTTATATTAACCTTATCTTTAAGTATTAACTCTAAGTTAATTAGTTTCACTTTTACAATGTCTCTTTGTATTTTTATATAATATGGTTAATAAACTTACTATATACATCCAAGAGACCCCCAAGTTGTCCATTAATGATGAACCTATCATGATATAAGTCTCTTTGCCGATCCTTAGATTTTTAGGAATTTAATATCAATTAATAATATAATATTTGTTTTAAGAACTCTTTTATGTCAATTTAGACACTATTGAATAGTTGATTTTTGTGAAACTCATAACAGATTGATTAATTCGAAAAAGGTCAATTAAATAAATCCTAATATATCATATTATCCTAGAAAATTAGTTTAATTCATTAAAAGTTTCATATTATATATATTTGGGTATTTATAATATCAATTATTTTAATTTTTCACTATTATAGTAATTATTTCATCATCATTGTGTCATAAAATAAAATAAATTATTTAATGTCTAAAAATTATAAATAAAATATCATTATGTAGGAAATATTTTTATATTTCTAATGAATATTTATAATATAAAATCCAACATATATAACCCTATGTAACAATTGTGTTTCTAAAAGATATATGCTTGTGTCATTTTTGTATTCATTTTAACTTAATTAAAATAAAGTGTCATTATCACTTACAAGTGGATCCATGGGGTCCCAAAATCGCCCAAAGATGGCCATGGTCGACCGTGTATCAAAAAATAGGGTTAAGACACGTTTTAGGGTAATTTAGTGTTATTATAATATTATTTGTTAACCGTTATTTACCGGATTTACCCTTAACCATGGTAAATAAAATATTTACCGTAGTAATTATTCAAAATGTCTAAAAATAAAAGTTACCTATTTACACAATTTGGACATCCTGATTCAAAATATGGAATCCATTTTTCTAAATTCAAAACACATAAGTGGCAGAAATTAATTTAATATTAATTACCGATGTCAAAACAAAAAGCGTGTTTTTAAGAGATAATAACTATCAAAAGATTGACACTTGTTTATGTTCGGTTTAATTGTAAAATTATGTCCAATGACCAACATTATATTAAATGGTAAAAATATATTCTAAATATACTTTAAAACCACTCAAATTCACAATTTATCACTATTAATTATTTTGATTAAAAAAGTTGGTTTTAATTAAAATTTAGTAATTTTCACTATTCATCAAAATATGAAAGTTATCCGAAAAGTACCAAAATTTCACCATAGGCTAAATTCGATATTCCGAATCCAAAAATGAAGTCCATTTTAAAATATAAAATATATATAATTTCAAAAGGTAGGTATTACTATTCATAACGGCTAGTTTGATTGGATACGGTGTGTTAGAACTCGGTGTTGCGTACAACACACGCTAGCGTACCGTGGAAGCTTGGGATGTTTCATTTTAAATTTTTGATGTCCCCATTTAGTCAAAAAATTTAAAATATAGTATCTAAAAAGGGTTCACTATTAAAATTTGGTAAAAGTGCAATATTGAAAATGAATTTGTTCTTACATTAGGTCTAAGAAACTCATAATATGGATTCTAAAATTATAAGGATTATATAAAGTTTAAAATTTAGTTAACACTATTCATAACCTCTTTTGAACAGCTTGTTTGGTATGTCATGGTGCGATTGAACTTGGTGTTGCGTGTAGTGAAAGTTATTGAATTATTTTGAAGAAATAACACACTATAAAATCTTGGGGTGTTACATTCTCCCCTCCTTCAATAAATTGCGTCCTCGCAATTTGAAATTGTTCTTCGAAAATAAAAGGTTGAAAATAGAAAATATCTTTGTGGGAAAACCCACATCGGAAATTGGGTTACTAAAATTTAGTCTTAATATGAGGAAAAGAGAAATGAAAGGATCACCACCATATTATGATCTCGATTAGGAGAACATTGGTGGTAATTAGAGACATATAATTGGAGGGAAAACGTAAATATTTATAGGTAGTGATTGAGGTCATCAATCACAAACAAGTATAAAATTTAGGTCCTTAAACTCATCAATCTATGATGATTTGAAATACCATCAGTCCAAGAAAACATAGGGTATTGGGATAACACATTTTTGACGTTTCAAAATATCTTAGTTGAAATCCCACATCGAAAAATGAATTAATGAGGCCTCTATTTCAAATAAAGAGTGGAAAGTATGAAGATTACCGAAAATAACACATACTAGGGTTCCATGTAGGAAAATATGGATATGGAAGAGAAATCTAACCATCAATTATCTGATGGAGAGTGGTAGAGAACATGGCTATGAAAAGGCCAACAATCCCAAAGCCATAAATTATTGATGATTTAATGTACCATCTAGGAAAACATTTTTTTTTAAAGTTACATTACATAAGGAAGAGGAATTCATTTATGATATTGACTAAGAACATTATGAGATATACTTAAATTTTAAGTATATTTTCATTCTTTAATAAATTTCCACCACTAACTCAATTTTTTTTAAACGATGAGTATTCAAGAAGACTAGGTCACACTGGAAGAGCTAGAATAAACTTCTATATAATCACATGATCCATGTAGGATAAACCATATATTTACATTGTCTTTGAAGATTAATCAAAACCAAAATGGTTAGTGAATGATCTAATGATCCCCCAAAAGGATATTCATTGAAATCAATATGCACTAATCTTAATTTCTAAAATTAAACCAACAATACCCCAAAGTTAAATAGATACCATTCAATAACGAATTGTCCTTAAAATCCATTAATATAATCCAAACTAATATTGAAACCCAAAACATAGAAGAATTTGATTATGTAGTCTCCCATGTTACATTGTATCTCCAAATGACATCAAATACTCTTAAAGTCACATAGTTAAAAGTAATTAACATCATCACATATTCTCTGTTATAGGTTAATCATTTCCATAAATAACCCAAATCAATATAAATCAACAATAAAAACGTAGATAAAAATCCACCATTACTCTACAAATGAAACCTCATTGTATTCTATTTTCCTTGGGCATATAGTGTTCCTAACAAAACGAACATCTTCTAAAATAACATTTACCACTTAATCACCAAATCATTTTCCTATACCAAGGGTATTCATTTGATAAGACATAAGAACCCAAATCATCTTATTATTGATCAATAAAATCATTTAACAAAAAAAATAGTCACACTAAGGAGGGACTTCACGTAGTCCAGTGGTAGGCGATAAATCCCAATCACACTTTGGTTGTGGGTTCGATTCCCACAGCTTTGTCTGACCCGACGGGTTGTCACACGGTCTACGTGTTGTCCTTTCTCAAAAACTATATTTTATAATATTACCAAAATGAGATAAATTCCTCAAAATAACATAATTTAACCACAAATGTTATATCATACTTTGCATTTTCATCCCAAATTATAATAACTTATCATTTTCTCAAACCCCAATGATCATATAAAACCAAATGGTTATTTATACCTATATCCACAAGAGAAGATACAATTCTTCCTCAAATATCATTCTCACATGGAAAACTGATGGGTTACAAATACAAGAGAAAAATATTCCAAAGTAAACCCATCAACAAGGAGTGCTAATACTTTTTAAATTTTTCTCCAACCATTTATTTCCACATAGCTTCTTCTTTGACCAAGAAAATATCCTATAGAATAGGACATTCACTCGGGTAATGTCCAGGTCCACTACATTTACGGCAAATGACTGTAAATGGACTCTTGGGACCATTTTTATCTTCTTCCATAGTACTCTTCATTTTTCTTCGGCAATTCTTCACTTTATGTCCTTCCTTCCCGCACGTAAAACATTTCGTTGTCCCATTGAGACACTTTCCTGGGTGTCTCTTTCCACATTTCCTGCATGATGAAAATTGAGGTTTCTTTTCTCCATGGTCTCCATTGCTAGAGATCTTATCATTTATCACCTTTCTCTTCCTTGTTGAGTCTGGGAGTCGGTTAATATATATGTTTTTTATCATATTTTTGGAAAACTGATTTGGAATAAAGACGATATCTTTTATGCCTATCAACATTCCATTTTGTTGCTCATCACCACCACCGCTCCCACCTTGTACATCATTCTCAAAGTCACCATGACTTCCTTGGAATCCAGCCATTGACTAAAACCAGAAAGCATTGTGTGAGTAATAGTAATCGTAAAATCATTTAGAGATTAAAATGTCACCATATTCTCAATTTGAAACACATTAGGATTAACCAAGGTCATTTACTCTCATCTTATGTATATATTACTTAAATCGGTTTGTAAAGAAAATGTAAATTATCCTAAGCATATCCCCCGGGAGTTTCGTAACCAAGAGTGCAACAAGGCCCGTTGTCGTGCACCAGTTCCTGTTCGAGTCTAGCTCAAAGCGGTGTTTTCAGGTTTTACCCCTAGGTACATTTGTGCCAGAGCTGCCTCTACCTGCTCGTATCCATACAGGGATGTATTGCTCGGAAAACTCACAAAATCTCTACAATACCAAAATTTTAGGAAGTTCTTTTATACTAATCCTCAAAGTTCATCTTAGGTCTACGTGATCTAATCAGAGTTTATCTAAATCTAGCTACCAAGGTTTGTACTAAACTTCCTCTGATACCAACTGTAACGCCCCGACCCTAATTACCTAGAGTCGGTGCATTATTACATAACATTGTCATGATCACGAGAAAGATCAAGTCTTGAAAGACCGATTAGTTTAGTAGCCTTGGAATAACTAGATACATCCATAAATTTTTACATTATATCATAAAAAAACATCTTGTCTTCATATCCCCTCATACTATCCCTGCAGGTCATTCATAAATTACTTCTTCATAATCCTGGGAAAAATAAAACATTGAAAGGGGTGAGCTCGGTTGCTCAGTAAGGATAACATTATAGCAGAAGATTTCATAAATAAGCACAAACACTTAAGGCAATTTATAACTAAAACAAAAGCCTTTTAAATTTGAACTTCAGCATAAAATGGCGAAGGTAAAATGAAATAATGCCATTTACTTACTCACATGGATATTCTACTAGTCGAATGATCACATGAAATTTCAATAACCACTTTCATAATGATGGAATGCATAATTCCAGACTATCATAACCACATAGCCAAGGCCTCGTGCCAAGACTACAAATAAGATTTTTCCAAGGCCTTGTGCCAAGACACTAGTTTGTCTCATGAGACCTACCGATGCATCGAGGAGCTATAGCGGGCTCCACCCGTCACTTATTAAGTCCAATGCATTCCTCATATGAACATGTTTAAACATAACATAAACATTCATATTAAAACTAGCATAAGAAATGTCAATACTTTTACCACAAACCATGAATGGTATAAAAACAGCACATCCACAGTCAAACATAACTCATTCGATACAATATGGAAGATTGTATTGTATCACATTAACCTCAATCAAGAATAATGAAGGATGTTGACATAGATGAAAATAATCATCAAAACTATTTGAGAGAAATATCCCCCTTTTCTTGAAAACATTTAAATGTCACACTATTTGTCAAGAAGCCATTTAAAGTAGATTTTTGAATCAAAGTGTCCTATACCACTTTGAAACTTTTTAAAAGGAGTTTTTATTTCTAAACTTTAATGTCCATATAAATAAATCCTTAAAACCATTTTTAAAACATGGACATTAATGAGAAAGGTTTAGATGAATAAGTCTTTAAAACATTTAAAAATGGTATTTTAGTTAGAGATTCTAACCAAAAGAGACACTTGAATACAAATAATTGAGGTAATCAAAACTCTGTAATATCCTGAGAATAAAGGGAAAATGATATACTATGTCAAAGTACAATATATACACCACATAAAAGTGATTTGGTGTATATCAACAAATAAGTCTCAATGGAATGTAAATTGAGATGAAATATCTCATAAAGGTTGTATCCTTAGGTTAAAGATAAATCAATGACATAATTATGTGTGAAAAATATAAATACACTAAATATTATTGGATATTTAGTGTAAACCAATCATAGTATGTTCACACATATTCTTGTAAAAACAACACCAACGAATTGGATGTTTAACTCAACAAATGGTGAATTACTCTTATCAAATTCATATCAATGTCTTGAGAATTATCAATGGAGTGATTATGTGTATCAAAAGTATATCCACAGGAAGGGGAGTGGAAATTATTACATAAGGAAATGAATAGATATTCCACACATAATCTCGGAGTAAAATAATCAATGGAGTTTGCATAAAGCCGAATAAATGGAAATTGGAATTTCAAATCCCCTTATCGATTTGGTAACTTATGAAACATGAACCCATGAAATAAGGATAACACAATGATGATGTAAATATACATGAATTAAAGTATATTACCCAATGAATACAAACATGGGCAGCACACACACCACATGCAATAAATAAGTGGTGAATAATGTAATTCTCGCGAAATTAAGAGTGAGATAAGAAACTCCTTACCACGTTAATCAACTGAGTCGTATGGACAAAAGTTAATAACCACCAAATGATTTACAGAATAACATGAATATAAATAGAATCATGATAATATATATCAAATGGCAGTACACAATACACCACTTTCAATAATTTAGCGGCGAACAATGGAAATCTCACGGAATTGAATGTGAGATAAGAAAATCCCTTACTTTGTACTTTTTCCTTGGTCGATGGTAGGTTTACCTCCTTTATAATGGTGAAATAATTGTTATTTAATAATACAATAATCATTTACTTTAATATGATATCATATATGATCTTTTAACATTGATTTGTTAATAATATCTTAGAATTATCGTCATTTCGGGTGTTAACGGGTTCATTTTACTTTATATTCTTTGTTATGTGAGCCATATTAGTTATTAATGGGATGTATATTATTCATATCCAGAATGATATCAAGTCCTTAGATACTATTTTTAAATCATAAAATTATAATTATACTTGAATGGATATGATGGACACTGAATGTCATCGCGTTCGTGGAGACGGTAGTCCGTACATATGCACGAGCGACAATATCATTCTTTTGATATTAAAATGATATATAATTGGATTTTATATCATATATACTGAATAATTATCATGTTATATTTATTATTTACATTAGTTACAAATCATTATTATACCCATCCAAATAATAATATATTGAATAACAATTACACCACGACGTGGAGACGGTAAGCCGTACGTACGCACGTATGGTGACATGTTATTCAAAGGATGGATAGAATACTGAATATGGTTGTACCATATTTATAATAACATAAATGTATATCTATGATACTGGAGTTATTATTTTATAATGGTAATAACAAAGAAAGAGGAAGTGGAAGAAGAAAGAAACTTAAAACGGGGTGGTGAAAACATTACCTCTTCTTCGGGTTCTTCCTTTGGATTTGATCAAAAGGGCTCCATAGGTTGGATTTCTGATCAAACTATGGCCTCTAGGTTGTAGTGATGGGAGTTGTGAGAGTATTGGGGAAGAGTTTGGCCGATCCAAAAGGCTTTGATGGTGTGAAGAAATGAGAAGGAGGAGTGCCCTTTTATAAGAGGGGTGAGAGGCACCTTTGGAAAAGCTAGAAATATTAATTTATAATAAATTCATATTCGGTTTCCAATGGCTCCAAAGTTGAATATTAAAAGGTTAAGGTGGGGATGGGTCGAAAACAACTCATCCAATATAATTTAGATAGGTTTGGGTACTTATATTAACCTTATCTTTAAGTATTAACTCTAAGTTAATTAGTTTCACTTTTACAATGTCTCTTTGTATTTTTATATAATATGGTTAATAAACTTACTATATACATCCAAGCGACCCCCAAGGGGTCCATTAATGATGAACCTATCATGATATAAGTCTCTTTTCCGAACCTTAGATTTTTATGAATTTAATATCCATTAATAATATAATATTTGTTTTAAGAACTCTTTTATGTCAATTTAGACTCTATTCAATAGTTGATTTTTGTGAAACTGATAACAGATTGATTAATTCGAACAAAGTCAATTAAATCAATCCTAATATATCATATTATCCTAGAAAATTAGTTTAATTCATTAAAAGCTTCATATTATATTTATTTGGGTATTTATAATATCAATTATTTAATTTTTCACTATTATAGTAATTATTGCATCATCATTGTGTCATAAATAAAATAATTTATTTAATTTCTAAAAATTATATATAAAATATAATTATGTAGGAAATATTTTTATCTTTCTAATTAATATTTATAATATAAAATCAAACATATATAACCCTATGTAACAATTGTGTTTCTAAAAGATATATGCTTGTGTCATTTTTGTATTCATTTTAACTTAATTAAAATAAAGTGTCATTATCACTTACAAGTGGATCCATGGGGTCCCAAAATCGACCCAATGATGCCCATGGTCGACCATGTATCATCCAATAGGGTTAAGACACGTTTTAGGGTAATTTAGTATTATTATAATATTATTTTTTAACCCTTATTTACCGGATTTACCCTTAACCATGGTAAATAAAATATTTACCGCAGTAATTATTCAAAATATCTAAAAATAAAAGTTACCTATTTACACAATTTGGATATCCTGATTCCAAATATGGAATCCATTTTTCTAAATTCAAAACACATAAGTAGCAGAAATTAATTTAAAATTAATTCCCGCTGTCAAAACAAAAAGCGTGTTTTTAAGAGATAATAACTATCAAAAGATTGACACTTGTTTATTTTGGTTTAATTGTAATATTATGTCCAATGACCAACATTATATTAAATGGTAAAAATATATTTTAAATATACTTTAAAACCACTCAAATTCACAATTTATCACTATTAATTATTTTGATTAAAAAAGTTGTTTTTAATTAAAATTTAGTAATTTTCACTATTCATCAAAATATGAAAGTTATCCGAAAAGTACCAAAATTTCACCTTAGGCTAAATTCGATATTCTGAATCCAAAAATGAAGTCCATTTTAAAATTTAAATATATATATTATTTCAAAAGGTAGGTATTACTATTCATAACGACTAGTTTGATTGGTTACGGTGTGTTAGAACTCGGTGTTGCGTACAACACACGCTAGCATACCGTGGAAGCTTGGGATGTTTCATTTTAAATTTTTGATGTCCCCATTTAGTCAAAAAATTTAAAATATAGTATCTAAAAAGGGTTCACTATTAAAATTTGGTAAAATTGCAATATTGAAAATGAATTTGTTCTTACATTATGTCTAAGAAACTCATAATATGGATTCTAAAATTATAAGGATTATATAAAGTTTAAAATTTAGTTAACACTATTCATAACCTCTTTTGAATAGCTTGTTTGGTAAGTCATTGTGTGATTTAACTTGGTGTTGCGTGTAGTGAAACTTATTGAATTATTTTGAAAAATAACACACTATAAAATCTTGGGGTGTTACATTCTCCCCTCCTTCAATAAATTGCGTCCTCGCAATTTGAAATTGTTCTTCGAAAATAAAAGGTTGAAAATAGAAAATATCGTTGTGGGAAAATCCAAATCGGAAATTGGGTTACTAAAATTTAGTCTTAATATGAGGAAAAGAGAAACGAAAGGATCACCACCAAATTATGATCTCGATTAGGAGAACATTGGTGGTAATTAGAGACATATAATTGGAGGAAAAACGTAAATATTTATCGGTAGTGATTGAGGTCATCAATCACAAACAAGTATAAAATTGAGGTCCTTAAACTCATCAATCTATGATGATTTGAAATACCATCGGTCCAAGAAAACATAGGGTATTGGGATAACACATTTTTGACGTTTCAAAATATCTTAGTTGAAATCCCACATAGAATAATGAATTAATGAGGCCTCTATTTAAAATAAAGTGTGGAAAGTATGAAGATTACCGAAAATAAAACATACTAGGGTTCCATGTAGGAAAATATGGATATGGAAGAGAAATCTAAATATCATTTATCTGATGGAGAGTGGTAGAGAACATGGCTATGAAAAGGCCAACAATCCCAAAGCCATAAATTATTGATGATTTAATGTACCATCTAGGACAACATTTTTTTTAAAGTTACATTACATAAGGAAGAGGAATTCATTTATGATATTGACTAAGAACATTATGAGATATACTTAAATTTTAAGTAGATTTTCATTCTTTAATAAATTTCCACCACTAACTCAATTTTTTTTTAAACGATGAGTATTCAAGAAGACTTGTTCACACTGGAAGAGCTAGAATAAACTTCTATATAATCACATGATCCATGTAGGATAAACCATATATTTACATTGTCTTTTAAGATTAATCAAAACCAAAATGGTTAGTGAATGATCTAATGATCCCCCAAAAGGATATTCATTGAGATAAATATGCACTAATCTTAATTTCTAAAATTAAAGCAACAATACCCCAAAGTTAAATAGATACCATTCAATAACGAATTGTCCTTAAAATCCATTAATATAATCCAAACTAATATTGAAACCCAAAACATAGAAGAATTTGATTATGTAGTCTCCCATGTTACATTGTATCTCCAAATGACATCAAATACTCTTAAAGTCACATACTTAAAAGTAATTAACATCATCACATATTCTCTGTTATAGGTTAATCATTTCCATAAATAACCCAAATCACTATAAATCAACAATAAAAACATAGATAAAAATCCACCATTACTCTACAAATGAAACCTCATTGTATTCTATTTTCCTTGGGCATATAGTGTTCCTAACAAAACGAACATCTTCTAAAATAACATTTACCACTTAATCACCAAATCATTTTCCTATACCAAGGGTATTCATTTGATAAGACATAAGAACCCAAATCATCTTATTATTGATCAATAAAATCATTTAACAAAAAAATAGTCACACTAAGCAGGGACTTCACGTAGTCCAGTGGTAGGCGATAAATCCCAAACGCACTTTGGTTGTGGGTTCGATTCCCACAGATTTGTCCGACCCGATGGGTTGTCACACGGTCTACGTGTTGTCCTTTCTCAAAAACTATATTTTATAATATTACCAAAATGAGATAAATTCCTCAAAATAACATAATTTAACCACAAATGTTATATCATACTTTTCATTTTCATCCCAAATTATAATAACTTATCATTTTCTCAAACCCCAATGATCATATAAAACCAAATGGTTATTTATACCTATATCCACAAGAGAAGATACAATTCTTCCTCAAATATCATTCTCACATGGCAAACTGCTGGGTTACAAATACAAGAGAAAATTATTCCAATGTAAACCCATCAACAAGGAGTGCTAATACTTTTTAAATTTTTCTCCAACCATTTATTTCCACATAGCTTCTTCTTTGACCAAGAAAATATCCTATAGAATAGGACATTCACTCGGGTAATGGCCAAGTCCCCTACATTTATGGCAAATGACTGTAAATGGAATCTTGGGACCATTTTTATCTTCTTCCATAGTACTCTTCATTTTTCTTCGGCAATTCTTCACTTTATGTCCTTCCTTCCCGCACGTAAAACATTTCGTTGTCCCATTGAGACACTTTCCTGGGTGTCTCTTTCCACATTTCCTGCATGATGAAAATTGAGGTTTCTTTTCTCCATGGTCTCCATTGCTGGAGATCTTATCATTTATCACCTTTCTCTTCCTTGTTGAGTCTGGGAGTTGGTTAATATATATGTTGTTGATCATATTTTTGGAAAACTGATTTGGCATAAAGACGATATCTTTTACGCCTATCAACATTCCATTTTGTTGCTCATCGCCACCACCGCTCCCACCTTGTACATCATTCTCAAAGTCACTATGACATCCTTGGAATCCAGCCATTGACTAAAACCAGAAAGCATTGTGTGAGTAATAGTAGTCGTAAAATCATTTAGAGATTAAAATGTCACCATATTCTCAATTTGAAACATATTTGGATTAACCAAGGTCATTTACTCTCATCTTATGTATATATTACTTAAATCGGTTTGTAAAGAAAATGTAAATTATCCTAAGCATATCCCCCGGGAGTTTCGTAACCAAGAGTGCAGCAAGGCCCGTTGTCGTGCACCAGTTCCTGTTCGAGTCTAGCTCAAAGCGGTGTTTTCGGGTTTTACCCCTAGGTACATTTGTGCCGGAGCTGCCTCTACCTGCTCGTATCCATACAGGGATGTATTGCTCGGAAAACTCACAAAATCTCTACAATACCAAAATTTTAGGATGTTCTTTTATACTAATCCTCAAATTTCATCTTAGGTCTACGTGCTCTAATCAGAGTTTATCTAAATCTAGCTACCAAGGTTTGTACTAAACTTCCTCTGATACCAACTGTAACGCCCCGACCCTAATTACCTAGAGTCGGTGCATTATTACATAACATTGGCATGATCATGAGAAAGATCAAGTCTTGAATGACCGATTAGTTTAGTATCCATGGAATAACTAGAGACATCCATAAATTTTTACATTACATCATAAAAAAAACATCTTGTCTTCATATCCCCTCATACTATCCCTGCAGGTCATTCATAAATTACTTCTTCATAATCCTGGGAAAAATAAAACATTGAAAGGGGTGAGCTCGGATGCTCAGCAAGGATAACATTATAGCAGAAGCTTTCATAAATAAGCATAAACACTTAAGGCAATTTATAACTAAAACAAAAGCCTTTTAAATTTGAACTTCAGCATAAAATGGCGAAGGTAAAATGAAATAATGCCATTTACTTACTCACATGGATATTCTACTAGTCGAATGATCACATGAAATATCAATAACCACTTTCATAATGATGGAATGCATAATTCCATACTATCATAACCACATAGCCAAGGCCTCGTGCCAAGACTACAAATAAGATTTTGCCAAGGCCTTGTGCCAAGACACTAGTTTGTCTCATGAGACCTACCGATGCATCGAGGAGCTATAGTGGGCTCCACCCGTCACTTATTAAGTCCAATGCATTCCTCATATGAACATGTTTAAACATAACACAAACATTCGTATTAAAACTAGCATACGAAATGTCAATACTTTTACCACAAACCATGAATGGTATAAAAACAGCACATCCACAGTCAAACATAACTCATTCGATACAATATGGAAGATTGTATTGTATCACATTAACCTCAATCAAGAATAATGAAGGATGTTGACATAGATGAAAATAATCATCCAAACTATTTGAGAGAAATATCCCCCTTTTCTTGAAAACATTTAAAAGTCACACTATTTGTCAAGAAGCCATTTAAAGTAGATTTTTGAATCAAAGTGTCATATACCACTTTGAAACTTTTTAAAAGGAGTTTTTATTTCTAAACTTTAATTTCCATATAAACAAATCCTTAAAACCATTTTTAAAACATGGAAATTAATGAGAAAGGTTTAGATGAATAAGTCGTTAAAACATTTAAAATGGTATTTTAGTTAGAGATTCTATCCAAAAGAGACACTTGAATACAAATAATTGAGGTAATCAAAACTTTGTAATATCATGAGAATAAAGGGAATCATGATATACTATTTCAAAGTACATTATATACACCACATAAAAGTGACTTGGTGTATATCAACAAAGAAGTCTCAATGGAATGTAAATTGAGATGAAATCTCTCATAAAGGTTGTATCATTAGGTTAAGGATAAATCAATGACATAATTATGTGTGACAAATATAAATACACTAAATATTATTGGATATTTATTGTAAACCAATCATAGGATATTCACACATATTCTTGTAAAAACAACACCAACGAATTGGATGTTTAACTCAACAAATGGTGAATTACTCTTATCAAATTCATATTAATGACTTGAGAATTATCAATGGAGTGATTATGTGTATCAAAAGTATATCCATAGGAAGGGGAGTGGAAATTATTACATAAGGAAATGAATAGAGATTCCACACATAATCTCGGAGTAAAATAATCAATGGAGTTTCCATAAAGCCGAATAAATGGAAATTGGAATTTCAAATCCCCTTATCGATTTGGTAACTTATGAAACATGAACCCATGAAATAAGGATAACACAATGATGATGTAAATATACATGAATTAAAGTATATTACCCAATGAATACAAACATGGGCAGCACACAAACCACATGCAATAAATAAGTGGTGAATAATGGAATTCTCACGAAATTGAGAGTGAGATAAGAAACTCCTTACCACGTTAATCAACTGAGCCGTATGGACAAAAGTTAATAACCACAAAATGATTTACAGAATAACATGAATATAAATAGAATCATGATAATATATATCAAATGGCAGTACACAATACACCACTTTCAATAATTTAGTGGCGAACAATGGAAATCTCACGGAATTGAATGTGAGATAAGAAAATCCCTTACTTTGTACTTTTTCCTTGGTCGATGGTAGGTTTACCTCCTGTATAATGGTGAAATAATTGTTATTGAATAATACAAGAATAATTTACTATAATATAATATCATATATGATCTTTTAACATTGATTTGTTAATAATATCTTAGAATTATCGTCATTTCGGGTGTTAACAGGTTCATTTTACTTTATATTATTTGTTATGTGAGCCATATTCGTTATTAATGGGATGTATATTATTCATATCCAGAATGATATCAAGTCCTTAGATACTATTTTTAAATCATAAAATTATAATTATACTTGAATGGATATGATGGACAATGAATCTCATCGCGTTCGTGGAGATGGTAGTCTGTACATACGCACGAGCGACAATATCATTCTTTTGATATTAAAATGATATATAATTGGATTTTATATCATATATACAGAATCATTATCATGTTATATTTATTATTTACATGAGTTACACATAATTATTATACCCATCCAAATAATAATATATTGAATAACAATTACACCACGACGTGGAGACGGTAAGCCGTACGTACGCACGTATGGTGACATGTTATTCAAAGGATAGATAGAATACTGAATATGGTTGTACCATATTTATAATAACATCAAAGTATATATATGATACTGGAGTTATTATTTTATAATGGTAATAACAAAGAAAGAGGAAGTGGAAGAAGAAAGGAACTTAAAAAGGGGTGGTGAAAACATTACCTCTTCTTTGGGTTCTTCCTTTTGATTTGATCAAAAGGCCTCCATAGGTTGGCTTTCTGATCAAACTAAGGCCTCTAGGTTGTAGTGCGGGGAGTTGGGAGAGTATTTGGGCAGATTTTGGCCGAACCAAAAGGCTTTGAGGGTGTGAAGAAATGAGAAGGAGGAGTTCCCTTTTATAAGAGGGGTGAGGGGCACCTTTGGAAAAGCTAGAAATATTAATTTATAATATATTCATATTCGGTTTCCAATGGCTCCAAAGTTGACTATTAAAATGTTAAGGTGGGTATGAGTCGGGAAAAACTCATCCAATAGAATTTAGACAGGTTTGGGTACTTATATTAACCATATCTTTAAGTATTAACTCTAAGTTAATTAGTTTCACTTTTACAATGTCTCTTTGTATTTTTATATAATATGGTTAATAAACTTACTATATACATCCAAGAGACCCCCAAGTGGTCCATTAATGATTAAACAATCATGATATAAGTCTCTTGGCCGAACCATAGATTTTTAGGAATTTAATATCAATTCATAATATAATATTTGTTTTAAGAACTCTTTTATGTCAATTTAGACACTATTCAATAGTTGATTTTTGTGAAACTCATAACAGATTTATTAATTCGAAAAAAGTCAATTAAATAAATCCTAATATATCATAGTATCCTAGAAAATTAGTTTAATTCATTAAAAGATTCATATTATATTTATTTGGGTATTTATAATATCAATTATTTTAATTTTTCACTATTATAGTAATTATTTTATCATCATTGTGTCATAAATAAAATAAATTATTTAATGTCTAAAAATTATAAATAAAATATAATAATGTAGGAAATCTTTTTATCTTTATAATTATTATTTATAATCTAAAATCCAACATATATAACCCTATGTAACAATTGTTTCTCTAAAAGATATATGCTTGTGTCATTTTTGTATTCATTTTAACTTAATTAAAATAAAGTGTCATTATCACTTACAAGGGATCCATGGGGTCCCAAAATCGACGCAATGATGCCTATGGTCGACCATGTATCAACCAATAGGGTTAATACACGTTTTAGGGTAATTTATTATTATTATAATATTATTTTTTAACCCTTATTTACCAGATTTACCCTTAACCATGGTAAATAAAATATTTACCGTAGTAATTATTCAAAATGTCTAAAAATAAAAGCTAACTATTTACACAATTTGGATATCCTTATTCCAAATATGGAATTCATTTTTCTAAATTCAAAACACATAAGTAGAAGAAATTAATTTAAAATTAATTCCCGCTGTCAAAACAAAAAACGTGTTTTTAAGAGATAATAACTATCAAAAGATTGACACTTGTTTATTTCGGTTTAATTGTAAAATTATGTCCAATGACCAACATTATATTAAATGGTAAAAATATATTCTAAATATACTTTAAAACCACTCAAATTCACAATTTATCACTATTAATTATTTTGATTAAAAAAGTTGTTTTTAATTAAAATTTAGTAATTTTCACTATTCATCAAAATATGAAAGTTATCCGAAAAGTACCAAAATTTCACCTTAGGCTAAATTCGATATTCTGAATCCAAAAATGAAGTCCATTTTAAAATATAAAATATATATAATTTCAAAAGGTAGGTATTACTATTCATAACGGCTAGTTTGATTGGTTACGGTGTGTTAGAACTCGGTGTTGCGTACAACACACGCTAGCGTACCGTGGAAGCTTGGGATGTTTCATTTTAAATTTTTGATGTCCCCATTTAGTCAAAAAATGTAAAATATAGTATCTAAAAAGGTTTCACTATTAAAATTTGGTAAAAGTGCAATACTGAAAATGAATTTGTTCTTACATTATGTCTAAGAAACTCATAATATGGATTCTAAAATTATAAGGATTATATAAAGTTTAAAATTTAGTTAACACTATTCATAACCTCTTTTGAACAGCTTGTTTGGTAAGTCATGGTGCGATTGAACTGGGTGTTGTGTGTAGTGAATGTTATTGAATTATTTTGAAGAAATAACACACTATAAAATCTTGGGGTATTACATGAGTGGCGTTGCGAGCTTTGAACTGATCGCTACCAGCCACAAGAGGACCAGAAATTGATAGCTGGAAAAGTTACCATCGATTTTAGTGGATCTTAGATGAAAAAATTTCATAAATCACAATGTAGAGACCAGATATAGAAAACACATGATTGAAATTTGGGTTCTGAAGAAATCGCAACAACATGCTGTGTATCCCGAAGAACACATGCTATGTAGTCTAGGATTCCCACTTTAGCTAGGTTTATAGTCGAGTTAAGTATTACATGCGACATGGTTAGGCCCACGGGTTGTGTAACCCTATCCTGAGTGGATGAGACATGTTCCATCTAGAACAAACCTTGTAACCTCATGTGAAAGGGCACATTGTGTACATTGAGAGTACATGATCATGCCATGTGTACAGGAGAAAGGGTCAGACATACACTACTAGAACCCATGTTGTCAAGAAATTCTATTTAGCACCCAATAAATGTCTTCTATATCTTCACCCACATCCTGACTATGTGAATAATAGTTCATGAACAATTGTCCAAGAGAGGCCACACAATGTGTGCCCACTGGGACTTAACATGTGCCTTCTTGAAGAACATAAAACCTGTGTATCCCATTCATTTGGACACAGAATTTGTCCTATGAGTAGCCTATAATGAAAAAAATTCCATGTTGAATTAAAAAATGGAATACATAGTAAATTTTGAGATATTAAATAATGTGTGATTTGCATGATCTTACTTTTAGTGATGCTTAGATGAGGTTAGTGATTGGGATAGACCTCTAGACAGACTCTGGCATTGCGAACCACCTATATCACTAGGGTGTGGGTCCCTGAAACCATTTATATAGGTTGAGTGGGTCCCCCTCATGCTATAGAGTTGTGGTTCCTCATGCCACTAAGTGGAACCCCCTTTCGGACTAGGCTATAGATCCTCTCTTCATACATTGAGTGGTACCCACTATCATATTAGGGTGTGAGTCCTCAATACACCGAGTGGAACCCCAATAATATAAGGGTTGAATGCCCTATATACATTGAGTTTTACCCCCTATCATGCTAGTGTGTGGGTACTATAACAACTGAGTATCACCCCTCTATCTTACTAGGGTGCAAGTCCTTAGTCTTTTTACTGAGTTGTACCCCCGTTACACCGGGGTGTGGGTCCTCTATATGTAGAGTAGTACCCCCTTGATGGAATGGGGTGTGGGTCTTATAATCGATATTGTCCCCCCTCAGGGTATGGAGTGTAGTGTCAAGGTGCGGCTGCTCCACATGAATTTCTTGTGAATATTCATGATACTGGGCTTCAGAGATAGACCCTTTAGTACAGGAGGCAAACTCACTAATCTTAGTTGGGATGTGGAGACAAAGACCCCCTAATTTACTATTTGGGTTTCTTGTGTGTGTGTGTGTGTGTGTGTGTCTATTGTGTTTTCTATATCTCTCTTTTTATGGGTTGCACTGACCTCTTGTTTTTTCTTTATATCATTCCACACTTTATTTTAGGGGTGTCTTACTCATCATTTATATATTTAGCCATGAATGGTCTTTGTATATATGTGTTGTGTCTTATATAGATGAAATGCACATCGATAGTGATATTAGAAGAGCATAGCGGTACCGAGGGTGCATTAGCTATGTTTGGTGGTCGAACATGGAGAACAAGTGCTATCCTCTCTCGTGAGAATTATGTTTTCCAGTTAATGTTAGTTTGGGACATCTTTTATGGTTGGGTGTGTATTGTTTCCCATTACACTTTGGTTATTTTCTTCTGTACACAGATGGGTTTCTTATAGGTTTATTCATGCATGGATTACCCTAGATGTTCGTTTCTAATAGTATTCCACTTTTTATTGTTGAATAGAGATGTTTGGGTGTGTGTGTACAAGAACATTTAGAAAAACCCACCCATTCTCGTAATATCCTCTCGACACTAGTCACCAGCCCCTGAAATATTGGAGATATTTTTGGTCTTGTAACCCTTGGCTTATCGCTAACCAGCTGGGGCCTGGTGGCTTGGATCCTAACATGATACCCTTTCATGTATTCTTTTAATGAATTTTATTTTAAGTTGTCTTTCCCAGTAGCTCGATTCAATCTTCTACAGGCAATAGAAAACATCTATCTATTTTTTACTCTCATAATGACAAGTTCTTTATTTTCTTTCTAAAATTTGGTAGGACGTTACTTTTTGGGTATAAATGTAAATGGTGCTAAGTCAGTTTATGTTGGAAATGGGGTGTATACATCATGGTCCTATAAATGCTTCAATTTATTTTTCAACTACCTTTACCATGGTCAGGTTTAGTCTCATTTTATGTAGTCTATATGGTTTGGAACTATCTTAAAATAGAATCTAGCGCATAAAGATATTATGACTATCCTCAGGTATGTCAACTAGATTCCATTATATTATCTCTTAAAATATTTACATGTTTTATTTTATGATCATAGGGCATGTTGTTAGAAATATTTCGGGGAAAATATTATTTTCCCATTAGAAACACATCATTAATATGTGGTAGAAGTGGATTCAATGTAATCATGGGTAGCCAAATTAGAGATGTTATTTACTAAGGTTCACTTAAATAAACAACATTCAGTTCCTTCTTAGAAAGTGAATTATGATATTAATCATTAATGAAAAATAACCAATAAAACCCATCAATGAAATCTAGGTCTACCTCATTCTTAGGATCCTATATTGTAATCTAGGGTTGATCATTATCATTTCACATAGAATTCAGGACTCTCAATTTGTTACCTATATTCAGAATCACATTTAAAAGATATGTTTCTCCATGTGCAGTTGGTTCCTCAGTGTGTTTAAGTGTGAAAAGTGCATTTTCTTCTTGTGTAAACTCCATTTAATAAAATATGTTGAATTTTAATATATTTTCATTAAATTTTATTTTCATTATATGTTTTTCAATGCATCTTATTATCATATTTGTATTTATAAATGGATTGACAATGATGATTTTATATTTAGTAGGTATTCCTTCATCATATATTTTGAAGACATTGAAATTAGTTGGAATGAAAATATTTTATACCCTCACTAAAAAATCTTCTATAACAATAACTAGGAATACAATAGTTAAGTTTTCAATAAAAAATTAACCTGGGATTGAGATCCACAATCGATAAAGATGAGAACACAGAATATGTAATAACATTAATTTAATATCCAAAATAAAATAAAACATATTTCAATGACATGTCTCTAATTGTATAAGGAATGGAAAATGACCTTGGATACTGATATTTGGTGGGTAATTTAGGTGATATTAGAGTTGACACATTTATTCCAAAAAATACTCTCATATTCCATTGAATACTCATTTTAATGGTGTATAATTCCATTAAGAACATAATATATCAGGAAATATATTTATGTTATTCAATAATAGGGATATAGATCTCATATTTCTTGAAAGTTTCCAATTTTTTTATTGAATATCCATGTGATATATTTTATTTTATTGAATCCTTCTTGAGGGAAAGGGTAGTGGGGCATTTTTTTATCTTTTGATGATTTCTCAAGTATAATTTCAGATTTTTTCCATATCCTATTTAGAATAATTTCACCCATCCCTTTCATTGAATTGATTGGTTTCTTCTAATTTTAGTTTTAGTGAAGTTTTTATTTCATACCCACTTTTAGTTTTTATGAGACTCAAATTTCCCTTACTATTGGACAATGTTTTTGGAGGTGATTTCATAGGATTTTTAGACAGAATTTCGACTTGATTACCTAACTAGTTTTTAAATTCTTTTAACTATATTCCTATTTCCCCAATGTTAGGATGTTGTTGGTGATGGATTTTATCTTGCTAAATTGAGTTAGGAGAACCATGGGATTTCCATTATTGAAATAGTGATGATTGAAAAGTCTATTGGTATCCTTTTGTGAAATGTTATTGAAATTGAATAGTTTAATGAAATATTTATTTAAATATAGTTAATTCTTAGTTTTTAAAATTTATAAATTAATAAAATATTTATGATTTTACACTCCATATGTGGTTTTCTATGGGTTTTTCCAATGGTCTTTGTTGATATTAAACAACACATCTCTCAGTATCCTGAACATGATCACGGTGGTTAGTGAAATGCCCTAGAGAACTACAAGGACCACAAACCATACCTACTTTTGCTTCATCATTAGATTTTTCAAGATATTATTTTATACAAAAGGGGTATTTATTTTATATTTCATTTAAAAAATGGATAATTTTTTGGAATTTTCTGGGATTTACCTCATGTACACCTCTAGTGAACATATTGTAGGTTCCAAATTTTAGCGAATTACCAGAATTTTTCCCTATATTATATTGGTGACTTGTCAATAAATTCTCATTTTAAGGATTCATATTGTTTATTTTTATCACTATCAAGTAGTCTTTTATGTAATAATGTTTCGAACTAATGTTCCCATATTTTATGGTGCATACAACTTGCAAAAATTTTATTGAATCTCTACTAATACTTGTAGAGTCACTCTCATAGGATTTTTTTATTTAATATCTGTCATCAATATGGTTCTTCTCAAGGATGGAAAGTGTCTTTAAAGTTGTTTGGAAATTTTTCTTAGATAGTGAAATCAATCTATTGGAAGTTTTATAGAAAATCCATCACAAGACCTTCGAGTGAGAATGGGAATTAAATCTATTTGATGTGTTCCTCAGCCATGCCTCTCAATATAAAAGTGGAGAACACCATGGATATGTCCTTGATATATATTTTTGGATCCTCTATTAAAAGGCCATGGACCGTAAGAAATTATTGTCTAAGTCTATTTTTAAATTCAAATTCATCTGGTAAAAAGTAAGGTGGCTAATATTGTTATTTTGGTTTATGAGATAAGGTGCACATCAATCTATCATTGTCTTGTAATGTTTTATATCTGTAAATTTGAACCTCCCCCTGTCACTCAATTTTTTTGGATAATGAAATTTTCTCATCCATTTTAGTAGCTCGCATTTCCATTCTATCCGACTGAGCCATATTCCTCTACCTACTTCCTTTTATTTCATGTTCTCAACAACTTTCTTCGTTATTCATAATGTCATCCTTCCCATCATAAACACCTTGACATGAATTATCTGCATTGATTGGAAGTAACGATGAGATAACCGTATTCTATTATTTAATTTATATCTTTATCTATTGGAATGAAAAATTGTGTCCTTCTTCTAGGTGCTGGAATCTAGTCTGCAATTTTGGCACTGTCGTTTCCCATATAATAACTATGTTATCCATCCTCACCGACAAAAGATTTTATGACTATTATTCCCTTATCACAACTACATTCTCTCTACCCTAATTCATTCCATTAACATATTCCACTTTTCCTCAAACATATAATGAACCATGCTTTTCATCAATTGGAATTCCTACCACATTTGTTATGAGTCATGTTTCACCTCAGCTGGAATGTCTGGGGTGTCTGCAATAGTGTCATGGTTTAATGAATATATCTCTATCAAAGAACTCTCAATGAAAAAACCAATTAATGAGTGTGGTATAACTTATTTTTTAGTTTCCTACCCATTTGAATATGTATTTAAAAAATAGTGATAATCAATTTAGTGTTGATTATATATGTGGCTAAAGCCAAATATAAACACACCAAAATGAATTTCTTATTCTGTCTAATGCATTTGTAACTGGAAATTTAAGGACGAAGAGACACACGATTAATGGGAATTAGGTATTAGGAGTTAATACTTATAACATATTGGTATCATAGATTCATTTATATCTCTTTCAATACACAAAAGGAGGATTAATGGATTATTGATACCCTTGGGGTTTAGCATAGAGTAGTCAGGAAGTGTTTTTTGTTCTAGGTAAGGATTCTTCAGTTGTATAATTATAAGGAAAATCATTATAAATGGAATAAATGATTGAAAGTATATTGATGACCCTACAAATTAGCAATTAAAATAGGATTAAACCCTCTCCAAATATCCTAATTCCCATTATAAGAGGAATTTATGATCAAAGGTAATCACATAAATGAGCATTGTGACCCAATCATGTAAGTTGTGAGGCTATGGAGGAGTCCTAGAAGAAGTAAGCCTTTCATGGTTTTTTCTTGGGTGATAGTGTGTCGAAATTTCCTTTTGATCCACTAATGTGAATAAAGTATCCAAGTATTTTTTTTGATGGTTTGGATTAATATTGCTTGGAAGAGGCTCGAGCACAATTATATTACCCTAGAAAAGATTCTATTGTAGAAGGGGTAACTGTTGGTTTAATGTTATTTGAAGATATACCATTAAGAATAAGAAAATAAATACTTCAAGAATCCCTTATAATTAATAAGATTTGGTTTATTTAAAAAAGTGTATTTAGGGCTAGTCACCACTTATGTTTCATGCAATGGGTATCCCTTCATGAAACATTCACTTGGGAAAGTCCATGATAAAAAATAATATCAGAGTGAGCTATGAAGGATTTGTGTCACATGTTAATCAAATATATTTAAGTTAACATGTATTAAATGTTTTTATGATGATAAATTCCTTTAATACTTATGATATAGTGTATTTTCTCTCACTACAATCATGTATTTTGAGTCAGTTAGCAGGAATTTCCCTTTAATGACCATCTCGTGAAATATTAAACCCCAAAAATGTAAATTATCAACATTAAAGACACAAATTACCAAGTTTATCAATAGTATTTATAAGTGGTGTATTTATAAGATAATATACACAACCAACCACCCTACACACATGTGTAACTACTATTGTATAAAAACATTCACCCCATGTAATGGATTCCAAAAAACTCATAAATAAGCGTCAATCCTCCTACTACCTACTCCCTATTTCCAAAAAATAAATAACATCGAAATATAATTTAAATAAATAAAATTCATGACACAAAATTTATTTTTCATAATCATCACTCAACTCAAATAATGTTAAATTCTTAAACACCAATTGAAAATCATTTTTATTAGCATACTTTTCAACAAGTTAGTGTTTTTTTGAAATTTCTTGTTTTTCAAAATTAATAAATTATTTTTTTAAATAGATACATGAAAAATTTTACCCTCAAAAACTCTAAAACTATCAACAATTGAATTCAAATAAACTACTAGAATACTAGTTCTTAATAATTCAACTATCATTTCATAAATGATTTCAAAAAAATAAAAACATTATTACTAAATAGACACTTACCTATAAAAATAGACTATACTAAAACCCTAGTAATGTGTCGGTTCTTTAGAGGTTTTGGAAAATCGATAAGAAATGGCTTGTAGGAAAATAATGAACTACTATGAATAATACCAATTTTTTTTGTTTACTATAAATGGAGACTCAATGAAACAACCCTCCCTCTTCCCTTGATAAGGAAAATATTGATACCAAAAACATTACTGAGAGTCTGGTGACCCTTTCCTGGGACAAGAAACACCCTTTTATTGAGGACTTCACCTAGATAAATGTTTTTTAGAGTTGATCTTCTATATAATATATTATTTCACATCTCATGAAACATTTGAAGGACCCTAAATCAGCCATGGGGTTGTGCCTAATATCTAACATATACCTAATCTCACCCATAATCAAGAATACTTCATCCAACATCTACTAGAGAGGTAGCCTTAATGGTGTTGGTGGTGTGAGGACAAACCACAACTAGTTTGATAGAAGATATTTTTTTCCTATCAAAATATCTCCAATATGGTACTCCCCTTAATTCCATACCTTCTTTTCCAAGAACACTCCTCTGATGCCGAGGAAGGTGGCACCAACTGACCATCATGAAATATGTTCCAAAAGAGCATTACATGGTCAATAATTAGTTTTTTGTCTTCTTTTAGCATCAATTCTATGGTTCTTTCTAGCTTGAGAACATCCTCCAATAGAGGTGGTCAGGTGTAAGCTGCATTAGAGGAGTTTTTCCCTCTGCATTATATGCCTAAACCCTTTCTGGTTTCACCCATTTCATTATACCATGGGGTGGTTTGGGTCTTGTTTATTAATAGAAAAAAATTTCTTCACCAATGATTAATCTTCCATCTTGGTAGGGCACATATTTTTTTGGTTTTCCACCCATTACAATTTTATAACCATGGATTCATGGTAATCTTCAATTGGTCTGTGTTTTCCCACATTTTTGATGAGCAGTTTTAATAAATTACATTATTTAATAAAATTTTGTTTTGTTATTCCGTGAACTCACCCTTGAAACCCCTAACTTTTGTAATAATTGGATGAGAAGGCTTGGTCAATTATGGTTTCAACATTGATCTTATGATTTCGCCCAACACGTTTTCCCATTCCAGATCATTGGACCATGAGGTCACGAATGGATATTGATAGAGGGTTGAAGTGAAATAAAAATAGTAGATTCATAGTGAATATGTGCACGATGAATGTATTTGTGTTTTACTAACAAATTTTGTTGATTTTTTGGTATAAGGTGATGAATCTATAGATCTGTGTTTTGGAGTAGTGATGACAGGTGAATAGATGCGTGATGAATAGTGGAATGATCTTTGAGTTGATAGCTAGATTTTGATTTCCCTCTACCAGAGGCCTAATAATTTAGGGTCATCATCATCACCTTCGATTTTGGTGGATCATGGATGATCATATGGTGAAAATAAAAGTGGTGATGATGGATCAAGAAAAAACATGATGAATGTCTGGTTCTAGAAAAATCCCAAATACACAACGTGTATCTTGAAGAACACGTGTAGTGTTGTATGTATTCCCTGCACTGGCTTTGGTTTTAGCTAGGATATGGATCAAACATTTTGTGTATATGACCACACACCATCTTAACATACCCCAAGTGCCTAAGTGGTATATGAGTTGGTACACACATCCAAACTCATGTGAATGGACACACTATGTACTTCTAGAGTACATGGGCACACCCTATGTACACGAGAAAGGGACAGATGGACACAACTACACAACAAGTTGTCCCGAAATGCTGTGTAACCCCATAAATTTTATGTATTTCATAATAGAAAACAAAGCCATGTCTAGACCATTGAATTACTAGATATCCAGGAGAGGTCACACACTGTGTTACCCTTAGGACACATCATGTACCTTGATTTGGATCTTCCAATATGTGTATCTCCTTTTATTAGACTCATATTTTTTCCTGTCAGTAGTCTATCATGAGAAAAGTTCAATGTTGAATGAGATATTATACTTTATAGTGGTTTTAGAGATATTATGTGATGTTTGAGGAGCATGGATCTCCTTTTAGAAATGATTAGATGATGGTAGTGATTAGGTTGGATCTCTAGAGAGATTTTGGGGTTTGAAACCCCCTATCACATAATAGTGCATGTTCCCCATACCCTTTTCACTATTCAAGTGGTACCCCCTCATGCTAGAGAGGTTTGGGTCCTCTATCTACTAAGTGGAACCACCCTATCGATTGAGGGTAAGATTCCATTAGTTTTTGCACTGAGTGGTACCCCTATCATACTTGGGATGGGGTCCTTAATATGTAGTTTGTTACCCCTTTCATAAATGGGAATGGGCCTTATATACACAAAGTGGTAACCCATGACTTTCTTGGGAACATGTCATCCACCGATAGAGTAGATCCACCCTGTCATACTAGGGCATGAGTCCTCTATTTGTTTATTAAGAAGTACCCTCAATCGCACTAGGGTGAAAATTATATGTATGTTGAGTAGAACCCCCAGATCCACTAGGTTACAAGTCCTCTAAATGGTATTGTTCCCCATCGGGCTATGGAGTTCCATGGTGATTTAGGGGTCTCCAACATGTTTTCCTTGCTAATACACATGATGTTGGGAATCAGAGATTGGTCCTTTAGATATGGAGGGAGACCCATCGATCTTAGCTTGGTTGTGGAGATGGAGATATCGTTTCACTCTGATTTTGGTTTATTTTTTTAGAATATATATATATATATATATATATATCTGTTGGGTTTTTCATATCCCTCTTACTATGGGATGAGCTGATCTTCTTTTGTTTCTTTCTATTTCTCCCTTATTGAGTTTTGTGGCATCCTACTGGGTATGTATACATTCACCCATGCATGGCCTTTTTCTGAATGTGTTATGTCTTATGCAGACAATAGGAACATCATCTATGATATTGATGGAAGATTGTTGTATCGGGGGTGAATTGGAGACACTTATCTGTCGTACATGGAGATTCAAAGTTAGCCTCTCTCATCATATTTATTTTTTACTGTTATAGTCAGGTTATGTCTTCTTTTCTGGATGGGAATGTATTTTACCCCTTCCAATTTTCGTATTTTCTACTATACTTAGATGTATTTCTGAGAGGTTTATACATTCATGGTTTATTCTAGATGTTACAATCTTTTACTATTCCACTTTATTGTTTCATGGAGTTGTTTGGGTTCATGTTTATAGGTACATTATGAAAAATTCAACGATTTTAGTTATTTATTATTGTCACTACTCTCATGCCCTAAGCTATTGAAGGCAGGATTGTGATTGTCATACCAGGATTATCACTGGTTAGGCGGGCCCTAGTGTATCAGGTCTTGACAAGATATTCTTTCACATATTTTTTAATGGATATTATTGTAAATTTTATTTCATAATAACATGATTCAATATTTAATAGTAAATATAATATTTCTATCCATTTTTCACTCTCAAAAGGATTGGTTCATTATTTTTCATTCTAAATAATGGAAATACATGACTTTTTTGTCATAATTTTAATTGGGCTGACTCACTATAGGGTTTAAATGGTGTAGAAGATTAATTCTCTAATAAATAATTTAATTTTTTTAAAACTACCTGTATAATGTTTGGGTTTAGTCTTACATGTAGTATTTTATAACTTTTAGCACTAACTTCAAATAATATTACTTTCAAAAAAATCCTCGGACAAAGCTATGAAATGTCACCTAGAATCAATCCTATAACATTGAAATGATCACTTAAAGTATTTATGACTTTCATTTCTTAGTCAGGTTACATGTTTCTTACAAAAATAATAGTTAAAATTTATATAACCATTTGAAACAGATATTTTAAATTTGGTGGTAGTAGTTTCAATGTAATCAGGGTTAGATAAATTAGAGATATTAATTACATAGGTTCATTACATTATCCACATTCAGTTCCTTTATGGAAAGTGAAATATGAGATTAATCATTAATTGAAAATAACTAATAAAACCAATCAAATAAATAATGTAATTCCTCATTGTTAGGATCATATATAGTAATATAAGATTAATTATAATAATTTCACATAGAATTTTGGAATCTCAATTTTCTATCCATATTCAAAATCACTTTTAATAGATCAGTTTCTCCATGGGAAGTAAGTTTTGTCAGTGTGTGTTTGTGTGAAAAGTGAATGTCCTACTTGTTTAAACTTCATTTAATCACAAATATTTAATTTTACTATATTATCTCTAAATTATATTGTTAACATAACTTCGTGTAAAAGAGTGATTTTCATATCTATATTCAAAAATATATTTACTAGGATGATTGGTTATTTAGAAGGTATTCTATCATCTTCCATTTTAAGGAAATATAAGTTAACTATAAAGGCAAGGTTAACACCCCCATGAATAAATCTTCTAGAACTCCACTTGGGAATACAATAGATTAGTTCTCAGGTTGAATTTTAATACAGGATTGAGCTCCATAATCTAATAAGATGAGGACATCGAATAAATTATTACATTAATTGAATCTCTTAAATCACAAAGATCATATGTTCGTGGAATTTCTATAATATTATAGGTAATGGATAATGACCTTGGATCTTGAAATTTGGTGGGTAATTGAGGTGATATTAGAGCTGATACATTTCTTCCAAATCATACATTAAGATTACATTGAAGCCTTCTTTTCATGGTGTATAATTCTTTTAGGATCATAGAATATCAGAGAATCTATTTAAAGGATTCAATATGAGGTATGTAGAATTCACCCCTTTTTGAATGTGTCTAGAGTTTCTTATTGAATATCAATTTGATAAATTTTATTTTATTAAATCATTCTTGTGGGAAAGGGTAATAGGGATATTTTTCTTATCTTTTGATGGTTTCCCAAGTTCAATTTTTGATTTTACATATTTTTTTAGAATAATTTCTCTTATCTTCTTCTTTGTTGGATGGGTTTGTTATTATTGTGGTCTTAGAGAAGGTTTAATTTCCTATCCACTTCTAATTGTTACCATCATCAATTTTCCCTTAGTATTTGATATTGTTTTAAGAGATGATTTCATAGTATTTATATTCATCCTTTCTACTATATTCACAAACTAGTTTTGAAATTCATTCAAATATATTTCAGGTTTCCCTTTTTTAGGGTCTAGTTAGTGAAGTATTTTTACTTGAGAACAAGAGTTTGGAGAGCTGTGGTATTTCAATTATTTAAATAATGAGGGTTAGAAAGTCTATTGGTAGTAATCTATGAAATTTTATTCAAATTATATAGTTTGATGAAAATTTTATTGAAATATAGGTCATTATTTGTTTTTTTAGATTTCCAAATTCACAAAAGAAGCCTTAGGAATGCATAGGAATGTATTTATTTAAAACATTGGATTAAAGAAGTTAACATGAGGATTTATGGATAGTCATGACTTAAGATTCATGAAATGGGTTTCCCTTAATGTAAAATTCATTTAAGACAATCCATGGTACAAAATATAATCAGCGTGAGATATGAAGGATTACTGTATTCTGGTCTTCAAATATATTCATGTGGTATGGTCTTAATTGAGAATTGTGTGGTCTTGTTGTAACACCCTAATATTTTTTAATTTTTTTTGAAATAATTTAAAATCTTCTGATTTTAATGCCAAACTGAAAGTAGTTGTCTATTTTAAAGAACTACATTTTCAATGAATTATTCAAAACACCATGTTACTATATATTACACAAAATATAAATTTTTTAATGCTCGATAAGGAACACAATGGATAGTATACATTACAGGAAAGATTGAATTTCATCGACGGCTAGTGTAACATGAAAGACCTACTGTTACTAAACAATAATATATTTCTAAAAATGTTATTATTTAATATAATATTATGTATTATAGCTATTATGTTGATGACTATCAATATAATAAATATACTTATTAAAATACATGGTTAAATTCATTAGATAAAAATGAAATATAAATTAATATAGGATCCAAACGAATATTAAGGGATTGTTTTTATAAATAACTTTTTTTATGCTCACAAAGCTATTTTATCCTAAAAAATTCAATTAAATATAATTATTGATTTATATTAATGTAATATCTATATTACATATCCAATAAAATAGTTTTTGTATTCATACAATATATTTGATAAACAAAACATTGGAACAAAAACATTTCACACATAAAAACCTATAAATTTATTAAGGCACTTTTTCCACCTTTTAAGGGAGAAACTATTTTAAAAATAATTTTTCTAACTTTAATAAATCCTCTATTTCAAAATATACTTAATTATAGAAATTGGAATATAATTACTTGGTTAGAGTGAATTTTTTGTATTTTTCTGTGGAGTATCATATTTTGAGGAATAGATAAAAATACTAAATTTTAATGCAAAAATGATTTTAATCTCATTTATATTTTTGGATAAATTATATTTTAAATTGGTTTTAGTGTTTAATGATATTAATTTTTTATCAAATAATCCTATTTAATTCATTAGAATCAATTTTATATTGAAATTGAATATTAAATCTTATAAAACATTTAAATGTTTTGACTTTAAAAACTCACTTTGTAATTACGTCTGTGGGATCAAATTTAAATTAATTTATTTCACCACTTTGACTATAATTTGAAAACATAGACACCCATACATGGAATTAAAATAATTTATAATTTAAGAAATGTTAAATTTAGTTTTTGAATAAAATAATAAGTGAAAGTAATTGAAATTAATTACAATGATTGAGGAAACATTAAGTTTAACAAAGGAATAAACCTTAATAATAATGACCCAAATGACCTAGAATCTTGTCCAATACCCACATTATGTAAATTATTCCACCATGAACCTTCTATTTTTAATTTTTTTGGTTCTTTATTACCTTTTATAGGTAAAAATGTTGGTACACCTAACTTATTTTCAAAAATAGGAAGTGAGTCCTTTTCCCCCTATAAAAGGCTACCACCACTCCCCCTTCCGCACCCCTCAAAAAACAATATACTACAAATATATACCTAGTACACTTAAAAACATCCACACTTACTCTTTTAAGTCTCTATTTATACAAAAAAGGGATCTAAGGAATCCCTTTTCTGAAAACCAAAAGGAGTTATCCAAAAAAGAGGTAACATCCTACCTCAATCTCCTTTCATTAATTTTCATTATCCACCCCCTCCACTACCCTTATTCCATGATTAAAAAAAATTATCCAAATTATAGATATATTTTTTTATGATAATGTTTCTACCTTCAATTACAGACAATTCCATCTAATGGGTAACAAAGATATTGTTTCTGTTTACGGTGAACAACCACCTCACAAACTGATGATTGATGGTTTTTATTTTACCAAATTTAATGGTTGGATATTATGTAGTAAAAAATATTAATATATTATATATATGATATTTATTTTTTATTTGGTCTTCTTAAATTCTTTTATGACACATATCCTTATACTTTTCATTTTTTTAAATATGAAAATTTCATTTGAGGAAGTGTGGACTACCACTCCCTTTAAGCGACGTGATTCATTCACACACAACATGGAATTTATTAAGGATGTGTTCAGTGAACATATATTGTATATAAGAAATAATAATTTTACTATAATTATATTATATACATATACAACTATATTTAAATTTAATTCTTTTTTTCGATATGATAATAAAACAGAAACAACTGTCATGCATACGTATGACCAACCATCTCCATGAACATTGTATTCCATTTCATAATTAAATATTATAAAAATTATTATATTATATGTATACTGAATATAAATGATATTTATATCATGTTTTAAATTCTATAAATCATGAAATATGTAGAAGGACTAAACATAACACAAATTTAGAGACATGCAAAAAAAGAGAATATTACCAAAAGCGTAACCTTAACATGAAATTGTTAAAAAGTGGGTAATATAAAGTCATAATAAAACCATAAATGGTATTTTATAAAATAATATGGTTCTATGATGGATTTATAATAAACTTATATTTATTATATAGGTTTTTTGTTTGGGTACTATGATAGTCAAGACACAAGGTAAGGGAATTTCATGTCACTTTTTATTTTTGTGAGATACTTGCTTTATTCACCACTCATTCATTTTGAGTGGTGTGTATAATGAAAATGGATGTATTATATGATTTTTATACTTAATTTAAATGGTATTTAAAAAACATTTGATGAAATTTATTTCTTTGGTTTTATGTTTCAAAAGGTACCAAATCTGTAAAGTAATTTAGTCTCAATTTGACTTCTTTGAGACACATGCGATGTTATGAACCTATATTTTTCCATGTATTAGATATACTAAATTTAACATTTTATATCATTAATATCCTTATTATCATGATATTTTAAGCTTCATTTACTATTATTATTTCCATTTTATTACGATTCAAATTTACCAAATTGGTAACAATTTATAGCAATAATCTCAACATTTATTGAGATTGTTTATGAATATGCTCCCAGTGATGAAATATTATGAAACAGAACTTGATAAATATAATTAGTTTCCTTAAATTATTGTTATTCAAGTTATATTCATGCAATTGTAACGTTCTTCCACTCGATGGTACATATGATGATCAATAGTGTGTTTTCACGAAAGCCTAACTTTATCTCTCTCTTCCTTTAGAAATCTATGTTATTTGAAAAACATGATTTAGAAAAGGTATCCAGAAATATAATTATATTGCATTATTATCATTAAAATATATTTGCTACACATTTTTTTAATTAAAAAAAATTGTTCTAAAAAATTATAATCTTTTCGTTTTCCAATCAAGAAACATTTCTAACATTTTTACAGTGTAAAAGGAATGTTCGATGTGTACGGATTTACCTACCGTTGTGACCAAAATTACATTGAATCCTCCATTAAAATTTTAAAGGTTATTCTTTTAACAAGATATATTTTTCATAATATTATGGAAATTGAAAATTTCTAAAGTGGTTATCAATGAAAAAGGATTTTGAAAATGTTATTTTTAGACGGTACTTTAAAAATCATCATGATTTCTTGATAAGTTCTTAAATTATTTTCAATGAAATGGTTTTCAAATCTCTATAATTATTTTTTATAAATACTTTCATGAAAAATAATTTAAAAATGTTCTCAAACATTCCTTTATAAGATTTTTTATGTTTATTTTCAATAAAATGGGTTTCAAAATGTTTTATGTTTTAAAAAGTTCTTTTCAAAAAGAAAGGATACTTTACTCAAGAAATGTTTTTAAATAAAAATTTTAAATTATTTTCCATATAAGTTGACATTAATTTATGATAATCATGAAATTCTAGTAAATAAAAAAATGTCTCCATTAATATTATTTCTTGAATGGTTTATGTTTTGATGGAATGATGTTGATGACACATGTTACTCTTTCACGACTCACATGCCTTTAAACTCGCTTCTTTTGATGGGTTATGATTTAATGAATTTTTTTGGAAACCTATCTATTTTCTATAGGTTATATAATGAAAAATTTTAATGATACTAATTTCATTTAATGAGTTATGATTTTATATTTATAAAACGTATATCTTTTTGTGTGTCTTGATATGATGAATGTTTTTTATCTTGTTGAACATGTATATATGATTTTATTATATGATGGGCGGGAACTATATTTCCCTCTTATGAATTAGGAAATTATTTGTTGTATATGACCACAAAGGGTACACAAGATCTAGCATAATCCTGAATGTAAGAGGTTACACAAGTTGTAGTGTAAGCCTAAAATAGGAAAGTACATAGGTTTTCACCCAATCCTAAAATTAAGGGGGTACATGGTTTGTATTGTAAGACTGAAAACAAGAAGGTACATGGGTTTTATCCTAAGCCTAAAAGTAAGAGGGAACATGAGTTTTAGCCCAAGCCTAAAAGTAAGTGGGAACATGGGTTATATCCCAAGCCTAAAATCTAGGGGGAACACATGTTGTAGTCAAAGCCTAAAAGTAATAGGGTACACAAGTTGTTAGAACAGGCCTAAAGAAGGTATGTGGATCATAGCCTAATCCTGAAATGTTATAAAGGTTTTGGTAGGTATCCTTCACATAATATTTTCTATTATTATCTGTCTTCCACAATTCCATATCTATTTCCTATGTTTTGATTTCATGGCTTATGTTTTTTATTTACTTATGTTTCATGTCTTTTTAAAAACCATTATTTATGAACTTATTCATGTTTATTGTCTTATGACATGTAATTTATGATCTTATAATGTTGTAATCGCATTGTCATACCCATATGTTCATATTTATGCTTACATGTCTCCCTTGTTTACCCTTACTGAGCGTCTAATCTCACCCCGTTTTATGTTTCCTTCCCCAAGTTATGAATATATATATATATATAATATAAGATGTTTCTAGGAGGTTTCTAGTCATGAAGAACATATTAGGAGAAAATGCAGCTTTCTTGTGTACTAATGTTTATGTTTCCTTATTTCCAAAGGCATTAAACTAAGTTGGTCTTTTGAAGTTTTTTTGTAATGTTATAATTATTAATCAAAATTGATGTAATGTCTATGTATATTAAGATTGTGTTGTTATAGTTGGTATTAGATTGATGGATTAGTCGTCCTTTGGAAACTAGGATGAGAAAACTTTAGTGAGATCTATAGGCATATTTATAAGGATATATCTCATGATGTCTATAAGGACAAGTAAAAGGATGAGTTTAAATGTTGAAAAATGTCCAGAAATTTTGGAAGGATGGAGTGAGTCATTTCCTTGTAATATTTACCTTTTTGAATACTACAAGAGTATGTGGATCTAGTAAAGATGTACCTATGTGTAACTATTCTGACAAGGTGTATTGGGCCTAACTAAGCATAACCTGGTACACAAAAACAAGCATAATTGCACACATAGTTTGACATTCCTTGGGGGTATGCTTTGGAAATTCACAAACTCATTATTAACAATAATTATGGATTTTAATAGAATATGACTTTGAATAAACTAGGATAAACCTAAGGTTTCATCAATTAAAAAGTATGTATCATGACTTAGACATCATATAAGTAATTTATCATTATATGTGTTTCTCACCCTATTCTTTCTAGTTGTATTCAATGTATAAAACTAGAAGAACCATGGTTTATATTGAATATTTAAGATATGAAAATTATGGGAATTATGAAAATAAATTTCCCAAGTGGAAATCTCATAACTATAATTATAATGTTGGTATGAGTTTTGGTTATACTTATGAAGATAAAGAGACTGAAAATTACATGTGAATGGTATGTGATGCTCTTATAGTATTTTTACATTAAACATAAAAGCATGATTTTACTGAGGCTGAGGAACCTTAATACATGATTTTTATTTCATATTCTGGGAAATAGGTATTAATGAATTAGTTGATGAAGACTGAGTAGTCGTTTAAGAATAAATTTGTATGATTGAATTTTGTATTTTTAGAATTCAAATATTATGTTATACTAATAAAGAAATATATAAGTATTTTGAGTATAAAATATTCATTAAGGCTTGAAAAGTATATGGTGAATGGTTCTGGTGAGGTAGAAAAGTGATTTCATTGAAAGGTGATATTTTGATTAAGGGAATTCCACCCTTAATTTATTCATGATGTTGAGATAATGATTTTTGGATAAAGATATGTTGGACGATAATTATTACATTTTAATTGGTAAATGATTTTTTGAAAATGTAGTGCATGTTAAATTGGATGAATTATACAACTTTTTGGATATAATGAATTTATCCATTAATCTTTGGAATATGGAAGAATGCACGTTTTCCCAAAATATTTATGGTAATTCATGTTATTACAATGATTCAAGAGGATTTATGATGAGGGTATTCACATATTTGGAATGTGATAACAGAAAGAGACTTTTTGATATATGGAATATTAATGTTATTATGATTTCATGGTCATATTTCTACAGTTTTTAATTTTAAACTTTCAAAATTATTATAAGGCTAACCATTAACAATGAATAAAGTTTGTGAGATTAAAGCATTATCGCACCACATTAGGATTTATTCATATTGGATAACCTTATCTAAAAACCATTTTTTGATGGTATCTAAAGAGGGATGTGTTGAAGTATCTGGGATCTCTTGATATGTATGTATTTCAGGACTGATAAATTCTCCATCATTTTAAAAGGTAAGAGATGAAGTTTAAATCTATTTATACATAACCAAAGGGTTAATTGAACATTTAAATAGGAATAAAATCAAGTAATTATATTTTCATATGAATGTTATTATACATTATGAAAAGGGATCTTAAAACCCTAAATGTTATCTTATTATCTTCTTTTCTATTGAATAAAATGATTCGATAGATAATCATAGATTAATGGATTTGTGATTGTTCACTTTTTTCTGATCATTTTCTCTATAAATAACCTCTTGAACTTGATAGTTAAATTTATCTTCCATGTACATGTTTTCACTTTCCACCTATGTTCTCATATGTTGAATCCTAGCTATGTGTTACTCTGGGAAACCATTATGGTTCCTAATTTTTTTAAATGGATGTTTTAGTATTTATTTTTACGATGTGGGTTTATGTTAAAGGAACTTAAAAGTATTAAAATATTGATCACATATATGAATTTCAAGAGTGAAATTCATTTTGATGGGGGTAGAATGTAACACCTTGAGATTTTGTGAAATATATTTTTTCAAATTAATTTAATCTTCAGATTTTCATGCAACACTAAAAATATTTTTTCTTATATTAATGGAATATGTTTGGCTTTCATTATATGCAACATAAAGTTGTCATGTACTACAAAAAACATAAATTTTAACATTATATAAATGGAACACCGAGCTAAGCATAAATTAAATGCAAGATTGAATTTCCTTAATGGCTTGTGTAACAACCAAGACTGAGTGTTAACAAAGTATAATACATTATTAAAAATATTATTATTTAATATAATAACATATAACCTAGCCATTAAGTCGATGGTTATTAAGTGTATTAAATAAATTATGAAAATATATTGTTGAATTTATTATTTACACATGAATTGTAAATGAATATAAAAACCAGCTGAATATTAATGGAATATTCTAATAGAAAACTATTTTCATGATCACAAATATATTTTATACAAAAAAATTAAATTAATTAAAATTAATTATTTATATTAATGTAATATATATTTTATATATCGATTCAAATATATATTTTTATATTCATACAAAATATTTGATAAACATAATTTCAAACATAAAAACCTTTATTTTTATTAAGGAAATTTTACCACCTTTTAAGGGAAAACATAGTTTAAATAAAAATTTTGGAACATTTATAAATATTATATTTAGAAATAAAATAAATCTCTAAATTGGATCATAAATGTTATATCAGGGTGTATTTTTGGTATTTTTCTATGATGTTTCATATTTTAATGAATTGTGAAAAATATTGAATTTTAATTCAAAAATGATTTTTCATCTAATTTATTTATATTTCTAAAAGATATTTTTAATTTATTTTAAAATTTAATTAGATTAAATTTTTCCAAAATAATCCCATTTAGTTCATTGTATTCAGTTTCAAATTTAAATTGAATATAAAAATCTAAAAAAACATTGAATTTTTTTATATTAAAAATATGCATTGTCGTCCCCTCCTCCAGTATAAATTTAAATTAATTTCTGCAACATCTATTATTGAAATTTGGAAAAATGCATTAAATATTTGGAATCAACATAATTTATAATTTATAATAAATTCAACTTAGTGTTTCACCAAAAACATTAGTGAAATTAATTAAAATTAATTACAATGACTAAGGATAAATTAAGTTTAACAAGGGAATAAACTTTATTCTAACGTTCTCAAAAGACATATAAACTAGTCCAACACCCATTTGATGGAAATTATTCATCCATGAAACTACCATTCTTGTGTTTTCATGATTTTTTATGTCTTAGTTTTGATAAAATGTGGGTACACATAAGTAGTTTTCAAAAATAACAAGTGAGTCCTTTTTTCCACGCCTATAAAGGCCACCAACTATATCCATTACTCAAACCTCTAAAAACACTTCAGATGGGATAATATATACCCAATAAACATCCAAAATCCCCCTATCCTCCTTGAATCAACTTTTTTAGTATATAACAATCTAATGAATCCCTTGGGTGAAAACCCTAAGGAGTTACCCTAAGAAGAGGTAACATCCTTCCTTAGGATCCTTTCTTTTATTTTCATTCTCCACCCCTACGCTATAATTATTTCATTATTATAAAATAAAAACAATATAATAAATATATAGATTTTTTATTCTATGTTTTTGACCTACACATACACACATTTCTATATAATGGTGAACAAACCTACTTTTTTTTGTACAGTGAACTACCGCCTCCTGAAATAATGACTGTTCATTTTCCCTTTACCATCTCTTAGGGTTGGGAATTATGATCAAAATAATCTGTATATATGATATATATAATATGTATTATGAATTTAATATATTTAATTATTTTTCAAAACATATCTTTGTACTTTCAATTTTGTGTAAATATGATTATTTCGTTTGAGGAAGTGTGGACAACCACCCCCTCCAAGCGATCTAATTCATTCACACACTACATGAAATTTAATAAGGATGTGTTTAGTTAAATTATATTATATAAAAGAGATAATACTAATACTTTAATTATATTATATTCATATATGTCAATTTGATTCATTATTTCAATACGATAATGAAACGCAAACAACATTCATACCTACATGCGGCCTAGCATCTCCATGAATGGTGTATTCAATTTCATACTTATTTATTATATAAAGTATTATAGTATAAAAATAATAAAAATGCATGATATTTATATAATTTTTTAGATTATGGAAATCATGATAAACTTATAAGGACAAATATATAATAAATCAAGACACATGAGATAAAAAAAGTGAATATTACTAGAAGAATAAACATAACATGAAATTGTTAAAAAGAGCATAATATAAAGTCATAATAAACCACATATGATATTATATAAAATAATAGTTTTATGAAATTTATTTATAATAAACTTATATTTTTTATACAGGGTGTTTGTACAAGTAAAATAGATTCAAGACCCAATGTAAGGGAATTTGATCTCACTTTTTATTTCCATGAGATACTTTCTTTATTTAGCACACACTCCTTTTGTGGGGTGTGTATAATATCCATGGTTTCATTATATGATTATTATAATTTTATTTTATTGTATTTACATATCCATTTTATGATATTTATTTCACAGGGTTTATGTTTCAAATGTTACCGAATCAGTAAAGTAATTTTGTATCAATTTTCCTTATTGGAGACACATGCCATGTTATGCAGTTATTTTTTTCCATGAGGTGTATATACTGATATTTAAATGTTATATAAAAAATATAAATATTTTAGTGATATTTTAATATTCATGTAACATTATTCATTCCATTTTATTATTATTTAATGTTACCAAATTGGTTAGAGTTTATAGATATAATATCACCGCAAATTGAGATTGTTTATGATTATGCTACCATTGATGAAATATTATGATACATATCTTAGTAAATCTAATGATATTTCTTAACAAATGTTTATTCATGTTATATCGATGTAATAGATCCATTTTATAATATTTTTTATATAATATGATCAAGAAAGTGATTTTATGAAAATATGAATTTACCTCTCCCTTGCACCAATAATCTGGGTTCCTTCAAAACCATATTTTCTAAAAGGTTTCGAAAAATGTACTACTATTTTCTTAAGATTATTAAAATACATTTTTTAACCATGTATTTATTTTTAAACAAACTATTTTTTTAAGTGTATATTCTGGTCATTTTCTAGTCGAGACACATTTCTATCATTTTTATGGTGAAAAAAGAATGTTCGGTCTATATAGATTTACCTACTTTAATGACAAAAATTACCTTGAATCCTATATTGAAAGATTAAAAGTTCTTATTTTTAAAATAATATATTTTCCAAATATTCTATAATTTGAATGTTTTAATGTGGTTTTCCATGAAAACGATTTTCATAAATTTTTTTTGTTTAAAAATCTATTTTAAACATTTTCTCAATTTCTTTATATTTTCCCAAAGTATATTCAACTTAAAGGTTTTCAAAACTCATTGAAGATTAATTTACAATAATTCAAACAAAAAGTTTTTATAAATGTTATCAATGCTTCATTTATAAGTTTGTTTTTCTATTTTATTTTCAAGAAAATGTGCTTCAAAGGGGTTTATGTTTTAAAAATCATTTTTCAAAAATAAAGGATAATATCTTAAATAAATGGTTTTTAAAAGACTTTTGAAAATTAGGTCCCATCTATGATGAAATCTATTGATGTTAATCACACCCTTTTGGGAAATGATCCAATGGTTCCATTCATATTATTTCTTGAATGGTTTATGTTTTTAAGGAATGATGCTTATGACAATCGTTACTCTACACAAGTTATATGTCTTTGCAACTCTTTTCTTTTCACTCGTTATTATTTAATGTAATGTTTTCAAAACCAATATATTTTCTATAGGTTATGATGTGAAGAAATTTTAATGATACCCTGTCACGAACCAGGCCGGGTACCCTGGTAACCTGATAACCGAGACGGCCCTGACATAGCCCGAAGGGCGTTCCCGATCCCCATAGGTTGGCGACTAGCACCTGACATCGTACAACATACAAGTGGGAATGAGTTTTCCACAAGAATGCGGAATCAAGAGTAAAGAATAACAATATGCATAACAGAAGAAACATCACTGGGAGTGATGTACCAGAATACAAAGTGGCATGAAATGCCAAATTACTACAACCCAAGTACTGAAAATGAAAAAAAACAATCCCAAAGTCCCTAAGGACACAACTCCCCAAGACTAGAGATCAGCAACTAGATCCACCTCCAAGAGGTCCCTTCCCTTTGCTCAATCCTAGAAGAAGAATGTCTACAAACAACCGAAGGAAAAAAGTAGGGTGTGAGCCTATGCCCAGTAGGATACCACCAAATATTCCATAACATATTCCAAAAATATATTATCCAAGTAAAAACTTCCAATTCTTAAAATAAACAGGTTTGGAAATTCAAAATCATATTTTAACAAATCATGCTATACATTTTCAAATGATGTAAAATTCATCAAGAAAGGCTTAACAATGAAGGAATATTTCTAAAACAATGGCTTAAGTAAAACATTTATATAAAACAATTTATATAAATTCACCAGGCATGTAAGTAGTTCAAAAGAATTAACATACATTTATATCTCAAATATAAACAAACAAGCGAGCAACATGGTCATCTGACCAAAGGTACGCTAGTATTAACTTGTTATAGGATTCCCCACTCTCTATGTGAACTCAGCAAAAATGTGTATACACATGTCCCTATGAGACTGGCCAAAGGAGACTTTTCACCAACCCGTCAGGGATGTGACCCACTGCATGTATGTTTTAGAACGTTGTCGTAGCGTAGAGTGTATCCAAATAACTCACTAACTACCAAAGGATTTCATGCACTCTTACATGATGGGCGAACTATTTTTAGAATGCTTAAAAAATGATCAATCCCATTCTTCCATTTCAAAAGTTCCAATTTTATTCCATTTAAAACCAAAATAGGTTTTATTCAAAACATTCCTCTTTCACAAGATAAAACCAATGAGTTTCTAACAAATCATTTTCAGCCATTTTCATAAGTTTGAAATCCATTCAAAACCAATTCCATCATTACACATTTCATTTTCACAATTAAATTCCAAAATTTAATTGAAAACATTTCCATCAAATCCACAATTTAAATCCAACAATTTAAATCTGCCAATTTTTCCAATACACCCCCAATTCAATAGAATTGGGGTTTTCCAAATTTTCATGCCAAAACCATTTCAAATATCTCAATTCAATGGAATCAAGTATTTATCAATTTAATTGAATGAAAATTAAGCAATAGAATTTAAATCAATAATTGAAATAAATCAATCAAATACAATGATAATCAATTTGGAAAGTTGGGATGGAACCACCTACCTCAATGTTTTTGACCAAAACTACAAAGGTCCAGAATGCTCAAGAAAACCGGGTCCCTTCTTCAAGAACCCACCTTAGATCTCTTATCCTAGAAATATTAAGACCAAAACTCGTCATTTTGGCATTTAAACACTTAGATCTACCCATAAAGGGTGTAGATCTAAGAAACAAAGGGAAGAGAAGAAGTAGATCTAAGAAACCGATCAAGAAAGAAGAAGAACGATCACGTACCTTGAGAATGCCGCTTCGAATCACCAAGAGGAGCCTTTGGATCGCCTCCGGAACAAAGGAAGAACCCTCTCTGACCCCAGTAGAATACAAATCCTTATTTAGGGCCACTAAAGAGGAAAAAAGAGACATTTAGAGGTTAAACGGCCGAGATCCACAATTTAAGGATCTAGTTTTAAGTGCCCGCACGATTTTTCCACAGGGTTAGTCAAACCGTGTGCACACTGTGTGGATCTCACTATCCAGGGTTGTTCGTCTGCATGGTTTAGTCGCACGATTTACCAAACCGTGCGCACACCGTGCATACCCCACTATCCAGTGCTTCTAGGTTAGCATGGTTTGATCGTACGGTTTATCAAACCATGCACTAACCGTACACAAGCCATTGCCTTTTTGTTTTACTTAAAATTTCACCCAAACGCACCCCCAAGTCACTACTCTAAAACAGAGGCACTTAGAGACATCAAAAGTACCTGAAAACAGAATGGGATGTTACAACCTCCCCACCATAAGATCTTTCTGCCCCCAGAAATCCGATGAAGAAACCTCCGCGTCAAAAATATGAGGCCACTACTCCCTCATTATTGCTTCTATTTCCCACGTATCATGAAGATCAGAACCATTTTTCCAAAGCACACAGACCAGAGTTATCATTCTCCCACGAAGTACCTTGGTCTCAGAATCAACAACCCTGACAGGCCGTTTAGTAAAAGATAAATCTAGTTCAATCTCAAGAACACTCCACCTCACAACATGATATGGATAGGAGAGATACTTTTGCAGCTGCAATACATGGAACATGTTATGTATCTACGTCATTTGTGGTTGTAGAGCTAAACGGTAAGCAACTTTCTCCATAAGACCAACAACGTCGAAAGGTCCCACAAAATGAGGAGCAAGCTTCCCTTGCCTCCCAAGCCTCCGATGACCCAAACGGGGTGAAACATTCAAGAAAACCTGGTCACCAACTAATAACTATAAAGGTTTATGATGAATATCATCATAAGACTTGTACCAACTCTGCGCTGCCAATATTCTCTAACGAATCTACTGGATTTTAGCTATCGTCTCTTGGACCAAACTCGGTTCTACCAAAGAACATTCACCAATATCCATCCAACATAAAAGAGATTTAAAATGAAGGTCATAAAAAGCCTCAAAAGGAGCCGTCTTGATCACAGATTGATAACTATGGTTATAAGAAAACTTTACTAGCCCCAGATGATCGTCCCAAGACCCACCAAAGTCGAGAACACAAGCATGGAACATATCTTCTAGGATCTTAATAGTTCTCTCTATCTGGCCATCAGACTGTGAATGGTAGGTCACGCTCAAACAAACCTGAGATCCCAGTGCCCCTTGAAGGCCTCTCCAAAAGCGAGACATAAAGAAAGGATCCCTGTCATAGACTATAGCATATGAAACTCCATGAAAATGAACAACTTATTTCACATAGATATTTCCCAACTCCTCATCATTGGTTGTATCTTGAATAGGTATAAACTGAGCTGACTTGGTCAGCATGTCGATCACAACCCATGTCGCGTTCTTCTTCCTCTAGGTTTAAGGTAACCCAACCACAACATCCATCGAGATTTCATCCCACTTCCATATAGGGACTGGACGTGGTTAAAGTAAATATGAAGGTTTTTTGTGCTCATCTTTCACCTGCTAGCATGTATAGCAATGAGATACAAACTCAGTAATGTCATGTCTCATACCTGACCACCAGAACTGCCGCTGCATGTCATAGAACATTTTTGTCATTCCTGGGTGCACAGCCCACTGAGAGTTATGGAAAACCCCCATCACATCCTTTCCAATAACGGCACAACGTAATGGTTTCAATAACACAGAACACCCTCTTTGGAGAATGACCACTAGGTGTCGGTCTTCCCACCATAAAGAGAGTCCCTAATGTTATGGAATTAATCATCCAGTTGTTGTTCCTGAAGAAACAATTCGATGAGTGCATAAGTCAACTGAACACTGCCCAAAGAAACTTCATTCCACTTCCAATGAATTCCAATATGCAACTGAGCAAAAAGATCCCTCAAACTCCACTCTTCTGAAGATTCTTTCATAGCCTGTGTTGGATGTTTCCTACTTAATGCATTTGGAACGACATTCCATTTCCCTGGGGTATAGGCAATGTCAACGTCGAAAGGTTGTAGGTACTCCACCAAACGCCTTTCGCGGAGATTCAAATCTTTTTTAGAGAAGATATAACTCACGCTCTTGTGGTCTAAATAGACAGTAAACCTTTATACATAAAGGTAATGTCTCCAACACTTGAGTGTGTGCATTATAGCTGCATGTTCAAGTTCATGGGTAGGGTATTTCTTCTCATGAGGCTTAAGATGATGTGATCCATAATCAACAACGTGATTACCTTACATAAGGACACATCCCAAACCTGATCCCGATGCATCACAGAAGACCACATAACCTGCCCCATCCTCAGGAAGAGTTAACACCGACATAGTAGTCAACTGATGCTTTAGCTCATCAAATGAACTCTAACATTTTTCATTCCAGGAAAAATTCACTCCCTTTCGAGTCAGAGAAGTCATTGGAGAAGCTGACTTTGAGAAGTCTTTAACAAACTGGTGATAATATCCCACTAATCCCAAGAAGCTCCGAATCTCAAAAACATTTCGTGTTTTCTCCCAAGTCATAACATACTTCACCTTTTCAGGATCAACTGATATTCCTTGTTCTCACACAACATGTCCTAAGAATTTCACTTCTCAGGTCCTGAAATCGCACATTCAAAGCTTGGAATAAAGACAATGAGTCCTTAATAGGCTGAGAACTATTCTCAGATGATGCACATGATCCTCCTCAGACATGGAGTAGACAAGAATGTCATCCACAAATAAAACCCCAAAAGTATCCAGATACTCATGGAAAAATAGATTCATCAAGGCCATGAAAACTGCAGGAGAATTTGTTAGGCCGAAGGGCATGAGAAGGTACTCATAATGGCCATACCTACTTTGAAAGGCAGTTTTTTTGAATGTCAGATTCCTTTATCCTCAACTGATGGTAACCAGATCAAAGATCAATTTTTTAAAACCACTTTTCCCCTTTCAATTGATCAAAAAATCATCAATTCGTGGTAACAGATACTTGTTCTTTATCGTAACTCGATTGAGCTTTCGATAATCAACACAAAAGCGTAGAGAACCATCAGCCTTCTTGGTGAAGAGAACTGGAGCTTCCCAAAGTGACACACTGAGGCGTATAAAACCTTTCTCAAGAAGATCGTCCAACTGAGACTTTAGTTCTTTTAGTTCTGCTGGAGCCATTCGGTAAGAAGGGATGAAAACCGGTTGAGTACCAGGCATTAAATCAATTGAAAAAACGATTTCCATTACTGGTGGCATACTAGAGAAATCATAAGGAAACACGTCTGGAAACTCAGCAACAACTGGGGTAAGATCACAAATCGTTGGATCTTTCTCTAGATCAAAAGCAATTAATGATATACTTTTCCCCAGCTCTAGATAAGAAGGTCCGACTATGCCTGACATGGGGTCCCATTCTCTTTGAAAAACAAGAGGCACACAACTGGGTGTAGTAAGGTAGACCCATCAAAGATAACAATCGATTCAGGCTTTATTGGCAATGAGCCGATCCATCCCAAAAATAACTTCAAAATATTTCATGTCGGTAACCAAAAAGACACATATAAGCTCAACATCTTATAGAAAGAGGATGCAAGCAGGACTACAGAGACCCTTCTCTCTCACCTTAACAAGAGGTGTAGTAATATGCATCACACAAGACAAAATCTCCATAGGCAGATTAAGTAGATTAACAAGATGGGTTGAAAAAAAGAGTGAGATGCCCCAATATCAAAAAGAGTTGTCACTAAACACGAAGCTATAGTAATGGTACCTCTCAAAGTTGCAGGACCTGTATCAGTTACCTCAGGCGACTCTTCCACTGTGTGAAGATGCTTCATTCTAGATGCCTATGGTTGGAACCCTTTGGTACGTGAAGAATTTGATTGCCCTTCAATATTTGGAGGTGCTGATGATCCTGTTACACTATGCGGAGTAGAGAACTGATGGAAGAATCTCTTTAGGTGCCCTAAATGTCCACATGAGCTACAGCGTTTGGGTGCCTCAGTGTAAACCCTCATAGAATATCCTAGCATTCCACACTGATATCAAGTCAAGGAAGCGTGTCCTGGTGTTACCGGTGGTCTATAGTGACTCTGTTGTCAAGAACCACCATGAGAAACATCGCGCTTCCATTTCCCTTTAAAGGAACCAACACTACCACTAGAAGGAAAAGGAACTTCCTACAACCCTGACTTACCTTCAAGGTCTATCTCAACCATCATCTCCCTATCCAACACATCAGAATAAGTGGGAAACTTCAATAAGAAAAATTGAGAATGAATATCTGATCGAAGCCCCAACTCAAATCATCGAGTCTTAATCCTCTCATTCGATACAATTTCAGGAGCAAACTGTACCAAATCAGCAAAGTGATTTCAGTACTCAGTCACAATTTTGTTGGCCTTCTCAAGCTAGAAAATCTCCACAGCCTTGGCCAACACCAGAAAAGATTGAGATTAAGGAACCAACCAAGTAACATGGAAAACTACTCTTAAAGTAAAGAATAAACAAGATTTGGATTCCCCTCTATCCAAATAAAAATAGGGAAAATACTAGAACTAATCCACAAGCCATATTTCCCTAACCCCCACTGGTAACTTAAGGTTCATTGGGGTGAGAGCTGGCCAAACACTCATTCACAACTACCTCCTATGTCCCGACAAGAAACTCAAATGCATACTGTCATCAAGGCAATATGTTTCACAAACCTCCCTCTGATACCAATTTGTCACGAACCAGCCCGGGTACCCTGGTAACCCAATAACCAAGCCAGCCCTGACATAGCCCGAAGGGCATTCTCGATCCCCACGAGTCGATGACTAGCTCTTCGCATCGTACAACAAACAAGTGGGAACGATTTTGTCACAAGAATGTGGAAGCAATAGTAAAGAAAAACAATATGCATAACAGAAGAAACTCCACTGGAAGTGATGTACCAGAATACAAAGAGGCATGAAATGCCAAAGTACTATAACCCAAGTAATGAAAAGGAAAACCAAAGTCCCTAAGGACACAGCTCACTAAGAACAGAGATCAACAACTGGATCCACCTCCAAGAGGTCCCTTCCCTTCGCTCGATCCAGGAAGAAAAAAGTCTAGAAACACCCGAAGGAAAAAGTAGGGTGTGAGCCTAATCCCAATAGGATACCACCAAAGATTCCATAACAGATTCCAAATATAGATTATCCAAGTAAAAACTTCCATTTTTTAAAATAAATAGGTTTGGAAATTCAAAAGAATATTTTAACAAATCTTGCTATACATTTTCAAATGATGGAAAATTCATCAAGCAAGGATTTACAATGATGGAATATTTCTAAAACAATGGCTTAAGTAAAACATTTATATAAAATAGTTTATATAAATTCAGCAGGCATGTAAGCAGTTCAAAAGCATTGACATACATTTATATCTCAAATATAAACAAACAAGTGCGCAACATGGTCATCTTCCAAAAGGTACGATAGTATTAACCAGTTACAGGATTCCGCACTCTCTATGTGAACTCAAAAAAATGTGTATACACACGTCCCTATGACACTGGCCAAAGGAGACTCATCACAAACCCGTCGGGGATGTGACCCGCTGCATGTATGTTTTAGAACATTGTTGTAGCGTAGAGTGTATCCAAATAACTCATTAACTACCTATGGCTTTCATGCACTCTTACATGATTGGTGAACTATTTTAAGAATGCATAAAACACGATCAATCCCATTCTTCAATTTCAAAAGTTCCAATTTCATTCCATTTAAAAAAAATATGTTTTTTTTCAAAACATGCCTCTTTCACAAGATAAAACCAATGGGTTTCTGAAAAATCATTTTAAGCCATTTTCATAAGTTTTAAATCCATTAAAAACCAATTAAATTATTACACATATCATTTTCACAATTAAATTCAATAATTTAATTGAAAACATTTCCACAAAATCCACATTTTAAATCCAACAATATAAATCGGCCAATTTTCTATAAACACAGCCAATTCAATGGAATTGGGGTTTTCCAAATTTTCATGCCAAAACCATTTCAAATATCTCAATTCAATGGAATCATGTTTTTATCAATTGAATTGAATGAAACTTATGCAATTGAATTTAAATCAATGATTGAAATAAATCACGAAAATACAATGATAATCAATTTGGAAAGTCGGGACGAAACCACCTACCTCGAAGTTTTTGACCAAAACCACAAAGGTCGAGAATGCTCAAGAAAACCGGGTCTCTTCTTCAAGAACCCACCTTAGATCTCATCTAATAGAAATATTAAGACCAAAACTCATCATTTTGTCATCTACACACTTAGATCTACCTATAACGGGCGTAGATCTAAGAAACCAAGGGAAAAGAAGAAGTAGATCTAAGTAGATCTAAGAAACCGATCAAGAAAGAAGAAGAACGATCACATACCTTGAGAATCCCACTTCGATTAACCAAGAGGAGCCTTTGGATCACCTCCGGAACAAAGGAAGAACCCTCTCTGACCCCAGTAGAAGACAAATCCCGAGTTAGGGACACTGAGGAGGAAAAACAAAGCATTTAGAGGAAAAACGGCTGAGATCCACAATTTATGGATCTATTTTTAAGTGACTGCATGGTTTGTCCGCACAGTTAGTCAAACCGTGCGCACACAGTGCGGATATCACTGTCCAGGGTTGCAGGTCTGCATGGTTTACCAAACCGTGTGCACACTGTGCGGACCCCACTGTCCAGTGCTGCTAGGTTGGCACGATTTGATTGCATGGTTTATCAAACCGTGTGCTAACCGTGAAAAAATCCATTTCCTTTTTTTTAGTTAAAATTTCACCCAAACGCACCCCAAGTCACTACTCCAAAATAGAGCCACTTTGAGACATCAAAAGTACCTGAAAACGTAACGGGATGTTACATACCCATTTCATTTCATGAGTTACGCTTTGATATTAATAAAACCCATCTATTTTCATGGTTCATAATATGATTAATGTTTTTTATCCTTTGGTATAAGTATGTATGATATTATTATGTAATGGGTGCGACCTATAAATTATTCCAATGCATTGGGTATTGATAAGTTGTATATAAGCTCAAAGGGTACACGAGATGTAGCCCAAACATGAAAGTAAGAAGGAACATGGGTTTTATACCTATCCTAAAAAAGAAAGTACATAGATTATCTCCCATGAATGAAGGTAAGAGGGTACATTGTTTGTAGACCAAGTTGTAAAACCATAGGGCACATGGGATATATCCCAAGATTGAATGTATGACGACACATAGGTTATAGCCTAAGGATGAATGTAAGAGGGAACACAGTTTACAACCCAAGCTTAATTGAAATAGGGAACATAGGTTGTGGCCAATGCCTAAAAGTAAAAGGGTATAGGGGTTTTTTCCCCAAGCCTGAAGAAGGCACACAGGTTAAATCCCAATCCTAACATGTTATAAAGAGATTGGTAGGTAGCCTTAAGATAAGATTTTCTATTCTTATTTGTCTTCCACAATTCCATGTCTTATTCCTATGTTATGATTTCATGGATTATGTTATTTATTTACTTATGATTCATGTCTAATGAACTACCAAGATTTATTCCATGATTCATGTTTATGATCTTATGATTTTCGGGGTATGATCTTCTAATGTTATGATCACATTCTCATACCCATATTCTCATGTTTATGATTACCTTTCTCCCTTGTTTTCCCATACTGAGCATGTGAGATCATCCCTATTTATGTTTACTTACCTAGTTTATCAAGATATGTATTAGTTAAGATGTTTCTAGAAGGGTTCTAGTCATGAATAACATTGTGTGAGAAAACATAGCTCACTTATGTACCAGTGTTTATGTTTCCACGTTTCCAAAGGAACTAAACTAATATGTTCTTTGGGCATTTATTTATGAAAAAATTAATGTGTCTTTTTAAAAGTGATGTAATATCTATGTACGATAAGACTGAGTCGTTATACAATTCATAAAAGAGATTTAACCAATTTAAGTGATTTTTTAATAATTTTTTTAATTTAAATATTTAATTGTTTAGTTATATATATATATATATAAAGTATTTATGAATTCATTAAAAATAAACATATGTTTAAATAATTACAACATTATAAGAATTATATTTAAATAATAAATATATTTTATATATTCATAAAATATATAAAATATTTATATTTATTTATATTTATATTAATATATATATACTTTTAAAATATATATATTTTTAATTATAATTATAAATAAACAAATTCACCTTTAAATAATTTTAAAATTACATTAAATATATTTGGATAATAAATATTTTCATTATATTTATAATTATATATAAATAATTTTTAAATATATTTATTTATAAATAAAATTATATATATATATATATATATAATTATTAAATTATTAAAAATACATCTAAATAATATGTATATTTATTATATTCATAATTTCATATATTAAAATATTGATATAATTTTATATAATTATATAAATATTCCAAACCAGTCTGGTTCATGAGGTATAATTATATAATTATATATAATTATATATAATTATATAAAATCCAATTGGGTATATTTGAGTTGGTCAGTTGCTTCCCTCATGGAATAATGACCCGTGATCAATTCTTAAGAATTGCCCTTCTTGTGGTTTATGGGTTATTATGTGACGGACCATGTGGACCCCCATGGTGGCCCATTCCATTGCAATAGTGGTGTGATGATGTTCCCCCTCCCATCGATGGGGGGGGGGGTGGCATCCATTGTGTGTGGATGTGCCTCCGCATGATAGAAAGGGGAGGGGGTGTAACTCATTATTATGATGGACAGGCTTGCTCAAAAGAAAACAAGAGTTATCAAAAAGTAGTGTGGGAGACCAACAGTGTCGAAAGGATGTACGCCTGTTGTGACAATGGGTACTGGTGGGCGGAACTCCTCCGGCGGTGTGAGTGTATCACCGTAGTGAGAAAGTGAACAAGAGGGTAGCCGAATGGTGGTGAGGGTGTATGCCCGTTGCGATGACATGGAAAAGAAAATGACTCCTCTAGGGGTGCGAGTTGTGGCCTATAGTGACAGGAAGGGTGCAGGCAGGCGGCAAGGGCGCATGCAGATGGTAAGGTTGTAGACGAGTGGTTTGAGTGTCTGTTTCTCTATAATTGTACCCCTAATAACCTACAATACAATATAATTATATAAATATAACTTTATAAATATATTTATAAATATATTCTTCTATTCTTGTATTTATTTATTTTTAATTATATAAATATGTTTATATAATTTCAAAAATATAAATATTTATATATTAATAAATATATATAATTATAAAGATATAACTTTATTTATAAATATATAAATATATACATATATATTAATTATAAATATCTATATATATTTATTTATATATGAATAATTATAAAATTAAAAAAATTTATTTATTATATTCATAGTTTTATAAAATATATAATTATATATGTTAATAAATATATAAAAATATTTATAAAAATATTTATTTATAATTATAGTTATAAATATATATTTATATTTATTAAATATATAATTTTATAAATATATATAATAATATAAATCTTTAAATAATATTAGATCTTTATCTTCAATATTTTTGCACTGATAAAGAGTAGTTTCATTAGCACTTTCTATTTTAGCATAGGAAATAGTACTACTTATCTGCACTTTTTGGAACGCGTTGATAAAATCCATACCAGATATAATAAAAAACCATAACAAGAGGCTTCACTCTCACACCTTCAATCTCTTACAGAACCCTACCCATGACACTGCTCTCACTGAACCCTACAACCACTATCACTCTCGATCTTCAATGACTTTGTCTATGAATCATTCCTCTCCAAATTCGAAATAAGAAATGAATCACAATACAACAACACACCCTTTCAGCACATCATACCACTGATGCACTAAATGACTCATTTCACCATATCACACCCCTGCACCACATCACCCACCCCTGCACCACATCACCCCACCCCTTCAGCCCTACACCACATCGCACCCCCATGATTTATTTTTTATAAAACGGTTTCCTCGACTATTTACAGTGAATCATGCTGATAAGTAAATTAATGCAACTAATAAATTCAAGAAAACAATGAATCACCACATTTATTTTTTTATGATTTAGAATATTTTCATGGTTGTATAGATATTTTGGACATAAATCAATAATATTTTTGATTGATAAGCCTTTTAACAATAGGCAGAGAAACTGGGAGTTTATAGACAGAGTAAACTATATAGTTACAGATGAAGTATAAATGTTTACCTGGAATATTATTTTGAAGATAAAATCTTAATATAATCTTTATTTTATTATTGAGACGTGTTTGATGTGATTAGAATAGTCACTTGACAAAATATTAAATAACTATCCTCCAAGATGAATAATACAAATAATGTTTTTTAGCTAACCATAAAATATAAATAATATTATGAAGTGATGCCGTGGTGAAAGTGAAATATAATGAACATGTAAAGTAATAGGGTTTCCATTAAATATGACAAGACATATAAAAATCATGAATTTTAATATCGGTTTTAATGGAGTTTCAGAGATCTGTGTTAATGAAATAATATTTGAGCATTATATCATCTCTATTACAAGTAATACTAAATTAGTTCAATAACACTACAATGAAGTACTAGATAATATTTATATAAAAATAATGGTACAAATAATGAAAATTCATATGACGTGTAAAAGATTCCATTTTAAGAAAACCTTATTCTCACTATTGAAAGGTTTTCTATTTATATTATCGTAATTAGTATTATAATATACATTTGATTATTATATTCAAATAGTCAAGTTTCAATTGAAAATACTATCAATCCTTTCTATTGGATAAATAATGTTGAAAATGATAGGGATTATCATCTCATTTATCTTATATGATAAGGTATTAAAATTTTTATATTATTAAAAGAATGAAATCTATTGGTTTCATTTTACAATATATATAGATCAAAAATAATTCATTAATTAAATAAATTCAATATTGGAAAAGTAACTATTAATAAAATAATATCAACTTTAGATAAACACTCCCTTATTTTATAAACATCATTCTATGAGATCATTAATGTTTTCATTGGCCACCAATGTCATATTTTAAAAATTAAATTGAGGTTGGAGAAAAATACAAATTGAATATATAAGTGGGACAACCCAACCCTAACATGCATATATATTATATCATTAAACATTATTATTTATTTTAACTCATAATAAATCGCACCTACAGAACCTATAGGTTTAGTTTTTTGAAGATTAGATACTATAAGGAATTATTTTACAACATAGTGTACATTTATTCCATAATAGCAGCAAACATTACCCCCTTATAGACATATGATATGTTAAATTCTTCTTCATAACCAAGGGAATAGGTGATCTTAGATTCTTAGTATGGGGAAAACCATAGAGATATCAATCAGAAAAAATAAAGATCATTAGTATTTATAATATTGGTATGGGGTATGGGAACATTATCATGTTATATGACCATAACATAAAGGGATCAAACCCATTGTAATATAAATCATAAAACATAACATGAATCTTAACATAGGGAACTTGGAATAACCTAAAAAATAATATAAAGGATTGTGGTACACACATAACCATAGAAAATGATATCTTTATGCTAGGGATCATTTCCAATACCATCATCACATATTGTACAAAACTTCTCATAACATAATGGATCTTGGAAATCTATCATATTATATAACATAAAATGTTAAGAGATATAAGATTCAAAAATTCATTTTAGGGCTATATAATTTTATGCTCACCCTTAACTATATAATTAAATATATATATGTGTGCCACAAAAACATGAAAATATTCATAAATTCGTCTTGGCATGATAAAACCATGTTAATGAAAGGGGTTTCATAAAAAATTCCATAATGCATGAAAATAATCAATATAGAGAATGAATGTTGATGGTTTTATTTAATCATATCGCCAAATAAACATGATAAACATAAAAGGATATTGATATGGGTGAGAAACCATTCTGTTGAAGTTAATAAAACGTAAAAATGATATAATCCAATGTATTTTTAAACATTTTACTTTAAAAAAAATATTATTAATAAATGACTGAATATGGTAAGAATAAAGGTAATAAAAAATATTATAGAACCCTATTAACGAAGAAAAAATTAAATAGTTGTTTTATAAAGAATAAAAAAGGAAGAGATGGAAGAAATTATATGAGAAGAAAATGTAAAAGAAAAGAGTAAAAAATATTCCTCATATAAATTTTTGAGTAAGTAAAATTAAATATAAAGTGACATTAAGAAATCATAAGAGTATATATAAGGATATCAACAAAATAATATGAAATATATGGACATGAAAGAGAATGTTTCCTGGATAAAAAGAAGAGATAAAGATGGTTCCACATAGAAATAGCATTATTGGTAAATTATAAATCAATGTTAGGGGAAATGGTAAAATACATGTAAACTTAAAAATAATCAACAGAGAAGAAAATAAATTGGGATTTAGGGAGATAATATATTCAAATTATCAAATGAAAATTTTCTATGTATACAATCTCAATTTTAAAGAGATAATAGAAGAAAATCTCCTATGAATTTGTTAATGTTTGAATAAAAATTTATTGAAATAGAGTACTTGATATGGATTTATAAATATCATGATTAAATAGCCTAGAACATTTTGACTAGTTCCATTGCATTCCTAGGTTAATGCAGTCATCATGAGATAAAAGTTTCTCTAAAGGCATAGTAGGAGTTTTAGAAATTTAATGTTCCATGATACCATAGTGTTGGGATTAGTTGTTGCTGTTGTGATCATGCATGGGAGACTCAACCATTTCAGTTATCCTTTTTAGTACTCTGAGGATTTGAGATTGATGTGTGGTGCTAGGGAACCCCATGTGGAGTGAAAATACAGGGGGTGGTCATTTGAGTTGGAGTTGTGTCCCAATAAGTCACTTTTATGAAATGGGGACCCCAAAAACCCCTGTGGTGGAGGATGTTTTGGTAGGGGAATTTCTCTATAGAATACACAAAAGAACATGTTTATATTAAGATCATCAGGTTCATTATCTCCCTTAAGAATGAATCCATTTACCATCTCTAGCTCGTGAGCATCCTTTAGAAGAGGTGGTATGGAGTATTCTATATCAGAGAATTTTTATTACCCTCCTTCTTCAATTAGAGACCCTATTTGGTTTCATCACGATGTTATATTCTACATGGATCACTCTATTATATCACGTGGGAGGATTGAAAAAACAATTTACTAAAACTATTTTCCCCAATCACTCAATCATATTACACACTTCCGACTATAAATTAGGGAGCAAATAATTGAAGATGGATTTGAGGTGTGGGATGGTGATGTGTGGAAAATAAGTAGGTGGAATGATATCCTTCAGTTTGTCTTTTTGTTTTTTAAATAGAAAGAAAATTTATTTACCAAAATACAACCACACCCACATATGCACCCTTTATATATATGTATATTCAATAATATATATTATTGTTAATTAATGTATTATATTTTGAAATATATTTTAATGATTATAATGACATCAATATATTAAATTTTATTAATAAATTTTATTTATGTTTATGTTTATATATCAGTATTTATTAATATAATAACAATTGTAAATATTTTTTGAGTTTTATAATAGCATTAATATATTATATATTTTTAATTGGGAAGGGTGACAACTCATTACATGACCCAAAGAACAAATGGGTTGAAAGTCCAATATATAGCCTAAAGACCATGCACTACATCAATGATAAATAAGGGTAAACTATAGATAAGTAATAGAAAACCATAAAGTTGTAAAAATTAAGTAAGGGAAAAATTTATGTAAGGGTTAAAAAAGTAAATTATGTGTACACTAAAGTTAAGTAAGGGTAAAACAAAGTTATGTAATTGTAGACTAAAGTAAAGTAAGGGTAAATTCATGTTATGTAAGGGTGACCAAAAGTAAAATAAGGGTAAAACATTTCAAGTAAGGGTAAAACTAAAGTTATGTAAGGGTAAAAAAAATTGAGTAAGGGTAAAATAAAGCTATTTAAGGGTAAATAGAAGTAAATCAAGGAAGATATATTTTATTTATGGGTAATTTTATGTAAGTCAAAACATGAGTCTTGTAAGGTTAAAAAAGCTATGTATTAGAAAAGTAAAGTTATCTAAGTGTTAATATATGTAATGAAAGGGAAATAAAACATTTTTTAAGGGTAAAATAACGTTATGTGAGGGAGAAATAATTAAAATTAAGGCTAATATGAAGTTATGTAAAGGTAAAAAAATGTAATTTAACAGTAAAATAATGTTGTAAAAGGGTAAAAAAAGTTAACTAAGGGTAAAAACGTTATGTATCGGTAAAATAGAGTTATGTAAGGCTAAAATAAAGTTAAGAAAGTGTAAAATTGAAGTGAAGTAAGGTTAAAAAAATTCATGTAATAGCAAAAAATTTAAGTAAGTGTAAAAAAAGTAACAAAGGATTAGATAAAGATAAGAAAGTGTAAAACGAAATTTAATTATGGGTAAATAAAGATATGTATGGGTAAAATAACATTATATAATGGTAAAATAAAATTAATTAACGATAAAATAAAGTTATGTGGGGGTAAAAAAAAGTTAGCTAAGAGTAAACTAGAGTTAATTAAGGATAAAATAATGTTGTGTAATTATAAACTAAATCTATGTAAGGGTAAAAAAATTTAGGTAATGGTAAAATTAATGTTATTTTAGGGTAAAACAAATCTAGGAATGGTTAAAATAAAGTTAAGTAAGTGTAAACTAAAATTAAGTAAGGTTCAAACAATTTTATGTAATGGTAAAACTAAAGATATGAAAGGGTAAAAAAATAAGTGTAAACTAAAGTTAGGTAAGGGTAAAATAGTGTTAGGTAAAATAAAATTAATGTTAATAATAAAGTTGATATATTTAGTAAATCCAAATAATCTAACGATTTTGTTACAATGTTTTTCCTTCATAGTTTTCCAAGCTCAAATATTTGAAGGGGGACTTCTTGTATGTTATATTATGATGAAGATGAAAACCTTATTGATAATAAGAAGTTAAGAGTAAATATTGGTAGACTTGTTTGACTACAAGTTGAATTTTTTTGATATTTTCAATGTGAATATGTACTATATTCCAATATAATCCTCATTAAAGTTATTTAAATGATGTTAAATGAGTAATTAATTTTTCTAAAAGTATTTTTGAATCCTAGATTATTTTATCCTTTTCATACGTAATTTTAACTAACTAGTTTTTCAGATTCTAAATTTGATGGTTGAAAAATAAATAGAAAATGAACAAACATTCATGAGTAAAATTCTTAGTAAATGTTTTGTTTCATGGAGTTATAAGTAAAAAAATTTAATGTCTTTATAATTAGCTAATTTTTTTATATTTCTACTACATCAATTTGTTCATAACCAATATGGATTAAATAAAATATTTCTGAGTTTCTTCAACATGGAATATATACCAATTTGTTGTGATTATATTTCTTAAATCTCTACCTCTAAAAATAATTTTAATAATTCTAAGAATAGAAACATTGATGTATGATATCACTTTCTTATAGATCATATTAAAATAGGGCTTATAATTATGGAATCTATTTCAATAGAAAATTAGCAAGCTGTCATATTTACTAATACCCTAGATTTATCTATGTTTGATATAATAAAAATTAATCATGGTAAAGTGAAATTTATAATATATTAAGGGGAATTAAAAAATATATTTCATAATTTATTCTTTATATCTATTTACTTCCAGACCAGTTGATGTTGAATGATTATCTAAAATAAGATTTATCATATGGTTATTACTTCATTCATTGAATATAGTATCATTTCATTAGTATCATGAAATATTATCCTGGCTCCATAAGACTTCTAAAATATTTGTAAAAATAAATTGGGACTATTATATACCAGAAAAATGCATGAATTAAAGGGGAGTACAAAATTTTGATGCAATTTCAGGGTTATATTGTTTCCAAAAAAATCATTGTGTAATTTTAGGGTTATCATCTGTTCACTTATAACAACATATATATTAAAATGAAAATGAATTATTTTACATTAATAAATTTGATCAATTTCAAAATGCGCAGAAATTTTGGATATTTTCTTATAATTATAAAAAGTGTAATAATGTTGAATAGGCTCATAAGAACTTTGTTTATTTATGTTTTGAAAATTATTCCACTTATTTATTTTATAATTATCATCTCTCATAACTTTTATTTCCCTCTGTTATTCCATCAAACATGGGTTAAGAAAATTATTTTACGCCTACATTGTTTATAAGGGATGCTGTTGTTAATAACTTATTATTATTATGAAATTCTTCATGTATGTTGTGAACTGATTATGAAAAAATATCCATCACTGTATAGGTTAACATCACTTGTACTATGATTTTTCAAATTACTATGTTTTCCAAAAAGTTTCTAAGTCTTGAAAGAACAATTAAAAAACATCCAATCGATCACATGAAAAAACAGTCAAGAGACTATAAGATGGCTATCTAAAATTTTTCTAACTCTTGAACTAACCACATGAATAAATTTTTTGGACCATAATATTCTATAAAAATCCCAAAATACATAGACTCGTCGTGTAACTAAATATGATGGAATGGAGAAATTTCAATCAACCAAATAACCATTTTTATTGACCCTTATTGAACATTTAGGAATGTTCTCATCCTACTACTAGAAAAAAAATCTTCCTAAGAATTTGAGATTTGGAAAAGGGTGGAACAAGCCTTATGATTTTGAAATTTGGAAATGTTTTGATACTGGATTATGAAGTAGAAATTTTTAAAAGATTTGAGACTATCTTACAAATTTGATAATTAAAAAAATTATTGAACCTACCTTATGACTAACCATAAGTGACAATTTAGAAAAGTGTTGAAACTAACTTAATACCTACAATGAGTGAAAAATTGGAAGTGTTTTAAACCTACATTATGACATATTTTTACCCAATGACATTGTCTCTATTGACCCCCCAAAGAGTCCCCCTCCATGGATGGTCATAAGAGGAGGAGGATAGTAACTACCAGAGTCCTACCTTCAGTAGGCCCTAGGTTGGAGACTAGTATTGAGGTAACAATAGAAATTAAAATGGTACAAATTACCCTATAAGAGAACATGTGAAAGAGAGAGATTAGAAAGACACACCAATGAACACAAGCCCAAACATATACAATATAAAACCAATTGTATGCATGTAATGTCACACATAATAGATACCATTAACAAGGAAAATATAAGTACCAAAAGAATAATGTTTTCAATGACCAAGAGGCAAAAGAATCTCCTCAACAACAACTATATAGTAGTGGACATCTAGATATCCAACCCAACATTTTCGAGATGAAAAAATATTATATATTTAAATCAGGTGAACATAACAGTATACACAATAGGATCCTCCCTGTATTCCCTAGTGAAAAATATAAAGAAATCATGGAAAATATTAGTGAACAACAAGGGAAACAAACTCATCACCTAAACAAGTATACTATATTTCAAGTATACCTAAGGATATATCTCACCATGTATAATATATTAGTATTCATGCACTATAGTGATAACCCATAAAGGGTACCCCACTATGACTTCCCCTTTACGTTTGTACTCTTCCCCTACATCACACATCCAGATCCATCTCTCCACCAAAATAGGATATCTAGAAAAACACATGGGCTAGGCATAAAAACTAATCCTTCATCACATCAGAACATCATATTATCCACATATCCATATAGTAATTGATAATTATTTGGGACCCACCCCAACCCATACGATGTGTATCATATAGTATGTATTATACTTCAAACCATCACATACCATACACTATGTTTGTACCGTGATCAATCACATCACATAAACATAAAACCTATAACACCCATTTGGATACTATATCAAGAAATATATGTGTTATTTAACCACAATCCATTACATCCCATGACACAAATATATGGGGAAACTATCAATTGTGTATACCAACACATAATATCACCAAAAGGTGAAAGTTGGGACAAATGGGATAGTTAGTAATCTTTTCTTCATCACCATAGATGTTGGTGAAAAAACCCTCCAAGAAATCATTTTGTGTCGGTCATCCCAACCAACATGGGTGGTGTATCATATGAAATAATAAAACATACAAGATTTTATATAGATCACAACCACAGTATGGGTATAACCTAATCCTATACTAAACTATATCTATCATCACTCGGAAACTTCACTGCCACTGCTAGAAACTAGATATCTTATATAAAAACATGAAATTAAAGAGAAACATAAAATTACTTCATCCTTTTCAAGCACTATTATTTATATTAATTAATTCATTAAAAATTTAAATTATTCCAGAATAATCATTACATTTCCCATTTAGGTGGATTCCATTCCCTCAAGTAATATGCTAACTAAAACCAAAATTTTGAAGATTATCATTATTATTAACATTTAATTCAGAAAAACTAACTACATGGGTTAAACATTTATTAAAAATTAATTAGGATTTCAATATTTCAATGTACTTTAGGAAAACTTAATAGGATACCAATAAGAAGATTCTTAAAAAAGCTTTTTTCTACCATGTATAGTGGGGAAAGGGAATTATATTAAATAAGAATTCTATAAATCAGGCATTTAAATAAATTCAAAACAAACAAGCATCTAGATTAAAGAATATCAAAAGTAAGCCTTGATTTTGATGGCACGAGGACACACAACAGAAGTAAATGGTACTTGTATATAAAAAATTTCATCCCCTGAGAAATGAATCCTCATCATCTTTGGGGATCCAAGAACTAATAAAGGATTATGGATCCCATGTGAATTTTTGAAAGCATAAAATTTAAAATAATAAAAATTAACTAAATTTAACTGAATCCTGATCAGCAAAAGAATATCATTGTAGACCGATGCTCAAAGGATCTAAACAAGAGTCCCACTAGACCATCCACAAAGGATTCAAGAATCTATGTGAATGATGATAATATAATTCCAACTGCTAGCACAGATATCTAAAAATTCCTTTGATATCATATGAATCACCACAATACTATCCCTTCAACCCATAAAGATGTTCTTATATCAATTTCTCAGAAAAAAAATTTTCTTTCTAGTATGTTAGTGGAGAGAGAGGCTCTCAATTACATTGGAATTTATATTCTTTAGAATAGATATCCTCTCTTAATTATATAGTGGATTTATCAAATACCTATAATGGGTTCCCAAACACTAAAAAAATTAAATTACAAATAAAGAAGCCATAAATGACACATTATGTTTAGCAAACTATTTCACAATTTCAATTATATTTTTATCATACACCTTTAATATAAATTAAATATATTATGTGATAAACCTGAGTGTTTAACTCAACTTGTAATTCTTACTAATATTAAATGATCTTTCAATACTAAAATAACATTTTCTTGTATATCATTTTCCATGTATTCACTAAATATAATGTGAGTACATTTAAAAAATAAATTCAACCCAATTATTCAGTAATCAGATAATAATTAATTTAGTTATACATTATAAACCATTAAAACATCGACAAATATCTGACCTAGTTGTGGGTCCTTCTATGTCCTGTATACCTATTAACTAGAATAGGTAAGACTCTTTAATATTATTTTATGTGTGACCCATCAGGTGCTCATCCTAGTAGCAGTGAATACAATTCACAGATCAAGAGTAGAGTATAGAAACTCATCAAGTCCCTAAAGGAGAAAAGGAAAAGACCTAGAAATTATAACCTTTCTTACAAAATTGAACTATTTAATTTAATATCTTGGTATTATTATATCTCATATACTAGGATGAATAACTTGTGTCATCATCAATTCGTTCATTATTATTATTTTTGAGCTAATTGGAAAAACCTACCTTCTAATACCATGGAAAAAGATTTATAAAAGTACTAACATCTTGATCAACTAGGTATAAGATATCACTTCCTCAATATGGGAGAAACATTTATATCTTGACCATTCAACCAATTTAATACAAAAAAGTATGCACCCCACAAAAACTAAATCTCCTAAACTTTAATATCAAGGATTTTTTCTTGAATCTATGTAAATGATCAAATAGTACACATAGATAATAATCTTAAATCTGGAAACTAATAGACATGATGAAAGATATAAACAACCAATGAAGCATGAAACATCTAATGTTTCTATTTGTGGGACTATCTTCATGATGTTACCTATGAAATTTCACCTTGTCTTAACATAATGAGAACACTCTCAATGATTATGTGGCCCCACCACCTCATAGTCTTACACTTACAATTTCTAGTTATTATGATGTATCTAAACCATATGACATATATTTAAGATTAATTTTATATTATCTTTATGTTTTCAATACATAATGGGAACTACTATAACCTTTTGATAAGAAAAATATTCAAAATACATTAATATTTAAATAATGGATACATAAATATCTACACTATAATGGTATGATTTTGTCATGTATATCTCACTATATACATGGTATGGTTACAAAAGAAGTACTGATAATTTTGGTTCAAGGGAACCCACTTTTACAACACTCCCACTTACACTATATCCAGCTTGATAACTTTCTATATTAGATATCACCTGATAAGATCATGTTTCAACTATGTTATGGATTTAGTCATGAGATTTCCATGCTTTAATTTCATGGTAGTTATACAATCTTCAACTTTACCTCCTTTGGTAAGACTTTTCAAGAGATGATATCCCAAATTATATCCATTTCGTCCACTGTTTAAACATGACTCTTGGCTTGTACTAGAGGTAGAATTATCATATTTTATACAATAACAATACATTACACACTAGGAGTGATTCCAAGAACATGAAGATTTTTTTTTTGCATTTTTTCACTTTTTCTATAGCTGTAACAGACTAGGTATTTGTAGATATGGCTACCAGTAGATTGAATGAACTAAACATTATCATTACCTAAATTGTATTCTGAAATGTATTTTTATCTATCAATAAAAAACTAGTTTTCCCCTTATAACTGGCCTCTCATCTTCTCCATATACCAGGTATGTACATTTTTAATTTCTCATTTACAACTAGATTGTTCTGAATTATTCATTTTCAGTTCTCCAAGAAATAACATATATTTTCCTATTATAAAGATCATGTTAGAAATATCATTTCTTGTACATATCTTGTTATATATTATTGATCCATCACAGAAGCATACAGAATTCAATAAACCGCATTTATCTCCTCATATTCCCCTACACGTCTTCTTGGAGATATTTATGCCATGTGACGCTTGAAATAATTATCTCTTTAATTATTCATACTTGTATTTTTTTGATACATTGTCTATATTTTTAATATATCCTTGATCTAAGAAATTGTTAGATTTTACTCAGAAGTTATTGGTTCCTAGAGCATAGGTTTCTATATTAATCAAATCTTTTGATATTAACATTAATTATGGTTTTAAATAATTGTAATACCATTAATTATTTTTCATATTTTATCAAACACATTTCACTTGGAAAACATGATATTTCAACTATCCTCTTATTGAAACATTGTAAAATTCATTCAAAATGAATATTATATGAACTTGTTGCTTATATAAACCCTAAAATATATTTTTGTAACATTCACCCCTTATTTGAATTATATTGTTTCACCATATCATTCTAATTATGATGTATACTCACCTTTCGTGACTGGTGGTATTTAGATCCAATTCTCAAAACATTTTCGAAGAAAGTTACTATGACCTATAAAATTCTAATAGATTTAGGCATAATGACGTATTATTTCCAATCAATCCTTATTTTTACAATACTTATACCATCCATGTACAATATCACTTGAATTCCCACTGAAAATGGCGAATAGAAAACCATTACCATGGGTTTAACCTTCCTACATAGAATGTGTCTTTGGGATTTTCTCTTTAACATGCTATTGTGGTACTAGTTCCAAATCCAACTATTTGTGTATTTTTTTTATTGAATTAACCCAAGTCAATATTTCTCCAACAATACCATATAGATATGAACCCTTTTATTGACATATGTTCTATCACTTAACAGTAATTTTCTTTGAAGGTATTTATATGTTACCCTATATGAACATTAGTATATTAAATGAGATGAACATTATGTTTCTCTTGGTGAATGTTTTTTATATCATATAGTCATTGAATCTAAACATACATTCATAAAATTTAATTTATTTATATCATTCTATAATTCATATGGTATCCATTTTTAGTTATAGTTGACATATTGTCATGGTATAATTCCCCTATTAGCATTGCATTCCTAGAAAAAATAGAACCAACTACAATGCATGTATATCTCAACATTCATATTCCTTTTAATTACATCATAATGTTGATATGTATAAAGAAATCCATGTTTAGGAATTAATCCATGCTACATTATATTGATCAATGTTAACATGTGAGACTCATCATTGTTTCTCTTTATTAGAATAACTGTTTTGATATCGATAAGTTAATTTGCTTTTAGGAATTAATCTATGAAACTATACCACTCTCTTACCCTTGGAATAGTTTATGCACTATAGATAAAATAATTTGAAAAACTTTATATCATATATTTATTTATGAAGGTATCTTTTTATATTATTAAATAAGTATTTGTGTTGGAAATTCCTATGGTATTTAACTCTAATGATACAAAATACCTTAATGGGTATATTATTGAAAACAACTGTTAGTTTTACTTGACAAATAATATTATGGCACAATTGGGTATTAAAGTCTAATAGTTTATATTCATCATGTATTGCCCATGATTCATGTATTACTTAACTGTTAGTTGTGTGTGAAATAACATAATCAAAATCCATTAAAAGATGTTATGGTATAATTAAACACAAAGTGTAGTTTTACAAGAACCATTCACTTTGAATTGGAATCATGTTCTTCTCACTACTAATGTAGGTAATACCCTTCCTTAGCTACCTGGAGAACCCACCTTGACTTCTTGATATATTTTTTGTCTTCTTTGGTTTCACTATTTTTTAAAAAATATGTATTGATTTATTGTATCCAATTACTAATGAGCATAAATTAGATTTCACATTTAGTGATGAATATACCTCAAATATAATATCTAGATTTCTTCTTCCTCAATTCCCTGTAGTTCTTCTTACAATGACCTCTCTTGACACATGAAAAGAAAATAACCTCATGTTTAATTTTCACCCACTTTATCATTGGTTTCTTAAGTAGATGTTTTGAAGGAACCTTTGGCATTATACATGTATTTGACCTTTCTTCATTTTCATTATGTTTGTTCACCTTAAGAATTAAGGAGTCAAATTTCATTAAATTATCATCTTCACTGTGAAATCATCCTATAAGATATTGAACTTGTTTATACAAACTATTTTTTTTTATAATTCTCATTGAAGATGAAAAATTTGGATGATAAGGATGAGATAACGAGATGAACTCAAAGTTCCTGATTTAACATGATACCAAATTCTTGTAGTCGTTAAATGTAATTTATAATCTAGATTAAATGAGTACAAGATAGATTTCTATCTATAAATTGATACATGGTCGATTTGATCATTATTTCATTGATTAATCAATTCACAATCTCCTCACAAACTTTTCATAGATGTGGAAACATGATTTTACATCCATGCTCTTATTTTGTATCTGTAACTATTTGGAAATTGATGTCAGAATTATTTTATAAACATCAAAAGAATCTTCCTTTAGTATCAGGTATGAATTTTTCTCATCCTCACTAGCTCCCTATATAGGATGATCATGTCATAGGGCCTCCACCAAATAAAATTTTCTCATGTACTATAGTACTATTTGCAAGAACCTATGCCACTCTTGATAATTTATGCTGGTGTGGACATGATATATTTTTAATATGAATCTAAGAGTATCTATGGTTTTTTATTTCAATTCCAATAGAAAAAATGTATCAGATTTACACTTTTATCTTGATTACTGATTAATAATTAAAAAATAATTAAATCATTGAATATATCACACTATTTTATTATACTTTAGGAACACTCTGTACTAGAATCATAATACTTGGCTCTTGAGTATACTAGTAGAAATGTTTCTTGAAACCTATCCGCATAGTCTTCAAGATATGGCTAATCCACTATTCGAAGAGTTTCATGGTAGGCATTTTACTGAACAACCATATTAACATGTGGTTCCTTGATCTATCGAGTTAAGTCCCAACCTCTAAAATCATAAACATGATTTTCGCAATGCTTGACTCTAATTTTGAAATACGATAGGAATAGAATGTTATTTGGGACACCTCTAGTTATATAAACCCATAAACCTCATAAGTATTCCAAAATAGTTGGAGGCACCCTCAACTTGGGTTGACGAGCACCCCATACACATGGTTGTGTTCATGTTCAGACGACCGAAGATGTTTTTGACTTAATATTACATTGAGAGTATTTAATTTTTTTAATGATTTTAATACAATTATATTAAAAATGATTATATTATGTTGTCCCACTCACAACTGAACTAGTTATAATAGAAAAAAATTCATATCATATTATGATTTTTTATGGTTTTTATTTTATGGGTTTTTCATAATCATGCAAATTCATAAGATAATAATCAATGAATAAAGGAAATAAATTATCAAACTATTCTTGAGAATATATTATTGGTTGATCCATTTAAACTCAATGAATTAACTATGACCCAGTGGTGTCATACCTAAGTCGGGTCTTGATTCATGATGATTACCTCACCCACTCCGGTGTTTTCATGTTTAATTTTGCATACTACCTCATCTTCGTGTGGTCTATGTCTTTCATAATCATTTTCAATAGTACCAATGTACTTACACATATGTGAGGGGGTCTCAAGAAGGGAAATGGACAAACAAAAAATAAAACTGAGGGATTCGAACACCCTTAAACATATTTATATTATGAAGATAATGTGAAAACCATAAAAAACTGAATTAAATATTATAAACATCACACACATTTTTAATAAGTAATTAAATAAAATAAAACTAGATATGAAAGGTCGATGCTCAAGACTAGTTTATAGATAAACTAGAATCATGATAAATAATTTAAAATAAATAAATTAAATTTAAAGGGAATTTAGTAAATTTAATAAATTATTTTAAATTCAAATATTTTAATTTAATTTCGTCAAATAATTTATTTAATTTTTATAGGAAAGTAAAATTAATTGAATATTTTATTTTTGACAAAAGTCCAATTAGTTTTTCATAATATTAAAATTTTTTTGTTCCAAAAAAATAATTAATTAATTTTTAATACTTAAAATATTCTACCAATCCCAAAACCCCTCCAAGACACACTGTGGGTTGGGTCATCCTAGTTGAGGTAAATTTAGTGTCACCCAAACCAACTGCATGGGGTTTTGGGTCATGGAGACCCACTATATAGTGTTTTAGGTTAGGTTGGGTTAGGCAAAAACTGTGAGATCCAAAATTTACACTGATCAGTTAGGGGTTGTGGAAGGGGTCTCCATGTGTGCCACTCTCCTTCGACTAGAAAGAAGTCCATTCGAGGGCTTTTTCAGAGGGGGATCCCATGTTGGTGTGAAAGGGGTGGTTTGGACTACAAATTCAAGGGCGTAATAATCAATAGAATTTTTGGTATTGGGTGGGATGAGTTTGATGAGGTATTGTTCGAGTGAGGTAGTGGTGGTTGGAATCCCGACTAGGCAACACAATGATGGTCATACAGGGGATGACAGTGGAGGAATGAATGTGACATGGGGGAGGTGGGTCATAGAGTAATGACATAGGTGTCATTGGTTAGATGAAATTTCCTGGGAGGATGTGGCCACGAGCTATTGGACGGATACCAACAGAGGTTAGGGATTGTAGTGGTCAGTGCCACAATGGTTTAGTTGAAACGTGGGGCACCTGAAAAGATTCTTCATTCAAAACATGGTTTTTTTTTTGTTTTACTGATAGGGAAAATGCACACAAAGAAAATATTCCATCATTTTTTACAAATTATACTAATTGGGTATTGGAAAACAAAATAAATTATTTATTTCATTATTATTTTTTTATTTTTTTTTATTCTTTGTGGAAATTAATTACCTTAGCCAAATTTCATAATTAGTGTTTTTAAAATAGCCTAAAAATAGGTGCTTCAAAATATCAACTACGTTTGTATGCAAACCTAATACCCAGCCTCCCCTTTCTATTCATATTTTTGTTAAAATTAAATAAATAACTAATTGTATTTTTAAATTACATAATTTCATTGAAATACGCTTGGATAGGAAATACAATTTTGGTTCCGGCCAAGACACTGCTTCCCCAACTTGAAATACGTATATACATTTACATTCTTCCCAATACTTGTAAAACAACCACTTTTGATCCATAAGAAAAGTGAATGGAATTAATAGGGCTATTCGAGCTGAAATGAAAGCATGTTCGGATCCGTTAAGATTAAAATGAAGTCCTGTAAATAATTTAACGAAAATTAATTTTTTCTTGGCTCAAAAAGTTCCGTCGACTGCTCTAATACCAATTAATGGTACATAGTCATGCAACAGAATCCATTGTGCTGGGTATTTAAAAATCATTATCACCAAAGTGAGAAAACATTATCATATTTAGTGATTCGAGCCCCAGTAGAGGTTCAAGGATCTCATGTGAATTTTTCAAAACATAAAAAATTAAAAGAATAATTAATAACATATTTGAATCGAAGTGCCCTCAAAAGAAGCTCTTTAATGAGAATTTTTCCTAAAGGATCCAAAATCAAACCCCAGTAGATCTTCCACACACACATCAATATTCCGCGTGAATGATGATCACCAAACAATATGTTCTACTGCAGAGCTTTGACAATTCCATCGATGTTGCCACAATCACCACATCTCGTCCCATTGATCCATTAATACATTCATGTATTTATCACTCAGATGTGAAATATCTCTCTATAGAAAGTTGTAGGAGATAGAGGCTCTCAATTTCATTTTAATGAATAGTCTATAGAATTGATATCATCCACTACTTATATTGTGGATTGATCAAACACCCAAAAAGGGTTCCCTAGCCCTAAGAAATAAAATCCCAACGAAATAGCCAATAAATGTCGCAGTATGATGAAGTTAATATGTTATAATGTTATTTATAATTTCATCACATATTTTTATATATAATAAATATATTATGTGATATAACATGAGTCACATCAATAAAGGGTAACCCACAACACTTGTCTTCTAGTATTTCGCATTCACACCTCACTGTCGTATGTCCTGGAACTTCCATCATTTTGAATACTATACCACCCTACAAGCATAGTCAGAACACATATCTCTCAATGAAATCAAGCCTCACTATCCACCAATAATGGCTACATCACATCTTTCATGAAGACACATGGACCACAGCACATCCACAACCATAACTCAGCAGTATAGTGTCATGAAAATGAAGTAAATCAACCTCGCGACCTCCTTTTGCCAAGAATTACCCCCACCCATAAGCCATCTCATATCATCTCATCCCACCCATAGACATTTGATCTCATCAAATTTCACCCAATTTTATCTAAGATCTCCTCCATAAAATAAAAACCACATTACATCTCACTGGAAGACACTTTTGCTGTCACAACCTCCATCTAGTGCTCTAATAGACCTCTAGTCATCACAGCCTGTGAAATACCTAGCTCATCAAAAAGAGAGTGTATGAAAGAGAAGGCACCCAACTATCTTTCCTCCTCACCAGATGTATGGTAAAACACCCCTCATTTAAATATGAAATTCTTCACGTAGTGATCGATGTTGGTGGGGTTCATAGTGAAATCATAATGAATATACATGTATCCACTTATAGCCATGCACAAGCCCAACCTATGGATTCACAATAATACACTAACGAATGCACAAAATCCCCACTTTCCCTTCCACCTCTAAATGAATAAAAAACAGAATACATACGAAAAAACCACAATCCACGTTTATGTAACGCCCCAACCCTAATTACCTAGAGTCGGTGCATTATTACATAACATTGGCATGATCACGAGAAAGATCAAGTCTCGAAAGACCGATTAGTTTAGTATCCTTGGAATAACTAGATACATCCATAAATTTTTACATTACATCAAAAAAACATCTTGTCTTCATATCCCCTCATACTATCCCTGCAGGTCATTCATAAATTACGTCTTCATAATCCTGGGAAAAATAAAACATTGAAAGGGGTGAGCTCGGATGCTCAGTAAGGATAACATTATAGCAGAAGCTTTCATAAATAAGCATAAACACTTAAGGCAATTTATAACTAAAACAAAAGCCTTTTAAATTTGAACTTCAGCATAAAATGGCGAAGGTAAAATGAAATAATGCCATTTACTTACTCACATGGATATTCTACTTGTCGAATGATCACATGCAATATCAATAACCACATTCATAATGATGGAATGCATAATGCTAGACTATCATAACCACATAGCCAAGGCCTCGTGCCAAGACTACAAATAAGATTTTGCCAAGGCCTTGTTCCAAGACACTAGTTTGTCTCATGAGACCTACCGATGCATTGAGGAGCTATAGCGGGCTCCACCCGTCACTTATTAAGTCCAATGCATTCCTCATATGAACATGTTTAAACATAACATAAACATTCGTATTAAAACTAGCATACGAAATGCCAATACTTTTACCACAAACCATGAATGGTATAAAAACAGCACATCCACAGTCAAACATAACTCATTCGATACAATATAGAAGATTGTATTGTATCACATTAACCTCAATCAAGAATAATTAAGGATGTTGACATAGATGAAAATAATCATCAAAACTATTTGAGAGAAATATCCCCCTTTTCTTGAAAACATTTAAAAGTCACACTATTTGTGAAGAAGCCATTTAAAAGTAGATTTTTGAATCAAAGTGTCCCATACAACTTTGAAACTTTTTAAAAGGAGTTTTGATTTCTAAACTTTAATGTCCATATAAATAAATCCTTAAAACCATTTTTAAAACATGGACATTAATGAGAAAGCTTTAGATGAATAAGTCTTTAAAACATTTAAAAATGGTATTTTAGTTAGAGATTCTAACCAAAAGAGACAATTGAATACAAATAATTGAGGTAATCAAAACTTTGTAATATCATGAGAATAAAGGGAATCATGATATACTATGTCAAAGTACATTATATACACCACATAATAGTGATTTGGTGTATATCATCAAAGAAGTCTCAATGGAATGTAAATTGAGATGAAATCTCTCACAAAGGTTGTATCCTTAGGTTAAGGATAAATCAATGACATAATTATGTGTGACAAATATAAATACACTAAATATGATTGGATATTCAGTTTAAAACAATCAAAGGACATTCAAACATATTCTTGTAAAAACAATACCAACGAATTGGATGTTTAACTCAACAAATGGAGAATGAGTTAAAATTACTCTTATCAAATTCATATCAATGACTTGAGAACTATCAATGGAGTGATTATGTGTATCAAACTTATATCCACAGGAAGGGGAGTGGAAATTATGACATAATCAAATGAATAGTGATTCCACACATAATCTTGGGGTAATATAATCAATGAAATATGCGTAATGCCAAATGAGTGGAAATTGGAATTTCAAATTCCCTTATCGATTAGGTAACTTACAAAACATACACCCGTGAAAGAAGTATCATACCCTCATGATGTAAATACCCATAAATTAATGTATATTACACAATTAATGCAATCATGGGCAGTACACATACCCCACATGCAATAATTAAGTGGTGAATAATGGAAATCTCACGAAATTAAAAGTGAGATAAGAAACCCCTTACCACGTTAATCAACTGAGTCGTATAACCAAATGTTAATAACCACCAAATGATTTACAGAATAACATGAATATAAGAGAATCATGATAATATATATCAAATGGCCGTACACAATACACCACTTTCAATAATTTAGTGGCGAACAATGGAAATCTCACGGAATTGAAAGTGAGATAAGAGAATCCCTTAATTTGTACTTTCTCCTTGGTCGATGGTAGGTTTACCTCTTGTATAATGGTGAAATAATTTTTATTGAATAATACATGAATCATTTACTTTAATATGATATCATATATGATCTTTTAACATTGATTTGTTAATAATATCATAGAATTATCGTCATTTCGGGTGTTAACGGGTACATTTTACTTTATATTCTTTGTTATGTGAGCCATATTCGTTATTAATGGGATGTATATTATTCATATCCAGAATGATATCAAGTCCTTAGATACTATTTTTAAATCATAAAATTATAATTATACTTGAATGGATATGATGGACAATGAATCTCATCACGTTCGTGGAGACGGTAGTCCGTACATGCGCACGAGCGACAATATCATTCTTTTGATATTAAAATGATATATAATTGGATTTTATATCATATATACAGAATCATTATAATGTTATATTTATTATTTACATGAGTTACACATCATTATTATACCCATCCAAATAATAATATATTGAATAACAATTACACCACGACGTGGAGACGGTAAGCCGTACGTACGCATGTATGGTGACATGTTATTCAAAGGATGGATAGAATACTGAATATGGTTGTACCATATTTATAATAACATCAAAGTATATATATGATACTGGAGTTATTATTTTATAATGGTAATAACAAAGAAAGAGGAAGTGGAAGAAGAAAGGAACTTAAAAAGGGGTGGTGAAAACATTACCTCTTCTTCGGGTTCTTCCATTTGATTTGATCAAAAGGGCTCCGTATGTTGGATTTATGATCAAACTAAGGACTCTAGGTTGTAGTGAGGGTAGTTGGGAGAGTATTTGGGCAGAGTTTGGCCGAACCAAAAGGCTTTGAGGGTGTGAAGAAATGAGAAGGAGGTGTGCCCTTTTATAAGAGGGGTGAGGGGCACCTTTGGAAAAGCTAGAAATATTAATTTATAATAAATTCATATTCGGTTTCCAATGGCTCCAAAGTTGAATATTCAAAGGTTAAGGTGGGTATGGGTCTAAAAAAACTAATCCAATTGAATTTAGACAGGTTTGGGTACTTATATTAACCTTATCTTGAAGTATTAACTCTAAGTTAATTAGTTTCACTTTTACAATGTCTCTTTGTATTTTTATATAATATGGTTAATAAACATACTATATACATCCAAGAGACCCCCAAGTGGTCCATTAATGACGAAACTATAATGATATAAGTCTCTTGGCCGAAGCTTAGATTTTTTGGAATTTAATATCATTTAATAATATAATATTTCTTTTAAGAACTCTTTTATGTCAATTTAGACACTATTCAATAGTTGATTTTTGTGAAACTCATAACAGATTTATTAATTAGAAAAAAGTAAATTAAATCAATCCTAATATATCATATTATCCTAGAAAATTAGTTTAATTCATTAAAAGCTTCATATTATATTTTTTGGGATATTTATAATATCAATTATTTTAATTTTTCACCATTATAGTAATTATTGCATCATCATTGTGTCATAAATAAAGTAAATTATTTAATGTCTAAAAATTATAAATAAACTATCATTATATAGGAAATCTTTTTATCTTTCTAATGAATATTTATAATCTAAAATCCAACATATATAACCCTATGTAACAATTATATTTCTAAAAGATATATGCTTGTGTCATTTTTGTATTCATTTTAACTTAATTAAAATAAAGTGTCATTATCACTTACAAGTGGATCCATTGGTTCCCAAAATAGACCCAAATATGCCCATGGTCGACCATGTATCACCCAAAAGGTTTAAGACACGTTTTAGGGTAATTTAGTATTATTATAATATTATTTGTTAACCCTTATTTACCGGATTTACCCTTAACCATGGTAAATAAAATATTTACCGCAGTAATTATTCAAAATGTCTAAAAATAAAAGTTACCTATTTACACAATTTGGACATCCTGATTCCAAATATGGAATCCATTTTTCTAAATTCAAAACACATAAGTGGCAGAAATTAATTTAAAATTAATTCCCGCTGTCAAAACAAAAAGCGTGTTTTTAAGAGATAATAACTATCAAAAGATTGACACTTGTTTATGTTCGGTTTAATTGTAAAATTATGTCCAATGACCAACATTATATTAAATGGTAAAAATATATTCTAAATATACTTTAAATCCACTCAAATTCACAATTTATCACTATTAATTATTTTTATTAAAAAAGTTGTTTTTAATTAAAATTTAGTAATTTTCACTATTCATCAAAATATGAAAGTTAACCGAAAAGTACCAAAATTTCACCTTAGGCTAAATTCGATATTCTGAATCCAAAAATGAAGTCCATTTTAAAATATAAAATATATATAATTTCAAAAGGTAGGTATTACTATTCATAACGGCTAGTTTTATTGGTTACGGTGTGTTAGAACTCGGTGTTGCGTACAACACACGCTAGCGTACCGTGGAAGCTTGGGATGTTTCATTTTAAATTTTTGATGTCCCCATTTAGTCAAAAATTTTAAAATATAGTATCTAAAAAGGGTTCACTATTAAAATTTGGTAAAAGTGCAATACTGAAAATGAATTTGTTCTTACATTATGTCTAAGAAACTCATAATATGGATTCTAAAATGATAAGGATTATATAAAGTTTAAAATTTAGTTAACACTATTCATAACCTCTTTTGAACAGCTTGTTTGGTAAGTCATGGTGCGATTGAACTTGGTGTTGCGTGTAGTGAAAGTTATTGAATTATTTTGAAAAAATAACACACTATAAAATCTTGGGGTGTTACATTCTCCCCTCATTCAATAAATTGTGTCCTCGCAATTTGAAATTGTTCTTCGAAAATAAAAGGTTGAAAATAGAAAATATCTTTGTGGGAAAACCCACATCGGAAATTGGGTTACTAAAATTTAGTCTTAATATGAGGAAAAGAGAAATGAAAGGATCACCACCAAATTATGATCTCGATTAGGAGAACATTGGTGGTAATTAGAGACATATAATTGGAGGGAAAACGTAAATATTTATAGGTAGTGATTGAGGTCGTCAATCACAAACAAGTATAAAATTGAGGTCCTTAAACTCATCAATCTATGATGATTTGAAATACCATCGGTCCAAGAAAACATAGGGTATTGGGATAACACATTTTTGACGTTTCAAAATATCTTAGTTGAAATCCCACATCGAAAAATGAATTAATGAGGCCTCTATTTAAAATAAAGAGTGGAAAGTATGAAGATTACCGAAAATAACACATACTAGGGTTCCATGTAGGAAAATATGGATATGGAAGAGAAATCTTACCATCAATTATCTGATGGAGAGTGGTAGAGAACATGGCTATGAAAAGGCCAACAATCCCAAAGCCATAAATTATTGATGATTTAATGTACCATCTAGGACAACATTTTTTTTAAAGTTACATTACATAAGGAAGAGGAATTCATTTAGGATATTGACTAAGAACATTATGAGATATACTTAAATTTTAAGTAGATTTTCATTATTTAATAAATTTCCACCACTAACTCAATTTTTTTTAAACGATGAGTATTCTAGAAGACTTGGTCACACTGGAAGAGCTAGAATAAACATCTATAGAATCACATGATCCATGTAGGATAAACAATATATTTACATTATCTTTGAAGATTAATCAAAACCAAAATGGTTAGTGAATGATCTAATGATCCCCCAAAAGGACATTCATTGAGATAAATATGCACTAATCTCAATTTCTAAAATTAAACCAACAATACCCCAATGTTAAATAGATACCATTCAATAACGAATTGTCCTTAAAATCCTTTAATATAATCCAAACTAATATTGAAACCCAAAACATAGAAGAATTTGATTATGTAGTCTCCCATTTTACATTGTATCTCCAAATGACATCAAATACTCTTAAAGTCACATACTTAAAAGTAATTAACATCATCACATATTCTCTGTTATAGGTTAATCATTTCCATAAATAACCGAAATCACTATAAATCAACAATAAAAACATAGATAAAAATCCACCATTACTCTACAAATGAAACCTCATTGTATTCTATTTTCCTTGGGCATATAGTGTTCCTAACAAAACGAACATCTTCTAAAATAACATTTACCACTTAATCACCAAATCATTTTCCTATACCAAGGGTATTCATTTGATAAGACATAAGAACCCAAATCATCTTATTATTGATCAATAAAATCATTTAACAAAAAAAATAGTCACACTAACCAGGGACTTCACGTAGTCCAGTGGTAGGCGATAAATCCCAATCGCACTTTGGTTGTAGGTTCGATTCCCACAGCTCTGTCCGACGCGACGGGTTGTCACACGGTCTACGTGTTGTCCTTTTTCAAAAACTATATTTTATAATATTACCAAAATGAGATAAATTCCTCAAAATAACATAATTTAACCACAAATTTTATATCATACTTTGCATTTTCATCCCAAATTATAATAACTTATCAGTTTCTCAAACCCCAATGATCATATAAAACCAAATGGTTATTTATACCTATATCCACAAGAGAAGAGACTTTTATTCCTCAAATATCATTCTCACATGGCAAACTGCTGGGTTACAAATACAAGAGAAAATTATTCCAATGTAAACCCATCAACAAGGAGTGCTAATACTTTTTAAATTTTTCTCCAACCATTTATTTCCACATAGCTTCTTCTTTGACCAAGAAAATATCCTATAGAATAGGACATTCACTCGGGTAATGGCCAGGTCTCCTACATTTACGGCAAATGACTGTAACTGGACTCTTGGGACCATTTTTATCTTCTTCCATACTACTCTTCATTTTTCTTCAGAAATTTTTCACTTTATGTCCTTCCTTCCCGCACGTAAAACATTTCGTTGTCCCATTGAGACACTTTCCTGGGTGTCTCTTTCCACATTTCCTGCATGATGAAAATTGAGGTTTCTTTTCTCTATGGTCTCCATTGCTGGAGATCTTATCATTTATCACCTTTCTCTTCCTTGTTGAGTCTGGGAGTTGGTTAATATATATGTTGTTGATCATATTTTTGGAGAACTGATTTGGAATAAAGACGATATCTTTTACGCCTATCAACATTCCATTTTATTGCTCATCGCCACCACCGCTCCCACCTTGTACATCATTCTCAAAGTCACTATGACTTCCTTGGAATCTAGCCATTGACTAAAACCAGAAAGCATTGTGTGAGTAATAGTAGTCGTAAAATCATTTAGAGATTAAAATGTCACCATATTCTCAATTTGAAACATATTAGGATTAACCAAGGTCATTTACTCTCATCTTATGTATATATTACTTAAATCGGTTTGAAAAGAAAATGTAAATTATCCTAAGCATATCCCACGGGAGTGTCGTAACCAAGAGTGCAGCAAGGCCCGTTGTCGTGCACCAGTTCCCGTTCGAGTCTAGCTCAAAGCGGTGTTTTCGGGTTTTACCCCTAGGTACATCTGTGCCAGAGCCGCCTCTACCTGCTCGTATCCAGACAGGGATGTATTGCTCGGAAAACTCACAAAATCTCTACAATACCAAAATTCTAGGAAGTTATTTTATACTAATCCTCAAAGTTCATCTTAGGTCTACGTGCTCTAATCAGAGTTTATCTAAATCTAGCTACCAAGGTTTGTACTAAACTTCCTCTGATACCAACTGTAACGCCCCGACCCTAATTACCTAGAGTCGGTGCATTACTACATAACATTGGCATGATCACGAGAAAGATCAAGTCTCGAAAGACCGATTAGTTTAATAGCCTTGGAATAACTAGATACATCCATAAATATTTACATTACATCATAAAAAAACATCTTGTCTTCATATCCCCTCATACTATCCATGCAGGTCATTCATAAATTACTTCTTCATAATCCTGGGAAAAATAAAACATTGAAAGGGGTGAGCTCGGATGCTCAGTAAGGATAACATTATAACAGAAGCTTTCATAAATAAGCATAAGCACTTAAGGCAATTTATAACTAAAACAAAAGCCTTTTAAATTTGAACATCAGCATAAAATGGAGAAGGTAAAATGAAATAATGCCATTTACTTACTCACATGGATATTCTACTAGTCGAATGATCACATGCAATATCAATAACCACTTTCATAATGATGTAATGCATAATGCCAGACTATCATAACCACATAGCCAAGGCCTCGTGCCAAGACTACAAATAAGATTTTGCCAAGGCCTTGTGCCAAGACACTAGTTTGTCTCATTTGACCTACCGATGCATCGAGGAGCTATAGCGGGCTCCACCCGTCACTTATTAAGTCCAATGCATTCCTCATATGAACATGTTTAAACATAACATAAACTTTAATATTAAAACTAGCATACGAAATGTCAATACTTTTACCACAAACCATGAATGGTATAAAAACAGCACATCCACAGTCAAACATAACTCATTCGATACAATATGGATGATTGTATTGTATCACATTAACCTCAATCAAAAATAATGAAGGATGTTGACATAGATGAAAATAATCATCAAAACTATTTGAGAGAAATATCCCCCTTTTCTTGAAAACATTTAAAAGTCACACTATTTGTTAAGAAGCCATTTAAAAGTAGATTTTTGAATCAAAGTGTCCCATACCACTTTGAAACTTTTTAAAAGGAGTTTTGATTTCTAAGCTTTAATGTCCATATAAATAAATCCTTAAAACCATTTTTAAAACATGGACATTAATGAGAAAGGTTTAGATGAATAAGTCTTTAAAACATTTAAAAATGGTATTTTAGTTAGAGATTCTAACCAAAAGAGACACTTGAATACAAATAATTGAGGTAATCAAAACTTTGTAATATCATGAGAATAAAGGGAATCATGATATACTATGTCAAAGTACATTATATACACCACATAAAAGTGATTTGGTGTATATCATCAAAGAAGTCTCAATGGAATGTAAATTGAGATGAAATCTCTCATAAAGGTTGTATCCTCAGGTTAAGGATAAATCAATGACATAATTATGTGTGAAAAATATAAATAAACTAAATATGATTGGATATTCAGTGTAAAACAATCAAAGGACATTCACACAAATTCTTGTAAAAACAATACCAACGAATTGGATGTTTAACTCAACAAATGGAGAATGAGTTAAAATTACTCTTATCAAATTCATATCAATGAATTGAGAATTATCAATGGAGAGATTATGTGTATCAAACTTATATCCACAGGAAGGGGAGTGGAAATTATGACATAATCAAATGAATAGTGATTCCACACATAATCTTGGGGTAATATAATCAATAAAATATGCGTAAAGCCTAATGAGTGGAAATTGAAATTTCAAATTCCCTTATCGATTAGGTAACTTACGAAACATACACCCATGAAAGAAGTATCATACCATGATGATGTAAATACCCATAAATTAAAGTATAAACACAATGAATGCAATCATGGGCAGTACACATACCCCACATGCAATAATTAAGTGGTGAATAATGGAAATATCACGAAATTAAAAGTGAGATAAGAAACCCCTTACCACGTTAATCAACTGAGTCGTATGGACAAAAGTTAATAACCACCAAATGATTTACTGAATAACATGAATATAAGAGAATCATGATAATATATATCAAATGGCCATACACAATACACCACTTTCAATAATTTAGTGGCGAACAATGGAAATCTCACGGAATTGAAAGTGAGATAAGAGAATCCCTTACTTTGTACTTTTTCCTTGGTCGATGGTAGGTTTACCTCCTGTATAATGGTGAAATAATTTTTATTGAATAATACAAGGATCATTTACTTTAATATGATATCATATATGATCTTTTAACATTGATTTGTTAATAATATCTTAGAATTATCGTCAATTCGGGTGTTAACGGGTTCATTTTACATTATATTCTTTGTTATGTGAGCCATATTCGTTATTAATGGGATGTATATTATTCATATCCAGAATGATATCAAGTCCTTAGATACTATTTTTAAATCATAAAATTATAATTATAATTGAATGGATATGATGGACAATGAATCTCATCGCGTTCGTGGAGACGGTAGTCCGAATATACGCACGAGTGACAATATCATTCTTTTGATATTAAAATGATATATAATTGGATTTTATATCATATATACAGAATCATTATCATGTTATATTTATTATTTACATGAGTTAAACATCATTATTATACCCATCCAAATAATAATATATTGAATAACAATTACACCACGACGTGGAGACGGTAAGCCGTACGTACGCACGTATGGTGACATGTTATTCAAAGGATGGATAGAATACTGAATATGTTTTTACCATATTTATAATAACATCAAAGTATATATATGATACTGGAGTTATTATTTTATAATGGCAATAACAAAGAAAGAGGAAGTGGAAGAAGAAAGGAACTTAAAAAGGGGTGGTGAAAACATTACCTCTTCTTCGGGTTCTTCCTTTTGATTTGATCAAAAGGGCTCCTTAGGATGGATTTATGATCAAATTAAGGCCTCTAGGTTTTAGTGAGGGGAGTTGGGAGAGTATTTGGGCAGATTTTGGCCGAACCAAAAGGCTTTGAGGGTGTGAAGAAATGAGAAGGAGGAGTGCCCTTTTATAAGAGGGGTGAGGGGCACCTTTGGAAAAGCTAGAAATATTAATTTATAATAAATTCATATTCTGTTTACAATGGCTCCAAAGTTGACTATTCAAAGGTTAAGGTGGGGATGGGTTTAAAACAACTCATCCAATAGAATTTAGACAGGTTTGGGTACTTATATTAACCTTATCTTTAAGTATTAACTCTAAGTTAATTAGTTTCACTTTTACAATGTCTCTCTGTATTTTTATATAATATGGTTAATAAACTTACTATATACATCCAAGAGACCCCCAAGTGGTCCATTAATGATGCACCTATAATGATATAAGTCTCCTGGCCGAACCTTAGATTTTTAGGAATTTAATATCAATTAATAATATAATATTGTTTTTAAGAACTCTTTTATGTCAATTTAGACACTATTCAATAGTTGATTTTTGTGAAACTCATAACAGATTGATTAATTCGAAAAAAGTCAATTAAATCAATCCTAATATATCATAGTATCCTAGAAAATTAGTTTAATTCATTAAAAGCTTCATATTATATTTATTTGGATATTTATAATATCAATCATTTTAATTTTTCACTATTATAGTAATTATTGCATCATCATTGTGTTATAAATAAAATAAATTATTTAATGTCTAAAAATTATAAATAAAATATCATTATGTAGGAAATCGTTTTAGCTTTATAATGAATATTTATAATCTAAAATCCAACATATATAACCCTATGTAACAATTGTTTTTCTAAAAGATATAAGCTTGTGTCATTTTTGTATTCATTTTAACTTAATTAAAATAAAGTGTCATTATCACTTACAAGTGGATCCATGGGGTCCCAAAATCGACCCAAAGATGGCCATGGTCGACCATGTATCAACCAATAGTGTTAAGACACGTTTTAGGGTAATTTAGTATTATTATAATATTATTTTTTAACCCTTATTTACCGGATTTACCCTTAACCATGGTAAATAAAATATTTACCGCAGTAATTATTCAAAATGTCTAAAAATAAAAGTTACCTATTTACACAATTTGGACATCCTGATTCCAAATATGGTATCCATTTTTCTAAATTCAAAACACATAAGTGGCAGAAATTAATTTAATATTAATTCCCGCTGTCAAAACAAAAAGCGTGTTTTTAAGAGATAATAACTATCAAAAGATTGACACTTGTTTATGTTCGGTTTAATTGTAAAATTATGTCCAATGACCAACATTATATTAAATGATAAAAATATATTCTAAATATACTTTAAAACCACTAAAATTCACAATTTATCACTATTAATTATTTTGATTAAAAAAGTTGTTTTTAATTAAAATTTAGTAATTTTCACTATTCATCAAAATATGAAAGTTATCTGAAAAGTACCAAAATTTCACCTTAGGCTAAATTCGATATTCCGAATCCAAAAATGAAGTCCATTTTAAAATATAATATATATATATATAATTTCAAAAGGTAGGTATTACTATTCATAACAGCTAGTTTGATTGGTTACGGTGTGTTAGAACTCGGTGTTGCGTACAACACACGCTAGCGTACCGTGGAAGCTTGGGATGTTTAATTTTAAATTTTTGATGTCCCCATTTAGTCAAAAAATTTAAAATATAGTATCTAAAAAGGGTTCACTATTAAAATTTTGTAAAAGTGCAATACTGAAAATGAATTTGTTCTTACATTATGTCTAAGAAACTCATAATATGGATTCTAAAATTATAAGGATTATATAAAGTTTAAAATTTAGGTAACACTATTCATAACCTCTTTTGAACAGCTTGTTTGGTAAGTCATGGTGCGATTGAACTTGATGTTGCGTGTAGTGAAAGTTATTGAATTATTTTGAAGAAATAACACACTATAAAATCTTGGGGTGTTACATTTTATGTTTCCAAACAAACCCATTATCTATCCCATTCATTTCAGTATTAAGAATCATCCACATTTAATTGAACATCCCCACAATTATTTATTCATCTTCCATTTCCATCCCGCTAACCTCACGAAACTCCTTCCATTTCAATCATTATTAAATAGTTATTCTATCAATACCAAGGAATCTTGAACAAGGAACCAACATATCAAAATAATTCCATCTCCTCCATCACAACATCACCCCACCACCACAAAAGCATGGCCAAAGAATCACCGCATTGCCACCCCATCAGAATGACTAAAAAAACAACCACCTCAACACCCCAAAAGAAAGATGAAAAAACCAGACACCTCACCACCATAAAACCGTGGCCAAATCAACACCACCTTGCCACCATAAAAGTGCATCCAAATAATAACCACCAGGCTACCCCAAGAGAACAACTACATCTCACCCACCATCCCCACACAGCATCACAGCCACATGATGACACCCCACAAGAAAAAACCACACATCACGACACATCAAAGATAATTTTTTAGATTTATTAAGGGATATTTTATCACATTCTACTTTATTTCTATTTTGTTATCACGAAATCCATAATCCTAGGGCATCCATTTCATTATACAAATAAAAGTGGTTAACCAATTTTTATTTTAGAGGGATATCAAAACAATAAAAGAAGACATATTAGTCACAACACATATAATCATTGAAAAAAATATCCCAATGAACACAATTTTCAGTGTGTAATGAATCCCATGCAGTCAATAATTTCAAAAAAATATCAAAGCTATAAAAAACCTTAGTCCCATTCCAATTTCTACTACAATTTCAATTTAACTAGTTTTGTATCTTTAGTTAAGCTAACCCAATCATTTAACATACACAAATAAGAGTAAAATCCTCTCGCATGATACACAATAAAGTGAAACAAGAGATTCCCCACCTCAAAGAAGCATTGTCTACTAACTACACACCATATAAGAAAAAATTAATTCTTGAAAACCACAATCATATGAAACGCCAATGGAAAAACCTACACCATAGAAAAGATCCTAGAGAATGCAACCCAACTCATGACCAAAATAGAAACCACACAACATTAGTGGTTTTATGAAATAATTATTGAAGAAAATATCCAATAAGGGAGAAAAAAACAACATATATTTCCAAAAAGGATCAATATAAATCAACAGATTGAAGTGGGATAAATAGGGATAGAAGATCCATCAAGATTTCCTAGGGATTTCTGAAAAATGTGTTGGAGGAGGGTTCAAATAAATGAAGAGAAACATATGTGAAATGACAATTAAAGATGGAAACCCACTAGATTTATGTTCTTTAAGATATTTTCATGATTTGAATTCCATGGTAATTCCAAAAATTAAACTTTGCAGAAAAAATAATTGCCTCACCATTTATTTAATACACACTATGATTTCCACTAACATGATGTGTAATCTATCTCATAGATTCCCCCTTATCCAATTTAAAATCCATGATCCAGTCAGATACAAAACCCCTGAAACACCATTACACGTCGTTTATTCCATTTTTATGGTGTGAACTTCATGACACAACTTTGATACAGCTCTAGACACCATTGAAAACTCTTGAAACCTTACCAAAACAACTCTAACCAAAAAAACTAAAAAATGAAATATACCATGATGGTATGGTACATTACATAAGATTCTTATCAATCGATCCTAACCATAGAGAATTCAAAACCAATCCCACTATGAAATGGGTCCGAAAAACCACAAGATCCCACTCATGGATCTCATCACACCTCAAACACTAACAACAAAAAAATGAAAATCAAAATGGTCACAAAAAAACGTGCAAAACCTCATCCCCACACATCTGCATCACCTCAACCATCCAAATTTCATATATCATAAACCAACAACCATAGAAACCAAACAACTACACTACCCCAAAAATATTAATCAAATAAATCCATCCTCAATGTTATGATTTTATTCGCTCTGGGGGGCATTATATTGCCTGCATGGGTTTAATCACATCCTGGTATAGTGATTCTTGATTATGAATTAGTTCATAAATTTTCCATATGTCAGAATATTATCACACATAACATATCACAAAATAGGGAAAAAATATCATCAGATAAAACAAAGAGGTCCCAAACATTACATTTTAAAAAAAATTAGAGTTAGGAGAAACTCAAAATAACTCTGGGTACTAGTAAAACATATGCATCTATCACTAAAATGTACGCTTCTCCTGGCCACCATGCCTCTAAAATACCTGAACCAAATAAATAGTCCATCCACAAAGTACCTTCTCCTAGAGATCTAAGATATCTAATGGTCGCTCCATGAATGTTACATCATCCTCGATATCAATCACTCCCTAATCAATGACTTGAGATTAATCATGAATATACTAATGAATTTGAGAGACATGGAATAATGTATGAGTCATATCTAGTTGTGCTGGAAACTCCAACTTATATTCCACCTCGCTAACTCATCCCAAAACCTCAAAGGGCCAAGAAAACCATAAAGATATCTTCCTTTATTATCCAAAACTCCACTGTTCACATTAAGGAGAAACCATTAAGATGACATGGTCCCCAACCTCTAACTCCAAGGGCCTCCTCCTATGAAGGTAAGAATACTTATACTGGTCCTTCACCTCTTTCATCCTTTAAAGACAAAGCACAAAATTCAATGTTGTTCTTTTCACCACATCAGATCCATAAACTGCTGGCTTCCCACCCTCCATCCAATACAATGGAGAACAAAACCATCTTTTGTATAAAGCCTCAAAAAATCCATTCTAATTGAATATTGTCTTTTATTTTTATAAGAAAAATAAAAAATGGGAATGTTTTATAATAAATATCCACCAATGTCAAAGAATCATGCTCGTAGAATATAACCAAGAGTCTTGATGGTCTAATATTTATTTATATATGTTTGAGGCTGAGAAGCTATTTTGAGGTGTAACTGGGTGCTAAAACCATGTTATAATCCCATCCAAACTTATGAAGTAAAATGTTCATCCCAATATGAGACAATTTACCTTAGAAATCCATGCAATCACACTATTTCTGATGCTTTCACCGGGACACGTGAATCTGTCTCTTCGGGGACGATGATGCTATTTGTTACACCACATTCCGACTTTCAAAAGGTGGGCGGCATTCGTACCCTGTTCAGGGACATTTTCACCTTGATCAAAATGGTATGATGGGATGTTGGTTCCTCCCTCCATGGATTTCTACTCAGAACTCATTACCTAGTCTAGGATTCACTTAAAGATTAAGGAATTGATTGTGAAACTTTTCCCAGTTCCATATTTCCATGGAGACTGGTTAATTACACTTCTTTATTCAGGACATTCCAAGGGGTACGGCTAGGGCAGCAACCTTCGATCAGGGGAGTAGTCATGTTGGATATTACTGGCGTGTCTGGACACTGGAACACTGATGCTTCTGGGTTTCTTCCCTTTATTATAGGGCTTTTCGACGACATGGAATCCCAAAGCATCCCACATCGAATGTGGGGAATCATATGCCATAAACATGTATCTGAGGTTTTCCATGTCTTCCAATATTTAACACGGGGTATGACGCAAGTCTAATTTCTAGCAAAGATGGATAGAACTAATCGGAAAACAGACTAGAGTGGATTAGATGGGTGCAACCCCTATGGGGTCACTGATGTCGGGTGTAACACGTGGTTAGTTACCCGTTTACTACTAGGAGCAGTGAAGAGATGAATTGGAATGATCTCACCAGGATGTGGTGGCTTGTGTATGATTAAAGATGGATAGGATGGTCATGTGATGTAGGTTGAGAATGAGAGGGAGTAGACTCAAGGGCGACAATGGTATTGGGATTGATCCTCGAAGAGACTTCCTACGTATCCCTGTGTCAGGGAATAAAAGTCCATATATCTCATGAGGCAGAGTAAGATCGGTGTAATTCCCCGACCATAGATTCCTAGATTTGGTGCATTATTTTAATACATTGGCAGGATAACAAGGTATCAAGTCCCGAAAGGCTGATCAGTTTAGCAGTCTTGGAAAATAGATTACATACATGAACGTTACACTACACTTTCTAACATATAACACAAAAAAATCCTTTAAATATGCCATTTTCCCCTTATCTGAACCCTTCATCTCAAACATAAAACACTTCTTAGGGTCTTGGGAAAATAAAACATAAGAAAGAGGTGAGATCAGATTCTTAGTAAAGGTAAATAATTTAACAGAAGCTATAAACTTTTAAGGAAAGATGTGTAATAAAAACAATAGCCTTTTAAACATTACCATGAACCTTATATGGAAACAATAAATAAAAAATTACCATATAAACATGCACATGGATATTCTACTAGTCGAATAATCACATGTATTTAATAATTTCATAATGAGGGAATTTATAATACCAAACTATAATTTCTGTTTCAAGGCCTCGGGCCAGGACCTAGGGGTTAACTATAAACAGACCCCAACCCAAAGAGCCTTTGTAACCAAACTCCAACCCAGAGAGCCTCTATAACTGGACTCCAACATGGAGAGCCTATGTAACCGGACACCAACACAGAGGGTCTGTTGTAACCGGACCCCAACCCAGAGGGATTACTTTTATCAGTCGCCAACCCGAAACATACTATTCCAATACATTAATCTTAAGAAAATGCTGAAATATGACATAAACATTCATATTAAAACTAGCATATGAAATGTCAATAATTTAACCAAAAACCATGAATGGCATAAAAATAACTCATCCACAGTCAAACATATCACAAAACCATAAATACAATATGGAAGATTTGTATCATAATAAATCAACATCAAACAAGAGTAAAATTTATCAAAGGATATTGATATAGATGAAATCAAAACTATTTGAGAGAAATATGTTTTTTTATTATTTTGAAATCATTTATGATTTTCATATTTATAAATAAAAAAATTAATTTGAAAATATTGTTATAATCTTTTAAGGGAAGATTCTATGATGTTATAATGGCGGAAACTATCCCCACCCACCGTATAAGTTAAAAAAACATTCTTACCTTAATTTTGTCAAAAAGGCCATAAAGTTGCTTGTTTGGAAAAAGACGGAATGATTTTTTTTTTCAAAAACATATAGGGTAAAATAAGGGTATAAATGTCTTTAAACCATTTTCTATTAAATAGTAAAAATGTTTTGAAATAAATTTTTATGAAACATGGATGTGGATGATAAATAGGTCCTAGTATATACTTACATAAAAACAACCTTGGATAATAAAGAGATTGTAGAATTAACCCTTACCTTGAACATTTCCTTGGTCGAGAGTACATTAACCTCCTATATAATAGTTAAATAATTTTTATTAAATTATAAAAAACCATATACATAATTATGATATCATATATGATTCATTTATGACTTCATACTACCCATTTAAAAATTATTTCAATGTTAAATTAACATTTTATGTAATAATCACTTTCTTTATCGTACGTGTTTTAACTTGTTATTCTTGATCGTATCATTTAGATCATAATTTAAATACATCCGGAATATAATCCTTTATTTATATATCATATATAGTTTGAATATAAATATTTATAATAGATAGATATATGAAATGGAATGCACCGTTTATGGAGACGGTATGCCATTTGCACACATAAACATTGTTTCCGTTTTAATATCTTAATGAATGGAAGTCAGTGAATAAGATATATGTAAGTAAATATATATATATCCAGTATAATTATTATGTCATATATTACATACTTATTAATAATCTATATATATTTTTATAATCATCGTTGAATGGTGATCGTAAAAATGAATCTCATCGCGTCGTGGAGACAGTAATCAGTACGTACGCACGAGCAAAAATATCATTATATTGATGGAAAAATCGTATGTAATTGGATGGTATATCATATATACAGAATTATTAACATGTTATATTTATTATTTACACCAGTTATACTCATTATTATACCCATCCAAATAATGAAATGTCTGAAAAACAAACTACACCACGACGTGGAGATGGTAATCCGTATGTATGCACGTATGGTGACTTTGTCATTTATAGGATGGATATAATAATGAATATGGTTGTACCATTTTTATAATAATATCACAATATATAAGAGATACTGGATTTATTATTTTAGAATGTAAACAACAAATAACGAGGAAGTGGAAGAAGAAAATAACTTGAAAGTGGTGATGAAATATTTACCTCTTATTTGGGTTCTTCCCTTGGACTTGATCAAAAGCGATCCTTGGGTTGGATTTATTACCAATGGAAGGCCTCAAGTATGCTGGGAGGAATATTTGGAGGATATTTGGTAGGGTTTGGCCAAGCCAAATGGCTTTGATGGAGTGAATTTTAGAGAAGGGGGAGTTCTCTTTTATAAGATTGGTGAGGTGCACCTTAGGAAAAGATTGAAATATTATTTTATAATAATATCATATTCGGTTTATAATGGATCAAAATTGATTTATTTAGAAGATAAAGTGGGGATGGGTCTAAATCCTCTCAACCAATAGGTTTTAGACAAGAGTAGGTTACAATTATAACCTTATCATTTAGATTTAACTATAAGCTAAATAATTTAACTTTTCCCATGTCTTCTTGTATTCTTACACTATATGGTTAATACAATTACTATAAACATCCAAGAGAACATCATGTGGTTCATTAAGAACATATATAATATTATTTTAGCCCTTTTTCAAAACCTTATATTATTTATGAATATTATATCAACCAATAATATAGTATTTGTTTTAAAAATTAATTTATAACAATTTTGACGCTATTTGGCATTTTGTTTTTTGTAAAAGTCATAAAACTTTATCAATTCGAACAAAATTTATCTAATAAACCCTAAAATGTCATATTAACCTAGAAAATTAGTGTAATTCATCAATAGTCTCAAATTTCATTAGTTGGATATTTATAATATCATTTATTTTAATCTTTCATTAATAAGGTAATTACTGCATCATCATTGTGTCATTAATAAATTAAATTATTTAATGTATAAAAATTATAAATAAAATACCATTATATAGGAAACCTTTTTATACTTCTACTGAATATTTATAGGGGAATTTATCTTATGTATAACCCTATATTAAAATGTTTTAGCTTTGAAAACATGAATTTTATACTTTAAAGTCTTCTTTAAATTAAATAATAATAAATGTCCTAATCTAATCCAAGTGGACCTGATGGGTCATATATTATTTCTAAGGTTTTTTTGGTCTAATTACACTTATCCAATAAAATTATGACATGTTTTAAGGTAATTACAATATCATTTTTTACCCTTAATTACCATATTTATTTTTAAGAGTTGTAAATAAAAGTCAAACGTTACTATTCCCCAAAAATTATTTTTAACTATATTGAAACACATTTTACTTATTTAGTATAACCATGTCTCTTGGATTTTTGAAATTCAACACACATAAGTGGTAAAATTATGTTTTATACAAATTTCCAAATGCTCCTAGAAGGTGGGTAAAAGACAGTAAAAAGTTCAATAAAATTTTAAAGATCTAATTTTATTATAAAAAATAATCCAATGAATTAAATTGAACTAAATTTTTTATTATTTATCTATTTTGTCTTAAAATAAATTTAAATACAATAATTAATTATTTAAATAACAAGTGGGTTTTAAACAATAACGTAGTGTTTTTCACTATTCATCAAAAAATGAATGTTTTCAGAAAAATACCAAAAATTCTCCCTAAGATTATTTTGATATTCCAAATTCAAAAATTAATTATATTTTACCAATTTCTAAACATAGATGTTGAATTAATTAATTTGAAATTAATTCCCGTTTTCAAAACCAAAAAAGCATATTTTTAATAAATAATAACTATCAAAAGATTGACATTTGTTTTTGTACAATTTCAATGTGAAATTACTTAAAATGACCAGCATTGGATTAAATGGTAAAAATATAATCTAAATATATTTCCAAACCATTAAAATTTATAATTTTACACTATCAATTATTTTTATTATAAAATATGTTTCCAGTTACAATATAGTATTCTTCTTTATTCACCCAAATATGAAAGTTATCAGAAAAAACACCAAAAATTTACTGAAACTAATTTATTATCTCCTGATTCTAAAGAAGAAGTTTATTTTTTCAAATTGAATATAAAAGTTTCAAATATTGGATTTAAAAAAATTCCATTAAAAGGCAGTAAAATGTCAATTCTTTTTAAAAATACTACTTTTATCTGAAAAAAATGAATTTGTTCATAAATTATGTCTAAGAAACTCATAATATGGATTATAAAATTATAAAAATTATATAATGTTCAAAATTCGTTTAATACTATTCATAAATGCGTTTGAATGGCTAGTTTTTTATGTCGTGGTGTGATTGAACTCGGTGTTGCATGCAGTTCAAGTTATTGAATTACGTTGAAGAAATAACGTACTATGAAATCTTTGGGTGTTACATTCTCCCCTACTTCAATAAATCATGTCTTCACAATTTGAAATTGTTCTTCAAAAATTAATTTTTAAAAATAGAAAAATACCTTTGTGGAAAAACCACATTGGAAATTGGGTTAATAAAATTTAGTCTTAATAAGAGGGAAAGGGAAATTAAAAAGTCACACCAAATTATGATCTCAATTAAGAGAACATTGTTTGAAATTGGAGACACCTAATTAGAGGAAAAATGTAAATATTTATAGAGAGTGATTGAGGTCATCAATAATAAACTAGTGTAAAATTGCGGGCCTCAAATACATCAATATAGGGTGATTTAAAATACCATCAGTTCAATAAAACATAAGGTATTAGGATAACACATTTTTGGTTTTAAGATCCCTTCCATAAATTTTAAGAATTAATTTATCCACAGAATAAGAGGGAATAAAATTATATATATATATATATGACATATAGAGTTTCATCCTTCAACTAATTTCTACCACAAACTCATCTTCTACTCCAAAATATTTCAAAATATATATTCTATTTATCCTAATCATATAGTGTTCTAAAAACAATGAATTTATAATTCACCTATCAGAACGGTTAAAAAATAAACTACAATATACAATCTCGGACATCACGTAAGCCAGTGGTAGGTGATGCACCCTTTTCACCCTTCAGTTGCAGGTTCAAGTCTCACGGCCCTGCCGGACACGACTGGTTGTCGCCCAACCTCTGGGTTGTCCTTTTTATAACAATCAAAAAATAACCTTAACAATATTATCCAACTTCAAACTTAATTCATTCCATCATTTAGACTTATCCAAAATACATATATCCAAATTCACAGTCTAAAATTTATAAATAATTTAAACACAATGAATATCCTTTCTTCCATGTAATAACATGTGAACACCTTCATCATATATTCTTTTAAAACATGGTAACACCCTGAATTACCATAAAACCTTATTAATTACATTCATGCTCCCTTATCATTTATATAATATTGGATATATTACTTATATCCTAAAAATTTTATTATTCCAATAATGATGAAATAAACAAACAATTAATTAGTTCCACGGAAGTTGAGAATAACCAATATAATTTATCCAAATCTACCATATCTTATTCCAAAATCACTACCTCATTATCAGGACCATATTAAGGATTACCTTTCCTTCAACAATGTATTTTTCAAAAAATGTATCTTACTATTAAGTCACTTTTCTTATAACCATATAATCTCAAATCCTCAATAAAATAGTACTACAGTACAATCCTTATTTATCTCCCTAATTCATATAACCAGTGTATTGTTGATACAACACTGAAATGAAATAAGTCTATAATAACAACATAATAACACTAGTCATTCCTCTTCATATTTAGTAATATCATAACTTGATTATTATCTAATAGCATCATTTTCAGTATACACTGATGACTGGGACATTGATTCGCATAGTGTCCCAACTCCATGCAGATGAATCATTTTGCATTTGAAACATTTTTCATACACTTACAATCGCGTACTTGGTGTCCTTTTTCTCCACACTTATAAAAAAATCCCATCCCATTCAAGCATTTACCAAGGTGATGATTTCCACATTTATCACATATGGTAAAATCCTTCTTTCCCCTCTTCCCTTTATCCATCCTTCTCTCTACCATCCGTTTCTTCACATACATCCCTTTAAATCCATAGGACTCAGATAATTCTTTACTTTTCTTATCAACACAGGATATTATTTTTTCATATGTTGTGTATACATGGGAGACTATTTTTCTTCTAAATGTTTTCTTAATACCTTGAATAATATTATTCTTCTTACTCTTTGGATCATACATATTTCAAGAGTTCTCATTCCTTCTAATGGGCGCCATTTCTTTACAATGGCATACACTAGGCCAGTTTATGAATCACAATGAATAATTCAAAACTTGTAAAATACCTAACATAAATTGAACATTTTATAGATATAATCCATAATCAAAAACTATTTTCTATGAGGAGGTATATAATCATAAATCCTTTATAATGATTTGTAAAGAAAATGATAATTATCCTAAACATATCCCCTAAGAGTGTCATATCCAAGAGTGCAGCAAGGCTCATTGTCATGCACCGGTTCTCGTTCTAGTCTAGATCAAAGCGATGTTTTTGGGTTTTACCACTAGGTACATCTATGCCAGAGCCACCTCTACCTGCTCATATCTAGACGGGGATGTATTTTTTTGGAAAAGTCACAAAATCACCACATTACCAAAATTCTATGAAGTTCTTCTATACTAATCCTCAAAGTCTATATTTGGGTAATGTGCTCTAATCAGAGATTATCTAAATCTAGTTTCAAGGTTATTTCTAAACTTCTATGATACCAATTGTAACACCCTAACCCTAGATTCCCAGAGTCGGTGAATTATTTTAATACATTAGCATGATTATAAGGAATCAAGTCCTGAAAGACTGACCAGTTTAGCAGTCCAGTAAAATAGATTACATACATGAATGTTACATTACACATTCAAACATACAACACAAAAAAAATCCTTTGATAATGCCATTGTTACCATAGCTTAACCTTGTATCTCAACCATAGAACACTTCTTGGGATCCTGAGAAAATAAATAATAAGAAAGGGGTGAGCTCAGATGCTCATTAATGGTAAAAAATTTAGCAGAAGCTATAAAATTTTAAATCAAGATGTGTAATAAAAAAAATATCCTCTTAAACATAAACATGAACATTATATGGGAAAAATAATCAAATATTACCATATAAACATGAAAATGGATATTCTAATAGTCGATTAATCACATGTAATAACTAATTTCATAATGAGGGAATGTATATTATAGGACTTTAATTTCTGTGTCAAGGCCTCGTGCTAGGACCTAGGGGCTAACTGTAACCAGACACCAACCTAGAGACCCTATGTAACCGAACTCCAACCTAGAGAGACTCTATAATCGGGATCCAACCCAGAGATCCACTTTAACCAGACTCCAACCTGGAGGGTCTGATGTAACTGGACCCCAACCTGGATAGATTACTTTTACTAGTCCGAAACCCGGAACATACTTGTCTAATACATTCATCTTAAGAAAAGGTTGAAATATAACACAAACAATAGAATTAAAACTAGCATACGAAATGTCAATAGTTTTTCCATAAACCATAAATGGAATAAAAATAACTCATCAACAGTCAAGCATATCACAAAACCCTAAATACAATATGAAATATTTGTATCATAATAAATCAACTTCAAACATGTGTAAATTTTTTCAATGGATGCTGACATAGATAAAATCAAAACTATTTTATAGAAATATCTCTTTCTATTTTGAAATCATTTGAGAGTGACATAATTATAAATAAAACATTTATTTTGAAAATATTATTATATGATTGTAACAGAATAATCGACGATGTCATAATGACGGAAAATATCCACACCCTCCGTATAAGTTAAAAAACATTTTTACCTTAATTTTGTCGAAAACTTCATAAAGTACATTATTTGGAAAATGACGAAAATATTCCTTTCAAAAACATATAAGGTAAAATAAGGGTTTAAATGAAATTAACCCATAGTATATTAAATAGTAAAATTTTTTTGAAATAAATTTTTAAGAAACATAGATGTGGGTGATAAACAGGTCCCAGTAGATACTTACGTAAAAACAACCTCGTGTAATAAAGATATTGTAGAATTAACCCTTACCTTGCACTTTTCCATGGTCGAGGGTACATTAAACTTTTGTATAATACTTAAATCATTATTATTAAATTATAAAATAAACATATACATAATTATGATATCATATATTATCTATTTATGACTTTATATTGCCCATTTAATAATGACTTCCATGTTAAATTTACATTTTAGGTAATAATCACTTTCATTATCATACATGTTTTAACTTATTATTTTTGATCGTATCATTTAGATCACAATTTAAATACTTAAAAATATCATACTTGATTTATATATCATATATATTTAGAATATAAATATTTATAACAGATATATATATATGAAATGGAAGGCACCGTTTATGGAGATGGTATGTCGTTCGTAGGCATAAACATTGTTTCCGTTTTCATATCGTATTGAACGGAAGTAAGTGAATAAAATATATTTTAGTAAATATATATATATATATATATATATTCATTAGAATTATTATTTCATATATTACATAATTATTAATAATATATTTGTTTTTATAACCATTGTTGAATGGTGATCATGGAAATGAATATCATCGTGTCGTGGAGACGATAATCTGTATGTACGCACGAGGGACAATATCATTTTATTTATGGAGAAATCGTATGTAATTGGATGGTATATCATATATACAGAATAATTATCATGTTATATTTATTATTTACATCAGTTATACTCATTATTATACCCATTCAAATAATGAAATGTTTGAATAACAAACTACACCACGACGTGGAGATTGTAATCCGTACGTACGGACGTAAGGTGACTTTGTCATTTATAGGATGGATAGAATAATGAATATGGTTGTAAAATTTTTATAATAACATCACAGTATATAAGATAAATTGTAATTATTATTTTATAATGGAAACAACAAAGAAAGAGGAAGTGGAAGAAGAAAAGAACATAAAGAGCTTATGATATATTTACCTCTTCTTTGGGTACTTCCTTTTGAATTGATCAAAAGGGATCCATAAGTTGGCTTTCTGACCAATCGAAGGCCTCTAGGATGAAGGGATGAATGTTTTGATGTTAATTTGGCAGGGGTTTGCCGAATCAAATGGATTTTATGGTGTGGATTTTAAATAAGGGGGAGTGCCCTTTTATAAGAGGGGTGAGGGGCACCTTTGGAAAAGATTGAAATATTATTTTATAATAAAATCATATTCTGTTTATAATGGATCAAAATTGATTTATTTCGAAGATAAAGAGGGGATGGGTCTAAATCGACTCAACCAATTGGTTTTATACAAGTTTATATAACCATTTTAACCATATCTTTTAGATTTAACTCTAAGTTAAATAATTTAACTTTTACCGTGTATTCTTGTATTCTTACACTATATGGTTAATAAACATCCAAGAGAACCAAAATTTGATAATTAAGGACATATATAATATTATATAAGCTCTTTGGACAATCCTTATATTAATTTAGGAATATTATATCAACCAATAATATAGTATTTGTTTTAAAAATTAATTTATGTCAATTTTGACACTATTTGGTATTTTGTTTTTTTGAATGTCATAACAACCTTATCACTTAGAAAAATTTTATAAAATAAACCATAACATGTCATATTAACCTATAAAATTATTGGAATTCATAAAAAGTCAGAAATTTCATTTTTTTGAATATTTATAATATCAATTATTTTAATCATTCATTAATAATGTAATTACTACATCATCATATTGTCATAAATAAATTAAGATATTTAATGTAAAAAAATTATAAATAATATACCATTATGTGGGAAAAAGTTTTATATTTATAATGAATATTTATAGTAGAATTTATCTCATGTATAACCCTATTTCAAAATGTTTTAGTTATGAAAACATGAATTTAACACTTTTAATTATTCATTAAATTAAACAATAATAAATGTCCTAATCTAATCCAAGTGGACCTAAAGCGACATATTTTATTACTAATATTTTTTTTGGTCGAATTAAACTTATAAAATAGAATTAGGACATGTGATGAGGTAATTATAATATCATTTTTACCCTTAATTACTCTATTTACTTTTAACAGTGGTAAATAAAAGTCAAATGTTACTATTCACTAAAAATTATTTTCATCTTATTGATCCACATTTTACTCAATGCGGTTAACCGTGTCTCTTTCATTTTGAAATTAAACTCACAGAAGTGGTAAAATTATGTTTTATAAAAATTTTCAAATGCTCCTAGAAAGTGGGTAAAAGACGGTAAAAAGTTCAATAAACTTTTATAAATGTAATTTTATTATAAAAAATAATCCAATTAATTAAATTGAAATAATATTTTTATTATGTATCTATTATAACTTAAAATAAATTTAAATACAATAATTAATTATTTAAATAACAAGTTGGTTTTAAATAGTAACACAGTGTTTTTCACTATTCATCAAAAATTGAAAGTTTTCAGAAAAATAAAAGAAATTCACCCTAAGATAATTTTGATATTCATAATTAAAAAATGAATTATATTTTACCAAATTGAAAACATATATGTTTCATTTATTAATTTAAAATTAATTCTCATTCTTAAAACCAAAAATCGTATTTTTAAGAAATAATAACTATTAAAAGATTGAAACTTGTTTATATCCAATTTCAAATTGAAAATACTAACAAAAACCCGAATTGGATTAAATGGAACAAATATAATATAATTATAATTCCAAACCATTAAAATTTATTATTTAACACTATCAATTATTTTGATTAAAATAGTTTTTTCCAGTTATAATATAGTATTCTTACTATTCCCCCAAATATGAAAGTTATCAAAAAAACACCAAAAATTTATTGAAAATAAATTCTTATGTCTCGATTCTAGAGAAGAAGTTTATTTTTTCAAATTGAATATAAAAGTTTAAAATATTGGATTGAAAAGAAGGTTCACCATTAAAAGGCGGTAAAATTGCATTTTTTTGAAAAATACATCTTTTATCTGAAAAAATGATTTTGTTCATACAATATGTCTAAGAAAATCATAATATGAATTAAAAAATTATAAAGATTATATAAAGTAAAAAATTCAGTTAATAATATTCATAACCGCTTTTGAACGACCAGTTTGGTAAGTCATGGTGTGCTTGAACTCGGTGTTGCATGTAGTTCAAGTTATTGAATTTCTTTGAAAAAATAACATAATATGAAATTTTTTGGTGTTACAATTGGGGTGAGTGCAAAGGAAAATGACCCAATGATATACTATGGCTTACACATGGTTAACAGCCCGAGGTCAGTCTAACGCCTGAGGGTGGACCAGAGATGTGGGTCCCAACAAAGGGGACTACAATGGATTACCTCTAGATTGGAAACGCAAGGGCTTGACACTGGTTGGGATTGACAACAGATTAACATCGATTTGGGTACACAATGTATTAATGTCAGTTATGGTTGAAATTGGCTTACCACTGGATGGGTCATAACGACTTATCACGAGATTGGCTTGAACCTCATGCAGGCTTCCTACGTACCCTAGCATGGCAAGGATAAAAGATCACGTAGTTCAGGATGGAGTTTTGTGAAATGACATGAAGGGGGTCGGAATGACCGGGTGTTGGGCTTGAACCTTAAGGAGGCTTTCTATTTACCTTGCCTTGGCATGGATCGAAGTTTACATAGTTTGGGATGGTGTGTGGTGAACTGACGTGTAGGGGGGTTGGAACAACCAGGTGTTGGGCTTGAACCTTAGGGATGATTCCTACGTACCTTTCCTTGGAAAGGATCAAAGTCCACATAGTTCGGGATGGTGTGTGGTGAAACAACGTGATGGGGGGTCAGAACTACTAGGTGTTGGGCTTGAACCTCAGGTGGGATTCCTACGCACCTTGCCTTGGCAAGGATCACATTTCATATAGTTCAGGATGGTGTGTGGTGAACCGACATAAAGGGGGGTTGGACCGACTGGATGTTGGGCTTGAATCTCAACGAGTTTTCCTACTTACCTTGTCTAGGCAATGATCAATGTCCACGTAGTACAGTATGGTGTGTGGTGAACCGACGTGAAGGGGGATTGGAATGACCGGGTGTTGGTCTTGAACCTCAGGGCGGCTTCCTATGTACCTTGCCATGGCAAGGATCAATGTCTAAATAGTTTGGGATGGTGTGTGGGGCTTAATATCTAGGATGCCCTAGAAGGATTTCATGGTTAATGATTACTCTAAGTCCATGTGATTCTAGCTCGTTGTGAGAAAGAAGAGGCAACAAAGACCTGATGATCACGTCATGAAAGGTGCGTCCGTCGAATATGGAATGGAGTTGACACAAAGTTAGTGGCCCAAAATGGAAACAGGGTCTTACACGTGGTTAGTGGCCCATAATGGAAAAAAGGGCTTATGCATGGAGCGGCTAAAAAGTAACCAGGGGATTACACGTGGTTAGTGGCCCAAAAAGGAAGCAGGGGCTTATGCATGGAGCAGGCCCAGGCAGATGGAAACTGGAACTTACTCTAGGGTGGAGACCAGGGTGGCGATCAAGCCCAAAGGGAGAGGGATTTCGCACCGAAGAAAGAAGGGCTCTGGTGCCCATCCCCCATCTTTGGTCTTCTTCCAGGAAGAAGATACAGGGATCATGGGTACTACCTCCTACAAGAAAAGCTAGGGGCTTACACTAATATAGTGTCCCTTTCCCCATGGACAGATGCCGCTCCAACAAATAGGATCTCATTCCATGTGAGGAAGATTTCACTCCCATTGAGACCAGTGTGTCACAACCCGCCTTCACCAAAAGGAGGGAAGGGTCAGCAGATTGTCAGGCCCTTCCTTATTTAAGTAGAAGGAGAGATAATTACCCCTGAGAACCGCCTTCAATAGGTCCCGGAGTGGCGACTAGCACCAAGGGTATAGAAATTTCTCACAAATGGAAGGCATTACCCCTTTTTGTTTTATAAGATCGAGAGATTAGATGATGAAACTCAGCAACACCAAGGTAACCGAAAAGTAAAACCAAGAAAAACAATAAACTGTTCCCACATGAATGTTCGAAAAGTAAAGACACAAGGTACAAAAGGTGACTATAAAGGTAAGTACCATGGAAGAAAAACAGCAACTGCAACTACCCCAAAGGTCCGAGCTATTATGGTCCTGCGCGATCCCTGAAATTCTCCTGGAAACCTGAAAGCAGTTTTATATATACGTATGGTGATCATACATTACACTCAATAGGGAAAACCAAAGACTCTCATGCACAAGTGGGGGATCGTGCTAAAGTCCCGTGAGAAAAAGGAGTAAACCAAACACCTATCAAGGTAAACTATCCACCCAAGGCCTCACCAAGGCACTCTCCCTAAATAACGCAAGTCAAGTAATATATATATAATCATATCACATAGATGTTTGGGTACCCTGCACCACTTTCTCACTGGTTATTGAGATATCCTACGCATTGGACCAATCCCTCCATTCTGTCACCGCAGTCCCACTGCCACACCCACCCGCACACACCTGGGCCACAACCACACGCAGTCCCACTGCCGAAATCCTGCCCATACACACTTGGGCCACAACTGTCACATGTAACCACGCCCACAAACACCTAGTCCATAACAACCACCACCACACTCGAAGACACCGGGGCCAGAAGATCCACTGCCATGCCCGAAGAAACCTGGGCCTCATCCCGAAGATGGTTGGGAAACCACCTGCCACACACACCTGGCCAACCATCACACTGCCCGACTCAAAGGTTCTTGGGCTAATAATGGACCTCAGGCCATCACAGCCTACTCGAAGATACTTGGGCTATCCGGGAAAGGGAGAAGAAAAGGAGATAATAACCAGCCACTAAGAATAGTGTTGGGAAAAACACCCTCCCCCGTGAAATGGGGGTGTTCGGCACTAAGTGCTAAACTTGGGTGGGGTGTGAATAAGAAACACAAAGCTACAAGTATAGATATAGGTAACAAACACTCACCCAAAGCATAGGTTTTCCTAACCAGCCTACAGAACACAACACCACTGCGTCCAAGTCACAATTCACGACTCCCGCCAACAAAACCCATTTGTCCCATTCTTGTTTCATGTTCAGTAATAATGTTTAATGATGTTTAAGCACAACTGGGAAACTAGTAGGCATCAACAAAAGTCCAGGAAAGTAAACAGTCAAGAATCAACTGTAACGCCCACACCCGGTTCTCAACAACAGTGGATCCCACCCCAATTCGTGATATAAACAAGTACCTACCCGGTCTTAAAACTCACAACCACTGAATCCATACCAACAGGGGATCCCATACCCAAATTCACACAACCACTGAGAGTATAAAGATAGGGTATCCCATCCCCTCCCACTTCTCCAGCAATCAGCCCGAAAAAGAAAACAACCAATACCACCACCAACACAAGTCAGGGTCATGCCGGTATTTTCAGATTAAATGACTTAACACACTCCATGATTTCAATTTTTGGGTTTTTTAACCGGGGTTATCACAGAAGGATTGATCCAGGTGCCTCAATTTATTTGGCCGGATATACGTGATTAACAAATTTACTTTTCACAGTTGAAGTTTTCAACCACAACAAGCCATTTAAAACATCAGCAGGGGTTCATTAGTGCACAAACAACGACCACCAACGACCTCAGTTTTCAGAAGGCATAAGCCAGCACGACTCAACAAGATGGTCATAATATAAACAACATCAACGATCACATACCCCCCCCCCCCTCTTTCTTTATAGAATCCAGTTCATTAACTTCATTTAGGTCTGGTTTGTCCAATTCTACAGAACAAAATCACGCCCACCCCGCATGGTACACAAAAGAGAGAGGCAAACGAGAAATTCCCTACTTGTTGATAGATGATCGACGTTTAGGCCGGGCGCGGAACATTACGGATAACGATGCGGTGCGCCCGATGCACCAGAAGCTGTTTGTGAAAAGCCGCGATCGAGGAAAGGAGAAACCATGGCTTAACCCTTAGTTTATAAGAGTCGCAGACGGTTGAGGTGAGAACGTGAAACCGCGTAAGACGCAGGGGTCATGGGTTGATACCGCGGCTCCATGCGTCATTAAAGGGGTTCGGGTGGTTTAAACCGACTCATTAATTAATTAAGTATTTAATTAAAACTCGTATGTGCGTTACGGGTCTTTAAAACATGCTCAAACAGGTTAAAATAGGGTTTAAAACCCTATTTGTGAAAAAAGGAGCGCTACTCGAAATAACCCGCGGGGTAGGCCAGAGCCATCGGTATCTGAGAGCTACTGGTGGGTGACAGCTACCGGTAGCTGAGGTACCGGTAGGATGCAGCTACTTGTAGGCCGCAGCTACCGGTAGGCTACAGCTTCCGGTAGGCTACAGCTACCGGTAGGCCGAGCTACTGGTAGGCTGCAGCTACCAGTATGCCGAGCTACCGGTAGGCCTGCTACCGGTAGGCTAAGGCTAACGGTAGGCCTACATCACCGTGATTCCCAGACCCGAAAACCCAAAACAAGATTTTCACAAAGTAATGGACCCCAAAAACTCGGGCCATTACATCAGATACCTCTTAAACGATTATCATCCTTGAGAATCAAAACAAAACTAGAAGGGAAGAGAGGGTCCGAACAACCACCTCGAAAGATACCTCTTAGGAGTGAACCCATGCTAACTAAAACATTTCCCCACCAAGAACCAAGCAACATACCATGCCAAACTGCCCGGGCATGTGGGTTGGGGAGTCTCCTCCCCCATGTCAATATATTATCTTCATTGGGCGGCACTGGCTCGCCTGCACGGGTTTGATCGCATCCACCTTAATGCGTCTTGATTAGGGGTCAGGTTCTCTCCTCCCCATAGCCAGGGCTTTTCACACACAAATAGAGGAAAGAAAACCAGTACATTTCATAGCCAAAAGACAAAACGTTCTACCATAACAGGTACAACAAGGAACAAACTCAAAACAACTCTGGGTACTGGGTACGCATCTGTGCTTCCCTCTCCCACGTACTCTCCTCAAGCCCACCATGTCTCCACAACACACGAACCAAGGGGATGGTTCGCCCACGAAGCACCTTCTCCTTGCGATCCTCAATCATCACTGGTCTCTCCACAAAGGTCACATCGTCCTCGATGTCCAGCTCACCCCAATCAAGGACGTGTGAATCGTCATTCAGATACAGACAGATCTAGGACCCATGGAAGACAGCATGTATCCTCAGTAGCGGCGGTGGCAACGCTAGCTGATAATCCACCTTTCCGACCCACCGCAACACTTTGAAGGGTCCGATGAACCTGGGGGAAAGCTTACTCCCCTTTCCGAACCTCTGCTGACCACGCCGAGGGGATACCTTCAAGAACACGTGGTCCCCAACAACAAACTCCAAGGGGCTCCTCCTGGTATCAGCATACGACTTCTGTCAGTCCTGGGCCGCCTTCATCCCTTCCCGTATGAGCTGAACCTTCTCTGTTGTGTTATTCACCACCTATGGGCCAAGGATGCCTACCTCTCCTACTTCGGCCCAACACATAGGTGAACGACATGGCCTCCCGTAAAAGGCTTCAAACGGGTCCATACCGATGGTAGAGTGATAGCTATTATTGTAGGCGAACTCTACCACGGGCAAGTGTCGCACCCATGATCCTTCGGAGTCCAAAACACATGCCCATAGCATATCCTCCAAGGTCTGGATGGTGCGCTCTGTTTTTCCATCTATCTGGGGATGGAAAGTTGTGCTAAGGCGTAACTGGGTGCCAAACGCAAGCTGCAATCCTCTCCAGACTCGCGAGGTAAACCGTGCATCCCTATCTGAGACTATAGACCTCGGAACTCCATGCAACCGCACCACCTCATCCACGTACTTTCATGCCAAAGCATCCACAGTACTCAACTCCCTAATTTCCAGAAAGTGAGCTGATTTCGTCAACATGTCCACTACCACCCAGATGGCATCATATCCCCCTTGGACCTTGGGTAATCCCGTGACGAAATCCATAGAGATGTCAGCCCACTTCCATTAGGGGACATCTAGGGGCTGCAGTAGGCTGCCTGGAACTCGGTGTTCAGCCTTCACTTGCTGACACACTAAGCACTTTTCCACAAACTCTGCCACCGCTCGCTTAACTTCGGGCCACCAGATCTGCCTCTTCAGTCCCTGGTACATCTTGGAAACTCCTGGGTGTACCGCCAGGGGTGAGTTATGGAACTCAATGAGAAACCTACCGTGCATAACTCTTGGAACAAACAACCTTTTCTGGAAAAGCATCTGATTTTGACCATCCTCTATCCATCCTTCCAGAGCATTTCCCTGGTCAACTCAGTCACGCATCACTTCGCACTCCGGGTCTCCCCACTGAGACTCCTCCACTTGACGAAACAAAGATGACTGCACTATCATCTGATATAGGTAGCCTCTGCCGCTATCCATCTTCGCATCCAGGTATAAGGTAGCCAACTCCTATATTGCCTTCTAGGCGTCTGCCGACTCTCGGACCACATCCTTCTGCATTCTCCTGATCAAGCCATCGGCCACCACATTGCCCTTGCCCTCAGTATAAGAGATCTCAAAGTCTTAAAACTGGAGGAACTCCACCCATCTCCACTGTCACAAGTTTAAGTCCCATTGGGAGAATATATACATAAAGATTTTGTGATCCGTGAAGACCACAAAGCGTTCCCCGATGAGGTAGTGCCGCCATAACATTATCGCAAAAACGACCGCTACAAGCTCCAGGTCGTGGGTGGTGTAATTACGCTCATGGGGGCGTAGCTTCCTGGACCCATAAGAGATCACCCATTGTTGTTTCATCAACACGCATCCCAAGCCCTATCCTGAAGCATCATAGAACACCTCATAGGCCACCCCTTCTTCTGGTAATCTCAGCACTGGGGCACTAACCAACTTCTCTTTTAGATACCTGAAGGCTGACTTGCACTGCTCGCTCCACACGAAAACCTGGTCTTTCTTGGTCAGGGCAGTCAAAGGGGCTGCAACTCGGGAAAAGTTGCGTACGAACCTCTGATAGTAACCTGTCAGCCCAAGGAAACTATGGACCTCTGCCACATTCTTGGGTGCTACCTAAGAAAAAACCGCCTCAACTTTTGATGGGTCCGCCGCTACCCCCTGCTCGGACACCACGTGCCTGAGGAAGTGCACTTCCCATGTCCAGAACTTGCATTTCGACAACTTCTCATAGAGGTGATGATGTCGGAGGACCTCCAAAACCGTCCTTAGGTACTCCGCATGGTCCTCCTCTAATCTTGAGTAGACCAGGATGCCATCGATGAATACGACCACGAACCGATCCAGGTACTCCCGGAAGATGGAGTTCATCAGCCCCATGAACACAACTGGGGTGTTCGTATCGCCGAAGGGCATGACTACGAACTCAAAGTGTCCCTACCTGCATCTGAATGCCATCTTTAGGATGTCGCACTCCTTCAGTCTTAGCTGGTGATACCTAGACTGCAGGTCAATCTTTGAGAACCACCCTGCCCCTTTCAGCTGGTCGAAGAGATCTTCTATCCTCAGAAGAGGGTAGCGATTCTGGATAGTCACCTGATTCAGCATCCTGTAGTCGATGCACAACCTGAGACCACCATCTTCCTTCTTTGCAAACAAGACTGGAGTGCCCTACGGTAAAGTACTTGGGTGAACATAACCCCTCTTCATCAGATCGTCAATCTGGATCTGCAACTCCCATAGCTCTGAAGGTGCCATCCGGTAAGGAGCCATCGAGATCGGACGAGCATCGGGCTGCAGGTCTATCCCAAACTCGATATCACGCTGAGGGGGTAGAGTCATCATCTCCTCAGAGAAGACGTCCATAAACTCATGGATGATCTCTGGCACTTCCACCATTTCAGCATCTACGGATTCCACTGTCAGCTCGACCAACAAGGAGAGTAGGGGTTCCTCTCATCTATTTCCCTTCTGACTGCCCCGCTCACCAGTGAAGGTAACATGCCGGCCACCCCAGTCTGAGAACATGACCCTTCTTTGTAAACAGTCGATGATGGTACACACAGAAAATATCTAGTTGATGCCTAGGATGACATCGTATGGCTGTATCTGTAGTAGGAGAAGATCCATAACCGACTGATGTGGCCCTATCATCAGTCTACATCCCTGACAAACAAACAAAAAGTTGGTCTGACCTCCGAGTGGTGTGCTCAACACCAGGGGCTTTGGAAGTCTCTCTGCATCTAAACCTAAGGCATGGTCTAGACTTGGTGCAACAAAAGAGTGCAAAGCTCTGGTATCGAACAAGGCATAAGCAAGAGTTCTAAACAGACTGATCGTACCTCGAACAACCTCTAGCCCTGCTGGAACTGCTGCCTCTAAGGCATGTAACTGTCCATGCCCAGCTCCCCTGCCCCTCAGCTATCAGCCACCTCCCCGACCAAGCCCCGGTCGAGGTCCCTAAGGTGCGCCCTGAGGTCGGCCTCCTCCTCCTACGTCTGCCCTATGAGGAGCGGGAGCTCGCTGTCCCTGTTGCTGTTGGAAAGGTATGGCTGGAAGCTGCTACTAGGGCGGGTGCGGGAGGTGTTCGCCACCGCCGTACTGCACCCGGTCCGGGAAATGGCTCCGGAGATGTCCAGGGCTCCCACAGACGAAGCACCGCGGTCTCGTGCCCGAAGGGAAAGGGCGAGGGCTGGGGGATTGAATCTGAAACTGCTGTGGTCTGCTCCCTGCTGGTCGGAACCTAGAGGGTCCTGATGCTAGAGGCCTGGTGCTAATGGCCTTTCCCTTCGATGGTCCCAGCTGGATCCCCTCTCCTGACACTCCTCCTAGAGCATGCATCCTCTCCACCACTTCGGCCTTCTTCTGGACCTCCAAGTACGTCGGCAGGGTAAAGGGGGTAACAACATACTGGAGGCAGGGTCGGAGCACCTCCTCTAAACATCTTTCCCGAGACTCCTCATTGGGAAAGAGGTCTGGAGAAAAACATAGGAGGTCCTTGAACTTGATCCCTAGCTCCCTCACAGACATACTCCCCTGCTGGAGGGAGAGTAGCTCCGGTCTCTTTTCTGCCTTCATCCTCGAGGAGAGGAATTTCGCCCGGAACTCCCTCTCGAAATCCGTCCAAGCCACCTCAGACTCTCTCCTCTCTCCCAGGTAAAGCGTCCACCACTAACACGCTGTTCCCGACATCTGGCTGATGGCCAGAGGAACCCAGTACTCGGCTGGGGCCCGAATCAGGCCAAAAGCTATAACTAGATCCTCTAGCTAGCCTTCCGTCTTCATGTCGGAGGTGTTGCCCTCATACTTCTCGAGGGCCTATGGCTTGAAGGCCTGAAGAGTCTTCTGCCACTGTTCGTCCTCTTTCTCTTGATCAGCTCTCTGCCGATCGGCCAAAGTAGTCTCTGGGGCCTCGATCACCTGTACCACATGTGGTCGCCTTCCAGGTGCCATAGCTGCAAGGTAAACAAGGAATGCCTAAGCCCAAGTAGTGCAGAATAACGTTATTAAAACTTCTTAAAATTTTAATTTATTCATAATTCCCAAGACATCCCAGAAACATGAGAACACAAGTCATTATGATGCATATACATTTCCTAGGGTCTCTACCCTGCAATCAGTGTGGCCTCACTTGGTCATTCGGTAGGTCCAGATTCCTTGCATAGGATCCCGGGGGGCCCTAAAATCCCATGTCCTAGCCGGTCTTCCCTGGCCTAATTCACGTGCCAAGGTCACCCAACACTTTTTCCTTACCATCCAATGCAATCCTCAATGTGCCTAACTCCAGACTCCATCCTATCTCTCACCCATCATCTCTGATACCATTCTGTCACGACCTGCCTTCACCAAAAGAAGGGAAGGGTCAGCAGATTGTCAGGATCTTCCTTATTTAAGTTGAAGGAGAGATAATGACCCCCGAGACCCACCTTCAATAGGTCCCGGAGTGGCGACTACCACCAAGGGTATAGAAATTTCTCACAAATGGAAGGCATTACCCCTTTTTGTTTTATAAGATCAAGAGATGAGATGATGAAACTCAAAATCACCAAGGTAACCAAAAAGTAAAACCAAGAAAAAAATAAACCATTCCCACATGCATGTTCCAAAAGTAAAGCCACAAGGTACAAAAGGTGACTACAAAGGTAAGTACCAAGGAAGAAAAACAGCAACTGCAACTGCCCCAAAGGACCAAGCTAGTATGGTCCTGCGCAATCCCCGAAGTCCTCCTGGAAACCTGAAAGCAGTTTTATATATACGTAGGGTGAGCATACAAGTACACTCAGTAGGGAAAACCAAAGACTCTCGTGCACAAGTGGGGGATCATGATAAAGTCCCATGAGTAAAAGGAGTAAACCAAACACCTATCAAGATAAACTATCCACCCCATGCCTAACCAAGGCACACTCCCCAAATAACGCAAGTCAAGTAATATATATATAATCAGAGCACATCGATGTTTGGGTACCCCGCGCCACTTTTCCTCTGGTTATTGAGACATCCTACGCATTGGACCAATCCCGCCATTCTGTCACCGCAGTCCCACTGCCACACCCGCCCGCACACACCTGGGCCACAACCACACGCAGTCCCACTGCTGAAATCCCGCCCACACACACCTGGTCCACAACTGTCACACGTAACCACGCCTGCAAACACCTAGTCCATAACAACCACCACCACGCCCGAAGACAACTGGGCCAGAAGATCCACTACCACGCCTGAAGACACCTGGGCCTCATCCCGAAGACGCTTGGGAAGCCACCTGCCGCACACACTTGGAAACTGTCACACTGCCCTGCCCGAAGGTTCTTGGGCCAATAATGGACCTCAAGCCATCACATCCTGCCCAAATATACTTGGGCTATCCGGGAACGGGAGCAGAAAAGGAGCTAATAACCAGACACTAAGAATAATGTTGGGAAAAACACCCTCCCCCATGAAATGGGGGTGTTCGACACTAAGTACTAAACTTGAGTGGGGCACGAATAAAAAACACAAAGCTACAAGTATAGATATAGGTAACAAACACTCACCTAAATCTTAGTTTTTCCTAACCAGCCTACAGAACACAACACCACTGCATCCAAGTCACAGGTCATGACTCTCGCCAACAAAACCCATTTGTCCCATTCTTGTTTCATGTTCAGTAATAATGTTTAATTAATTTTAAGCACTACTGGGCAACTAGTAGGAATAGGCACAAGTCCAGGAAAGTAAACAGTCAAGCATCAACCGTAACGGCCACACCTGGTTATCAACAACAGAGGATCCCACCCCAATTCGTGATATAAACAAATACCCACCCAGTCTTAAAACTCACAACCACTGAATCCCTACTAACAGGGGATACCATCCCCAAATTCACACAACCACCGAGAGTATAAAGACATGGGATCCCATCCCCTCCCACATCTCCAGCAATCGGCCCGATAAAGAAAACAACCTACTACCACCACCAACACAAGTCAGGGCCATGCCGGTATTTTCATATTTAAACGACTTAACACACTCCATGATTTCAATTTTTGTGTGTTTTAACCGGGGTTATCACAAAAGTATTGATCCTGGTGCCTCAATTTATTTGGCCGGATATACGTGATTTACCAATTTACTTTTCACAGCAGGAGTTTACAACCACAACAAGCCATTTAAAACATCAGCAGGGGTTCATTAGTGCACAAACAATGACCACCAACGACCTCGATTTTCAGAAGGCATAAGCCAGCACGACTCAACAAGATGGTCATAATATAAACAACATCAATGACCACAACCCCCCCCCTTTCTTTATAGAATCCAGTTCATTATCTTCATTTAGGTCTGGTTTGTCCAATTCTACAGAACAGAAGCACGCCCACCCCGCATGATACACAAAAGAGAGAGGCAAAGGAGAAATTCCTTACTTGTTGATAGATGATCGATGTTTAGGCCGAGCGCGGAACTTTACAGATAACGATGTGGCATGCCCGATGCACCCGAAGCTGTTTGTGAAAAGCTGGGATCGAGGAAAGGAGAAACCACGGCTTAACCCTTAGTTTATAAGAGCCGCAGACGGTTGAGGTGAGAACGCGAAACCGCATAAGGCACGGGGTTCGTGGGTTGATCACACGGCTCCACGCGTCATTAAAGGGGTTCAGGTGGTTTAAACCGACTCATTAATTAATTAAGTATTTAATTAAAACTTTTATTCACGTTACGAGTCTTTAAAACACGCCCAAACACGTCAAAATAGGGTTTAAAACCCTATTTTCGCAAAAAGGAGCGCCACTGAAAATAACCTGCGGGGTAGGCCAGAGCCACCGGTAGCTGAGAGCTACCGGTGGGTGATAGCTATCTGTATCTGAGCTACCTGTAGGCTGCAATGACGGGTAGGCCACAGCTATCGGTAGGCTGCAGCTACCGATAGGCCGAACTACCCGTAGACTGCAGCTATCTGTAGGTCGAGCTACCGGTAGGCTGCAGCTACCGGTAGGTTGCAGCTACCTATAAGCCAAGCTACCAGTAGGCTGCAGCTACCGGTAGGCCGAGCTACCTGTAGGCTCCAGCTACCGATAGGCCGAGCTACCGGTAGGCTGCAGCTACCGGTAGGCCGAGCTACCGTTAGGCCTGCTATCGGTTGGCTAAGGCTACCGGTATTCCTACACCACCGTGATTCCCAGAACCGAACCCAAAACGAGATTTTCAAAAAGTAATGGACCCTAAAAACCTGGGCCATTACACAGTGGGCATGCAGAATTTCCAAGGTGGGGCACCCCGTGTGTGATGTACGGAGTGAGGACACAGTTTAACGTCATGTGTTAAGGATGGTGGTTCTTGGCAGTTTAATGTCCTACATCTTGGACGAGGCGTGTTCACATCGTGCACCGTAGGACTTACATGACTGGTACCTCTCACCCCTTGGGGAAGGGAAGGCATCATCAATTCTATGACTAGGGGTTGTTGTATGATGATCCCATTGGGGTTCCACGTTATCTTGGATATGAGAAGAAGAAATATCCATTATCGTTCCTATGCGAAGAAGCATGAGGTGAAGCAATGCAATATGAAGTGCCGCCCAAGGGACTTTGAAATTGCTCCGTGAAAACCCGATGGGCAGCACGCGAAGAGAACGCGTGACGGAGGTTTTTTGCACATAAGAGGGACTCATACAAGGTTCCTTAAGGTAAGGGCAAAAAATGGAGCGTGCATAGGAGAATGTGATGGCTGCAAGATAGAAGATATGTGCGCAAGATGGAGGGGTTGAACACAAAATGGTCGGGCTGGGTACAAGATGAACAAGTTGGGCGCAAGACGGAAGGGTTGCATGAAAAAAGGGGTGTAAAGTATAGGAAAATTGTCCGCAAACCATATCTCTTGCGTGCAATGGAATTGGGGAGAAAAGAAGTTCATGAGGATCAGGCCCAAGAGGTCCTAACCGAAGGAGCTCCCTCATGGGGTCTTTCACACAAAATCTAATACCTGAATACCATGGTTCTTTTCAAGTGGTCACGGAAAATGTGGCTTTTAGGCAGCATAGCGGCGCTTCGTCTTCCAGGGGTGTCCTCGAAGGGTGGGGTTACATTTCATTTTGTAGCCAAAGACCTCAGGGGTGTCATGAAAAAGGGTTGGTGAGTACAAATGGTCGGTTGATGTCACCTTGGGCGCACAAATGGGCAGGCATGAAAAGGCCCGGTTGACGTCGACTTGGGCACGCAAAGGGGGGTCGGGTGTGCAGAGTTCCGGTTGACGTATCCTTGGGCATGGAAAGGGGGGACGGGCGTGAAAAGGCCCAGTTGACGTCTCCCTGGGCGCTGAAATTGGGGCCAAGAGCACAAAGGACCTTTTGACATCACCTTGGGCATGCAAAGGGAAGGTTGCTGGGCGCGCAATATTTTCCATACCGGATGACTGCTTTCACGCATCTCTAGAATGTTTGTCATGCGCCTACCTCCCGATCCCCTAAATAATTACTTGTCTTCCCGGATTCATTCGTTGATCTTTAATCCACCTGCAGTGGACCTTCTATGAATTTCAACATCAAAAAATTCCCCCATCAGAATCAGAGTTCAAAGTGAACCTGAAGGTCAGATTCTGGGGGTCCACCAAAGTATAGGAGAACCTCTTCAGGGGCACGAAAAAACTCATTTTCTATGTGAAGACTTCATTCGTGCATGAAAAATATGTGTTCAAACTTATAAATAGGATGAGGGTCCCCACCTAGGACCTAATTTGACTTTTTCCACATGATAGGTGTCTCACTCTTGTGTGTGAAAACTGTCCTGATCCATGCATATGATTCTGTAGCGGACTCCATGTTTTATGCGCCATCACAGTTTTTCAGGCCTGTCGACATTTCTTCATGCAGTCATAGCTTTTTCACACTGAACTTCATTATTTCACACCAATTCCATAGGATTTCCAGAATGGCTGATCAACAGACCGATGACGAGAGGGAGGATTCCGCTACTGCAATAAGAACCCAAATGATCACAAACCCTCATATTCTTCATGAGAGGAGGGTTGTGTCTGATAACCAAATGATTTTCGGCATGCTTATGCAGGCTCAAAATGATTATGTCTTGAGCGGTAGCCTGATGCTATGGAACTTTGGTCTTTTGGAAGAGGTTCTGATGCCGAGTTTCGATATGGACACACTGTGGTCATGGGTGACACGTGGGGATAGTATTCTACAATTCCATATTATAAACAACGGATATCAAGCTAGGGAAACACAGAACACTGCCATCTACGTCCTAAATCCGAATAACATGACGATTGTGGGAAGTGATCCAATCCCCAAGTAATCTCTAGCTATTTATGCATGTACTTTTAGAAGCAACATTACCAACGAGGCAAAGGGCTGGCAGGAATGGGATTTCAGATCCAGGGGAAACATTACCAATCAATGGGCATGGGTGAACTGTGTACGTCAAACATGTAGGGAATTCATGCCGAAGCTGCAGTCCATTGGGCTTTTTGAGGCCGTTTGGACGACCCAATTATTCTTCTACAGAAAACAGGACTTGGTAGTGGAGTTGTTTAGTTGCTAGTAACATAATACCAACAATTTTCACCTCCACCATGTGTTGGTGGGCATCAGTCTTTGCTACATCCACTGTATCAGGGGACCCCCTTGGAGGGATATTAGTATGATGAGTTACTCCTGAGGGAGAATGTCTAGGGGGGATAGGATACACACCCCAATCCTATCATGGAACCTGCAGGAGCTAGCTAAATAGGAGCTCAAAACAAAATATATCCTAAAGTACATATCTGATCTAGGGTGGTTTAGTCTTATCCTGAACCAGGATATGGCGGTGAAAATGCCAGGTCGAGGGACGCAATGCCCGAACACATCTCTGAGGGGAAAAGTGGGATCATACTATAATTTGTTGGAGACATGAGAGTACCGATCATGGGTCTTTGGCATTAATGAGGATCAAGACCCGAATGTGTCATATGCCAGGTTTCTCTCTGCATTCTTGAGTGGGTGGTTGTTGGCTGTGAGGGACATGAGGATGGGAGTCTTTCCAGGGATTCTAGTGATGGTTGGGGTTATGGTGGTGAAGAACAAGGTTAACCAAGGGGTTCTAGTGTTGGATAGTTTGTACAGTATTCTATCACACATCTTGAGGGGAAGTATGCCTAGGAGGATATGCAGGCCATTCTAGATTCTCCCCAACTGGGTTGTATCCCACTGTGGCGGGTATGAATTCCTGAATTTAATTAGCCCCTTGTAATGGTATGCATCCATCGCTCTTGAACATCATCGTAATCCATACTTTAATGCTCAAGAACAAGTGAATCATGATCAAGATCAGCAACCATACCCACTTTGGATTCCACTCGTTATGGACCCCATTATGCCAAATGGTAGATGATGGGAGATTTCCACTGAAGAAGAGGGAATACCTGTAGAGCATCAGGGGTGGTGTGCTGGTGGACCAGATTGATAGAAAACTCTTCTCAGAATCTTATATGCTGACCAAGTTTTCTAGATAGTTAGGGTGCATGTGGAGGATGCCCAAGAAAGTGTACACAGAGGTTCGGGAAGAGCGAAATCCCTGCATTATCTATCGAATGTGGCTTATGTTCACAATGGCAGGCCTGGGAAAAATCATCACTCTTTCCCCCACCGATTTCAGTGCAGGACAGTCAACAGAATATGTCGAACACTGGACGAGGATGTATCCTGAGGTGATTCTTTGGAAACACATCTAGAAGATCAAGGTGACTAGTGTAGTGCCTGAAAAGAATGGAGGTAGAAGGGGGCCATGGAGGAAGTGAGGAAAATAATGGGCCGAACGAATATAATGTCACAAGCCGGTACTTCATCGGTAGGGGCAGTGCAGGCTAAGAACGTGCCTATACCTTCCAGGGAATGGTGGTCTCGTATACGACCTCATGATCTGGATAGGGAACTCCCTAGAAAGCAACTCAAGTACCTCCTGAAGCTGTCTGCTGATGATATCTTCCCTTCACTAGGGTCTACATGGAGAACACTTCAACATTCCATGTATGTTGAAGAATTATGGTGGAGGTTGGTACGCACCGGGCTCCATATTCCAGACATAGGGCGCATCCAAATGACGGATAGGGTAAAATTTCATTGTCAGCATGAATACCTGACATCCATGGATATGTACACATGCCAGTGGGGGTGGTATGAAGAACCACATCTCTTGGTGAAAGTGATGCTTGTCGAGGAGCACAACCCAGACAAGCTGCCATCCAAGGGTATATTTGTAGATGAATAAGAATAAGAAGAATAAGGAGATGAAGAAGGAGATGAAGGAGATGAAGATGAAGAAGATGAGGGGGACCAAGTATAAGGTCTTGTTGGGGAGGGGCCTTCAGAATCTCCCACTCACCAGAGGAGCTCCCGCGAGAGGGGTGAACTCATAGGCTCTGATGTAGAATTGGTAGATCAGCTTGAGGTATGGTTTAAACCTTATCTCCAATGTCCTTTATATGTTCATAATCTTGACCCATAAACTAAACTCTGTAATATTTAAGAACCCAAGGGAAAGGGTCCCTTCGAATCCTTCCCCAAAGGGGGTGAAGGTATGCCTATAGAGATCAGGGAGAAACCTCGGGAGACTATCCTTGGGACGAGGAATAGTGAGGTGCTGATTTCAGCTGGTGTAGGTGAAAATGGGACAAAAATAGATTCCCCTACCATCCCCATTTTTCAAGAGGATCCGACACTAGTTATTGAGTTGACAAGCGCCAAAGGATCCCCTATAGTAGTGGCCCCAACTATGAAACATGCATTAAACACTGCCTCACTTGCCTCCCGTACATCCTTTCTCATTGGTTCTCCTCTTTTTTGGAGAATTCAGTGAATCAAGATACTAATTCCTGATGCAGTGATAGCAAGGTTGGAGGTATGACAAACCATCGAGTCTGGGACATCTGCAGAAGATGGATAGGTAGCGGCTGTGTCAGCATTTACAGGAGAAACCATTCTAGGTGGCCTTACCCTGGTATTTGATGAGATGAAGATTGAAATGATGTGTGTTAATGCTACTGGGGTGTTGCTCCAGCCCGATGAGAGTGAGGTTGTTGGTAAGGAGGGGGTTCCTGAAGAAGACCCTACCACCAAACTCCTTGCTTCTTTCCCCAAATACAGGCCCACAGACCTCGAAGAAATTGAATATTCTTACTTGGATGCTATGGAGGAAATCCATATGACTTAGAGCAAGGTGTGGAAGTGCATCATATGCTTTCTCATCCAACCACAGTCAGAATGGATGAGCTAGAAGGGGTCGCTCCGCACCTGTCTATGCATTCTCTGCACTGGAGGGGTATACGCTAACCATTATCATTTAATAATCCGTGATTACTTGGAAGAGAAGATATGGGAAGGAATCTGATGTTCAGACTTTGCCTAGTGCCAGGAGAATTTAGAGAATACTCATGCCTTCCTGGAGGCAGAGAAGAAGGTCCAACGCCTTGAGAAACAAGCATTGGAAAGGGAGACGTTCATTGCAAGCCAATCAGAGCTCATTGAGCGATTGGAGACCCAACTCTTGGATGATCTGGAGTAGATAGCGCAGGCGAATTGCCGGATGGTTGAGCTCCAGACTGAACAATCACAAGACCATGCCAGGTCTAATGACTTGTGCCCCAATGCCACTATTAATGTGAACGATCTCAGGGAATGGAAAGCGATACTAGAGGCCACAAGTCGAAAGGTGGTAGTGTTGGAACAATTTTTCAAAACTTTCAATCCATAAGGTCCTTGTTTTGGACGACCCCTTAAATGTATCCTTCTTTTTTATTTCCTATTCTGGATTGAATTCATCATCGAACTATTTTCTTGTTTATTTTAAGGTACTCAAACCACAATGCCGAATATTTGGTGTGGTAACTATAAAACTGACGTGAATGAGGACATAAGAAGTCTACACCACACCACGTATCCCGGGAGAGAGTTCTTTAGGTCATGGGACCAAAAGTGAAAGTTAGGCTAGGCACAAAGCAAAGTGGTCGGACATTCCTACGTACCCCATTAGAATGGGAATCAAGACAAATGTAGTTCTGATAGCATAGTTTAACATCATGTGGGATGATGAAAGTCCTGTGTGGCATGGTTGCACCAGTACACATCCTACCAAATCTACTAAGACCACATGAGTCATTCTCGATGCGGGAAACAAGAATGGGTTATGGGACTTTCCTAAAATAGGAAGGAAGATGTTAGGGGTGATGGGACTCTTGGTTAATTACTTCCCCGTTATGTCAACCCAGCTATATAACGCACCTAGATGCATGAAGGAGTAAAGCCTTGTATGTTTAAATTCCACTTGAACACAAGGAAGTGAAAATATGTGAATCATGATGCATGAGATCTGGACCACAATCATGGTGGCATGAAGATAGAGGATAACTGTTGACCATGTTCGAATAAATCATCCATATCATGTTATCTTGATATGGGAACTAAAAAATGAGGGTTGACCGATGAACATGTTTGAATCAAAGGAGTTGTCGCAAATGTTGTCTAGGGTATTCAAAGACGTTGGACCAAGATGGTAGGTAAACTGATGTGGAATGAGGCCAGGCCATGAGGGGGGTCCCTTCGAATGTGTAAGGGGATGAGGATCCAAATAACAGGCTCACAAATCTTGGACATGGAACGAGGGGAATGTCCCCAATAAAATTCCACACTTCAGGCTCTTTGTCAAAAAAAAATCTGAATATAACTATAAGTTGTATCAGATAGAGGGTGTCGAGTCCCTTTTCAAGGATGAGGGTCCTGGGAGCCACACGCTTCCATCTTAAGGTCCTAGGGTGGACCATTAAGGGGGTTCGACATAATGGATTGGGTGTAGGGTGGCGAAGTAGCCGAGCCTAATGCGCAGTTCCCATAAGGATATATTAGTTTAGGGATATAGAACTCAGACCAAGTTGGAAAAAGACATGGGAGGGGGAACATGGAACGTCTATTGAAAAAACTTATGTGAATGATAACCCATGAGATACCCGCTACAACACATGTTCCCAAAAGATTTTGGGCCGAGAGGCCGAAAGAAAGGACATGATTTTAGATTTCTTGGGCTGGACCCAGAGACAATGTGTCCGAGTAGTCCAACATATCCCATACGGATGGGAATAAATTCCCACATAGTTTTGGGAATTGTCGTGTAGTTTAACGTCTTGCGGAAAGGACATGGAGTGATCTCAGTGTATGGTCATAGAACTTGGAACATGGATTATAGGGAATGTGAGATACACATGGGGAGGTAATTATAAAACCCAACGTGAATGGGAACCCAGGGTTCGGATCATCACGTGTTCCTTGAGGAGGATTTAGGTTGATATTCTGAAAACGAATGTTGGGCTGGGCCTGAGGTGAAGTTCATGTGCGTTCCAATGTATCTCATGAGAATGAGAATCAACCCACACATAGTTCTGGGGGTGGCATGGTAAGATACTAATGTCAGGGATAATAAGGTTGTGTGGGTCTTTCCCTTGCACCCAAAGATGCGATATTCGATAGATCTTGTTTGTCTTTTAGGATGAATGAGTGTTTTTTTGTGAAGATATGGACACAGGATAGAATATCTAGGCATCGGCACAAGAATCAATCCATGTACGAGCGTTGAAAAATGGTATGGTGTGTGACTGATACAAAACTACATGTCCCCTTGAGTGAGGACACCATGATGCTGTGCCATTTTTATTCGTTGGTCCAGGACGATAATGTCACAGTTTAGGATCATGTGATGGGACCAGCAATGCATTTTAACATCATGCGGTATAGAAATAACATTTTAAAGTCTTGCGGGACATTGCATTATACTCTAGAGTCATATGGCTCAGACATATACATGAGAGGTAAGGTTAAGGAGGGAATGTGTGCGGCGTGATAAATCATACCCGATGTGAATGAGGATATAATACCATATCAAAACGTGGTCAATTCCAAGAAAGAAGCCTCTAGCCTAGGGGGGCCTAAAAGGTCAAAGAATATGGGGAATGAGAGACTAGCTCTCAGTTGAGCTAGACCTAAAGACGAGATGTCCGGACATCCTCTGTATCCCATGAGGATGAGAATCAAGCTATACATAGTACTTGAAGGTTACTTTTAATGTCATGAAGGTCCAAATATAGTCTAATGTCACGTGGGACATGAAGTTTGATCAACCAAATCAAAGAGAGGGGCATACATGGTGCGACTATTGCAAACCCGACGCGAATGAGTGAATAAGACCATACCTCACCATATACCCCACTCCTAGATGAACACAGGCCAAGGGGACAAAATGATACAGAAATTGCTAAGAGATGGGGATTGAACTAAAGACTAGGTGTTTGGGAGGTCCTATGTATCCTATAAGGATGGGAATCAAGCCACACATAGTTATAGAAGATTTCGTGAAATTTATCATCTTACAACGGGGATGTGGAGTAAGGGCAAGATACCCCAATGATGGATGTGCATGGCACAATGAGTAACACGATGTGAATGATGACATAATCTCACACCACACTATACAGTCCTAAGTGAGACCATGGGATAGGGTTCTGAGAAGGTCGAGGGACGTTGGGGATGTTGAACTGAAATGGTAGGACAACCCTTATGCTAAGTATCCATGCCATTCGGGGGTCCATTTGGACCTAGAAGATGATGGAAACCCAAATGATGGGGCCTTTGAAGAAAGGTTGGGACTATGTTCACGGAAGGGATGATAAATGGAGGGAGGAATGTCTCATGGGGATGTGTGGGTCATGGTAAAATATCACGACGTGAATGAGGATTTGAGCTCATACCACACCGCACAATCCAATATGAGAAGTTGGGTCAAGAGTCCAAAAGGGTCGAGGGACCTGAAGTCGAGCATCCCAACCAACTATAGCCATATGACCTCTCGCATGGGTGTTGCCTCATCATAGATCCTAATATCACGAGATCAATGCTCAGTGTGAGAAACAAGGAGTAGGACTAGGCAATGCTCATTATATAAGGGTCCACCCACTGAAATTGCAGTCCTACCAATGGCGGATCGAAGATTTTGTAGATAGCGGGGCAGAATGTACCACTAAACTCAATGTTATGGACATATAGGGTGGTAACAAAAACACATGATGTCCGTTGACTGAATTAAAAACACAACATCTATATGGTGTGATAACAAATGAGTGTTGACCACTGACCATGTTCCCAACGTGAGACTTGTATCAATTTTTCGTTTAAATCCTCATGGAAATTGGATCGAAAATGTAGGAGAGCCCTTGGGCTGAGCATCCATGCTAATAGGGGGTCCTTTTGGATGTGAAATATAATGGAGTCCCAAGAAAAGAAGTGAGTGAGGAATAGATGTGCCCATGTATTTTAACTTAACATAAGGCGGTGAAAGAGGTGAACGTCCCCATGGGGTGGGATGTATGGTGAGGATATGACGCACTCTATGTGAATTAGAGAGGAAGACAACCCCACACCATGTGTTCTGACCTGAGGGGAGATTCTAGGGTTTGGGGCTGGGCCTATGGACGAAACAACCAGGTGGTCCTACGTATCCCATGAGAACGAGAATCAAGCCACACATAGTTCTAAAACGTCCATGAAGTTCAAAGTCTTGCAGTAAGGAAGTAGGAGGAGTAGAAGAATGTGGAAGGGAACAAGGTGCAATCATCATAACCCTGACATGAGTGGGACCAAAGAAGCCTATACGACACCATGTGGGAACCTCCAACAGAACTATTCCCAGGAGGGGATAGCCAAAAAAGAAACTGTGGATAGACTCAAGAAGAAGTGTCCGAGCATTCATATTTGTACCATAAGGATGGGAATCAAGCCATACTTAGTTCTTGATATGTAGTTTAATGTTTTCCAGGACGAGGCACTGTTTAATTTCATGTTTGAAATTTCACAGTTCAAGGTCATGTAGGACCATACAATTTAAGGTATGTAGGACCCTCATGTAGTTTAGGGTCATGCTGGACCATAATGTAGTTTAAGGTAATGTGGGACCATATAGTTTAAGGTCATCCATAACCGAAGAGGGCTAAAGAAAATTATTTCTTGAGGAACCTTACATTTGTGGGAGGAGTTATTTTCTCGCCATCCATGGTAACTAAAGAGTTCGCTCCATTAGAGTAATCCTTGTGAACAATGTAAGGTCCTTCCCATTTGGGCTCCAACTTGGGTGGTTTCCTGCTGGGTATCATTGGAGTCTTGAGGGAAAATACCAAGTCTCCCTACAAAAATGAGCGGAGGTGAACATTCTTGTTAAAAGCTCTGGCCATCTTGTTCTGATGCCTTTCCCGATTGTGCAGGGCATGCATCCTTTTCTCGTTGAGTGCTTCCAGATCATCCAGGTGAATTTCAACTATTTTATTTGGAACTTTCTGATCATAGACAGCTGTGCGCAATGAGGAAAACTGAATCTCAGTGGGAAGGACGACCTTTGTTCCGTACACTAGGGAATATGGCGTTACCATGGTGGAATTATGATTCGTCATCTGATAATCCCAGAGTGTGTTGGGGATCTTGTCCAGCCAACTCTTCTGGTTCTAACCAACCATTGTCTATAAAATGATAGAGAGGGTTTTGTTGAACACCTCGAGCTTTACATTTTCTTGCGCATGATAGCGGGATGTATGGTTAGAATTGATGTTGCACTTAGTGTACAGTTTCTTCAGCTTAGTTGCCCGAAATTTCTTGCTGTTATTGGTGAGGATGGCGTGAGGGACTCTAAATTTGTAGATGATGTTAGATCTCACCAAGTCAATAATGGCACACACCTTGACCTCTTTAAGCGGAACTGCCTCTGCCCACTTAGAGAAGAAATCTTTAGCAGTCAGGATTATCCTGCACTGGCGAGCTGTCACCTGTGGATATGGTCTCATGACATCAAGTCCCCATACCACAAATTTCCCGGAGTACTTGGTAGAGTGGAGAGGCTCTGGAGGCCGATGCATGAAGTTAGCATGAATTTGGCATGCCTGGAATATTTTTGCGAACTCGATGAAGTGATGGATCATGGAGGGCCAAAAGTACCCCAGTCTCTGGATCTAGTGTGATAGATTTGGCCTAGTCTGATGAGACTCATAGGAACCGACGTGAACCTCTTTCATGACCTGAGAAATCTCGACTCCTTGAATGCAACAGAGGAGAACCCCATCAAATGCATGCTTATAGAGGATTTTCTCATGAACACGGACATCCTAGAGGGTCAACTATATTGCGTGGCATCAGATTCGCTCATTCTCATCCTGATCCGCTCTAATATTACCATTATGGAGGTACTCAACAAAGTATATTCTCCAATCAGGGGTTACTTCAATCACTACATCACGGGGACATGCGGGTACTGATGTGGAGGTGCCAGCAGTAAGGTGGATTACCTGCAGGCTATCATCGTCATCTGGGGTGATGGGGGAAATAACTATTCAATGTGCCACGTGGATAATCAGATCATCATGTTCGAGCTTTGAAAGTGATGCGGCTAGGCTTGCCAGGGCGTCTGCTCGACCATTCTGAGATCTAGGGACATGAGTAACTTCTGGCTAAGATGGGAATTGGGCCATTAGCTGGATAGTGCACTCCAACAATGGTATGAGCTCTATATTTCCGGTGACATAGTCACCATTGGTCTTCTTTATGACTAGTTATGAATCCCCTTTCACATGGAAATGGGGCACATCATTCTTGAGGTCCAACTCGAGGCCAGGGATGAGAGTCTAATACTCAGCCTCATTGTTGGTGTATCCTTCTAACAATAGGAATGAGTATGGAATGATAGATCTTTCCGAGGTAATAAAGATGATACCCAAGCCTACTCTGTTCAGTATGGGATCATCGTGCCATCTGCCGTTGGGGATCTGTGAAGCACCATCAATGTGCATCTTCCAGCATGGGATGGCTTGGTCTACCAAGGGGATCTCTTCATCGAGGAAATCGAGAACTAGGGACTGGTCAGTAGGAGCCGGATGGGCAGCAAGGAATTCCTCCAGTGCTTGCCCCTTAATAGCCTTCTGAGGTACAAATCTGATGTCTAACTACTGGAGAATCACTTCCCACTGAGCTAGATATCCTATCAATATGGGGTGGTTAAAAATGTACTTTAGGGGATCTACCCGAGACACTAGATGTACCTCATGATGCTGGAGGTAATGCAGAAATGATTTCATAGAGAATACCAGTGCAAGGAAGCTCTTCTCAATAGGGGAGTATCTGGTCTCCGTATCGAGGAGCATGCGGATGAGGTAGTAAATGTTGTTCTCTATCCCCTCATTGTTCTTCTGGGTGAGGAGGGAAACGAAATATCATTCCAGGCTGGCCACATAAAGGACCATCGACTTTCTAGAGACCAGTGGCATTAATACTAATGGATGGAGAATATACTGCTTCATTTCTTCAAACGTAGTCTCACATTCTTATTCGCACTCATAGAGTGTGACTTTCTTCATGATCTGAGAAAACAAATTTCAATTTCCAGCCAGATTCACGATGAATCAGCATATATAGGCTAAGTGGACTTGGAAAACTCAATGCTCCCGAATGTTTCTCGGAGGCGATATTTGGATGATGGCCTTGATCTTTTCCGAGTTGATCTCAATGACATTGTATCTGACAACGAAGATGAAAAACATACTAGATGTGACCCTGAATAAAAACTTTAATGTTTTTATCTTCAAGTGGTCAAAACAGAGTAATCCCAACACATTCTCAAGGGCTTTGAGATGGTCCTGACCCTGGAGATATTTTACCACCAGATCGTCAACATTACATTCCAACAACGCTCCGAGAATCAGGTTAAATATGTGATGCATAGCTTGCTGAAAGGTGGAACCTGTATTATATAAAGCGAATGGCATGAATTGGTAATTGAAAGTACCTTGTTGTGCCCTGAAGGATTTAGACTCTTCATCCTCAAGGGCCATTTGAATCTGGTTATAGTTGGAGTACCCATCCATGAAAGAGAGGGCTTGGAACCCAGATGTAGCATCGACCAACTGTTCCGTCATAGGAAGGGAAAAATTGTCCTTCAGAAAGTGACAGTTGAGATCTTAGAAGTCAATACAGACATTGAACTATCCTTTCTTATTCTTGACTGGTATGATGTTTGTCAGACATTTGGGGAACTAGACCTCCTTAATGAAATTGGCTCTGATAAGCTTATCAACTTCTGCCTCGGCCATGGCACCGTGAGAAGGGCGCATCTTGCTGGGAGGTTGTTTGAACCCATGATGATTTTCCAAGAGATCGAGGTGGTGGATGGTTACCTGAGGATATAATCTTGACATCTTGTCTTAACATCAGGAAAACACATCACAATGTTGTTTTAGGAATTCTACGTACCGTTGTTGCTCCTCGGGGGGCTTGGCGGCACTGATCAATGTGGGTCTCAGGTCTGCCTCGCTACTACGGCTCACTTGTGCCAATTCATCGACTGTGGTAGAGACGCACTATTCAAAAACAGGAGGGGAATCCTCTAAATCCTCCTCTTCACTTATATAGGAGAGATCCTCAGCAGGGGGAGTTTCTTCTAAGCCGGTATATCCTGATGGGAGGCCGGTACCAGCATGAGTGAATGTGGGCACTGTATCAAGGGACTCATGTGCTGCCGCAACCATAGCGATGATGGATATCAATCCGATCCCATTTTGTCATCGGCCCAAGGGACAACACTTGATGATGTAAAAGTAGTAATGGCACATCACCTTGAGCCAGTTTCCCCCATCCTGATGGAATAAGAAATTATGATGTGTTTTCATTGTCATGGGGTAGAAATCACAATACCATATGGGAGTAGGAGGCTTTGGGATCACCAGATCATGATTTTTATAGGAGTATGATGTGATTTTCTTCCATCACATAGTCTTGTCAATGTGTTCTCCCCTCATTCCAAAGACAAAGAATCATTATCTCATGTCTGGGGTTGTATCCTCCAATCGGTGGTTTAGAAAGACGTAGGAATCATCTAGATCTATTCACAGGTCGGTCGTAGGCATGGCATGCTCAACCTCATTATTCTAAATCTGATTTTCCTTTCTATTGTAGTAGTTGACATCCAAGTAGCAGGATTCATAGGAAGAAATGGTAGATTCATATCCATGAAGCACGCCCAGTTGACCATTGAGGGAGTAGTTGAGACACTGATGATATGATGAGGGAACCACTATATGTATGTGGAGCACGACCTTCCCATCAACGCATTGTACGTGGTGTGCTGGGAGACCACCATAAACTCAGTTCTGGAAACCAGGCCATTGAACTGGGTCTCCAAATGGATCTGTTCGACTGGGGTCTGTTCCTTCCTATCGTAACCTTGGATTCTTAATTCAAAGGGCCTCATATCATCTTTAGATAATCCCAGTTTTTGAAGTGTCTGATTCGAGATTAAGATAATATCAGAGCTCATGTAAATGAGATAGCGACAGACCTCCACGCCAATGAACTGTCCAGTGATGTACAGTAGGACAATGTGCCCATGCCTGGGAGAGCCTTAATCTTCTCTAGAGAACGAGATAATGTCTTGGAATTTAGCATTCTAGATCTCCTCAGCGTGGACGGCTTCTACGGCTACTACTTCTATCTCAAACTGGAGGGGGATCCTCAAAGCATCGGAGAGGGCCTCACACATCTATGGTGATAGGAGAAGAGCCTTATGAATGGGAGCCTTGATGGAATTCTGAAAGGATGTTTCAAAACATTATAATTTCATTCCAGACATTAAATTCTTCTTATAGGAGTTCTCTCTATGACTGGAGGTACGACGGGTCCTGCCGGCTGGACGAGTGGCAGACTGGTGTTGGGGATGTCCCACTTCTCACTAGTTGAAGCTTGTGGAGTGAATACCAGAGGAGGAACAAATGTCTGAGACCGGCCTGTAGTAGGGTGTGTCTTGTCACGATGATGTCTTGGTGTCTCTGCCTGATCCAACAACACGAATGGTGGTGAAGGAGGGCCTGATATCACCAGATGAGAAGGCTGTGCTTTCTAAGCTCTACATTGGGCCTGCTACCTGGTTTCAGTAGCATGAATGACCTGGATTAAAGTACTGACTGAAGCACTCCAACGACTCATACTGCTGCAGCTCAACCGACACTGATGACGGCTAGGGACGTCAGGAGAATCCTCTTGGTGCTCCTCATCGTCTGGAATTATAAAGGGGTTTACTAGCTCTATAGTATTAACCGAGGCATACCCACGACTATAACTTGAAGAGTTATTAGGTATTGTATGGATTCGGGGAGGTATCTCCATCTCCAGGGGGATGAAGTCACCGAGAGTATAGGATGACGATGGAACAGGTGAGGGACATTGTTTTCCTTGGAGCCTCCGGTGTTTGCTACTTTGGGAAGAGGACAGCTAAGACGACGATGTAGAGGTAAGAGATGTCACTTATGAAGGATCTTGAAAATTCAGGCATCCATAGATGATGCCAAGGGAATGGGAGAATATTTTACGAGCCATATAGCCGTCATAATTCTGTGACTTGCGGTTAGAAACCTAATACCACTCGCCCTCACTGTCACTATTGCTGTCTTGACTCACGAAGATACACGCCACTTGTGCTAGGGCTGGTCCTAATCGGACTATGTTGCTATCTACATGGTCTTGAAACCAGTCCTTTAACACATAACACTTCTTGAGAGTGTGCCCAAGTATTTGATGATAGGGGCAGTAGTTAGGGAGATCAGTGAGGTTCGCCTCTTCTGGCCTTCTACACTCAGGCTAACGTACAATCCCCATCTCCAAGGCACTGCAGAAGTAACTGGGGACCTGAGCCTCGTTGAATGGCCGGGTATGGTTTCTCCTTTCTAGAAAGGGTACCCATGGAGATTGACTCAAATGAGGAGCTGGAGGAGCCTATTGTGGTGGTGGATCGTAGTTATGTCGCCTAGGTGGCAGCAGTGCATTAAACGGGGGAACCTTCCAAATCTGAGGTGGGCGCTACTAGGTTGGATGTTGTGCCTGAGGTGGAGGTCCTCTATAAGGCTGTAGATCCGGCTCCACTAGTAACAATTCTAGTCGCATTGGGGCCTCTCTTTGTGCCACCATGATGGGCTTGTCCCTGGAGGCCCTTCTCGTGGGGATTTCAAGATGCAACAAACATGACTTATTACCCTGGTGTAAGGCTTCCTCGAGGCACTAGGCCATATCATAGAAGTCTCAAAATCCCATGGGGTAGTTCTGGGTGATCAAAGAGGGCACCCATTCCATCTTGATATTCTATATGCACATCATCAACAGTTTCTCCTGAGTTAGTGGCATGTCAAGGGAGTATGTGAGCCCTTTCTAACTGGTGAAAAAGTCTGTAATGCACTCATCAGTCTTATGCTTGCACGTGAAGAGGTCCGCGATACTTTCCTTCTGAGTGGTGGAATTGAACTGGTAGATAAATTTCCTACAGAGGTCTACCTAGATGGCTACTGATCCGATAGGGAGATAGATGTACCAAACGAATGTCGGTCCCTCCAATGTCTGCATAAAACACTAAATTTTAGCGGCTTCCTGCTACACTGGGGTTCCCATCATGGGACCACAGCTTGAGATAATATGGGTTAGGTGCTGCAGCGGGACCCCCATCTTATTGAAGGGGGAAAAGGTGTGATTTCTGAAACCCTGAGGTGCTGGCATATCATCCACCCGTGCTGGATATGGCTTTCCTTTAGGTGGGAGTGCCACTTGTCACATTTCCAACACCTCAAGATTGGCAATGTGCACCTCCATTGCATCATTTGGGTGGGGGTCGCTATCTTGATTGGGATCTCTAACCACCAGTGCATTGGTGGGTTCTTCAACATGGTAAACAGGCCCAACGGTTCATGGAGCTGCTGGTGGAACGACCTATGGAGCAGCTAGGGGAACCCGAGCTGGGTCGTGAGGATTTTCTTTCCATTCAAGAGGATTTAGCGAGACATATCGTTCCCTCTTTCTGTTTTCTCTGGCTTCAACCCTGTCTGAGTGGGCTGGATGGTCAGGATCACCCGGGGTCAGTTCGCCGAGGGGTAGTTGTGCCTACCCCGATTGTCTTGGCCAAGGATCACCATAATCCGGCTGTCACTACACAACACATTTGACAAGGAGGTCGTCAATCATTTCTTTATGCTCCATGATCTATTGATGCAACATAGCCTTTTTAGGGTCTTCCTCAATTTTCTACACTGATTAAAATGGGTCGGAGGGTTTTTCGGCTCCGAGGTGTTCCTTAACCTTTTTGAAATTCTGGCAAAGGACTAGTGCCTCGGTGGGAATGAGAAGACACAATATATTTCTTTGCTGGTGGGTGATCATTCCCGACAGGTCCATGAAGTGTGAAATTCCCTCTGGGGGTAGGTTCTCTCCAAGAATCTCTAGCTCGTTCTCACCCTCAAGAAGGTTGTCCATGTTATCCGTGACTCTTCCTGGAGGCATATCCTCTATGTCTCCTGTAAAATCGGGATGGCGCTAGATAGGAATGAAGAGGAGGGAAACATACTACCCCCATCCATGGATTTTTATGTGGGGAGAAGACTCTTTAATAATCTTGCAGAGCTCTTTGAATCCAGGGATGTATCGTTACTGGAGGGCCCTACAACTACCTGGTGACTGAGGGCGTTGGGCCACAAGGAGTGCGAAAAAATCAACAAGAAAACATTTTTCAACAATGTCCTCGAAATGCGCTTGGATCTTAGGGTAAGAAACTCACTGATGACGAAGACATAAATGGGCCACACATAGGGTCTTGTAGAAACAATCAACTTCCTCTTGGGTGAGGGACTTCGGTGCACAAAAATTCAGTGCTACAATCGGCCAAAACATCTCCTGGAATTGGTCCGCTCCGAGGATATCCCATAATATATTGGGATCAAATTTAGGGTATATCCCTTCATTACCCCACTCATCAACCAGAGGCGGCTGGGGAACCAATAGCGGTACAAATGAAGACTTCTAGGATGGTAGGTTGGCTATTGGAGAATACTGCGAGCAAGCTGATAGACCGCCGCATCTCGGTCTATGCTCCGAAGAGTGCAGTGACTTAGCTTCGACATCGTGGTAAGATAGGCTGACAACCGCAGTTCCTGGTGTAAGGACTAGGGCTATTAGCAATGGACCACACTACTTCTCTTCCCCCATTGGTCCCTATAATAGCTCTCTATGATCTGTAGTCGAGGTAGAGAGTGATTCTGGTGATGATGGTGGTGATTGAACAGTTGTAACCTGTGGATCTACCAAACTTTCATCATCCTGAATATACATTTAGAGGGAGGCAGGAATTCGATTGACCTCACATTATTGGAGTACGAGGCTAATGCACCTCATTCCTGCCCCGACCCTTGACACGTAGGACCTAGTTGAAGGTTTCATCACTGGGTCATATTCTGCCTCAGAATCTAAGAAGCAAACTGGTTTGATCTCAGTTTGGATCTTCTCATTGATGTTTTTATGGATGTGAAGACCCGCACTCTTACCCCGAGATGGTTCTTTGGGACTGGGTACATCATTGGCATGAGGAGGACCTTCAGCCGTACTGGTGCTGGGGCTGGTAGGACTCCCACCTATGTATGCTGGGGTGTGGGGAGAACCTAGAAAAATATCATAGGGGGCTTAGGGAGGAACTCCATGGGAAGTTATGGAGAGGGTGAGACATCTGCTAGAGTTGATAAGAGCATGGGTAGGACCCCCATTCTTGTTTCCCATAACAGTGTCAGTGTGAGAAGGATCCTCGTATTGGTCCATCCAAACACAGGTAGGACCTCTATGCTTGGTGTTGATGAAGCAAAGCTGGCCTTCACCCATTTGAATGAAAAGTTGTGTAGGACCTTCATTGGCAGCTATAAGGACATGGGGAGGTCCCCTATGTGGGAGATTTACCGGATGTGCAACTTCCCCACACCGGTGGTCTGTGGCAGGGGGGATGACTCCAGACCTGATATAATGAGAACGAGAGAGGCTTCCATACTGAGTGTCACCATCGTGGGGAGGTCCCTCATTCAGACTAATCGTAGAATGGGACAAACCTACATTTCGATCTTAGATACAGGGAGGACCTGCGTTCTCCATGCTGGCAGTATGGGGAGGACGTCCGTACTGGGTGTTGCTGCCGCGGGTTGGTCCGCAGCGGGTGCTCCCTGTAACGAGGGCCAAGAGAGTCGAACCAACATTCCCAGGGGGTTGTTTGGGCCTTGATTCGGGTTGGGTATATAGGTACCCCTACTCAGTTTACATATGGGGTTGATGGTACACATCAACGGTGGCACGGGCCATAGTAGTTGTTGATGTCGACGCACCGTGGGGGGCGTACTCCTCGGATCGTGCCCGATGCTAGCGTCGGGGGAGCCGGACCGGGGCCAGTGGTGCATGTACATATCTTAACATCTCTTAAGCTTGGGAAACTGGGTGGTAACGCTAGCATGGCCAGGTAGGATCCCTCTTTGGGGCCCTTGAAATGGGACCCCGACCGGGTTGGCCAACACGTCTCTTACCTTGTCGGCATAGGGGGGAAATCCATCAAGGCATTCCAGGGAGAGGCTCCCAAAACGATTGTACATTTGGGTGGGGACTAGTGGCTCCCAGCATGACAATTTTGGGTAGCGGTATTGATGAGTTTTAGAGGCCTCTAGATCCTGGTGGGTTGTATCCTGAGTCGAGATAATCTCCTCATCCTCATATCGTCATACGAGGTCATTTATAACCCTTCGTTGAATGATTTCAGTGGGGGAGATGGGACGTGGGCACCCAACAGCTGTGGTTGTGGAGGTTGTTTCAGAAGAAGTGGAGCCACGTAGGTCTACCACATTGGCATCACCCCTACCCCTCTATCGGTGGGTGGGTTGCGATTGGGTTCCTAGTGCAGCAGCTTGGTTCCTGAAATGTAAGGAGATTAAACCATTAGTGATGAAACAAGGAAATCAAAACCAGGTGACCCATTGCTATTCCATATTCCATGGATGGTAAGAGGGATCCACACTGACAATGTCCCAGACAGAGATGCCCAACATTTTGACTACCCTAAATTTTCTTGAGTTTCACGCTGGGCCCGCTATTTGCTTGGGGGGACCCAGTGTAGATAATTGGATCCGGTGACACACTAGTCTATTGATGTCTTGAACACTATTAGTGCCCACATTGAAGAGAAGATATTCATGTCGGGTTCACCATTTCTATTTTTGATGATTTCTCTAGGGCACACACATATGTCTATTCGAGGATGATGACTCTATTTGTTACCCCACATTCTCACTTTCCAAAGGTGGGAGTCATTCTTCCTTTGTTAAGGGACGATTTCTCCTTGATTGAAATGGGATGATGGGATGTTGGTTCATCCTTCTGTGGATTCCTCCTCGGAACTCATTACCTAGTCTGGGTCTACCTTAAAGATTAAGATGTTGTTTGTGAAACTCTTCCTTTTGCCACATTTTCCTGGACACTAGTTAATTACATAGCTTTTTTCGGGACATTCTAAGGGGTTCGGCCAGGGAAACAACCTTCGGTCAGGGGAGTAGTCAAGATGGACATCACTTGTGTGTCTGGAAACTAGAACACTAAAGCATCTGGGATTCTTCACCTTTATTATAGGGCTTCTCGAGGGAGTGAAAGCCCAAGCCATCCCACATAGAATGAGGGGAATCATATGCCATAGGTATGTATCTACGGTTTTCCTCAGCTTCCCATATTTAAAACGGGGTATGATGCGACTCTAACGTCAAGAGGATATGTATCAAACTGATCGGAGAACTGAATAGGGTGGATCAGATGGGTTCAACCCCTAGGGTTAACACCGATGTCAGGGCTAACACATGGTTAGTTACCCGGTTACTGCTAGGAGCAGTGAAGAGATGAATTGGAATGATCTCATCAGGATGTGGTGGCCCAGGTAAGAATCAATATGGATAGGATGGTCAAGTGATGTGGGTAGAGAATGATATGGAGTCGACTCGAGGGTGATGGTGGTGTGGTTCTTGAGACTCGAAGAGACATCCAATGTATCCATGTGGTGGGGAATCAAAGTTCACGTAGTTCATGAGGGGAATAGGATCAGGGTTCACGCAAAGGATAGTGACTCGATGCTTTATTGGGGATTATGTGTGGTTAGAAGCCTGAGGTCAGTCTAATTCCTGAGGGCAGACCAGAGATGTGGGTCCCAAACAAGGGTACTAAAACAACTTACTGCTGGATTGGAAACACAATGTATTTCCACTAGTTGGGATTAAAAATAGCTTACTGTCAACTAGGGTACACAACGGATTACCATCGGTTAGGGTTGACAATGGTTTACCGCTAGATGGGTCACAATGGCTTACTGCTGGATGGGCTTGAACCTCATAGAGGCTTCCTACATACCCTGCCTTGTCAAGGATCATAGTTCATGTAGTTTGGGATAGAGTTTGTTGAACAGACGTGAAGGGGGGTCGGAATGACCAGGTGTTGGGATTGAACCTCATAGAGGCTTCCTACGTACCTTTCCTTAGCATTGATCAAATTCCACATAGTTCGGATGGTGTGTGATGAACTGACGTTGAGGGGGGTCGGAATGACCAGATATTTTGATTGAATCTCATGGAGGCTTCCTAGGTACCTTGCCTTGGCAAGGATCAAAGTCCACATAGTTTGGTATGGTGTGTGGTGAACCTACATGAAGTGGGGGTTGGAATACCCGGGTGTTGGGCTTGAACCTCAGAGAGGCTTCCTATGTACCTTGCCTTAGCCAGGATCAAATTCCACGTTGTTCGGGATGGTGTGTGGTGAACCAACGTGAAGGGGGTTCAGAACGACCGGGTGTTGGGCTTGAACCTCAAGGAGGCTTCCTACCTACCTTGCCTTGTCAAGGATCAATGTTCACATAGTTTGGGATGATGTGTGTTGAAAAGACGTGAAGGGGGGTCTGAACAATTTGGTGTTGGGATTGAACCTTAGGGAGGCATCCTACATACCTTTCCTTGGAAAGGATCAAAGTCCACATAGTTCGGGATGGTGTGTGGGGATTATGCTCTAGGATTCCCAAGAAGGATGTCATGGTTGATGATTACTCAAAGCCCACATGAGTCTTTCTCAGTGATAGAAACAAGAGGCATCAAAGTGAAGATTATCATGTCACAAAAGATGCATCTATAGAAAGTGGAATGGATCTGACACGTAGTTAGCAGACTAAAATTGAAAATGTGGCTTACGCGTGGTTAGCGGCCAAAAATGGGAACAAGGGGCTTATGCGTGGAGCAACCAAAAAGGAAACAGGGGCTTATGTGTGGTTAGAAGCCCAAAAAGAAAATAGGGGCTTATAGGTGACCGGCCCCAAGGGAATGGAATATGGGACTTACTCTAGGGTGGAGACCCAGGTTGTGATAAAGCCGAAATGGAGAGGGATTTGAAACTAAATAAAAGAGGGCTTAGGTTTTCACACCCCTACCTCCTGGGCCACAGATACTTTTATTGTCTTCCTAGATTCATTTATTTCTCTTTTATCCTCCCACTACGGACCTTCTCTTATTTTTGGCGTCAATAAACACCAACTCATCTAAATACCTCTTAGATAGAGCATCCACTATTCCTGACTCATTGATCACTAATAAGTGGGGTAACTTCTTCAACCAATACATGATCACCTAGATCACATCACAACATCTCAGTGCTTGGGGTAACCCTATGAAAAAATCCCTCAATATTTAATATCATTACCACTCTAGAACATCCAAAGGATGAAAAAAATACCTGGGACATGATGCTCAACCTTTTCCTATTTTCAAACCAAAAACATCACACTAAACTCTGCCACCACCCATTTCATCCTGAGAAATGAAAACCAAATACTCATTCCACATTACATATACGATACTATTGGGTGTACCTCTAAATGTAAGATAGGAAACTTATGATGTTGTCCACTGTGCATCACGACAATAATAAACCATAAAATGGCATCCCGTTCTGAATATCCTTCGACCATCCCCCTAGAGCATCCCCATGTGCAACATAATCATGCATCAACATTACCTTGGAGTATCCCCACTGTGACTCCTCTGACTACCACATTAGAAAATACTACACCATCATATGAAATTAATACCCACTACCATAAATAAACCATGCATCTAATTGTAGGGATTCCAACTCCACAATTATTTTACAAATATCCCCAGACACTAGAAAAATATCCTTCCCCGAATTCTTTCTCAAATCCTCACCAACAACATATGCTTTTACGAAGGTGTTACAAAAATCATAATTTTAATGAAACTCCATCAACATCTATCACTAAAAATTTATATCACACTGAGAAAAGAAATACCTTAAACTATTGTAATATATGAATACCAAAATGTGCTCCCCAATAAAGCGATCCCACAAAACATTCAGCATATAAACCACTGCCTCTAACTCAAAGTCTGTAATGGCGCATCACGGTTCCACCTTGACAGTGGCACCGTGAGGGTGACACTGTGACAATGACACCGTGTGGGTGACACCATGACGGTGGCACCGTGTCCTCTTCGTTCTTTTCCAGTTCCCGACCTTTCCACTCCCGTAGTAATTTATTATTTTACCCTTATTAAAGCACGTAATTAATACCTAAAAATCACTAGAAATTTCCCTGATGGGGGATATTAAATAACCACTTAATAACATCATGTGTAACCGCCCAAACTGCATGGGAAACCACAATCTTATATTCAAGGCGTTCAAAATCCCCATATCCTGTAACAATGAGATTTTATTTATATATCACAGAGGAAGTTCTTCTTTATCTTCTTCCTTTTGGCTGACTCCTCTCCTTCTCCCTGGTGCACCTTTGCTCGAGTTGTCTTCTAGTCCTCGGAGTTTCTAATGTCCCTCCCATGCAAATCGCACATCCCCTGTTCTTGGAGCGTGGAGAAAAACGTTGACCTTTGATCAATCAGGTAGGAATTTTCTTCTTCGTCTCTCCTTTCTGTGTATCATGTGGGGTGGGCATGCTTTTTTCTCTATAGAAATTGATGAAACCGAACATAATGAAGATAATGAATGGAAATTTAAGAAATGAAAGGGGGTGTGATCGATGTTCTGTTGTACTCGTTTATGTTGATATGTGTTGTGAATTGTGCAGGCCTATGCCCACTGAAAATCATGGCCATTGGTGGTCTTTATCTACGCACTAATGAACCTCAGTGTTCCTGGATGTTTAAATAACCATAACAAGGAATTGTTTAATTACATATACTCGGTTAAACAAATTGAAAGCACCAGGATCAACACCTTTCTGTGATAACCCCGGTTAAATCACAGCAGAATTGAAACCATGGAGTGTGTTAAATCTTTTAAATCTGAAAATACCTGCATGGGCCTACCTTGTGATGGTGGTAGTGGTTTGGTTTTTTTCTTTCACGGGCCGATTGCGGGTGGCATCATGGTTCTCTTGGATGGGGGCTTAGTTTTCTGGGGTGATATCAGTGGGGATGGGATCCCCTGTTGTTACTTTCACTAGTTTTGAATGTGAGGATGTGTGGTTACTCTGCTTATATCACGAATTGGGGTGGAATACTCTGTTGTTGAGAAACCATTGGCTCCTGTATTTTTGGGGACATGGGGCTATGTCTCGGGGTTTGTTTTGTTTCCAGTACTTTGAGGAATCTCACTTAATCCCTAGTTGTTGTGACTTCACAAGAGAAATGGGTGTGAATGCTTAAATTACCCGACAGTTTTACTTTCTTCCTTATGGTTTTTTCATCTTTGAATGTGCATGTTAGTTGCCCAGTAGTGAAGGGATTAACTCATATTGAACTATTATGAAGTGATAACTTAAACAGGGAAACTGGGAACTATTTGTTGTGTGCCTGGTTCTCTGAGGCAGCAGTGCTTGTGCACCTGCTTGTATCTGTTTGAGGAGCCATAGGTTGGGATGTGTGTTGGTATATATATGTGTAACTGTATATTTTTTGTTTAGTCGCACCCCACCTGCATTGTCCACTTAGTGTTGGACACCCCATTTCATGGGGAAGGGTGTTTCCCCCAGTTACTCTCCTTCCTGCTCCCTCTTCCCCCGGCTGTGATGGATGGAGGCGACCTTACACCCAAGATTCATCGGGTAGGTCTCTATTAGTGTGTTGTTAGCCCAGGAATATTTGGGTAGGTTTTTTCCCAATAATATTCGGGATGAGGCCCAGGTTTTTTCAGGGAGGGGTTCTGTTTATGGTTTGTTTTCCCAGGTGTCTTCAGGATGAGGCCCATCTGTGTGTGGGCATGGTTATATGGTTGTGAGGCCCATGTGTGTGTGGGAATGGATGTGTTCTTGTGAGCCCCAGGTGTGTGTGGGTAGGTATGTGTGGTTGTGAGGCCTGGGTGTGTGAGGGTGGGAAGAGCGTGGTAGCGTCAGGACGTTTGTCGTTAGGGATGAGAAGCTAGCTAGTGGGGGAAATGCTGGTGTGGCGTACCCAAATGTTTTATTCTTACTATTACTTTACTGCTTGTGTTATTTGGTGAGAGTGGCCGGTGAGGTGGGATGGATAGTTTCCTTAATAGATGTTTGTTCTTCTGCTTCTCACGGGACTTTAGGATATCTCCCCACTTGTGCACGAGATCTATATGTTTTTCCTTCTGAGTATACCTTGTATGGTCACCCTATGTTTACTTTCATGTTTCTAAGAGGACTTCGGAGGCCGTGGAGGACCTTACTAGTCTGGACGGTGGAGTTGCTATTGGTTTCTATTGGATTCTGCTTAGACTTTTTCCTTTCTTGTTGGGTATTGTACTTTGGAGTCCTTGTACTTTGTTCAGTTTTGTTATTAAAACATGCTTGTAGTTTGGTTTTTACCGTGATTTTTCTATACTTGGTGGTGTTTGGTGGTGACTCATTATTTCTCCCAATCTTGGTTAACTAAATAGGTTAATGCCTCCCATATTGTGAAAATGTTATACCCTTGGTGCTAGTCGCCACTCCTGGGCCTACTGGAGGTGGGACTCGGGGGGTCATTATCTCTCATTCAACTTAAAGAAGGAAGGGCTTGGCAATCTTCTGTCCCTTCCCTCCTTTCGGTGAAGGCGGGTCGTGACAAAGTCTTGGGTGGAATAGTTACACTCATGGGGATGTAAACTGCTAGACCCCTAAGAGATCACTTTCCCCTATTACATTAACATGAATCCCAAGACAAGACAGGAATCATAACAAAAAACATCAAACATGACACCCTCCTTAGGATTATTAAGTACCGTAACACTAACTAACTTCCCATTTAGGTTACCAAATTCTTCCTTGCAGTGATCAGTCTAAAAAAATTAATTTTCCTTTCTGTTCAATGATGTTAATGGGCTGAAAATTGAGATAAATTAGGTACAAACCTCTTATATTAGCATGTATGTAGTGAACTGACCCTGGATACCCTCAAACATAGAACAAAACCCATTCTATCACATACCCGAAGGGCATTCTCGATCCCCACAGGATGATGAAAAGAACATAGGCATCAAACCACAAACCAGAGAAAATGATTTCACCCAAACCTGAATACACCCAAGGAATATAGATATATATATATATAGATATATATACATATATGAAATGATAAGGAATAGTAGAAGTGTAATAATATACACCATAATTGAAAGAAAATAGTGGAAACCAAACAACAGTAAATTCAACAAAATATTTTATAGAAAAGTCCATGTACAAAAGACCTAGACCAAATAGCTACTTCATATAATGGTGCAAATGAAATCCCACTATATAACCAGAGTTACCCAACTTAGCTAACATGAAACCTCATCACCTCACTGTGGTGCCTTCACGTTCCCTACAACAGAAGACATAAAATGGTCTACACAACAAAGAAGTGGTGTGTAGGGTGTGAGCTAATAGGATCTGTAGTATCCTACCTAGATTTTCCATTACAACTATCTATATAAAAAGTCATGTATGCTCATTTTAAATAAAACATGGCATGATAAATAGAAAAGGAGTTTATAGGAAACATGGTAATCATTTCCCTTTTATCACTGTTTTTAAATAAAAGCATGTATATAAAATTCAATGAACAATTTCTAAATTGTTTTTCAAAATAATTTTCATGTATATCAAGGAAAAATAGTTCCATGTTATAAATACAAACCAAAAATTGAAACAACATAGGTATCACAATACTAAGGAATACTATATGTCAAGCCGCTGGCTACTCATACCACAATCCATCAAGTGAAATATTCTTGATCCAAGAACACATGCCAATGAAGAAGAGAAATACCCCATGAGTAAACCCCCAAATAATGTGAATACCAGTCCCCTAGAAAAAAGAGCCTTATAAACAGAAGAAACCCCTATATGTGAACCTCCCTATAATCACAAAAAATAGATTATGGCCTCACAATAAACCTTCCACATAAGTACAAAAGGTAACCCATGTGCTCGTTTTCACAATTCATTTTAGTGTATTGAAAACCATTTCAAAACTATTTTACAAATCCATTATATTTCTTTGAAAATACCACTTTTCTTTCCATTCATCAATAACCAGGGAAAACCATTTTCTTTAAAAACTTTTTTATAACACACAAAACAATATTTCCAATTACATAAACAAATCAGTTTATAAAGTAGCTAATTAAGGTCCATTATCACATTCTAGAAATGGAACCACCTAACATAAAACTCGGGTCGCACATGCCCAAAATGGGATCCCCCATCAATGGAATCCCAACAACATAAATGAAGGACCTATAATTCAATCCTCTTCTCATGATTGACCTAACTTAGAAAACAAGGGGACAACAGAATATGAAAACACCACATACTTTATGAACATACATCCTCCGCACCATAACTAACCAAGGAATTTCCTTCAGAATGAGATCAAAAAATGGATCTAGAAGAAGAAATAAAGAATCAAAAATTTATCCCACCAAATATGATAATAAAACCCAAGGGATATACCATAATCAATGGTAATGAAGAAGAGAAATGTTCACTCACCAGGAGAGATGCAGTGTAATCACTAGTAAGATCGAATATCGAATAGATCGATTGAGATGGAATGGTGTCTCAAAAAAATTTTAGGAAGAACATTGGGTTGAGTGCTGGGGATAAGTGGTAGCAAAATATACATAAAAATCGCATAAGACTCACTAAAAATCACTTCTTGGGGAAATAAACGATGTGTAACCCTTTTACATGTCATAAAATCTAGAGTGTTCATGTATGCCAAAAATGAAATCACCTATGATTAAAAACACAATATTTAATTGACTCTTGATGTGTAATACCTCATCACATCATGTGACCTTTCACATCATGAATCCCTCTAATGGCTTGTACCCGAAAGGCATTACATATCATGTTACCATATTACATGGCGTGAAATCATCCTATAGCTTACAGAAACCACCGATAAAGTTTGAGAGAACAAAAAATATATGAAATCACAATCACAGGTATCATATAAATTCTTTCTCATCCCTATATAGACAAAAATAAAAGGAAATCCACAATGTGGTTAAAGATATACCTAATAGATCGGTAACAGGATGTTATAAACTCCACACCATAATCAATTTTCATCCCCGTGAGGTCACATGGAGGATTTAATCCCTAAAAGAAGATGAGGCCACTTGTACCTAATTAGTGATTTATATTCCAATGTCTTGTGAGAATATGATCCATGTTTCTATAGAACTCTGACTAAAAGAATTGAATTCCCACACAAAAAATTCACACGAGCATCAACGAACTCAACTGGTTTTTTGGAAGAAAAAAACTGTCTCTAACTCAATTTAATCCCAATTCTGAAGGTGAATGGGATCCATATGGTAATTCATGTGCTAAGACATGTAAAATAATCCTGAATACCTATCAAATGTACTAGAAATTTTAACCTAGAAGAAACCTTCTTGAGCCACTCAGTGGTCTCTAACAGTCAAACTAAAGAAACTTCACCCCCTCAGCCCACAGAAGAGATGATCTTCATGAGAGAATATAAATTTCATCAAAGGGTTCCATTATTATTGATGGATGAAAAGTATTTTTTTGTAAAATCTCAACCAGTCCCAAATGGATATCCCAAGATCCATCAAAATCAAAGACGGAAGAATGAATAATATCTTCCATGATTTGAATTCCACGATTCATCTGGCCATCCATGTTTAGATGGTATGTTGTGCTCAACTTGACCTTTGTTCCCATTTCCTCATGGAGAATCCTACAGAACCTCAAGTTAAACCTTGGAACCCTATATAATATAATGGCATAAGACTTCCCATGTAACCTCACAACCACATGAACGTACAACTTACTTAGATCTTAAACATTATTTGTATTCTTGATCAAAATGAAATGAGAATACTTTTGTCAACTGATAAACAAATACCTAGATAGAATTCCAACCTTGAGGGGTCCATGGTAATCCAGGAACGAAATTTCTGGATACCTCCTCCCATTTACAGACTGGAACCGTAAGATAATGAAGAAAACCAGCATGTTTCAGTTGATCTACCATTATCTGTTGGCAGACGTAATAGTGGGACACATAATCTGTAATGTCACGCTTCATACCCACCCACCAGAATTGTTGTATCATGTCATAATACATCTTTATAGTTCCCAGATTAATGACCTTGAAGATCTATGAAAACTAAATAAAACTAAACTCCTTATATATGCATGAACAACACCCCATTTACCAAAGTGGAGAATGCCATTTGAAGAGAGAGACCAACAAAAAATGGTCTCCCCACTATAAAGGATTTCTTGAATTTTAATAAACTCATCATCCCACTGTTGACTTTGTAAACAAGAATCCAGAAGAGATGATGATAATTGAACACTTTTAAGAACAAGACCTGAAATATCCTCCTGAGTATCTAGGTGCAACTGAGGTATTTTTCCTATAATTTTACACTCATCATTTTATTTCATAACAGGTTGTGACAGTACCTTCCAAATAAGAGTTACTACAGTGACATTTCTCTTTTCTGGGCTGTATGAGGTATCGAAGTCCAAAATCTGATGGTATTCTACCCATTGTCTATTTTTTAGATTCAACTATTTCTATGAAAATATATAAATAAAACTCTTGTGATTAGAAAAAATTGTGAACATTTCCCCAAAAAGATAGTGTTGCAAACATTTATGCACATGAATGACTGTGGCAAGCTCTAAATCATGAGTAGGGAAATTCTTCTCATGTGGTCGAAGATGATGAGAGTCGTAATATTCCATATAGTAATCCTATATAAGCATGAATCCCAAACCAACACCATAATAATATAAAACTCTTGAATCCATAAATTATATTTCAAAATATTTTTTATTAATGGTGGTGACTTCTCTGAGTTTCTAGAACGAAACATAGATGGTGCTCATGATGAAAATTGGATTTTAAATAAACAAGAATATCATCCTTGAACACTACCACAGAAGTGTGAATATATTGATGGAATATTTGATTCATCATGGACATAAAAAATACAGGGTGGTTAGTTTGAGAAAAAGGAATCAAAAGATATTTATAATGGTCATACCTTCTCCTAAAAGCTGTCTTTTGTACATCAATCTCTCAAAATATTAATTGATGATAACTCGACCAAAGATAAATATTTGAAAACCACTTTCCCCTTTTTTTACTAATCAAAAAAACAATTCACAAGATGCAAAGGATATTTTTTCTTAACTGTTACCCAGTTCAACTTCTGATAGTCGGTATACAATCAAAGTGAACCATCTGGATTCTTGGAAAATAGCATAGGGGGAAACAAAGGAGAAGCACTAGGGTAAAGAAAAATATTTTTTAATAGGTAATCCAACTGAATGTTGAACTCTTCTAGATCCGTTGGTGCCATATGATAACAATGTATCCATATCAGCTGCATACTGGGCACTGGGTCAATTGTAAACTCAACCTCCCTCTCTAGATGATGACCAGAGAAGTCATATGGGAGATGTCAGAAAAGACACAAACTACAATTGGAAGATCAAAAATAGAAGAAAATTCAATAGGATCCATCACAATAGTGGACAAAAAACTCCTGATCTCTAGGCAGGAAGGTCATGTGTGACCAGACCTCGGGTCCCACTCTCCCTGAATCACACAAGAGATCTAATAAAATACAACAAAGGAACTAATATTCTGATAAAAATAAACCTCAGATATAGAGGGACTAAACAATCCATAACAATTATTTCCTCAAATAGATATATATTGAGAAGGAGAAAATTCCAAACCATCTTCGTATAAGCTATTGTAAACGAACAAGATGGACACCAAAAACATTGCACTTTCTTCTTACCAAGATGTGTAGATAAATCCATTATAAAAAACATAACATCCATTGTATGTTTAATAATATCAACAAAACAATCATATATAAATGATTGGGAGGTACTAGTATCAAATAAATAAATTTCTATGAAAGATGAAATAAGGATAGTACCTCTCACTATTTTCAGACCTTTATCAAATTCATCTAGAAACTCTTTTACTCCATGAAAGTGCTTCACTACCGAGCCATGTGGATGGAGACATTTAGTTATTAATTATTTTTATCTTTCTATAGTTGACATTGGAGTTGAATAACACTAACCATAACAAGGCATAGCCATTGACTGACAAAAGAATTGTAAGTGACCAACATGTACACAATGGCTACATGTCTTCATGGGAGATGGAAATGAATGTGTGGTGTGTTTGAAATTTCCACACTATTATCAAGTAAGAGGCACACTAATACATATGGAAGAGGGTGAAAAAGAGGATTTGTGCTTGGACCCACCACCACCAGTCATGTGATGATCTTCCTACATTCTCTTTCTTCCGTGCATACCACTAAAGCTTCCACTTGATGGAAGAGAAGAGGTGAAAACTCTAACCATGACTGCTATTTTAATCTATGCCATAACATCCCTATCTACCATATCTACAAAGGTTGAAATATTAATCATAAACATATTTGATTTGATATTCAGTCATAAACCCTATAGGTACTTGTGAGCCTTCAGTTTTTCATTGTTAACCATGTCCAGAGAAAAACAGACAACCTCACTAAACTAATTGTTGTACACCGACACTAAATTCTCTCTCTACCAAAAATATAAGAACTTAAAAGACTTAACAAACATCAGTGACTCTGGAAAAAACAACTAGAATAACATGGTAGTGTAACCCATCTAATCTAAGTCTACATGTATGTCATCCTAGAACAAATAATCTCACCACCTCTTATCAAATCCCTTGATCCTGAACACTGCTCACTTTACTCTGATATTATCAGGTGTTTCCTGAATGTTGAGGATTTGATAGATCATATACATCCTTTCATCATCCCTTTTAAGTTCATTTATTTTTTTAATGGATGTTGTATTCTCATGCAAAAAATCCAGAGATCGATCTCTCTCTTCCCCAACTCCTAGTTGTACCTCAACAATTGTGTTCTGAGGTCATAGTATGTTTGGATATAAAGCACAGAAAAACCCTAATATAGTCTCAATGAGATTATGATCTATTGGTGGATTTCCCTAAGGATCATAATATTTAACCTCACGAGGAACTCATGGAATATGTCTCGGAGGAAAACTGTTGCACACCGAAACATAAGAATGATCAAACGGTAGAATAAATCTTAGTTCATACCAAAAAACACATAAGTAGAAACTAATATTGAAATCAAAACCTAGAATTAGATACTCATATCCCAACATCCCCTATAAACTTTAGTCTCACCATGACAAGATATGGTCAGGCACTTATCGAAACATACCTCTGAAGTACCAACAAAACTATGTTCATTCTAACAGATGTCCCAAGATAAGAAATCCTAGATAGAAACAACCTAAACTATTATACCATTTTGCAAAGAACAAATATAGGTTACCCTCAAACCTATAACATGACCCATTCTGTCACATATTTGAAGGTAATTCTTGATCACCATGGGCTGGCGACAAGAATCCGATCATCTAACAATAAAACATATTGAATGATTTCAGTAAACCAAAACAAGAACTTGAAATATATATATACATACACACACACACACATGAAACATGAAGGAAGCACTGAAGTCTAAGAATATATTCCATAACAATAAGAAATCATTGGAAACCAAACAATTGTAAAAGTAAAAAAATATCCAAGAGACATATTGAACTACAAAGGACCAAGTCCAAATATCTTCTCATTGTGATAGTGAAAACAAAATCCCCCCATCTCACCACCAGTTACCCAACTAACCTGACACAGAAACTCATTGACTCAATGTAGTTCCTAGACATTCCTTACATTTAAAGACATTAAAATACCTACACACCATCAAAGAGGTGCTCAGTGTCTGAGCTAATAGGATTAGTAGGATCCCACCCATGTGTTCCATTAAAATTCTATGTATATCAATTCCTATATACTCATTTAAAAAAACATGTCATGATAAGCAGTAAACCAGTTTATAGAAAACATTTTAAACATTTCCCTTTTATCACGGTTCTAAAACAAAAGTAGGAATTTCAATTTCAAAGAACATTTTCCATATCAACTTTTTCAATTATTATAATGTATAACAAGGCTACAACATTTCCATGTTATAATTAAATAACATCAATAGAAACAACACATTAATCACAACACCAATGAATACTACAGGTCAGGACGTAGATTACTCCTACCACAATCAATCATGTTCCCAATTCCGATCCCAGAACATAGGCCCATGAAGTATAGGAATATCCCATTAGTAAACCCCCTCCCCCCAAAATGTCAATATCAGTCCCCTAGAATAGTGGTCCTTGTAAATAGAGGAAATACCCATGAGAAAACCTCCAAATATGCACATAAAATGGACGATGGATTCAAGATAAACCTTCCACATAAGTACCCTAGGTAACCCATGTGCTCATTTTCACAATTCATTTCAATGATTTGAAAAAAAATTCAAAACCATTTTAAAAATCCAAAACAGTGCTCTGAAAATAGCCCTTTTCATTCCATCCATCAATAATCCTGGAAAATGACATTTCTTTATAAAATATTTTCAACTCACACAAAATAATCACCCTATTTCCATATATAAATCATTTTATAAAGAAAGAAAAATATGGTCCATTTTTATAGTCTAGAGACAGAACCACCCACCTCAAAACATGGGTTCCACACACCCTAAATGTGATCCACCATAAATGAATTCCCATATACATCAACGAAGGACCTAGAATTCAATCCACATATCAGGCTTGATCCATCATAGAAAAAAAGGGCTCAAAATAAAGGGGAAACATCACATACTACAGGAACAGACTTCTGATGCACCACAAGTCACCAAGGAATGGCTTCCGAAACGAGATCTAAAAATGGATATTGAAGAAGGCATGATAAATAACATATTTAGACCAATGGTTTTGATAACGGAACCCTAGGGTGATATTTTGATCAATAGAAATGAATAAGCTGAATGATCACTCACTTGATGAGATACACCACAATTTCAATGAAGAAAAAATAGAAAAATGATCTATCAGAATGGAATGGTGTCTCCAAAAATAACTGGGTAATAACTTTAGGTCACAAGACAAGGTGAAGCGGCAACCAAATGGACATAAAAATTATGTATGACACCCTAAGATGTCCCTTATTGGGTAATAACTAACCTATAACTACTTTAAACATCATGAAATACAGGGAGTTCCATTACAAAAAAAACTCATTGTCTTGGATTAAAAATTGGTTATTTAATTGAATAGTGATGTTTTATACCTCGCCATGTCATCTAACCTTTCACAGGATTAATACCTCTCCTAATATGTACCTGACAACCATTACACGACATGTAACCCAGTTACATGGTGTGAAATCCTCTTGTGGCCTGGAGAAACCATAGGTTGAGGTTGAGAGTCCAGAAAATATATGACTTCACCATCACATCTTTCCTCTCAATTCATTCTCAGACCTATACATATAACAAGAAAATTAAAACCACGATGAGGTTGTAGATGTACCTGATAGATCAGTAACTGGATGTTACATTGTAAAACTAACAAATCTATGAACTTATGCCATAGTCTTGGGTGCTTCCCATGAAACAAATAGACAGAAATTATCTAGGTATGCTAACCCTACTAAGACTCCAAATGAATAGAGAAACACACCATTCATGCTAAAAAACATACACTTGGAAAAATTTCTATAGAGATGGTGTTATTGAAGAATTTGGAAGATGGTGTTGATATGATCGTCATGGTCCTCCACAAATATTGAGTAGATAAGTATATATTATATGAAATAAATAATGAACTGGTCCTAGATATGAGGGATCATAGAGCCCAAAAGTCCCATGAACATGACTCATGTGTTCATAAAAGAAACTGAAATGACTAAAAACTCAATGTTCTCATATCTGCATCTGAAGGAATTATTCAAGATATCTCCTTCCATTAACCTCAATAGGTGATATCTATACCACAAATGAATCATAGAAAACAAAATAAACCCTATCAATTTATTGAAAAGATCATCTATACCCGTAAGTGGGTAATTTTTCTTGACCGTTATGCGATTCAACCTCCGGTAGTCTATGAACATCGTCATACTACCGTCCACCTTATCAGAGAGCAACACTAGAGCACACCATGATGATCCACTAGGATGGAAAAAACCATTCAAAATTTGATCATATATCTGAGTCCTCAAATCTCATAACTCAGGGTTTCATATGATAAAGAACCATAAAAATTAGAGAATCACCAAGCTGTAAGACTATCCCAAAGTCTATAACATGTCAAGGGGGTAGCATCACAACCACCTTGGAAAAAAATCAAGAAACTCCCTTACAACCTTGGGGACCTCTAGTGTCATAGTGTCCATTGATTCTATCAAAAAATAATCCATCAAAGAAATAAGGGGAGCTACATATTGGAAGCCCAATTGAAAACCCTACTCCCAAATGAAAACCACACATTGGCCATTTATATCCATGATCTTTAATGTCCTCTGGATGCAGTCGATAACAACACACACAGAGTTCCAATAGTCGATGATAAGGATAAAATTGCATGGATATATTTGTAGAAGGAAATATCCCAATGACTCTGATGTGGCCCTATCATCAGTCTACACCCATGGAACACAACAAACAAGATGGTCTAGACTCAAACTCGTGTAGTCAACATTAGGGGCATGGAATATATGGCACCCTGCATTTTTATTATATAAACATTTAATTGTATAAAACAAAATTTAACAATTGATAAGATCTTTTTTTGTTTAGATTATTGTAAATAGAAACATAATACATGAAAAAGACATAAACATAAACATTCATTTAATCCACTTTCTATACTTCTTCATGGGTTCTTCCTAGGTTAATCTTACTACATCTCAAATCTAGGGGAAATACATCAACGAAATGGGTGATCATAATTCCCAACAGGGGAATAAACAATGGAACACTTATCAAGTGAAAAAGAGACATATAAATAAGGCATTAACATATGAATATGAGTCATATAATAATATAAAGAACATAAATAATAAAATGGAAATGTTTCTACAACTTAAAACTAGGAAATTCATAAGAATATCACCATGTTTTATTACCAATATTTCATAAATCAAAATTAATGTGGTTATTCAACAAAGTATCAAAAGTATGTCATATATTGAGATTAATTATTTTACCAATGTATTAGAGTTCTATCAGGGTTAACCCGTCATATGTTTTAAATCATGCGAGCCACAGTGAACATTGAGGAAACCATTTCCTCAATAACACATGGAAATAAATAACAGGTTTTATATATAAATCATTTCATACAAAGTGATGAATGTTTGAAACAAAACATCATTTTTAACCCATGATGAGAATTTTATGGTTTTAATATATTTAATTACATAATTAAATAAGTTATTTTTAAATATAGGTGAATTCCCATGGGAATAGGAAAGGTTTTGGTGTTTAAAATATGAAAATATTTCATGAAAATGAGATAAATCTCGGAGGCAATTTCAGCAACATAACATTATACAACATGGATTATGGGAAATGTATAATGAGGTCAATAGGATGTATCACTTTGAAAAAAATCAATTTTTTCAGTATAGGGGGAATATATAATGAATAAAACGAAATAATATGAACACTTATGACACACAATAATGATATACGTGAATGAAAAATGGAAAGGATGAGGATTCCATTACTTTGAAGAGTTTCTTCCAAAATTGTGGAGGGGGAAACCATATGACCCGAATGAAAGCTTAGGGAATCCTTTGAGGGACTCTTTGGGAGTATTAGATATTATAAATTTGTGTATTTTAAATTTTTTGTGGTGGTTGGGGGTGGGAAGGTGGTATTTTTACATGAGTATGGGTGGCTTTAGGTGAATAAAAAATGATTATTTTTGTATTTATGGATAACCACTATTGAGTGGAATTAATTCCAATGATTTTTGTTGAAAATTAATTTTTAAATAATTTTTTATTTAAATAAATCACTCAACCACCACTTTAATATTATATTTTATAAGTATTTTAATATTTTACCTTTTAATTTTTTCTTTATTTTATCTGTATCGCGGTGACTTTTTTTTAATATGATAACCTTTTTAGGACAAAAAAATGAAATTTATCGTATTGAATAGTTAGTAAATTATAATTTAAAATTTATAATCTATTTTAATTAAATAAATTTATAAAATATGTTTAAATTAATTCTAATGTGATATGTTTATAACTCATAAAAACAATTTTTTGTTAAAGGATAAAATCATGGTTTTCAAAAATTATAAGAATGTGTTTCTAAATTTAAAAAAATATGTAATATGTTATCCCATAAATAAGTTTTTATTATTAATGGGGACTAATTTTTTTAATCTTTAGGAATACTAATTACTTTATAAGATTTTTTATATTTCATAAAAATGATATTTTCTCTTTTCAACAAATAAACTACTTTTTTAGATAATTTTCATAAACTCGACCTAATCTTATTTTGATGAGAAGAAATGAATAATAAAACTTATTTTATCATAATAATTATCCAGGTATTTTAATCCTGTATTTGAAATAGAGAACATTATTTGTTACACGTTAATAGTTTTTATGACATAAATAACTTTTTGAAAATTATAAAAATTAATTTGGACTTCACTAATTTATATTATGGTCTAAAAGTTTTTCAGAAGATAATTCAAAGAAAATAGAATTTATTTGTAACAAATTAATTTATTATATTACATAATTTCAATGTAAATTAAATATTCATATAATTTATATAAAATAATCAGAATGGTCACTTTCTTTCACCAACAATAATAATATTGAAAAATAATATTCTAAATTAAATATCATTATTCCCCTGGTTGTATTTTCTAGTGCTCGTCAATTTGAAAAATCATATCTCCATATAAATAGTCTATCTTAATTTCATAATTACTCAATAATTCTCTTTCAATTATTCTTACACATGCTTGGATAATGTCTTCTATTTTACAACTTCCATTTTTTATTTTTACAATCCTTATGGAAGGGGTGATCTTCGTGGAGGATTTCAAGATGATGGAGTTTTTTTTTGTATTTAATGTATGATTATTTAATTTATATGTAATATTTTTGTTCCTAGTTGAACTAGTCCAAATTCATGTGTGATGCAGAAGTTCACATGAAAATACGAAGTATTTCTATGAGCATTTATTGTATAAAAAATTAAAAATATATTGGGATGAAAGAGATCAATTAATAACATAAGAACATTTTTGGGTCATTACAATAGTCTCCCATTAAAGAAAGTTTTCCCTGAAAATTTAATTTTACATACTAATGTGATAATAGGTCAAGGAGTTTATTCATCATGGGTTCTTATGGTTCCTAAGTAGCCTCTCCAAATATGTGGTTTCTCCATTGGATCATCACAAGATGTATTGTTGTGTTCCTCATCACTTGTTCAATTATGTCAAGGATTTAGATACTTTCATCTTCATCTTACAAGTAATCTTCCAATTACACACAATTAGTATCAATTATATGTGATGTTTAATACATATACTTTCACAATAGGGTCACATGGAATAAATAATGGATATTGGAAAGATTTGGTGACAATGCCAAATGATTGGAAACTACCCAAAAACATTCCAGATTATCCAATAGTCTAATGTACCATAGATTCAGTGTCCCATTACATCCAAATATAATTAATCCCTTCCAATGAGATATATTGTGGTATACATAATCCCCAACATGAAATTATAATTAAATCCTTTGTTTATCATTATTTTTTTATCAACTTTGAGAATCCTTGATGTGTTTCTGAATAACTTGAATCCTTTCCATAGTTTCCTTCAAAATGTCTAGTCCCAGTAGTTTCATTTTCCCAACATCATCCTAACATATTGGAGTTATACAAATTTTTCAATAGACAATTTCAATAGGTTTAATTTTAATGCTTGAGTTGAGACAATTATGATAAGAGAATTCAAAAAAGGAAGTAGTTGATCGCAATTCACTTAAAAATTAAATGAGATAGCCCATAACATATCTTTCAATGTTTGAATAGTCCTCTCATACCACACATTAGTTTGGGGTGGTTGATTGTGCTCAGGTTTACTTCTATATTCATTGGCTTTTGAAGGCCCCAAAAGAATTTAAAAGTAAAAATTAGATCTCGATCAGAAACAATAGACAATGGTACTCCATGGAGTCTCACTAATTCCTTGATATAGTGGTGATCCAAACTCTCCATGAAGAAATACTCAATTATGGAATTTAAATGATCCTAGTTTTTTAATCTATCAATGATTATCCATATAGAATTTCTACCCTTGGTTGTCCTAGGAAGGCTTGTGACAATGTCTATAGTGATGTTATCCCACATCCACATAGGTATAGGTAGTGGTTGTAATACCCCTTTAGGAAGTTTTATATCTGTATTTTCTTGTTGATATACCTAGAACCTTGTGTTGTAATAAGAAATTTCATTTTTAGTATTATCTCTCCAATAAAGATCACAAAGGTCCCTAAAAATTTTATTCCTTCTATGGTGTATAATGAATGAATAACTATGAGATTCCTCCATGTTTTGCATCTTTATCTCAAAAATACATGGAATAAATAACCTAGTACAGGATTTTAGTTCACCATCTTGATCAATATTGAATTTGGGAAATTTCCATATTTCATTGACTCTATATTATTTTAAATTACAGGATCATCTGCAGGAGATTTCTTGATCTCATCTAGTAATGTCGATTCATAAACCATTTGATATAGGATTTATGAAACCGCATACCTTATGATTCCCATGTACTGACATACTAGGTCCATGATCAATGGATCTCATTAAACCTTTATCATTGCAAGAACACTAAGATCTTTTATACTAAATGCATCTTAAACATTGTTCTCTCGTCAGGGGTGATAATGAATTGAAAAATCCTAGTATTTTTTTAGATCAAACCTTATCCTTTGTCTCATGTTGAATTAATTCTGGGTGAATATATGATTAAAACTTTAGTGGTCTATATATATATAACACTTTTCCCCATAAAGATGGTGTCTCGATATCTTCATAGAAAAAATGAATGCATCGAACTGAGGATCATGGGTATGATAATTTTGTTCACGAGTGTGTAACTTTCACGATTCACCAGAAGTCACATTTTTTTGATTAAACATCCACTTCCCTTTATTAATTAATGTCATAAAATTAAAAATAATTCTCCATTAGTGGGTAAATTTAGCATAGGTGCAGAAATTATATAAGAACTAAGATCTTCGTTTCAGGTATGTTTTTCCTTTTCTTGTCATTTTTGAGGAAAAAAGGAAAATCTGGAAATTTTCTAAGTACACGCCGTGTAATTTGATCCCGCGCGAGTCCCTGTCCATGCCACACACATGCTGTGGAGGGGTGATGTTTAGGACGCTTAATGCGGTGTACGGAAATGGCGAGTACATTCCATGTACTCAAGAAGTACATGCTGTGTACTTTTCATTTTATTTCATTAAATGGACCAGGGTCACGTCTAATTCCTATTTCCGTCTTCTTATTCACATAATTATGTCCAGATCGTCCGAGGAGGCCGAATCTTCTCTGAGCCGCTGATCCGTCATGAGTTTTCTGAATCGAATTCCATCGGTTACAATAGAATCACAGCCGTGAGTTCTTGGTTCTTCCTTGGTCACGTTTCCTCATTATTTCTCTTAGGAGAGTTATCTAAGGTTTAATGTTTTAGATTTGTTTTCAGATCTTCTCTATTATAGGCCGATTCACAGGCCGATGTTCAAGTATATCAATCTCCTAGGATCGAGGTAGGTGGTTTTTTTCCCTACATTGATTGTCTTTGAGTTTTTGTGCAAAAAAGGGCCAGAATCCCATGTATCGGGTATCTCGAGTTAGGGTTTTGAACTAGTATTATTTTCTTCCTTAGATTTATTGTATGCTTGAGGGTATTAGATGATTAATTATTACTTGTTATCATGTTTGAGGATCACCCCATGAGTGTTTCGCTTGTTTCGGTTGTTTACCGTCGTTTGGCTTAGGTTGCATGTGAGGCATACCTTGTTACATTGATTACCTGTCTTGAGATAATTGAATGTATGTATTGCCTACTTTTTATATGCTTTTGATGCATTGTATCCATTATCCAAGAAGATTTTGAACATAATTAGGGCTGCTGATAATTGATTATGCACAACTAGACTGCTGAGGGCTGTGCGAACCTGGTGCAGTAGACTAAAGAGGGAATTGACGGTTAAGGGATTACCTAGGGAGTCTGTTATGTTTTAGTATCATTCACAGGACCTATAGGAATTGGACTTTGTTCTTTCTCATATTTTCCTTAGTTACGTATCGAGACTATAAGGGGAATTATACATAAGTGCTTCCTTAGAGAGTATATACCTATCGTTGTAAGACCACAGGGGAATTGACGGTGAGTGCTTCCTAGAGTGTCTGTGCCTTTGTATGATTACTTGACTATAGGGGTCTTCCCGTATGAGCCACTCCGAGAGTCAGTGTGAATATTTTTGGTGGGTTTTGATGAGTCCACCAAGCCAAAGAACAAGCTTGTGTTTTGTACTACTTGAAGTTTAGGTAGTCTACTGAGATACCTGTTGTGTTACTTACTATGATTTGGGAACATAGAGTTGTTGCCAGATTTCTTGTTTGATAATTAAATGACTGAATTAAATTACTATTTAAATGTTAATGGAGATTTGTAGGATTGTTTACTTAGTGTACTTCTGTTTCTCTGCTGCATTTATTTCATTTACTTTTGATAAATTTCTCACTGATAGTAGGGTAGAAATTTTTTGGTGATTGCCTAATGGGATTAGTCTCACACCCTGTTTGGGTCCTTCTTTTCTGCCCAAATAGGTTATATGGTTGCAGGTGTGGATAGGGATTGTGGCCCTTCTACTATAGGTACATGAGTGATGGTTGGAACTGGAGAGCATAGGACCAAGCCTAGGCTTGCGATGCTGCTGGAGTTGGTATTTACTTTTAGTACTTTGTTCTCAGTTGTATTTTAGCACATTGTTGTGTTTGATGCTTTCTTTAGATACTTGTACCTACTGCATCATTTTCATCATTATTATATTATATGTTGCTTTCGCTGTTTAGTTTTAGTTATTGTATGTTGTTTACAGCTTCCACTATGGAATGTAATTTCCTTTTCTTTGTATACCTTACCAAATGAGGTCATAGTTTCCCCAATGACTCACCATGTCCCTCACTGCTAGTCAGAAGCATCTAGCGTTTGGGGAAACATGCTTTAGGTCATGTGGCAAACTGAGTATGGGGCACCAGTTGAGTGGCTCCGGATTTGGGTCGTTACAAAGTGGTATCAGAGGAGTTCTTTCCTTTTATATTGACTTACTGTTTAGAGACATTAGACAGGGATGAGACGGAATAGGTAGATAGAAAATAGCTGTTCCCAGGAGTTCTAGAACCTGTGTACAGAGAAAAATCCAGATTACCTTGAATGTTGCAATTTTCGAGTTTTTTAAATGTTATAGCTTACTTGATTTAACCATTGTGGGGTGCACTTGTTTTGTGATGTTATTGTTTATATGATTGTGGTTCTATTTTTTTGCAACTAGATGAGATGAGGGTATGCCAACTCATGCATCATATATGCACTTGTTTGAAAATCACATGTCATGCATTTTTCCATGTCATCTAGGTTGCATTAGAATTTGCATACTGTTGTGATAGAATTTGTTATAGACGATGCATGCTATTGTGATAGCTGCAATGATAGAATACCTGCCATGTTGATAGGGTATCATTTGTTTAGAGCTTCTTGATCATGGACGCCAATCATTGGTATTAGAGGTGTTATGGGCCATCGAGGATCAGAAATTGGTGGGTTGTGAGTTTTTTATACTGTTTACTTGTTATATGCATTGTTATGATGCCATGCTTTGATTAGCGGGGAGTATAGGACCCCACAGATCGGAATTTGGCACTTAAACGCTTGTTTTCTGTGTTTTATGGGCTCTAGTGCAGTTCTGAGGCCACTGTCTAGAAAAACCCAGAATACACAGCATGTACATCATGAATACACACAGTATAGTTTTTATCCATGTCACTGACTATGTGAACAGAGACATGGGGTTGCGAAAGTTATTGCAGTAACACACATTGTACTAGTTTACATGTCGTGCAGTATGACTTGGGTATACGGCTGTGTCACGAACAACATGGGTCGGGGGATTCCTTCAAGTACACGCCGTGTCCATCTGTAACATGCCGTGTAGGGTCGTCCATGTGTCTGGTCATGTCGCTAACAACATGGTCCAGGTAAGGCATGTATAGTACACATTGTGTCTCCTTTGAACACGTCGTGTAATTTTGTCATAGGGGAGCTATGTGACCACACCGTGTAGCTGAATACATGGGTTGGGAAAATCCAAAGGGAAACACTCTGTGTACCATGTTGACACACCGTGTATTAGTGGTTCATGTTCCAGTCCGTGTGACTAACGACACAGATAGGGGAACAATCATAAGGACAAACCGTGTAGTTTCCTGTTGGGACAGACCGTGTTCCTAGCCGTGTAGGAGTGATCGGGAAAAGAGAAAAAGGGTTAGTACCCACCACGTAGTTTGAGAACACGCCATGTAGCCAGGTGGTTTACACAACCATGTATGGACAAGGTATACGCCTAGGGTAAAATTTCCGGAAAACACGCCGTGTAGTGAAACTAACATGCCGTGTAGTAATGTTTTTCTACAATTTTAAATTTTCTACTTCTTGATCCATTTTACTCTATTATGTTGCAATGGTGTTCATCATTAGAGAAGGTGTGATTTTTACTTTTCAGAGCTATGGTACCAAGACGTCCTCCCATTTTACGTCAGGAACTAGGTAGTGACCGTACGCCTGATACAGAAGACAAGGGACTACCAGTAGTTCCACCTATCATTCCTGACATGGAACCTGCAGTGATTCCAGACATAGGTGTTAATGCTCAGTTCAGAGAGGGTTTAATGAGGTTCCTCAAAACCTTCCAGGGATCTCAGCATCCTGCACCATCTGTGGCAGAGCTGATGTGGGGTTTTCAGCAACAACATCCTCCCACGTTCACAGGGGAGGGAGGACCATAGACTGCAGAGTCATGGCCAGAATCCATGATATCCATCTTTGAGCACTTGGAGACACCTCCGGAGAGTAGAGTGAAGCTCACGACTTATATAATGCGAGATTCCTATAAGATATGGTGGGATGTGGTTTCGCAGTAGGGTGCCAATAGGCTATGTCTTGGGACGAGTTCCTGTGTACGTTTGACGACTACTTCTACCCGGTGACGCTGAGGGCTGACAGAGCCATAGAGTTCATGAACCTGCATCAGGGTACATTCACAGTTATGGATTATTACTCTTGCTTCAAAGAGTTATGACACTTCACCCCCATTCTAGGGAATGACGAGCGGTTTTTAGCGAGGAAGTTTGAGGAAGGCCTCAGACCGGACATCAGATCGTAGGTGAACATCTTACAGTTGACTTCTATTACTCTGATAGTCAACCAAGCGCTTATCAAAGAGAGAAAACTGAGGGAGACAGGAGCTGTGGACCAGGGTGGCTCAGCTTCCAGGGATGAATCCTTTCAGGTAGATGGCAAGAAGCGCCACCAAGAGTTTACATGAGGTGGCTCGAGGAAGCGAGGCATTCCTTCTGGTAGACGAGATCTTCCATCTGGAAACCAAGTGGTGTACTATCAGTGTGGAAAAAATAGGCATAAGAATCCTCAGTTCCCGAGAGACCTAGTGGAGTGCCGATCATGCAGCAAGATGGGTCATCTGCAGCATTTCAGCAAGGTTCTTCTTCCAGCGGCTAGTGAAGGAGGATCAGTTTCGACTCCATGTATAAGAGAAGGATTACCAGTTCCGAAGCAGACTGGGGGTTGGAGTTCTTCAAATCATTTAGGATAGGGTATAGGCTGTGGAAGTAGTGGTCAGTCTCATGGAGTGTCATCTCAGGGATCTCAGGCTGTTACACAGGGCCGCGATGCATGCTAGACTGTTGCGGTGTAGCATATTTATCATGAGCAGGATCCTAGTCCTGCCACAGTTCGAGGTACGATTTTAGTAGACTCATTTTTATCCTCATCACTTTTCGATATATGAGCTTCTCATAGATTTATTTCTATACATACTATGGAAATCCTTAGACATAAAATTTATAATTCTGAGGATATGATGATGCTAGACACTCCCTTGGGAATTAGAACGGCTAGCATGTGTCAATGCTTAGACTTCCCCCTTGTGGTTGGTGGGTGTCGTTTTTCGTGGAGTCTCTTTGTTTTTGAAATGACCGGATATGATGTCATTCTCGGGATGGATTGGGTAGTTCCCTTCCAGTCCTTTGTCGATTGTTATCACCATAGGGTGAGTTTTACATCACTGGAGGGAAGATCTTTTCTTCACAAGGGTGACTGGGATGTCTAGGCGAGCAGAGCGCGACCCGAGTATCATGGGTTGGGCGGTGTTATGGCTCAGATTGCCAGCTTATATCTGGATGAACATGTGGCTTCTTAGATAGATTTTTCTCCAGTGGTTAATCACTTTCTATATGTCTTTTCAGAAGACTTTTCAGGTTTTCCTCTGGAGCGAGAGGTAGAATTTTCTATCGAGCATGTGCCAAGAGTAGCACTAGTGTCCATTCCTCCTTATTCTATGGATACACCTATGTTTTAAGAGCTCAAGAAGCAGTTGGAGGAGTTTCAGGCAAGGGGTTTCATCCAACCCAGTACTTCTCCTTGGGGTTCACCTGTCCTATTTCCGAAAAAGGTAGATGAAACCCTTAGGCTTTGTGTGGATTATCGGAAGTTGAACCAGTTGATGGTTAAGAACTGATATCCATTGCCACAAATAGATGATCTATTTGATTATATTAGAGGAACCAAAGTGTTATCAAAGATTGACATGAGATCTGACTACCATCTGTTGCATGTCAAACCATATGATATACCTCTTACAGCCTTCCAAAGCAGGTATGGTCTATATGAGTATTTTCTTATGCTGTTCGGTCTCATGAATGTGCCAGTAGTTTTCACAGCTCTAAGGAACAGAGTTTTCCATCCTTACATGGATTATTTTTTGGTGGTTTTCATGGATGACATCTTGGTGTACTCTCACACTTGACAGTACCATACTACCCATCTTGTGATCATTCTGAGTACACTGAGCGAGCATCAGTTATATGCTAAGATCTCAAAGTGCCACTTTTGGATGGAAGAGATTCACTTCCTGTGTCATGTCATCTTAGTGACAGTAGTATCAGTAGACCCATAGAAGGTGACAGTAGTAGTTACCTCGGAGAAGCCAAAGAATGTATTCAACGTACGAAGTTTCTCAGGGACGAAAGGTTACTACATGCGGTTTATATAGGAATTCTCACACTTAGCAGCGCCACTGATGAGATTGAATAACAAGGGGTGAAGTATGTTTGGTCAGAAGCCAACGATTCAGCCTTTCAGGAGCTGAAGGGGAGATTGAATTCGCACTGATTCTAGTTTTTCCAGAGCCGGGAAAGAGTTATACAGTTTCCTGTGATGCATCTGGCATCAGGCATGGAGCAGTTCTTATGCAATAGGATCGTGTTGTTGCATATGGATCTCGGCAGTTGAGGCCACATGAGAGGAACTATCCTATGCATGACCTGGAGTTGGCTGCAGTTGTTCATGATTTGCATTATTGGAGACATTATCTTATGGGAGAGCATTTTGTGTTATATACTGACCATAAGAGCCTCAAGTATATCTTCACGCAGTGTGACTTGAATCTGAGAAATCATAGGTTTGTTGAGTACCTATAGTTTTTTGATTTCGAGCTTCCCTATATGACTAGGAAAGGAAATGCTGTGGAAGACGAACTGAGCAGGAAGACACATATACATGCAGTTCAGGAAGCTAGCAGCGAGTGGCAGATTATGTCTCTATTCTCTGAATTGCATCTTGAGGTGTACGATAGACAAGGTTAGACATTTCTTTCTTCGGTAGCTATTTATCTACCCTTCTTGACTGAGTTCTAATGAGGCAGCTATCAGACCCCGAAGGCCTAGTCCTACGGGAAAGCATGTCAGGAGAGGAACCTCTTCCAAGATAGACAGTAGGTGAGGATGAGATCTTTCATTTCTAGAGATGTGTATGTGTGCCGACAGATATACCCAAGGAGATGATGTGAGACATTCATTCCTCAGTTTGGGTAGTTCATCCTGGCTTCACGAAGATGTATCGGGATCTACACCACCAGTATTGCTGGCCAGGTATGAAGAGAGATGTTTCTGGTTTTTTCATGATTTGTTCCACCTGTCAGTAGGTGAAGGAAGCGAACCAGTGACCAGCAGGGCTTTTACAATAGCTACCCATTCCTGAGTGGAAGTGGAATGATGTCGCGATGGACTTCGTGACAGGGTTATTGAGATCATTTCGAGGGAATGACGCGATATGGGTTATCATTGACAGGCCCATGAAGGTTGCTCACTTATTGCCTATTAAAGAGACCTTCGGTGTCGATGAGCTTGGATAGTTGTACATCCGTGAGATTGTCCGCTTTCATGGTGTTCCGAGTACTATCATTTCAGATAGGGATGCTCAATTTATGTCTCAATTCTATAAATGGATATAGATGGCTTTGGGTACACAGGTACTTTTGAGTACAGCTTACCATCCTCAAATAGTTGCTAGTTAGAGCGGACGATAGAGGTGCTATTGGACATTCTACGAGAATGCGTCCTTGATTTTGGAGGTTCTTGGGAGAAACCTATACCTATATTGGAGTTTTCCTATAATAATAGTTTTCAATAAACTATTCAGATGGAACCTTACGAGGCTTTGTACGGTAGGCCATGCCGATCACCCTTGTGTTGGCTGGAGGTAGGATAGGCAGCTATGCTGGGACCTCGTCTTGTTCAGGAGACAACAGAACAAGTGGAGTTGAATTGGAAAAGGCTGTCTACTACATAGTCTCGGAAGAAATCTGATGATGATCAGTGGATATGACCTTTGGAGTTCAAGGATGGAGATACGTTTTTCCTATGTGTTACCCTGAGGTTGGGACACAAGAGGATTAAGAGACAGGGTAAGCTTTCACTGAGATACGTCAGGCTGTTTGAGATTTTAGAGAGAGTCGGGCTGGTTGCTTATAGGTTACAGTTACCTCAGAGGTACTAGGCTATGCAAAATTTCTTCCATGTTTCTCAGCTTCGATGCTATTTCTCAGACCCATCTCATGTCTTTCAACCCGAAGAGGATGAGCTGGAGCAGGATTCATTGTTCAAGGAGCATCTTATTAGGATTGTTGATTGTAGTGAAAAGGTACTTCGTGGTAGATCTGTCCCTCTGGTATGAGTGTTATGGCAACACAACCATGTGCAGGACGAGACTTGGGAGAGGGAGGCCAATTTGCGATCACAGTGGCTAGATTTGTTCACGTTTTCCTCTTCCCCACCTTATTAGGGAAATTTTGGGATGAATTGTTTTAAGGGGAGAAATTTTTAAGAACCCAGATCTTTATTTCAGGTATGTTTTTCCTTTTTTGGACATTTTTTAGAAAAATAGGAAAAGATAGAAATTTTTTAAGTACACTCCATGTACATTGATCCCGCACGATGCCGTGTGCTAGATTTTTCTGGGCCACACACACAGTGTGTAGGGGTGATGTGGAGGGCGCTTAATGCGGTGTATGGAAAAGGTGAGTACACGCCGTGTACTCAAGAAGTACACGCCGTGTACTTTTATTTTAATTTCATTAAACGGGCCGGGGTCACGTCTAATCCCAATTTTCATCTTCTTCTTCGCCTAATTACTTCCAGAGCATCTAAGGAGGCCGAATATTCTCTGATCCACTGATCCTTCACCAGTTGTCCGAATCAAACACCGTCAGTTCCAATAGGATCACAACGATGAGTTATTGGTTCTTCCTTGGCCACGTTTCATGATTCTTTCTCTTATGAGAGTTATCTAAGGTTGAACATTTTATACGTTTTTGTAGATATTCTCAATTATAGGATGATTCGCAGGCCGAGGTTCAAGTATATCGATATCCTAGGATTGAGTTAGGTGGTTTTTTCCCTACGTTGAATGTATTTGAGTTTTCGTGCAAAAAGGGCCAGATTCCCATGTATCAGGTATCTCGGGTTAGGGTTTTGAACCTTTATTATTGTCTGCCTTAGATTACTTGTATGATTGATGTTTTTAGATGATTAATGATTGATTTTTAGCATGTTTGAGGATCACCCCATGGGTGTTTCCCTTGTTTTGGCTGTTTACCGTGGTTTGGCTTAGGTTGCCTGTGAGGCATACCTTGTTGCATTGATTGCCTGCCTTGAGATAATTGATTGCATGTATTTCCTACTGTTTATATGATTTTGATGCATTGTAGCTATTATCCATATAGTTGTTGATCTTACATAGGGCTGCTGAATGTCGATTACGCACGACTAGACTGCTCAGGGCAGTGTGAACCTGGTGCGGTAGACTAAAGAGGGAATTGTCGGTTAAGGGCTTACCTAGAGAGTCTATTATGATTTATTATCCTTCGTAGGACCAATAGGAATTGTACTTTGTGCTACCTCAGAGTTTCCTTAGTTATGTATCGAGACTATAGGAGGAATTAGACGTAAGTTCTTCCTCAGAGATTCTATACATATCGTTGCAAGACCACAAGGGAATTGATGGTGAGTGCTTCCCAGAGTGTCTATGCCTTTGTATGGTTACTTGACTATAGGGGTATACCAGTATGAGCCACTCAGAGAGTCAGTGTGAATATTGTTTGGTTGGTTGTGATGAGTCCACCAAGACAAAGAACATGCTTGTGTTTTGTACTGCTTGTAGTTTAGGTAGTATGCTAAGATACCTGTTGTGTTACGTGCTATGACTTGGGAACATAGAGGTGTTGCTATATTACTTGGGTGATAATTAAATGACCTAATTAAATTACTAATTAAATGTTAATGAAGATTTATAGGATTTTTTACTTAGTGTACTCCTGTTTCTCTGCTGCATTTATTTCATTTACTTTTTCTAAATTGCTCACTGACAGTAGGGCACAGATCTTGTGGTGATTTCCTACTGGGATTAGTCTCACACCCTGTTTGGGTCCTACTTTTCGGCCTAAACAGGTTATATGGTTGCAGATATGGAGAGGGATTGTGGCCCTTCTACTTCAGGTACATGAGTGTTGGTTGGAGATGGAGAGAATAGGACCGAGCCAAGGCTTGCGATGCTGCTGGGGTTGCTGTTTACTTTTAGTACTTTCTTCTCAGTTGTATTTCAGCACATTGTTATCTTTGTTGATTTCCTTAGATACTTGTACCTACTAAATTATTTCCATCATTATTATATTATGAATTTATTATGCTGTTTAGTTTCAGTTATTGTATGATGTTTACTGCTTCTGCTATTGATTGTTATTTCCTTTTATATGTATACCTTATCAAAAGAGGGCTTAGTTTCCCCAATGACTCAGCAAGGTCCTCCCTGCTAGTCGGCATCCTCTGGTGTTTGGGGAAATTCCCTTGAGTTCATGTGGTGAACTGGGTATGGGGAACCAGTTGAGTGGCTCCGGATTCAGTTCGTTACAAATCAACCTCCTCATCAATTCTTGGAATATTTATTCACACTCCATTATCCATATGAAATTGAATCCATTTCAAGTTAACTTATTTGGTGGATTATAAATACCTAAAATGTATTTAAAAATAGTCAATAGTATCCTAATAGACCCTGAAAATTGTGAATATCATTTATAGTTTTAGGATGTGTCCACTACTCTATAGTCATTGTATTTTCTAGATCAACTAACATTTCTTCTTTGGATATGTTGTTTCTTGTGAAGGAAAATGTATTTAACCAGAACACACATTTTCTAAACATACCAAAAAATTCTCTTTCCTCAGAGTTTTGAAAAAGAGCCTTTGATGATCTTTATAACCTTGGTAACTTTTGGAATAAATCAAAATATCATCAATAAATTCTACCATGAAATTATGAAGGTAGTCCTCAAATGATTAGTTAATAAAATCCCAAAATATGGAAGGATTAATAGTGAAGCTGAATGGAATAACAAAAAACTCATAATTCCCATATAGTTTTTGGAAGGAGTTCATTGTGATATCTCCTTTCTTCATCTGTAATCAATAATACCTAGGTCAGAGCTCAATGAGGGAGAATAATTGAGCCCCTTGAATTTGGTCAAATATGCCATATATAATTGGGAGAGGGTACTTGTTATTTACTGTTATCTTATCACAAACTATATAATCATTGTATATCTGTACTGATATATCCATATAATTATAAAGAGAACATGTTCTAACCAAGGAGACGTGATTATTTAGACAAAGACGTTCTCAAAAATTTCTAGTTGTTGTTTAATTAATTTCTATAACTCCACATATTCCATTGAGTATGGGGTCTTTGATATATTCTTAGAGCCAGACATGCGTATAATGGATAACTCTATATCTATTTCTAGTGGATGTATAGGTAAATATTCTAGAAATATGTAAATCTATTCATGAATGATAGGGAAATTTTTCTTTATACTTTCATTCCCTTCTCCTTATCCACCAATCATATCCATAAAAAATGCTATTGGAGGTGCTTCTAGAGAAAGGTCTGGCCCATATATCTATCCTTTGAAAATAAATGTAGTTTTTCTATCAGGAATACTAAAAATACCTTGATTATAAAATTAATATTTTTAATATACTTTGATATCAAGTCCATACCTATTATATTTTTGAATTCTACCATGGGGACGACTACTAGATTTACGATGATATTGTACTCACCAAAGTTAATACTAGAGTTTATATATAATATTGATTCTGAGATAATCCCTATCGGAGTTTTGATTGATAAATATAATTACAAAGTACCAAGGATGGATTCTATATTATTTTAAAACATTGATTATATAATTGAATGTGTAGAACCAAAATCAAATAATGTACTTTTTAGCTTTGATAATACAATTAGTGTACCTATGACCACATCATTTGGAGCCACTACTTCATAGGTCATGACTAAAAATTCGTGCCTTGTTTCCTTGTCTTATTCTAAGGTTGAATGTGGTTTCCCGCCATTATTATCTAATTTTGACATTGATTGGAAATGTTCCTAGATGTCTATACTTGAAGCATTGAACGTCAAGATGGTCCTACACCAGCTTCCCATTATCGTTAGTGTTGAGTGGTTATGGATTCACCTCAATATGATTGTTTTGTGTCATGTTGTCATCCATTCTTCACTTGAAACACTTTACACTCCAAAACAATCAGTTCTTTGAATGGTTCTTCCTACATTTCTTTCATGTGAGATTTTTCACTTTCGTTCATTCTCTTCCATGATCAAAATTATTCCCTGATTTTGGATCCATTTATCTCTTCATTTCATTCCACCTATATGACCAATTCATCTCTAATAACTCCAATTCAAATTTCATACAACTTCTCAATAACTCCTCATAGATTCTACAATCCCAATTTTCAAATTATTTTTTAGAAGGGTTTTCAATCCACCAAAGAATATATAAACCCTTACATTATAATACATAATAAAGCTATAGGTGTACCAATATTTTCTTGTAATGTTCATTTCATAGATTATTGTTGATTTAATTTCTAAAAGATTTATAGAGAAAAATTTATTCTACATTAGTTTCAAATAAAATATAAAAAGAATTTGGAAAAATATTCACTTAAACCCTTACCACTACATAACATTAATATCCTATCTTGGATTCATGCTTTAAATCGGTGTCCCCCATTGATCAGATCCTTCTTCTTAGGGTAATAATGCATGGGTGAATTTCTCTAATTCTGAAGAGTGGAGAATATAAAATCTATTTTCAATGTTGGTAATTCATTATTAATATTTAATAGATTTGTAGATCCACTAAAAGAAGGTGGCCTTTGATGCATGAAGGATTCTACTACTAGTTATTCCTTCCTTGGTGAAGTAAGATGATACAGATAGTTTCAAATACTCTTCATATCATAATATAATTTATTCATCATCATCATCATCATGATGTTTTCAACTTTATATCCCCTATATTTTCAAGTCCATTATTTCCTTGACAATTTCATCTGTTGTTTTCAAGATTTATTCTGTGTCCATATATTTTTTATTGAAGAAGAAAACCTGTGGTTGAAGTTTTTTAATGTTTGGAATATTATAATAATAATTCTAAAGGAATTAATAGTATTGAGATTTTATAATATCATAATTTTATGAATATATAACAAAATAATAATAAAATATTTTACATTATATTTATATCCATCATAACGGTTTGTAAAAGGATTGTGAATAACCAATTCATATCATTTGATAGTGTCAAACTGGGTGTGCAGTAAGGCCCATTGTCATGAACCAATTCCAGATCGAGTCAAGATTAATATGGTGTTATTGGGTGTTACCCCTAGGTACATCTATGAAAGGACAACATCCACCTGTAGTATCTAGTCGTGGATGTATTTTATTAGAAACAACTTACTAAATACATACTATAATACAAAGATGTTTTCCCTATATTTAGAATTATCCTTAGGGTTTTTACTAATGTTCTCTAATACTAATTTCCAAAAATAACCAACCCATTTTCGATACCAACAATGGAGACCTGCCTTTTATTATATAAATATTTAATTACCTGATACTACATTAAAGAATTCTGAAAATCTTTCAGGGTTTATTGTATCATAAATTGGAACATAAAAAAATACCCAAACATAAACACTCTTGTAATCCAATTGATAAACTTCTTCATGAGTTCATCCTATATTAATCTTATTATGTGACATATCCTAGGGAAAAACATCAAAGAAATTGATTATGTACAAATCTGATCAATAGAATAAACAAAGGAAACACATACCATGTGATAAAGAGGCCTAAAAATAGGGCATGATCTTATCAATATGAGATATATAATAATAGAAATAAAATTAATCATAACATGGAAATGTGGGTACAATATACCTACTAGAAATTCATAATCATATAACAATGTTTTATCATTATGGAGACATTAATCAAAATTACTAAGGTTATACAATAAGGTATTATAAAGATGTCATCAATAGAAATTAATTCTATACAAAATGTATTAATGGTCTATCAGGGTTCACCATTCATATATATCAAATCATGTGATCCATATTTAACATATTGTAAATCATTTCATTGACAACCATTAGAAATAAATAACATGTTTTTTTTAAAATTCATTCTATACAAAGTGCTTAACATCATGAAAGAAAGTAATTTTAGACATTGAAAAGGGAATATAGGTTTCATATATATAAATCCTATAATAGATAAGTTATTTTTACATCTAGTTGAATTCACATGGAAATGGAAGTTGTTTGGGTATCCACAATAAGAAAATATTTAATGAAAAGGAGAAAAATTCCAGAAACAGTTTTATTAGAAAGAAGGTATACAACTTGGATTATTGGAAAAGAATAAGGGGAGAGATTGAATATACCACATTGATAAAGTTAAATTTTGAAATTATATAGAAGGAAAAAAGTGAATGAACAATTTTAAATGAAATAGACACATAGAATACACATAATGAGGACATACTTAAATGAAAAATTAGAGGAGGATTCTCATACCCAGAATAGTTTATTCCTAAATAATGGAGGGGGGAAACGATGAACATTGGATAGACCTTGGGGAAACATTAGATGGAATATTTGGGTGGGGATAAGTGTATAAATTCATGTATTTTGAATTTTTAGCGGATAACAGGGGTGGTAAGGTGGTATTTATAACTGAATAGGGGTGGGTTTAAGTGAATAAAAAACGACTATTTTAAATTTAAGGCTAAATAATATTGGTTGGAATTAATTCCAACAATTTTGGATGATAAATAATTTTTTCAAGTTTGGTTTAGGTTGTAAAAAAAATCAACCACTCATTTAATTTTGCAGTTTTTATGTATTTTACGTATTTACTTTTTTACATTAACTTGCTACATTATTTTACCTATACCACAATAACTCCTTACCATGGTATATTTTTTATGTCTAAAAATTAAATTGAAGTTATTACCTAATTTGGGTCATATAATATAATTTGTTTAATCCATTATACTTTATTTAATTTATAAATGTTTTAAAAATAAATTCAAATGTGATACACGTATAACTAATAAAATGACTGTTTTAAATGTTAAAATCAAGGGTTTCAAAAATTCTAAGCATGTGTTTCTAAATGTAACACATTATGTACAAAGTTATTTATTAATTCATTTATGATTAATATGTATTATACAATTTTAAAACTTGATGATGTTCTAATTACATCATAAGATTTATTTTATTTTATACAAACAATATTTTCACCATTTAACCCAGAAATTCTGTTTTTAGAAAATTACCATAAAATCACCCTAATCTAATTATGATGTGCTGAAAGGAAAAATAAAAATTATTTAAAAAAAATATTCCTCTAAATATGATAATCATGGATTTTAAATAAAAATTTTATTTATTAAATATTAAACGGTTTTATGGCATAAATAACTTTTTGACAATTATAAAAATTACATTGGTATTTTCTTGTTTATATTAACATCTAAAAGTGTATTATAAAAAAATTTAAATAAAAAAAATTTAATTAAAACATATTAATTTATCATATTACATTATTTTAATTTAAATTAAATATTTATATAACTTCTTCTAAATAATCCCAATGATCACTTTATTGTGTCAACAATTATACTATTGACAAAAAATCTTCTTGATTAACTATCATGATTCCAACCAATCATATTAGAAAATTCTTCTCATGATGAAAGATCATATCCACTTATAAATAGCCTACCATACACTCATAATTACTAAATACTTCACTTAAAAAGGTTCATACACTTCCTTTGATGATGTCTATTGTTTTCTTGTTGCTTCACTTCCTTTTTCTAATATTTATGGTAGGGGAAATCTTCTTGGGGGATTTCAAGCCTATATATTTTTTGGTAGAAAATCTATTAATATTTATTGTGTATATCCCATTGTTATTCCTAGTTTTACATTTCAAAATTTATGTGTGATTTATGAAGTTATCATTAAATGAAAAAGTCTTTTTATGTGATTTTTTGTAAAACATAATGAAAATATATTAGGATAAAAGAGATCCATTGAAAAAGGAATAAAATTTTATGATCCATTTCAGATATCCCTATATATATACGCCCATATCATTAACTAAATAGGGTGAAACAAATGAATGTGAAGATCATAAATTAAACAGATAAAAAAAGGTTACTAAATAAACTGATCTTGCCTCTGACGATCTGTGGCCCCTTTAGTACTGTCTTCTCCAGTGCATGAAACAAACCATGACCTCCTATTCCACCTCTCTTCTAGTGAGAACCCCCATGACCATGCTTGGGTCAGGTCCTTGAACTCATGTAACATCCTGAGGTCGGCCTATGGTTGCTCAATATCCCCTCATTGAAGCACAACCCTGCTGCCCGTGCTATTGAAATTTCCTCACCGGAGAATGTTGCTGAGGATGGTGTTGAACATCTACACCTCCACTAATCGAAGTTAAAAGGACCACTGGGAACCAGTTTTGATAATGGACAAAAACACCAAAAAATATTCAGATAGGAAAAAACCCAAAGGCGAGAGTACAAAACACACCGGCCTTCGAATGTTAAAAAGGATGGTGTTGTGGTTGACTCCTAGATGGTCAAAACCATGAAGGTCTTGGTGCTTGAGAATTTCCTCTGATAACCATATTTTATTGAATCCCTAATAGTTATCCTCTCATGGTAAACCTCATCATGATTTTATCCACTGAATCAACTCCTCCTTCTTCTAAACCTCCAGATATGTTGACAACACAAAGTAGTGTCTACATACCAGATAGAAGAATGGAGTTCCTCCTCAAGAAATCTCACAATATACTCTTTATTATAAAATGATATCGAATAAACACAAAATGTAATTAAACTTATCTTCTTGCTTCTAAAGTAGCATATTCCCATGATGAGGATAAATAAGCTGCTACCCCTCCACTTCCCTCATGGTCAATGAGAGAAACTATACCAGAAACTCTTATTGAATGTTGAACCATGAAGCATCTTCTACCCTATGCTCTCCAAGATACAGTCTCCAACACTAACACATTTCTCCCAACATCTAATAACAACCAAAGGGACCCAATATCCCACTGGGACCCGGATCAAACTGAATGTGATCTCGATATCCTCCATCTAGCTCTCAATATCCACATCTAAAATACTTCCCTCATAATTCCCCCAACACATCCATTTAAAATAGAAAAATTACATATTCCAATGATATTCAAACTCAACTATATCATCCTTTTGAGGACCCACCAGATCATCCTGCTTAGCCTCATATTACTAAGACACACATAGATAATGAACAGGATCCAGATTTGAAAGAAAAAAATAATTTCAGAAGCTCAATAGTATGGAATTTCATTTAGATTATTTTTAATTCACATTTTCACTTTAAAACATAAAAAACCCAATTCAAATAATAAAACATGTCATCCTGATGAATTCAACTCTCTTAGTTATCTACCCTAAAATCTATTCCACCTCACATGGCTATTAATTAAGCTCAGAGTCTATATATTGGATCATGGAGGGATCTAAAATCCTCTTTCCTAGATGGTCTCCTTGTCTTATGTCATGCACCAAGGACAACTAGACTTTCTATCATACAAACCCATGAATCCATCATTGTTCTTAACCCCAAACTCCAACCTATCTATCAACATCCCATTTATACCACTCCTTCAAGATCCACTCCCTCCAATGATACCACAAAGAGGGTAGAGACATAATGACCCCCAAGTCCCCCCTCAAATAGGCCCTAGGATGGTGACTAGCACCGAGGGTATACAAATTTCATGAAATAGAAGGAATTTACTTCTATACTAATGTAGAATCAGAAGATAATTGGAATCATCCACATGAAACTCAATGACATAATATAAAAAAAACCAAATCCATCTAACAATACATGTATAAATAAAACTAATATAGAAAAAAGTATGAAAAGTAAGTGCCAAAAAGAAAAGATAAATTAGTGACACAGAAGATATCCAATGTTTGAGCTAGTAATTCTTATCATGGTCCATATAATTCTCCAAGAAACATGAAAATTATTTTATATGCATAGGGTGAGAATATAGGTATACTCAGTAGGAAAACAAAAACAACTTGAGAAAATGTGAAAGAAGCATACTAATTCACCCATGAAAAACAACAGAACCCACAACACCTAAACAGGTCATCTACCCATCCTAAACCTAACAAAGGAACACTTAAAAAATTAATCAATCTAAGTAATATAATATAACATGAGTCACACCGATAAAAGGAACCCAATACCACGTTACCACTAGTATGCCGGTAGCACACCCCCATGTCTTAGGTTCTGGTGCTTCCATCACTTATCAATACCAGAACAGCCCACAAAAATAGTCAAAACACATCTTTCCCAATGTCTCCTAGGACCACCACCCCATAAGCAAAACCACATCACGTCTCACCCAAGGACAATGGGACCAAAACACATACACAACCATAACCAGTTCAACAAGTTATCATGTATATGAAGGACATAAACATTCTTCCATCCTCCAACATGCAAGACCCCCACCGTAAGCCACATCACCTCATATCGTCTTAACCATAGGTACCTGGTCTCATCACATCTTGCTCGGAGACACCTAGGATCACCACCCCACAACAATGACCGCATCACATCTCTTGTGAAAAATCATCTGCTATCACAACCATCATGTAGTGTACTAACAAATCTATGACCATCACATCTTTTTCATTAACTACCTCACCAAAAAGAGACAATAAGAAATGTAAGGTACCCATTTATCCTCTCTCCTCACTAGATGTATGAAAATTCCCTCATATAAATATGATTGTTAGTACTAAATTCTCATTGTCGGTGGGTGAATATAAAAATCACAAGGGAAAAAAATGTTTATACATATAGCCACAAACAATCCCAACCTATGTTTTCATATAAAAACACCAACAAACTCACAAAATCTGCACTTTTTTCCCACCTCTAAATTCATAACACCACACAAGTCACGATCCAGGAGCCTCATTTCGTATTTCCAAAAAAACCCATCATCTAACCCATTTATTTTATTATAAAAAATAAAATACATTTAACCAGACATCCTATAATTTATATATATAGTATCTATTTCCATCCCAATAAGGAAACCAAACCCCAACCATTTCAGTCATTATTAAGAATTTATTTCTGCACTATCCTTGAATATATCACAACACAACCACATGTCATAAGAAGTTATTCATCTCCATAACACTATATTCTAACAAACCCAAAAGCATGGAGAAACAACCAACACCTCAACACACCAAAAGCACAACCAATGAACCACCACCTCACCACCCCAAATGGACAACCAACCAAATACCACATCACCACCCCAAAAGTGCATCCAAACAACCCCAAACTCACCGCCCAAAATGTATGGCCAAACTACCACTACCTCTCCACCCCTAGAGAATGACCCCATATCACCCACTATCCCCACATCTCATTAAAACCACAAACCACCACCCCAAAATGACAACCACAAATCACAACACACCAAAGATCATTTTACATATTTAATAAGGGATATTTTATCACATTCCACTTAATTTTAGGGGCGTTATCAAACATGACATAATCCTAGGGAAATAATTTTATTATCCAAATATAAGTGGACATCTAATTTCTATTTTAGGGTGATATCAAAACAATCATAGAAGGAATGATAAACACAACACATATCTTCAAGAACAAACAAATCCCCCAATAGCCAAAATTTTTATTGGGGAGCCATGCCCTTAAAATCTATAATATTATAATAATAGAAGATCTATAAAAAACATGTAAATCATTCCCCTTTAAACCATTAATTTAAATTTATTTGGTTTATTATCATTAATTAATCTATCCCACCCATCTCTCATAGATAAACAATAGTAAACCACTCCCCGTGATACAAAATAAATAGAAATGAGGTATTCCCTATCACAAATAATCTTTTTTTAATTGTTATGCACCACAGGGTGATGAATAAATGACCAAAAACCTCAAGTGCATGAATAATCCAAGGATCAACCTACACCACACCAAAGATCCATCAGAACGTAACACGACTCACACCCTAGCCCAAAATGGCACCACTATAGTGGGTTCCTGAAAGAATAATAGGATAGTACCACGAATAAGGGAGAATAAATTACCACATTTTTCCAATGAGGATAAACCGAAATCATAAATTCGAATAGAGTGGAAGATTGCAAGAAGATCCCTTGAAATTGAATTGGGATTTCCAAAAAATGGATGGAGGAGGGTTCCTTCTAATGAAGATAAATGGCTGAGAAAAGAACATAAAAGCAAAAAACACATCACCGTCACATCATGTAATATATATACAAGAGATTGATTCCATGGGTGATAACAAATTAAAAATTTTCCAAAAAATGCTTCACCTCAGGGTTTATTTCTTACATGTCATGTATTCAACTTACATAGTGTGTAATCCATCTATTTTCTTCCTCTTTAGTTAATTTACAACCCATGAAGGAACTAGATACAGAAGATGTGAACCACCTTTATACATCATGTATTCCACTTACACTACATGAGCTTCCTATAAAATCTCTTTTATTGCTTCATTCTCTACCAAAAACTCTCGACACCTATCCTAAACACCTCCAACGACCAAAATCTATAATGTAATGGGTCGAGAATGCAAGAGTGTAACCATATGCAATTTTATTATAAATATTCATTCTAATTAATTTAAATTATTTTATATATTTAGTTATATGAAATGGAAATTTTACCTTTTCCAATTACATGTTTATTTCTTTAATAACATGTGTTACACGCATGAATGATTATTACTAGACAACAATATATAACAAATATTAAGATTTAACGTGATATTCATAACCTATCCATTAGAATGGTTGGGATTTATTAGTTTTAATAAATTATTAAATTTTTTTTACACAAGTATGTATACTGAATAATTTGGTGACCAATTATTTATAAATGATAATAAATCACTTTTTAATATAAAAGGAATTTTTTTCTGAAAAAACTATTTTAATGCAGAAAATTGTGTTCTAGGAAAAAAATTAAAAAAAATAATCATGTTTTTTTATATTATTGAAATGCATATTTTATATATTTATTAAAATATTTTGATAGTTATCCATTATATTTTATAGGAATCAGATAAGAAAAAATCAAATTTTACACAAAAAGTTATATTTTTCTAAATGCAATTTTCTTGCCTTTCAATTCAGCACCTAGTTTAAAAAAATATTTTGAATCATTTAAAAATTTTATTTGTAAAAAAATTCTTCATTTTTGAATTTTGAATTTAAAAAAATACTTAGTGAGATTTCTTGTGATTTTATGGATACATTTCATTTTTTGATGAATAGTGAAAAAATACTGAATTTTAATTGAAAACTCACATTTCGGCTAAATAATTTATAATTATAAATTATAATTTGAATTAGTTTTAAGTTAAAATAGGTATATTATAAATATATTAATCAAATTTAGGTTAATTTAATCATTTTTATATTTAAATTAGATATAAAATCTTATTAAACTTTCCAATATATTCACATTAAATTACCAATTTCTCGTCCCGTCTATGAAATTGATTTTAATTTAATTTCTTCATATTAAATGAATTGAATGTTAAAAAATTAATTCATTATCTGGAATAGATTATATTATATTATCTAATAAGGTAAACTTAATTGGTGAACATAATCATTAGTGGAAATATTTAAAAATAATTAAGACGAGTATGGTTAAAGCAGGGTTTTGCACATTACATGTGTCTGTATTAAAATAAAATTTACACACATGTGGAATTTTTATACAATTCATTAGAAATAATATTTATAATAATTGGGTAAAAATTATCTAATAAATAATTTAGTTTTTATAATATTAAGGGTTAATTTACCTATGTGAATAAAAGGTTACAAGTCACCTTTATATAAATAATAAATATAAAATTGGATAAACTTAATGAATAAGGAATGTCATTGTAAAAACATTATTTATTTTATGTGGTGGAGGTATTTATAGAACAATTAATCCACCTCCTACACTATTTTTCAATTTTGGAGGCACAAGAGGTAAGGGAGACCTCTAAATAGCATTTACCATTTGGTATTTACAAGAACTACACCCCTCCATTACAAAATGTCATTAACTCTTCTCACATTTTAAAACCAACCAGGACATTTGGATAGACCAAAACATTCCTGAATCAATTTCAAAATTTTCTCCTCTAAGCATAGAAGCCTCACTTTGGGAAAAAATCTATCCAAGGAAGATGTTTCACGCAAACAAAAATGAGTTTCTAAAAGAAGAAGTAACATTCACCAATGTGATTTTTGGTTTTTTTCCATCTCCATTCCCTTAAATTATTATTATAACATGATTATATATTTACCATAGTGTCCAAAATATGATTATTTTGTGTTATGTTAAGTGTAATACCTTAAAAATCACACACTTTCATGAAATGTGTTACGAAATCATCATTCTTGTGTACGACAGACTACCACCTCTCGAAATGATATAATTTTTTTTCCATTACCACCTCTCATGGTTGGGAATAATGACTGATATACTATTCTTTTATGATACATATAATATTTTTTAAATAATAGTAACTATGTCGTCATTATATCATATAAACCCTATTTATCTTTCATACCATATTGGATATGATAATGTCGCTCATGTGTAAGTCGTACTGCCTCCTCATGAAGCGATGCAATGCTTTTTTCACTAATGTATCACAAAGAATGTAATGAGGGTAAATATTACAAAATTATATGATATATATGACGAAATTATATTTCTATAAATATAATATAACATTTTCTTTCTTACATTTTTACTCACTGAAAATGTGATAATGTCATCCATGGATGTGTGGACTACCGACTTCTCAAAGTAATTAGAATCTTCTTTTTTCATCACCACATAACTAGAATGATATATATAAGTATACATAATTATATAATTTAGTATTTATTAAATAATTTTAATTATATTATGATAAATTTTGCTTACCTTATTTCCATAAGGATCATTGGAAAATAATAATGCCACTAATGTGTACGTACGGTTTACCGTCCCCATGATTTTAATGCTGGTTCATTTTATAACCATATTCCACATTTAGATTCAAAGGAATATTTTTTATATAAATATGATAATTATTTATTGCTGATTATTCTATATATATATTTTAAAGAATGACCCCTCTGACCATAGTAAATCATCCAATGTCGTTTTTGACACATAAACTGAATATGGTCAAAGACCCGACATAAACTAAATTAATTAAGTAATTAAATTTAACTTGGTAATAAGTGAAATAGATGTAATAATAATCATGAAAAAGGTTATCAAGAAACTAAAAAAATTAAAATAAGTCTATTATTCAGGAATATGAAGACACATGAGACATGTTGGGATCAAGGTAAGAGACTATATCACAATTTACTTTCACTGAGGAATATTTTAATTACTATACACCTCTTTCCTATTGTAATGTGTTTCTACAAACCCTTTGACAGGTTATAACATTAATTTATATATTATCATGATATTTTAATTTTTTAATGTTAACCTTTCATGGAGATTATGATTTAGTGTTTCTCAATTGATAAAGAACTTTTCCTTTAAAAAAATAATCTTTTAATGTTTTCCCCACAAACCCTATTTCTCTTTCATGTAAATGATTTAAAAATTATTTTGTTAATGGTTTTATATGGGCTTAAAATATTTATAAAATAAATTTTATGTCTCTTTAATTTATTTCAATGGTTTTAAAAAATGAATATTTTTAAATGATCTATATGAAATGTTTCATCAAATAACAAAAGGGGTATTTATTCTTATTATACACTATAACAATGACTTTTCTACCACTATAACTATTATTTAATTTCAAGATACATTTTAATGAATTTATATGTTATTAAAATAAAAACACTATTTCCCTTTTTTGGGTATTTTGGTATTGGAAATGGTTTTTTCAAAGAAAATGGTGTATTGGTATTAAAAATTAGTTTTTAAAAGAAAAAAATTGTTTTAATCAGAAAATGTTTTCATATGTGTTTAAAAGGGTTTTTAAAAGGGTTTTATAATGAAATTATTTTATTAGTGAAATTGTTGATGAGGATTATATGAAATGGGTGTGCCTAATTTAACTTATATTAAGGGTTCTTCCCCATTTTAGGTCATGGGTGAGCATGATATAACATATATGAAAGGGTTGAGCCCCATTATAGGTCATAAGAAATATGTGATCCTGATATAGGATCTATGTATGGTTCACACCCATTATATCTCATGGGTGAGATATATATAGCTTATATGAAGGGTGATCCTATTATATCTCTCCCATTTATTAGGTAATGGTTATATAAGAAGTCATTCATATGGTTATTCTAATTAAAATTTTTCTAAAAGTTTCTTATGAATATAATTCTCTATGTCATCTAAAAAGAGATTTAATTTCTTAATATTGGTTTTAATTATTTTCTTTGAGAATAAAATGTGTGTTTATTTTTCAAGTGAAAATGTTTCATTTCATACACACATTGAAATTTGATGATATAGGTAAAATTTATACATTTTTTCTCTGGATTAATGGTTTTACATCATTTTGTATCCCTTACATATATTTTTTCCTCATCCCAAGTTATTTTTAAAATGTTTTCATAAGGTTTAAGGGTATAGGAAAAGAAGAAGTAAAGTTGAGAATCATAGATATTTTCTAGGAAAATAAACCATGATTTATTTTATAAGATTTATATTTTATAAAAAAATGGATACTAAAGGAATGTGACTACTTTGTATTATAATTTGTTGTTATGTATTAGTTATGTAATTATTCTATGAAACTCAAAACCATAAAATATCATCAAAGAGAAAGAAATTAAATTCTTATCTAAAATTTAGTATCATTTAATTTTTATGGTTGGAGCCTTATAATCGGTATCAAAGCTCGGATTAGATGACTTCAGAGATTAGGATGTAATCATGTGTGGTTATCATAAGAGTTTTGGATAGCAACACAGGCCTATAATGAGTTCAAAATCATAGACACCTCATTTAAGGGTTTTATGTAACAATTGTTTTAGGTTATTAATGATATTTTTGGAGTTGTTTTATTGGTTTGATATATTTTTAAACCCTGGGATCAAAAAGAAGTGTTTTCAGAGAGGAATTATTTTTTAGTATTAAATAAATAAAGTGGGCAACCTGAATGATCAGTGATAACCCATCGAATCCGGTTAGGCAGTGGGTATTAAACCCTTGAATTTTGGATTAAAAGGTTTTTCTTCCTATCACTTTTCTACTTGATGTCAAGGTTATTATGATATTTTTACTGGTTAAGATTATGTTTATTTTAGTAGCATATGGAATTTTATGTGACAGATAATGATGGTTTTCTCATGGAAGAAGATATGGTGAAATCCTTCCCATATTTGGGGTTTGAACTTAGTTAGAAAATGTATGAAGAATTTTATAGACAGCTATTTATGGAATGGTTTGGTTTTAAATTTGGGTATAAGTTTTTAAGAATATTATATCTAATGATGGTTCACTCATTTTGTGAGTTATGTTACCATGTGTTGACAATTTTGGTTTTGGTTAAATTTGAATGATATGTGGAATATATTCTTATCCCTTTTATGGAAATGTGGAATTTTAAGTTGATTTTAGAGGATCAGGAATTAAAAATTTATCATTTTAAATAATCATTTATAGAAAAATAATACAATGTGGTGTAAATTTATTAACAGATGAAATTATACTCATAAAGTATGTATATTTCAATGTTCTCTTAATCTAGATTGTAAGAGAATTCCTTATCTTTAGGAAAAGGATCTTGAAATAAAATGTTATTCTATTACCATATTATCTGATGATATCAATGACGTTTTCTAAACCTATTTTTCTTGTTGTTTTATTATCATTGGATTACTCTTATCCATTTACCCTATCACTCACTATTAGTCCATGGGAATTAGTTTTCCATTCCAAACCCAAAATTTAAGTTCCCACTAATGTTCTCCTTATGCTAAATCCCAGTTATGCATAACTTTAGGTGACCTTTATGTTTTACACTTTTTGTTTTTAAAGGAAGTTTTTTTACTTCTTTTTTTATTTGGGTTTAAATAAATGAATTCAAAAAAAATTGAATCATTTGATAACCAAGATGATATTCAAGGGGGAAATTCATTTTTAGGGGGTATGATGTGACATCCTGATATTTTATGAAATATATTATCTATAATTAATTTAAATTATTTTATAGCTTGAGATATACACAAATAAAATTTTAGATTTTACAAAAACAAGTTAATCATATGTCTCATGTAATATTAATAATCTTCGACAACTTCGGTTACACGCAAGGCAGTGTCTTACCATAAAACTATATACTACTAATATTTTCATTTAACATTATAGTTATCATACAACTGTTGGAATGGTAGTAATGAATACGATTAAATAAATTAATAAAATATGGTTTAAACATGTATATATAATGAAATATTTAGTCACTAATTAATTATAAATTAAAATAAAACCCATTTGAAAATAAAATTGTATCTTTTTCTAAAAAACTATTTTAATGTACAAAATTTTGTTATAGACTAATAAATTTAATAAATGAAAAAATTTATACTATATTAATGAAATTTATATAATATATGTATAGATAAATATTTTTACATTCATCAAATATATTTGAAAGGAATTATATATGAACAAATATAACTTTACACATAAAAAGATGTATTTTTTCTAATGGTGGTTTTTCCACATTTTAATAGAGCACTTGTTGAAAAGATATATTTTAAAAATTTTATAAATTTTATGAGACAAAAAAAATAAAAATTTAAAATTATTACTGTAACAAATTATATTATGGTGAATTATTGGTAATTTTCTTGTGATGTTTCAATTTTTAATGAATTTTGAAAAAATACTAAATTTTAATTTGAAACTATCATTGCATATACATAATTTATAATATATAATTATATATTTAATTAGTTTTAAAGTAATAATAGTTCAATTTAACATATAGTAATGAAATTTAGGTCATTGTAGTCATTTTTATATTTAATTTTGATATAAAAACATAGAAAACTTTTGAACATTTTCACTTCAAAACCCCCCTTTCTCGTCCTATATGTGGGATTAATTTTAAATTAATTTATTCCACTTATGTGATTATAATTTGGAAAACTTGATTAATAATATTAAAAAACAGTAATTTATTTTAGTTACTAAGTTCAAATTATTATTTTTTACCACAATTCTTAGTCAAAACATTTAAAATTAATTAATGTGATTAAGGTTAAAAAGGGGTTTGGAAGATTACATGCATCAGTATTAGAATTAATTTTACACAGACATCTAATTATTATTTAATAAATTGGAATTAATATTTAGAATATGTGGGTTTATATTATATAATAAATCTCATTTTAATTATAATATTAATTGGTAAATTACATAGGTAAATAAAGAGATACAGATCGCCTTTGTAAAAACTATAAAGATAAAATTGAGAAAACATAAATAATAAAGAATAACATGATAAAAAATTTTATTTATTTTGTGCGGTGGAGGATTTAATAAAAAAAATAACCCATACCATACATTTGTGTTTAATATTTTAGGTATACGAGGTATTTAAGACCTCCTAATAGTATTTATCATTTGGAATTTTTAATAATTCCACACCTCCATTATAAAATGGAATATACTCTCCCTACTTACTCACACATCCAAAGTCATTTAGATAAAACTATGAAATCCAAAATCACTTCCCAAATTATATTATCTCACCATAAAAGCTTCAATTTTGTCATAAATCCATCCAAGGATGTTCTTTGGTATAATGCAAAAGGTGTTACCTAAAGAAGTGGTAATGTTCATTTACGTGCATTTTTGTATTGTTTCCTTCTCCACCCATTAAATTATTATTATACCAATATTATATGATAATTTACATAACATAAATATAATGATATGTCATTGTTTTATGGTTTAAAACTAAAAACACACAAAATTCTACAAAATGGGTTATGAAATTAAAATTTATGTGTACAATAGACTACTACCTCAAGAAACAATGCCATTCATTTTTCCATTACCACCTCTCTTGGTTGGGAATAATTAAAGACACACTATTAATATATTATATTTATAAAATAATAATAGCACTTGATTAATTATATAATATACACCCTTTTTTCATTTTATAGCCAAGGGGATACGATAACATCGGTCTTCTGTATGACAGACTGCCGCCTCACAAAGTGATGTAAATAATTTTTTAGAAACGTGTGACATGGAAGGAAATAAGGTTAAATATAATGTATATATATTATAATAACGAAATAACTATGATATTAATTAAATAATTATATTTATGAAAATATAATAAAACAATTTCTATCCTAGATTTTCCTTCACTGAAAAAGTTAAAACGTCATTCCTGGATGTGCAGACTAGAACCTCCTCAAAGCGATGTGATTATTCATTATTCCTAAACACATCACATGATATAATTATATGTAATTTTAAAATATGGTATTTATTATATAATTATAATTTTGGAAGGAAAATATTACTTCAATTCTTTCTATAATGATCATTGAAAAATAATAAATGATAAATAAATATTATAAATATGCGATGATTATTATTCTAGATAAATTTAAATAATGACCCCTTTGACACATAACCTGAAAATGGTCAAAACAACCAACATAAAATTAATTTCTTATTTAATTTTATTTAACTTTGTAATTATTGAAATTAAAATCATAATAAATTTGAAATTTTTTCTCAAGAAATAAAATAAAATAAAATAATTTTATATTTCAGTAAGATAAATACACATGTGACAACTTGAGCTCAAGTAAAGGGACTTCATCTCAATTTTCGTTCTCTATGGACGTTTTTGGTAATTGTACACCTATATTATATGATATGGTTTATATACATCCCCATTAACATGTTATACCATGAATATCTCTATTTTCACGAAATTTAATGTTTTTATTAATGTTAATCATTCATGGGGATTATGGTTCAAGTGTTTCCCATGTGATAAAGGACATTTCATTTAAAAATTCCTTTTTAATTTTTTACCTAAAACACTCTTTTTTTTAAATGTATATGTTATAAAAATAATTTTATTAATGGTTTTATATGGATTTAAAAGATTTATAATATAAATTTTATGCCTATATAATTTATTTCAGTTGTTTTCAAAAATGAATCTTTTTATGTGTTTTATATGGAACATCTCAATAAATGACAAAAGGGATGTTATATTATAAATTTACATGGTGGTAGTGAATTTTTTTCAACCATGACTGTAATTTAATTTATATCTTCCTTTTCAATAATACATGTCATCTTAAAATGAAAAACCATCTTTCCATTTTTTGGATATATTTGTATTGAAAATGGGTTTTCATGGGAACTTTTCTTTTGGTATAGAAAATGAATTTTTAAAAGATCATGGTATTTTTATCCCAATTTTTTTCATATGGGGTTAAATGAATTTTTTAAATGGATTTTTGATTAAACATTTTTATTCATGAAATGTTACTTGTGCATTATATGAAATGGGTGAGCCTGATATAATGTATATGATGAGTTGAGCCCAATTATATTTCACAAGTGAGCCCTCAAAAGGGTTGAGATCCATTATAGCTCATGAGAAATGGGAGAGACCAATATAGATCATACAAAGGGTTGATCCCCATTATATCTCATAGGTGAGACTAATACATATTATATGAAGGGTGATCCCCATTAAAGCTCTCTTATTATTTGGGTAATTATTATATTGGAAGTCATCCATATTGTTATTCCAATTAAAAGGGTTTGAAAAGGGTTTTATGAATAATATGTTGTAACTCACCTATAAGGAGTTTGAATTGTTTATTATGGCATTTAATTACTTTTATTGAGAAAAATGTGTGTTGTTTTTCATGTGAAATGATTTTCTTTAATTTTATCAAAGAAATTTAAAGATAAAGGTAAAAGTTATATGAGGTTTTTTTTCTTTATCGAATTAGAGGTTTTTCATCTCTCTGTATCCCTTACTGAGCTTTTATGCTCATCCAATTTATTTTAATTTTCATAATGTTTATGTTTGGGTAATGTAATGAAAGAATTAAATTTAAAATTCATGGATATTTTCCATTAAATAAATAATTTTTATTTTAAACAATTTATATTATAAGAATAATCTATACTAATCAAAATTGAACAATTTGTATTTTATGATTTTGTTATGTATTAGTTATTTCGTAATTCTATAAAACACTAAACATTAATAGATTCATATAGTGAAAGAAATTAAATTCATGATTAAAACCAAAGATCATGTAATGGTTATGGTCAGGGCCTTATAATGGGTAGTTAAAATATCATTTCCTTAATTACTCAAAATGTTTTAAAATCTCCTTAATGATTCTAAAATATTTTTCAGAAGATGTTTGGACTACTATAGACAAGAAAAAATGCATTAATTTAGGGGGAGATGAAAATTTTGATATAATTTAAAGGTTATTTTCATTCTCAGTAGTCATTTTCTAATTTAGGTTGAGTATATGTTCCCTTATAACAGTGTATACATTTAAAGGAAAATGTATTTTTCTATATTAATCTTTTTTAATAAGGTCAAAATGAGGGAAATTTTTTGATCATGTTTTGTAATTATCAAAAAGGAGGTGAATTTTGTGGTCACTCTTAAGAACATTTGTATTTGTGTTTTGTTAATTTTAATACATATTTATTTTATAATTATCGCTTCTCATAGCTTTTATTTCACTCTTTTATCCCCTCAAATAGGGGTTATTAACATTATTTTATGTCTACATTGTTTATAAGAAACAATATTATCTATAATATATTATTCCTCCAAATTACTTTTTTTCATTTTAAAAAAACCAATTTTTGGTTATGTAGGAAACATAAAAAAAATGGATAAAACTTTTAATCAACACCCACAAAAAATATTATTACCCATAGTATAAATAATGACAACACATTTCTTGATCCCAAACACATTCTGATTTTAAAATTAAAATTCAAAATTTTAGAAACCACAAAATGATGGAAAAGAATGCCGCCTGAGAAACCCACCTTTGAGCCACGTCACCTCACTACCATCATCAAATATCCAGACTATCATCTCATCACTGTCACCACCATCATGTCATCACATCACCATAATCTTCATCTTCTCTAAATCTTCACCACCAGCCTCTTCTCCAACATCCACCACCTACACCAAGAGTTGTCACCACCGTCACATAGGGCCTCCCTAATCCATAAACTCTGATCCACTACCACCATCATATCATCACCGTTCAAACAACACATTAGAACATAAAAACCCATAAATATAATCATGTAGTCATCCCCCATCACATGACCATATACTAGAATAAAAGGAAATTGTATCAACTTAATGAAGAACATGCCTTCAGTAACACTGATATCCACTCCAAAATCACCTCCAAAATACTGCATGACAACCAAAAATCTAGAAGAGACTTGGGAGGAGAGGTGGTACCCAATTATTGTGTATAGTAGAAGAAGTGTAGAGCCTTCAGAAGGATTCATGAACTTCATCGACATCATCAAACCAAATAGAAAACCTACAATTGACTGAACTCTAGGTTTTCCACCTAGAGCCCCCTTCCACAACGGATGCTGTGACAATGAAAGAACCATCAGACCCACCAAAAGGCATCATCGATGAACCATAACATGAAAAACAGAGACCAAAAATCCAACAAAATTCCCTAATTGAAATAGAAATGAAACCGAAAACTACCATGGAACAAGATGGAGAAAAACATGATTGAATCCCAAATACGAACATGGGATAAAACCCAAAGAATAAAAAATGGAATGGAATGATGAAGGGTCCAAATGGTGAAACCCTTAATAGAAAAAAAAACAAAAGGGTAATTAAACCCTATGAAGAAGGATAGGAAGAAAAAAATATAGAAACTTGAAAGACATGTAGTAAAAAGTATTCTAACTATTGAACTGGCCACATGAAGAAATTATATTGATGTAGATTTATTATTAAAATATCACAAAGAAAAATAATGATCATGCCAATTTTTATGCCCACACAATGAAATTTTAATCGACCACATGATCATGTTTTTGTTCAATCCTGAGTGAACATTTGGAAAAGGCATCATCCTACCCCAAGAAGAAAAATCATTCATCCAGATGAATTCAAAAATTTGAAAAGTTTCAAACCTATAATAGGAAGTAAGAATTAGAAAATGTTTTGAACCTACCTTATGAAGTCAAAATTTGTAAATGTGTCGAACCTAGCATATAGAGTTGAAATTTGGAAAAGTGTTGAACCTATCTTATGAAGTTGAAAATTTAGAAAAGTATTAAACCTACCTTTTGACCCACTATAAGTGATAATTATGAAATGTTTTGAACCTATATTTTGGCCTACCATTTTAGAATATTTGGAAGAGTCCTCAACCAACCATATGACTTACAGTAACTCAATGAATTTGTCATATTTTACTTCAAAACATGATATGGTTTACTTATTCGTAAATATTTCAAATTTCTACATGTCTCTTCCATATGCTATTATTGATTTCATTATTCCTTAAACACTCAATATGTTTTTTGATTTGAAGGAAATTTACTTGTATGTATTTTATTTTATATTTAAGTTACATTAAATATGATCATAAATTTATTAATATGCACAGTTTTTTCTTGGAACATGAAATTCTTAAATTTGGATTATTTGAAAATTGAAAAGTATGTCTCATGTTTATTATTTCATGTTTCCAAAAAAAATTTATTGGTTTTTATGAGCCCATTAACTTTTCAATTAAATATTAATAATTATTTTTATTATACATGATATTATATTTTTTAAAATTATAGAAATAGAACCATGTGGAATGTGCATTCAATGATGCAATTTCATATTTATATGGGATAGAAAAATGAAACAGTCATTAATCTTTGAATCTACTTTTCATGAAATAAAACTGTATGTTATGTTCAATAAATCCACATCAAGTTATAATGGTTTAGGATAGTCTTGATTTGTATTGTGTGATAATCCTTTCATTAAATTACATCTCTTGGACAAAATTCAATAATTGGATTCATTTATATTAGAGAGAGTCTTACCATATCAACACTCAACTCTGTATTTGTTCATCTCGTTTATATGGTTCTTACTTATTTTTTTCATTCTGTATAATTTTTTTTGAGCTATACCATAAATGTTGGAGTCATATTATGAAACCCCATGAAAAACAGATTTTTTGGGTTGTTCTTTATGGTGTGAAAAATAATTTAAATTGAGTTATAACTCCATGTGAGAAAAATAATGCGGTGTATTGTAAATTTCGTTGGAAAAAATAATATTTAGAATTTATTTTAGTGCTTTAATATGATGTTATAAAGGGTTGTGACTCCCAGAAAAATTCTGAGATTACATAGTTAGTGAATTTCATTTCTCTTTGTGTTTTAGTGAGGTGGAGGTTAGAGTAGGATTATTTATTTTTGAACTAGTATAAAAATAATTATGTTTATTTATTTTTAATTATGCTACATTTCTTATTATATTTAAAAATAATTGTTTAAATATGTTTTAAAAGTTTAATTCACCGCTTTTGAACATGTGATAATTCTCACGTTATTACCCAAGATTCTATTCTTTTAGTGATGAGTTGTATTAGGTTGAAATCATCCAGTATTATAGGTTTAAGGAAATATACTAGTTTGAGTTCTTTCATGATAATAAAAGTGTGGCATTGAGTGAGTGGGATAAACATGGTAATTCTCTTTGGATGTAATCATCCTTCTCTGGAGGTGAGTATTATTAATAAATGTATTATGTGTATTTCAAATATTTTGTTTGTGAGGTTTGAGAGAAAAACTAAATAAGCATGAGAGAAAAAGGTTCTAGAAGAAAAATAAAAAAACTAAATTACCCCCAGTGTTTATCACCCCATGTGTGATCCTAATATTCACCTTTTAAAATCATTACAGAAGTTTAATTCTCTCTCAAATCTAGGCCTCATGTTAATCGGGATTAAATTAAAAGAAATTAGTTGAATCACATTTATAATAAACACCACCATCTACAATTACTCTCTAACAATCTCCTCTTCCCACACGCTAGGTTTACACTTCCATACTAAATCAAATATAACATTTTTATACATCATTCTTGCCCTTTTCATTTTATTTCAGAATTCCCTAAATATATCTAAACCCTTTGAAAAATAATAATTATTATATTTATCTAAATCCATGCATGTGGATTTTCACTTATCATTTGAGTACATATAATATATATCTATTAAGTTATAAATAAAAATAACCCCAAGGTTATTTATGATAACTGAGGCCTGGGAGTAGTGTTTGAACCATGAATTTTCACATTACTATAACTCTTAATAATTAATTTTTATTTACTTAATCATATATAAAAATTAATTTATTTTCTGTTAGGGATTTTAGATTAATTCACAACTATGCATTGTAATCCATTTGATATAATTTTTGAAAATATATTTTAGAATGTATCAATAGGGTGTTACATTTGGTTAGTTATTAATTTATCCAAAATTGACATCAATTTTCAGTTTTCTTCATATCAAAAATTTGAATCTCCCAATTCCCATTTAATTAATAATTAGATTCCATATTTTCTAATTTTTTTCCCTTTTACCAAGCCTCCATAGTCCCTAACTTTAGAAGAGGTTTTCATTAATTTTTTATAATTTTCAAATCACATAAAAAAATATAACCTAAAAAAGAAAACTAAACACAGAAATACTAAATAATAGAAAGTTCTACCTTCCCCCACAATTGTTAAATAAAAGTAATTGATTCATTATAATAGATATAAACATTTAAAAATGGTAGTAATAAAGGATAAAATCCACTTAGTTAAGGTGAGGGTTAACCTATATGACTTATTTATAGAATTGTAGGGGGGAGTTCAGTCTCCTCTAGTGGATTAAATATAATGTTCTCAATGTAATTTATCCATCCCTAACCATTAACATTAAAGGGATTCTCTAATCCACATATAATTGTTGAGTATTCCCAAAAAGTTAAAAAAATTCCTATGTATGAATTTCCCTCCAGGTGAGAGAAATGATTTCCTATAATGAATTTCATCCAATAATTATAGAAAAACACATTCTCTTAAGTATAACAACCTTACTTTAGGAATAGTTTGAATTTTTTGTTGGTTTCTCAATGAAAAGAATATCATTTTTAAAATCATTTTTTTTAATTTCTTCTAAATTCTATATTTTTAGCTTTTTTTGACATCCAAATTCCTCTAAATCGAATTTAATCTTCCTGACCACCCCATAAGATTTATCATTAAATTCCATTGGGATGTAACAAATCCATTTATATATTATATTATATGGAATTATTCAAATATATTCCTTAAAAAATAATTTTTAAGCCCAAAAATATTTTCCATTCGTTGAAACTAATCCTTCTTACTGCGATTGACTGTCTTTCCATGATTCACATCACCCATGTTTTGGTAATCTCGACATGCCCATTTTTTATTGGTGGTATTATGTTGATATTTTATGGTCGAATCCATATTTACTAATCAAAAATTATATAATTCTATATTAGAATGGAGTTCTATGTTCACTTATTACTTCCCATGGTATCCCAAATCACCAGAATATGTTTTTCTTAAAAAACTCATAATCAAAAAATAAATCATCTTTTTGGGTGTTTTTTGACATCCTTTTTTGACTCACTGTCTTTTCCAAGATTCACCTTCCTTATCTATTAGTAACCTCAAGCAACCCATTTTTATTTTTGTGGAATGGGGTTTATGTTTTAGGGTCCACTCCATATTTTATCATCATGGATTACATCATTATATTATAGAATAAAGTTAATTGTTCATATATAATTTACCTTAGTATCCCAAATCCAATGATTATTTTATTCGAAACAAAAACATAATCAAAAAATGAATCAACAGTTTTTCTGGTTTTAATATACTTATAACATAATCAACATTAATAAATATGCATGAAAACCCAAAGGACTTTGTAAATTATCTAATAACGTCTATTCCACATACATCAAATATTTCTTATATGTTCTGTTGTTTTTATGAATTTCCCATATTTTTGAGAATTTCATGTAAATTTACAATGATATAATTTTTTTATAAAAGTTATAGATATACTTAAAAAGTATAGGCCAATGTGGTAATTAATCATAAAGATTCCTAGTAGTTCTCTGGGGGATAATTAGGCATCCAAAAGACAGTGTGTGACAACTTTTAAGCCCATAAGGCACATGACTCTTGTGCAGATATCTCATATATACATGGTCACTTAGATTATCTAAAGATATGGTTCTTCCTATGTAGAGAATATTGATTCACCCTATTTTCTAGATATTTGGAATTTGTTAAGCTACGAAGGGACTTAAATAGTAACTTGTTAGAATACTTGGGAATCTCTCTTTCAATTGTATAGTGTTTCTCACCTAGTATCATGTCATGAAATGACTTTTTTTCATTTTTTTAAAACACTCATGTGGTGTATTATGATCATATGATCATACACATTACTTGTGGTCATCATCTTATCTTTCATCACCACTTCTATATTTTGTAAAATTATCATCCATCTTAGAAACATAATATTTGATTCTTCCTTATATAATAGGTACATAAGTGTTTCATGATAAAAGTTGATAGTTACTTTAGTTCCTAGAAAATATTTATAAAAAATTCAAAAGAATAAAAGGCACAATAATCTAATTTAAAATGGAAGTAAAATTTATTTAGGTTGATTATAATGTTTTTTAATTATGATCTATAGTTTGGAATCTTTTATCAATTATATAGTAAAAAACTACATGTTTAATGATATTTGAGGCTTCACACATGAGTTTAAAAGTGTGATCCTATTCTAGTGATTGAATTAGAGGTAGAGAAGATAGTATGATATTTATCTCATCAAATTAATTACAATAAGAATAACTAAATATGTAATCAGTATCATATTGAACTAAGTTTTTATAATGTCATTTTACTAAAATACTTGGTGAACCAGCTAAAAAACATGCATGCTCCAAGAATGATATGACATGTTTATCACATATGGGATATGGTAATACATAAATTAATTCTATATTTTTGTCAAATTCAATTTAATTATATGAAATAACATGTCCCTGTACAGTAATTTCTTCTACACTAGAATTGAATTTTTCAAAATTGAGAATGTGCTATATTTTTATGTATACATTCAAATCCATATATAGATTCAAAAAAAAGATATAATGAATTTTCATACTCTAAAAAATCATGTAAAAAACTAATAGACATTCCTCCATTATATAAAATAAGATTCCTAGCATATATCATTGAAGGTTTCTATGGGAATTACATAATTAAAATGGAATCCTTCTACAATCAATGGTTCTGGAAGATCTGGTAAATGATGGTTTATCTTGGTCATTAAGAGAAATTTGAATATGTAAGTACCAATAGAATCCATCCATAATATTTTAATTTTTATTTAATGATATGGAGTGACTCATATTTTGACTTGTAAGTCTATGAAATATATTAAAGAATAATTTTGTAGCCAATCACTGATTCGACATGAGCCTGTAGGACCCGAAGAGGATTATTAGCAGTATATTAAAAATATTAAATATATTATATCACACACATGCATAATTTGTTTGTTTTTTTGTTTTCCTATTGTTCAGGACATCAGATAGGAAATTTAGGACCACATTTTAATTGAGTGTTGGACTCAACATTGTCTGGGTGAGTTCAAGCGTGGTAGAACCCCATATTTATGGTGGATGAAAAATCAATGAACAAATTAGTATTTTCTGGAAAAAACTTGTTCTTTATGTAGTAGGTGATGACTTCGTCAATCTAAGATCCCATGTAGTGATGACTGGTGATGGTAGGTGTGATAAGCTATGGTGCATGCTTCGAGTGGAGGACGAGATTCTGATTTATAGCCACTAGAAGCTCAAAAATAATTGGTTAGAATCATAACTAATGATTTGTGGGGATCTAGAATGGTGAAATGGTGGAAATCCTAGTGGTGATAAAGGAACTAGAAAAAAAAAGAATTAAATTTGTGTTTTAGAAAAATTTCAACAACACACAGTGTATCTCATGTAACACATGGCGTCTAATATGAGTTCCCCACAATGACTATAATTTTAGACAAGTTAGGGATCACATGTCATGTTACCATGACCAAACATCTTGTAACCCTTCGAAAGGTGTCTAGGCCGTGTACCTAGTGGTTCATTCCCTAGGGCCCTATGTGAAAGGACACATCACTAGTGCATAAAGGTGTTTCACATTTGGTTTTTATGATTTTTTACATTGGTTTCTATGGGATGTTATTATATAGGACATAGAAAATATCTTTTTAAAATTGGTTAATGAAAACTGACATTATAAATAATATCTAAATAGGTTTTTCATGTTGGTTATTAGATAATCAATGTGAAAAACCAATTACATAGCATTTACCATGTCAAATATTTAAAATATCCGATGTGATAAATGTTTTTTTACATTGGTTCTCCAGTAAAAAAGATTAAAAACGATCTATAATTTTTTTTACATCGGTTAATGGATAACCCATGTGAAAAACATACACACCCTTTTTCATGATGGTAATTTAAAATAAATGATTTGAAAATGGGTTCTTACATCAGTTATTGGATAATTGATAGGGAAAAAAATGTAGAATTTTTTTTCCCACATTGGTTATCAAATCAACAATGTGTAAATTTTTATTAATAAATAATGTACACTAATTTATAATTCTTCACAACAACCACCAAAATAGTGAATAGGTAGTAGAAAACATCAGTAGAAAAACCAATGTACATTCATTCAACATCCTCTATAGTAGCTACCAGAATATAGTAGAATAGTTATAAACAATAGTAGAAAAACAAGTAAAAGACACATACAATTAAACATTAAAATAAATTTAAAACCAATCAAGCAGGTAAAATGATTTCCCAATTCAATTTGAAAATATCTCTACACCTCTATAGTATATAACCATTCATCATCAAAAAGAAAAAAATACCAAAATTATTTAACTCAAACATTCAAAAAAACATATTAAATATTACAGAAATAATTATAAAAAACATATAAACTTATGAAACATTGTAACTATCCAGATTGAAATGATATCATACTTGAATTTTAAAACATAATATCCACATTCAGTTCCACTATGTTGTTGAGGACAATTTTTAAAAGATAGTATAGTTCAAAATAACATTTTAAATTAATATATCCCAAATTTAGTAATTGTATATGAAAATTAACCAAAACCTTTACAAATTTGATCTTGGAACGCTTCTAATTTTTTGTCTCTCTAAATAAATTTCATTTCTTATTTTAAATATAATATGAATATAATAAATTTTATTCACTATAATATAAGAAATTAATAAAATAATGAAACTTACATCTTCAATATATTCTTTAAAATTTTCACTCACATCACTATGGATAGATCATAGCCAATATAATGCCTTCTCTCTTGAGAAAAACACCCAACATCCAATGCCCATTGATATAATAGAAAATTAAATATTCATTTTCAATATGATAAGTGATGTAAAACACATTGTAGGAAAAAAATATTCCATACCTTTCATGATATGGAAACATTTAACACTAAATAATGACATTATTCTGTAATATCTATGCTATATAAACTATTATTTCATCATCTGTCATTATCAATGCTATAAGAGAAATAAAATGTGGGTCCATAAATCCATACATTGACTAACAATTATCTTTTTTTAAGAAACACTTTTAAGGAAAACATGAGCAACAAATGAAAGTTACACCCAAAAACAATCCTCATACTTACCTTTAGAAACATCATGTTCCCTCTTAGAGTCGAGATCTGAATTTTTAGGTATGAGACTATATTGGCAGCAAAAGGAGAGAGTGCGCATCATACCCAACCTGCCTACCACCTACGGCCTACCGAAGACCTTCGAGGAAACACCAAGGTTGGAAAACTCTCTTGATTGTCCTTGCATTTGTGGCTTTTGAATCGGTTGAGTTTCATCCCCAAGGGCGTCAAGCTAATTATGAGCAACCACATGTGCATGTGATTTAGCATGAGCCCTCATGCCACCAGTCGATGTGTAGAGTGTTAAAGTGAAAATGGCTACAACAATTTCCCTAGCCGAACTGAAAACAACAACAAAATTCCCTATAATGGTAGGTTTAGCCACCACACCACACACAACATTGACATAGGAAGGTCTATTACCCCCCAAAATAATAGTGATGCCCTTACCTTTACATCTATCTTATTTGGATCTTTATACATTTTATATTGATCCCTAAAAATGATGAAATAATTTTAAATTTTCAATAAATTAATGGAATGATTTTTCCTTAATCGACTTACATGGGAAAAAATGAATTGTTTTGATGACCAATAGATCCCAAGCTAAAATCTCAAGGATATCATTTTCCAAAATCGCTACAGTCATTTCACGCACACAAACAACATCAAATGGAATTTCATATACTACCAATAACAAATTTGAGTACGTTGAAAGTTGACCAAGACTAGTATAATCTATATCTGAAGTCACGACACTTTGAATTTTTTTTGTCTATACCATATTTCTTTACCTTTAAGGGATTCCTATAAAAAATTGGTGAAATATATCAACTTCATAATGAATAAAAAAATTTACTAACAAAATAAAATAAAATATAAGACATATACATACCTCTATGGTAATATGACGAGTAGTCAAGATGGTCAAACTAAAAAAATGGCCCATAATTTGTCCAACTGTACCCACTTTATCTGTAAAACATGGTATTTTTGCTGATCTATCTATAATATCCTATTCAATTACCATATGATGCTTTAGCTCAATCTGGTGATGATGAATAGTATTGTTAACATATTATATCACCCCATATTCAATAATATGATGAGGATTGTTCACATATAACTCATAGTAACTTGGAAGTTGTGGAGTAGGGGGTGTTGGGGTAGGAAAAGAAATATTTGGGTCTGTAAGGGTAGGATAATAGGGATTCAGATTTGGAGATGCATATGTGTGAGTTAGATAAGGATGAGGAGTGGGATCTACTTGAGTAGGTTGAGGAATTAGATCAGCAGGCTGAAATTTCCCTTGAATGTCTAAAAACATCTCATATACTAAACTCTGATCTTTTATTTCTTTGTTGTTTTAATATCTAGATATTTGGATTCTAAAGAATATTTTTTTACAAACATACTCATTTGAAGAAGGTTCTTAATATAGAAACACTTTTGTTTCTTATACACATTCTGGGTATCCTCATACATGACCCAAGTGTTCGGCCTTTCCCAATGTTGCAGCTAAAATATCTCATCTATCCTTAGTAATAAATATTCCATGTGTTCTCTGATCCTTAAGATAATCGTGTATTAAATATTTATAAAAATGTAATGAATCATAATATTTAATGAATTCCTTTAACATTTATAAATAAATAACAATCTTACAATATTTTCAACTATAACTCTTGACTCTTGCATAATATATTGTCCTTTTCCCCATTTGATCCATCTTCCATATTTCATGTCGGATGTGAGGGGAAGGGGAGGAGTGGAAACCACTCTATATTTAATGAATCATCACTCAGCTTTTTATGTTTTCCTTCTAGCATGTGTTCTTCCAATATTGAAAACCATCCCCGAGATAATGTATAAGGGTATACATTTATATCATCAATATCCTAATGAGATCTCCTTGATTACTATAAATTAAGAGTTAAGTATAAAGAAATCATTTACATGGTTATTAATATAAAAACATTTAAAAATCAAAAATTTCACTTACTAAAAACTCTTTTCATCATCTACTATCAAAAAAATGTTTCTATGTATCTTCATTTATAAATGGATATATATCACATTAATTTTCATGTTTTTTATTCCAAAAATTGAATTGTGATGTAAGGGATGATTTAAAATCCATCCATCTCCATGAAGTTTATGATATACCTTTCCTTCAGACTCCTACACTGTTAGGTATGCCATATTTTATCTGATAAGAAGGTAAAAACATATACTACTATAAAAAATTCAAGATAAGTAAATTAATAACAAACAATCACACAAAAATGGTCTCCAATAATAGTGATATTGTTGTTTTTTCAACAATTCTCCAATCTTCAAATAAAATTCTAAATTTTATTTTAGCCTATAATGATACAAAAGTCTTGAATTGTTTTGAATTTGGACCTATTGGAATATAATTTCTGTCAAATTATAATGATATCCTCTATTTTAGGGCATAGACAAGTGATAATTTTTGGAAACTTGTGGTTCCACATTTACTGGACCTCGAACTCTTATTTCCCCTGTGGAAGTAGATGTATCATGTAAAAAAGGATGTGTATGATCATCAATAAGATCCTGTGTAAGTTCCTACCCAGAGTTATGAGTATGATTATTTCTAGAAATATGTTTTGGATTGTAGGATTGATCTATCAGTATCCTAAGAATCATTGAAGCATCAATTATTTAAAAAACGTGAAAATCCGATAATTACAAACAAATATACATAAAAAATTATCAATTAGAAATCAAAAAAAAATTAAACTAAACATAACATAATATTATTCATATTTTCTATATTTAACTAAAATTATAATAATATTAATGAGAGATTAAATTAATAAAATGAATGAAAACAACCCAATATTATTGAGAGATGAAATGAAATAGTAAAGATTCACCAACCCAATAAATCATTTTTACAACAAAAATAATTGTTTTTTAATATTATATTATATAATATATTTAGTTTTTATTTAAAATATTTAAATTAAAATAATTGGTTTCCAACAAAATCAATTAATAGATAAGTTACTTAAGAGAAAACATGAAAAAATAGACAAAACTAAACTAATATAAACAAACAAATTTAACTTATTAGATATATTATGTGTTTTAGTAATGAAAATAAAAATAAAATGTCTATATTATAAAATTTTAACAAGTAAACCATAATTAAACAAATTTTACCTAAAATATTATGAATGTACTAAAGACTGTTTTCCCGAATTCCTTCCCCATGAACGTTATATATTTCACAAACCATGTCTTTGTCGTGTTCATCAATATTCTTTCTTAATCATTCCATGTATGTAGGCATCTCAAATAAATTATTATCTTTATCATGTTTATCATCACTGAAATGCTATTTTTTCCTTTTAAAATAATATTCCATTGTATATTGAATTTATGAAGAATATATAAATTTTTTTTTCATGTGTTTCTATGATAAAATGATCATTTTTAATTCGATTTCTTCAGATTGACTAGTGTCATTCCAAATTAATCATTTGAAACACTATTGTTACCAATAATCCGTTCATACTCTAACACTAAAACATTCAATTTAGTGTAATCAACCTCCCGTAATTCTTCAATGACTCCATAATATGAGGTTGATGTAGATATTGGGTTTTTCTCTTTGGAACAAGAAAAATGAATTTCTTCTATGAACAATGTCACATTATAATTATGAACTTCATTTCTATTGTCCTGATCTTTCATATGAAAATTATCTCTATTAATTTCATACATGGGCCATGTTGTCCAATTTAAACTTAGACCACCCACTAACCATCTCAATGTTTTTGATGCAACTAGTTTCACAGTCTCTTCAAACAATGGGAAAAAGGTCTATTATGCTCATTCAAAATCCAGACATCTTTTTTAATTGGATAACTTTGTTTTAACTTATTATTATGCAATGTTATATATGGTTGGGGATAATATATTTTATTCAAGATGTTTAAATATACCTTTTTTATATTTTTTACTTTTCAATGATTTTACTTTCAAGCCATGAGTCCCATTTCCCCCAAAAATAACTCATTCATGGAGAGATATATGAAAATAAATGTTGTCCACATCAAAAAAATACCCTATAAAAAACTCTGCAACCTCGTCAAAAATATAACTCTCAATAATGGATTCTCCATGTCGATATGGAGTCTTAATATAGCCCTTCAATATCTGCATATACCATCCAAAAGGATACATCCAATGTAGACATACAGGTCTGCAATGTTTTACTTTTCACAACAAATAAACCATTAAATGTACCATTATATCAAAAAAGTGGGAGGAAAATACAATTCAAATTGACAAAGTGTAGAAACCACTTATTTATACAATATGTTCAATGAATTCAAATCAATCAAATTTTTACAAATTTAATTCAAAAAATAACAAACCTTCATAATAGTCATTCTAACACGGGTGGTCAATATTCCATGAAATGCAATTAGTAGGTTCTATTGCACTATGACATGAAAATAATTTGATTTCATACCTTGAAACTTCAAATCCTTTAAAGACACAATTTTTTACATTTTAAGCATAACCATGTGGTACTTTTATGTCATGAAGACATTGAAAAATTACATTTTTCTCCCTCATCTATAAGGTATGAAAAGCCATGTGTATGAATGTTTTCCTTCCATAAGGAGTGGGAGCCAACTCCAAACGTATTCCCATTGAGCGTAAATCCATTCTTACATTCAACCCATATTTAGTATTTCCATTAAAATCTAACAATGTTCCAAACAATAATATATAGATATACATATACACATGCATGAAATCAATTTTATGTTTCACATATTCATTTTTCGAGTATGGTAGCTCAAAAAAGGTTGTCCTCTTCTTCAAAATATTTCAACCATCACCAGATTTATGTGTCTTTCTGAATGTCACATAAATGGTTTTTACCCTCTCAAAATACTGATCAATAGATAAAGGTTTCAATGGAATCTGAAATTTATATGAGCCATTGAAAGTGTTTATCAATCTTTCGTAAGAGTGATCCATAGGAAAAAACGTTTGATGAATGATGTATACTGTTTTTCTCCCATAATGAAATTGACAATATGATGTTTTTTGTTCACTAATTGCACAAGCTTTATGATTCTTAACACTATATCCATAAAAATATTGATATGCTGGGAAGTCATTTATAGTAGAATATAATCATTTTATATAGTTTAAAATATTCTATTTTGTAAGAAACTTACATATTTATACCTTCCTCCCATTACAATTTAAAATCATCAATTAATGGTGAAAATAAAATGTCAAAATCATTTCCAGGCTCCTTTGGTCCGCTGATCATTAAACACTCCATGACATATTTTAACTTCTTATAAAATTCCCAAGATATGTCATAAATAAAAAATAAAAAATACCATGAACTATGTGTGCTACTAACGCTTTGATATGGATTCATTCCATCTATACACATAAATAGTCTAAGATTTTGAACATCATTTCCAAATGTAGGAAAATAACGATCAATGTTATTCAACTATGGAAAATCAGCTAGATGGTATAATTTTCTATCACATATCCTCTCATCAGCATTCCATAATAACATTTTTATCAAGTGAATTGGAAAATAAACTTCTCAAAATAAGAATTATTTGAAGATGACAAAATTCTTTTCTCGGGGTCTCTGAAACTTCTAAATCATCATATGATTTTTCTTTTTACTGGGGTGTCCCACATTTAGGACACTCTAACAGAAATTCATATTCATTCCTATATAGCACACAATCATTCAAGCATTCATGTATTTTCTTATACCCCAATCCCATCAGTCATAATATTTTTTTCCATTACATTGTGAATCTACAATATCATTATCTTTAGAAAGAATGTCTTTCAACAATTGTAGTAACTCAGTAAAACTCTTATCACTCCATCCATGGTTTTTGATTAGGTTTATAAATCGTAGCACTGTCAATAAAATCCTATATTCCACATAACTCGGATACAATGGGTTTTCAGCATCACCATATAAACTCTCAATTGTTGGTGGTTTCTCAATTTCTTTTACTTCGATATTATGAATCATTTATTCATGTTTATCTGATTTATCATCATTCAAGGCACCGTCATCAATATATTTAGAATTTTTACTAGTTTATCGCATGAAAAATTAAATTATCTTTGAAATCTATACTTTTTAACTTCTTCAAATTTATACTTTTTAGGTATAGATTGGAAAACATGTCATTGTTTGTTACATTTTTTTTAGAAAATTACAAAAAGGCATCAACACCTTTCACATATTCATCACCTATTCATGGTGTATTAATCCATATTTGTTTCATTATCTATACCAAATATAAAAAATATATATCCAAAAAGGGTAGTAATTTATAAAATATTGATATTAAAAATGGAATAAAAAAATATTGAAAACCAATAATAAAAACATTAGAAGGAAAATATGAATTCTTTATAAGAAAATTCATTCATGTAGAAGGAATTAAAAAATAGATTCCCTTAGAAAGGTCTCAAGTAAAAATAAATGAATACAACCATATGAAATTATTAAAAAATTGTATAATGATATACATAATGAAATATCCAAAAATATATAGAATGAGAAAAACTAATTCATAGTTGATTATTTATAAATATAAAAAATTTATTCTATATGGTAATTAACAATATAATCTAATCATAAATTGAGTATTATTTTAATAAAATGTTACATTAAATAAAATATAGACCTAATTAACACATTATAAAATTAAAAGTATAATATACAACAAAAATCATGTGTGTCATGCACTCATAATTCAACTTTATCTTGTTCCAACAAGATAATGACATTAAAAATAACTATAATGTTCTATTTTCTTATTAAGTTACTTTCTAAAAATTGAATAAATCATCATGGAATACAAAAATGATAATATAATTTAAGATATTATTTATATTTTAATGTAAACAATTTAGGGGATACACTGTTATAATGAAACATTGAAGACATCAGAAATCAAAATCTTATGATCTCAAACCAGGATAGAGATTTGTCACCATGATTTATTTACAATTCATTTTCATGTTTGATTCACAAAATGAAAGTGTAAAAATATGGTAACTACTCCATAAGAACACAAAGGGAAAATTGTTGTTCTATTGGGTTTGTAAAATAGAATATCTAACAACAAATGTTACACAATGTACCCATGTCAAAGGTATTAAATAATTAATGAAACATTATAATTTATCAACACAAAGTTCCATAAAATTGCTTGGTCACTATCCCAACAAATGTATTCCATTCAATATTAAACCAAAATAACCATAATATTTTTCAAGAATCATCAAAACCAAACCATCATCAAGTGAAAACCCCATTATTAAAACTAAATTGATCTTTCTTGTTAATGGTTGTGAAGGTTTTATAGTATATAGTTGTAACATTTAGATAAATTCACAAAAATGATAATTAAAATAAACAATTAGTAATTTATAGTTGTTTGGACAAAATATTGTATATCTATGGAAGCCTCAACATTAAACAACAAATAAACAGTAGAACATTACACTTCTAACAATATTCATTTATTACCCAGTGATAGATAAATAAATATATTTCTTATAACACATAAAAATTATCATATCATTCAAAATAAATACATCTCAATCCCTATAAAAAATAATAGGCACTTTAAGAAAAAATAATTAACACAATCTAAAATATATTCAACCCTTCAAGTGATCCAGTTGGAGATGTGTAGATCTAAAATTTAATGCATAATGATGAAGATGGAAAAAATCGAATCCTTGAAGATGGTAATGTGAGAATGAATAAATCCTCATTAAACAATCATCATTTAGGGATTCAAATCCATAGAATGACCAAAAATAGAGAAATAAAAACGTTTAAGTATTACATCAAATTCATAACTCAAGGCCGATGAAACCCTGTGGCTCGATTTAGATTGTACAATGAGATTTGGATCACCAGATAAATGAAATCAAAAAGTTAAGGATTTGGTGAGAAAAAAACTAGTCCTCCATCGTGATACTGGAAGGCCACATAATGAAACCCTCGATCGATACATAATTTTTTTAAAGATTTTTTTTCATCGGTATATAATAACCAACCTGAAAAATGGACAGTCATAGGTCTTTCATGTCATTTATAGTATAACCAATGAAAAAAACCATTATTTCCCATTTGTTAAAATATCGAAACGACATGAAAGAGCGGTGAATACCCACTTTTTCAAGTCGGTTTTCATAAAACCAATGTGAAAAAGTAATAATATGCCTAAATATTTATGTTGGTTATAAATAACTAACATAAAAAATGTTCGGTAAAAACTATTTTTATACTAGTGTGTCATGTAATATGGGAGTGCAGAGGCATGCCCTATATATACAGGGATGTCCTAAATGAGCACGACCACATCCAAACTGGTCCAGACAATCCTTGTTCCCCTATACAAGTCATGTATATTTTCATGGATAGCCAGGCCATTATAGATCAGTGCATGGAGAGATATCTAGGTGAGGTTACATGGCATGTGACTTTTGGAACACACTGTGTACATTATTGTGGTTCTTTTATCCTACATATATCCTTCTTCTGGAATCCAATTATGGCCAATGAGTAGCATATCCGAAGAATATTTTCACATAGAATGTTCTGGTGGAATTTATATTTGATTTTGAGATACAAAATTAGGTCGTTATAGAGTGGTATTAAAGCAGTTCATTCCTTGGAAAAAGGTAGGGTGTTTTCACCTTTTAAGGATTGTTTGGGACTCCAGGATACAATTATGAAATGTCTTGAGTATGTAATTCTGGCCAAGAAGCGTAGTTTGGGTATATTAGCCAATTTATCCATTCAAAAATACTTGGACTACCTTCCTGATAACTTGGAATACCGAGAAATCAGTTAAAAGGAACAATGGTACATAAATCACATATGATCAATTCCATTGACAATAATTCTTGAGTTATCACCCTTATATATTTTCACTTATAACTGTGATATGTCTTGATCATATTCATGATGCTTCCAAAAACACATCCAGCTAGTTTATCGAGACAAGATTGTGATTTTGATTAATTTAGTGATGGGTTCACAATTTAGGGTCTTACTCATGAGGTGTTAACACCATGAGGAGATAGAAAAATTCCCCTCCTATTGAGTAGTAGATATTACCAGTGGGGAAGGATGAGGTTGTACATTGGCATAACTCGAAATGTGAGATATATTACTAGAGGTTGTTGATGTTCTTTGGTGATCTATATCCTTGTGTAGAAAATTAATGGATTGATTAGGTGATCTGAGTCTTCAGAATCATTCAAACCTCAACAGATCTAGTGGTTTCACAAGCACATAGTATTTTTAATAGAGTATCAAGGAGTTGGTGGAATCTAGTTACATAGGCTCATAACATGACGATGCTTTATGAACATACTTCAAGTATCTATTTAGTGAAATGTAACACCCCTCATTATTGAGATCAATTTAGATTCAAAAGATTCTTGAGCAACAACTAGGAAGTTTTTTAATAAATAAGCACGTCATGATGTTTATCTACTATACACAATACTTCCTCAACATGGTGCATGATTTTAGGTGAAAAAGCTTGAGTAGGGTCTTTGTGGAGACATTTGTTCCACTATGGTCCCATTATGTATTCTCACATATTTTGGATTGAGGGAATGGGCTCTATTTTTGGAGATATTAAAACTGAAGGACACTAGGTTTCTAGAACTATTAGTGGGAATCATTAGGTTATTTTATATTCATTGGATGGTAGGTTCCATTCTTCAAGGAATCGATTTAGAAGGCCTCCCCTTGGACGAACATATGCACCCAGACATGCAACACAGTGCTCGCATAGAGGATCTGAGAAACACAAAGAGGGGATATGTTATTAATGTGATGGTAGAGGTAACATGGCTCGTGATTTCCGAAACTAACATGCTAAGGAGGGGAGACTGACTAGAGATAGACCATCATGATAGAGGCAACATCAGGATCAAGGATCTCCCTTGCATGGTCATAGAGGACCCTATGGAGGTGGTTCTATAAGAGGAGTGAGTGTATCTTTAGATTAAGGATTTCAAGATAGAAATCAAAAATATGATCTAATTCAACTTGAAAAAACCAATTGTCCCACTTCAAAATCATGCAGCTGGCAGTCGAGCCAGTGGGGATTTTTTTAGAGATTTTGTGTTTTGACTAGTCTTCACATGAGATGATATGAGGTTCTATATTTATTCTACTATTTATATAGTATTGATATATATAAGTATGAGTCATTCCCAATTCTCCATATCCCAGGTGTGAGAGATGAATATTCTAGTTGGGACCTTATCACAATAAATGTGACTTAAGGTCATTATAGGGAATTATTCTTTGATATCACGTATCTGATGGCAGTAAGAGATTATGATCCTTGGGAAGAGTTGTTCATGGAACCTCATGGTTGTTACAATTAAAATTTATGACCTCAAATTTGGTATGTACTACTTTTCTACAATTCTTTCCCAGATAGACAGTCATCTTAGATGAGTTAGATGACTTTAGAAATATGATATGAGACTCTTCTTTGTGGGCGAGATAGATCTCATGGTCAGGTGAGTGGTTTCTGTGATCAATAAATTGTGACGCATTAGTTACCTAGATAGGCCCTTGGTGTAGAATCCTCTTCATAAATCTATCTTTTGATGATAGTGTAGGGTTGTATGAATGTCTTAAATAATGAATTTAGGACCCTTGCTCCATATTGGTAGAAATAATTTGATAGAAAATTTAACCATAGGACCATGCTGATATCTTCTGCAGCATATCACAAGACCAATATTGATATTCAGTAATTCAGGGAGAAATTGTAGGACCTTCAAGGGAATGGATTTATCAGACCCTGTGCATCCCCCTAGGTAGCCCCAGTTTTGTTCATGAAAAGGTAGATGGGGGAATGGGGATTTATTTTGACTATATTTTCCTAAACTAGGTCACATATATTTACAATTACCATCTACTAATGATTTATAACCTCTTTAACCAGAAATGAGGTGCAAGTTTGTTTGTAAGGATCAATCTTAGGTCTGGCTACCACTATAGAGGGTTTATGAGACAGATATTATATTGTCAACATTCTTATGTCTCTTAGCACACTATTAGTTCCTAGTGATACCTGTTGGTATGAAAAATGAACCTATTGTGTTCATGGTATTAATGCACCCTATCTTATAGTCATACACGGAATGATTTGTGGTTTTCTTCATTAATTACATTCTCATTTAATCTATATTAGAGGAGGAACATGCAGAACATCTAAGGATATTCCTTGAAATATGCAGGGAGCAAACAAATTAATTGTATGATCTCAAAGAACCCGTTCTAGAATGGAATGCTTTACTTTTTTGGTAATTTCATATTTGAACATGGTTTAGATATAGAACTAGTCAGGACTGATGTAGTGATTTCTTGGGATCCACCCACGAGTTTGATAAGGGTGTAGGGATTCCTTTTTATGGTAGGAAACTATAGGTGGATTTTGGTTGAGTTTACCATGATTGAAACCCCTTTGATTCCCTATCCATGGAAAGGGAAGTTTCTTAACTAGACAGATCAGTGATAGAGAACCTTCAAGGAGTTGTGGCTGAGGATGAATATTGACACTTTGTAGAGACTACTATAGTAGGGTGTGAACTAAGTAGTGTTTTGTGATTACTTTGGAAATGGTATCAGTAGTGTGATGATGAAGAGGAAATAAATGATCAAATATGAGTTTAGGAAATTAAGACCCCACTGGAATAACTACATGGTTCATTACCTAAATTTTGCAGCAGTAGTCTTCAATATAAAGTTTTGGAGGCACTATCTTCTGGGAGAGTGTTTTGTTTTTTTACTATGACCACTAGAATCTTTGGAAATTTTTTATTTTGAGAGAACCTTACATGAGACACATTAATTAGTTTCAGTTTCTATAGGACTATGACTTTGAGATGGTCTATGTTTTTGGGAAGGATAACATGATGAATAATTCTTTTATTTGGAAGTCTTGTTCTCACATAGCATAGATGGTGTGTGAGTAGTTGGCTTTGTTGTAGATGACCTTGGTGGAGGAGAGTGGTTCAGTTTTTCTTCAGTTGATGGGGTGAATCCTATTCTTCTCTGGAGTGTGGGGGAGGATTATTTATGATATATCAACAAAGAGGTTCTTCATGACCATATATTCTAAGGAGATGCACCAGATGGTTTCTAATCAGGAGGGGATAAAATCATCCTTTTCTAAGGTTGGAAGGTGGCTTCAGAAAATTTTCTATTGGATATGATGAGTGAGTTTCACACTCTCCCATTATATGTACATGTTATTTTCAAAAATATGTCTAGGGAACTTTAACAATAGTTTTGGTGGCCAAGCATGAGTAAGAGTGTCTCTGGTTTCATCTATCTATGCCTTGCATGTCAGGATGTGAAGGTTAAGCTTCATATTCCAATAGGTTTGACCAAACATCTTATGACCATGAAGGGGAAATATGAAATAATTTCCATAGACATCATGGAAAGGATTTTATGCACAATGGGAGGCCCTTGTTCAATCTAGGTGACAGTTCAATAAATTACCGAGTTAGTACAGAACCTTTACATCAGGGAGTAGAGCTCAGTGGAGATATTGGAGATGTAATACATGTGTGAGATCATCTGAATTCATGGGGTTCCCTCGATGATCATCCCTATATATGATGTGTGGTTTACATCACCACTTTGAAGAAGATTTTTGGAGGATTTTAGGACCTAGTTGTGGACATGAATGATATTTCACTGTAAGCATGATCTGTAAACCAAGAAAACTCTCTAGGTGTTGGAGGATGTACTAAGGGCCTATGTGTTGGACTTCATCTGGAGTTGTGAGGATCCCTTGACATTAGTTGAGTTTTCTTATAATACATTAGTAAATTCACCTTTAAAGGCCCCATGTTGGAGGCCCTATAGGTCACCATTATATCAGACCAAGATAATATAAACATCCCTTATTGTGCTGAAGAAGGTGCAGGAGATGACAAAGAAGGTAAAGGTGATCCATGATTGGATTAGGATAGACTTGATGCAATATAAATCTTATGTAGATTGTTATTTTTTTCCCTTATAGGTTAATTATGGAGGACATTTTTTCCTAAGATTCTCCCCCCAATGTTGATTGTAGAGGTTCAGATTTGGAGGCAAGTTATCCCTCAGCTTCATCGAGGTTTTCAAGTTCTTGTGGATGGATGGTGAGGTTTATTACCAAAATGCCTTGACCCCATAGTTAGACCGGGTGTATGAAGTATTCCTTGTGTCATAGTGGAGGAGATACATGCAAGATCCTATAGGTGTTATTGACTAGGGAGAGATGGACATTAAATATGGATCCACTGTTGCAGAGTACATTGTGGTGATCAATGACTGATAAGAGGGGATCATGCATGGATAGTCCATACCTTTGGTTCATGGGAATTGATAGCCTAAGAGCATGAATGGGATATCCTGGGAGTGTGAGAGTTAGATGCAGACTCAATACCCCCACCATTATGTTTTTCTTTTGTTTTTTGGGTGATGGTCCCTGAATGAGAGGGGAACATAGTGACTCGTTTTTTTCATTCTAAGATATATATATATATATATATATTATAGAATGTTTTTGGAGTTAGGAAATGATTAAGTTTGAGTTTTCAATCCCCAGTGAGGCTTGGTAAAATTATATTAAAAATACAAAAGATAATATATCACATTCATGCATCTTATATGGTTTTTATGGTTTTCCTATTATTTGGAACCTAAAATAGGAAATACGAGACCATGGTTGAATCTGAAAAAAATGGATTACATTAGGAGTGAAATAAATTTTGTTTGAGTCGGGTTTTAAACTTGGTGGTTATTCACGACATGTTTAAAAAAATAAATGAAACATTTTATTGTTATATTTTAAATCTATAAAATAAAAAATTCCACTATAAATACATTTATACAAAACTTCTCTAGGGTTATCCACATAACACTAATATATTTGAGAGGAGATCAGTAATTATATGTTGGCAGATCAAAATTGGAGAATAGTGAGCAATCGAATCGAGGTGGGGCAAGATAAGACAAATGTAGCATGAATTTCTCATTGATAAAAAATGAAATATTCAATAATGATCAATCCTAGATCGAGGTAGGGAACATCTTTTTTGAGTTTTTAGCCTTTACCACTCCATAATCATTGATTCATTCAAATATTCATTGGATCTTCATTTTCACACCCTTTTAATGATCATGTTTAATAAATTTAATTGTCTAATCCAACTAAATATTGTTTTGTCCTAATCTAAGCCTCAAAATCCCCATTTTTGAAATTTTTGGCCAAGAAAACATGGTCAGTGATGGTTTCACCTTTCTTCTTGTGCTTTTCTCATATCCATTCTTCACATTCTCCATTGTTGGACAATGAGGTCATGGTTCAACATTCTTGATGCGGGTTCAAGTGCGATCAAACCCCTAGATTAATGATGGGTGTGAAAATATGGATTTAATGGTGTCATGTGGATGGATTGGGTTAGTTTTCATGTATTATATGATGACCTTATAGATCCAGTATTCAAATTAGAGATGATAGGTGATGGGAGGTGCCACGAGCGGTTCCACGAGCATCAACCAAACAACTAGATTCTCATTTCTGACCCCTAGAGGCCCAAAAATCAATGGTTGACATTGTTACCTTCTATTTAAGTGGATATCAGATTGTCAAATGATTGAAATCATAGTAGCTGGTTTGGATATAGAAAATAAATGACATAAATTCATGTTTAGAAGAACTACCAACTACATATCATCTATCCCAATGAACACACACCAAATAGTCTAGGTTCCCCATTGGTGGTAGGGTTTTAGCTATGTTAAGGATCATATGCTATGTTCTGGGGCCTAGATTTCATGTGACCCTATCCCAAGTGGCCATTTGTGTGATTGGTTGAACTTTCCCCAGAGCCTCATGTGAAAGGGAACTTTGTGTACTCTAGTAGTACACATGCATGCATTATATACCTGAGAAAGGGAAGGATAGAGATGACTAGAACCCAAGTGGTTTAGAAATTCCATATACCCCTGTAAGCATTGTGCATATTTGTATGACCATCTAGTCTATGTGTTGACTTGTGCATGATCAGCTGTCTAATCAAGGTCACACGCCGTGTTCCCCCAAGGCCATGTCATGTACCTTCCTCCAATGGCCCGAAGGCCTTCATTTTTTATTGATTTTTGATAATCCACCTTTCAAGGGGTGAGGTGGAAGCCTTATAAGGCCCACAGGAATAAGCATTAAATGGCCCATATGACTTAGAAGAATTCATTTCCCATAGGCTTCAAACATTACATACAACCCAGAAAAACTACTTGGAACTCCTCCTCCCAAGCATCTTCATCGTGAAATCAGCTCTCCACCTTCGCATGGCTCTTCACCTAGGTTTTCCCATGCATGCACAGGCTTGTCCCGATGGTAGGTTCCATACCCTCTCATTCTTAAAATCCTTTTAGCTACTGCTATGGTGAAAGCTCGTTTCTCCTCCTCCTTCTGAAGCATTTTCCTTGTAGGTTGTCTAGTATTCATCTGCACTTAAAGGTGGCCCGAAGGCCTTGAGATGGCCCAAAGGACGTACTAACCCGAAGGCCTGGGAGGCCCGAAGGCCTTAAAGGACACGGGGACCAAATCAGTGGACAAAAGGCCCAAATGGGGGCATATTCCCTACTGCTACAGTGCCAAACAGTGTCTGCTACAGTTCCCACTACAGTACTTGCTACAGTTCCTGCTACAGTACCTACTACAGTACTACTACAATCCCTACTACAGTACTGCTACGGTAACCCAGAAACTATCCCCCACCTGGATTTGATCTCAGGTCTCTTTTGGCCCTTTAGAAGCATATCATTAGCATTTTTCCACACAGAATGCAATAGTTTTATTTGTAGTGTATTTTGAGATATTTCTTGAGGTTTGATGATCTTGATGCTCCTTTTATCAATTATTGGTCGAGGATATTGATCGGGACAAATCTATATATATATGTTAAGGATTGAATTAACCTATCATACCATGGTGAGGGTCCCATAGACCCTTTTTATTGTATGAGTGGTACCCTATCAAGATATATAAGAGTATGTCCTCTATCTACTAAGTGGAACCCAGCTATCGTACTAGAGTGTGGGTCCTCTATTCATTCGTTGAGTGGTACCCACTATCGTACTAGGTTATGAGTCATCAATACACTGAGTGGGATGACCTATCATATAAGGGTGAATACCCTATATACATCGAGTCGTACACCATATCATTCTAGGGCATGGGTCCTCCAACCATAGAGTATCACCCCTCTATCGTACAAGGTAATATGTCCTCTATCTATTTACTAAGTATTACTCACTATCACACAAAGGTGTAGGTCCTATATACATCAATTTGAACCTCGTTGATGCACTATGGCGTAGGTCCACTAATTAATGATTATTCCCCCGGGATATGGAGTGCATTAAATAGGTGAACGTCCTCCCAATGTTTTTCATGGCTACAGATGATGTCGGGAATCTGAAATAGACCCTTTAGTGTTGGAGGTAGATACATCGATCATAGCTTGGTTATGGAGATAGAGATCCCATTTATATATTGTTTATGATTCATTTTTTGATATATATATATATATATATCCACTAGTTTCTTCATATCCCACTTGTTATTTGTTGCACTAACCTCTTGTAGTTTCTTTATATCACTTCCCTCCACATTTTTGGTGTATCCTACTAGGTATGTATATACTCATCTATGAAGGGGATTTTTAAGCATGTGTTGTCTCTTATGTATATGAAAGGCACATTGGTAGTGATACTGGTGGATCATAGAGACACCAAGGGTGAATTAGGTACTTTTAGTGGTCGAACATTGAGATCAGGAGCCACTATATTTTTTCAACATTATCTTTTACTAGTTATAGTTAGGTTTGGAATTATTTTCTATTTGGGATTGTATATTAACCATTAAATTTTGGTGATTTTATTTTTTACTCAGATGTATTACCTAGAGGTTTATGCATTCATGGTTTACTATGGATGTCTCTTTCTTTTATTATTCCTCTCCATTGTTGCATGGAGTTTTTTGGGTGTAGATGTAAATGTACATTAGGAAAAAGACTCCCATTTTAGTATGTTCTTCTCAAAACTAATATCAATCACCTGGCCTATTGGATACAAGAATGAGATTTTTACACATGGCTTATCTCCCAGTAGGTGTGCCTTGGTGGGTCAGATGATGACATTTTATCCATGCACAAATATTTTAAATGAATTGTATTGGAAGTTGTATTTCCCAGTAATATGATTCAATATTCCATAGTTAATATTGTATTTCCAACTATTTTCACTCCCACATGGATCAATTTTTTATTTTCATTCTAATAAATGGGTATATTTGAATTTTGGGGAATAATGTGTATGGGGAAACCCCATTGTATGTTTGAACTAGGGTAGATGATTCATGCTCCTATAAATGTTTCAATTTATTTTTTAACTACCTTCATCCTGGCCAGCTTTAGTCTCATTTTGGGTAGTTAGTAAGGTTTGACCCTATCTTAATATAGGATTCAATGGCTAAGGATCCAAGGATTAAGATCCGGTATTCCACATGGACTCCATACTATTACCTTAACATTATATCTAAAAATATTTCGGAGTTTGGTTTTATGATTAGGGGACACACTTCTAGAAATTATCATGGGTAACTTTTCTTTTACCATTAGAGACACATAGTTTAATTGTGGTGGTAGTGGTTTTAATCTAATCATCGGTAGGAAAATTAGAGATGTTAATTACTTATGTTCATTTACATTAACTAATTTCAATTACTTCTTATAATGTGAATTCTGATATTAATAATTAATTGAAAATAACTAATAAAAAATATCAATGAAATTAGGGACTTCATCATTTTTAGGTTTCTATAAAATAATCTAAAGTTGATCATAGTCATCTATTATAGAATACTTGATCCTAATTTGTTAACCAAACTCAAAATCACTTTTAATTGTCCAATTTATCCATGTAAAGTAGGTTCCAGAGTGTGTGTAAGTGTGAAAAGTGAATGTTATTCTTCTGTAAACCTCATTGAATCAACATTATTGAATTTTTCTTTATTTAGTATAAATTTTATTATGAATGTATGTACGAGGATATGGATGGTTTTTTTGTTTTCTTCAGAAATGATTGACTAGGATAATTGGTGATTTAGCATGTATTTTATAATCTTCCATATTGAAGATGTATAATTTAACAGTAAAGATAAGGTTCTTCCCCCTCACCAACACATCTTCAAAAACATCACATTGTAATATTTTCCACATAAATTTTTACATTGGATAGATCTCCACAATTGGTGAAGATGAACACACAAAATAAGGTATAACATTAATCAACTATCCTCAATCACATAAAACATATGTCAATGAAATGTCTCTAACATTGTAGGAAAAGTAAAATGACATTAGATCATGACATTTGGTGGGAAATTTAGGTGTTATCAGATCATACACATTTACTCCAAAGCATACTCTTGAATTCCCTTGAATTGTACTTTTCATGGAATCTTATTCCTTTAAGAACACAGTATATTAGGAAATCAATTCAAGGAATTCAATTAGAGGTATTTAGATTTCATATTTCTTAACTATTTTAAATTTTTTTTTTCAATATCGACATGAGGAATTTTATTGGATTGAATAATTCTTGTGGGAAAGGGTGCTGGGGAATTTTTTAATCTTTTGATGGTTTATCAAGCTAAATTTAAGAATTTTCCATATCTTATTGAGAATTATTTCCCCTCTTCCACTCTTTTATTAGATCGGTTTGTTCTAATTATGGTCTTAGAGAAGGTTTAATTTCGTACCAACTTTTAACTGTCAATAAACTCAATTTCTCCTTAGTATTGGATAAGGATTTCAAAGGAGATTTGGTATTATTTTTATCCATCATTTAAAATTTATTCCCTCACTATTTTTTACTTCATTGAACTCTATTTATGGTTCCTCTATGTTAGGATCTAGTTGGGGAAGGATTTGTACTTGAGAACTAGAGTTAGGAGATCCATGGGATATCCTTTACAGAAATTGTGATGGTTGGAAAGTATATTGTTATCCTTTACTAATAATTTTATTTAAATTATATTGATTAATGTAATTTTTGTTGATGTAGAGGACAATATTGGTTTTTTATATTTCCAAATATATACATGATTCATGATTTTACTCTCTATCCTTGGATTCCCATGAGTTTTTTAGATGGTGTTTGTTGATAGGAATCAAAAGACGGTCACAATGGTCAGTGAAATGACCTATAGAATAATAAATACCACAAACCATAACAAATTTTGGTTACTGATTAGATTTGTCAAAATATATTTTCCCAAAAAATGGGGATAGTTATTTTATATTTCATTCAAACATTGTTTATTTTCTGGGATTTTTGTGTGATTTAACTATAGAATCCTCTAGTGGAAGTACCACTAGTTCCAAATATTTGGGAATTACAAGATATACTCAATGTACACTATTTTTTTCAATAAATGCTACTCTGAAGTATGTATATTGAATATTTTTATCACTATAAAGTATTACTTGGTGGAATAATGTTATGAAGTGATGTTCCTAAATTTAATGGTGTGGACAACCTGGAAAATGTTTATTGAATCCCTCATAATAATTATAGAGTATCTCTCCTGAGGATTTCCTTTTTTTATATCCTTCTACAAGGTGGTTCTTTTAAAGGTTGTAAAGAATCTTTAAAGATCCTTTGATATTTTTCCAAGATAGTGAAATCATCTAGTTTCATGTTTTATAGCCACTTCTCCACAAATATCTTCAAGAGAGAAAGGGAATTCAATCCATTTTACGTCTTCCTCATCCATGAATCTCATCATAATTTTAGAACACAACATGTTGATTTCAATTATATATCCCTTTTTATACTCTCTTATAAAGCCATGGAATATAGTAAATTATTAAATAAGTCTGTCTTTCAATTCAAATTCATCTATTAAAAGTATGGTAGATAATCTCATTGTTTTGTTTTATGAAATGAGCTGCACATAAGGACATTATAATATTTCTAAGGTTTAGTTCCACGGATTGGATCCTCACAATGTGAATCCACTATTTTGAATCATGGGAATTTCTCCTTATTTTTAATATTACACATTTTCATTACATCTAGTTGATCCATGTCCCTCTGCCTACTACATTTGGTGTATAGTTCTCTACTAATATTATATTCCCTCATAATTTCAGATTTTAATCATCATCACCTCATCATTTATATTCCACATTGATTGGAAAAATCCATGACATAACCATATTAAATTATTTCATTTGGATCTTTATCACTTGGAATGAAAAATAATATCTTTTCTCTAGGAACTGGAGGCTAGCCTGCAATGCTGGCGCAACTGTTTCCATACATGTAACTCTATTATCCATCCTCATCTACAAAATTTGTTGTAACTGAGAGGGAAATATCACTTATAAATTTTTTTTCACCCTAAATCATTCCATTAACATCATCCACATTTCCTCAAACACTAGACAAACCAGGTTTTTCGTTATATGGCATTCCTACATCAACTGTCAGGAGTCATGTTCCACCTCAGATGCCACATATGAGGAGTCTATTATCGCATTGAGTTTTACTAAATTTATATCTATTGAATAAATCCCAAGGAAAACACAAATTAATAAGTGTTATGGAAAATATTATGTAGTTTCCAATCCATTTAACTATGTATTTAAAAAATTTAGATAATCAATTTATTGATGATTATATATGGCTAAAGTCAAATAGAAATGCACAAAAATGAATTTTTTATAGTGTCATGTCCATTTGTAAATGGATATGGAAAGATGAATAGAAACATGGGTAATTCAAAATTTCCAACAATAGTAGGTACACACACCAAATTTTTAACCCATTTTATGTTCAACCTCATTCAATAGACATAAGGAGGATGGATAGATGATTGATAACAATGGGGTTCTACTCAGACTATTCGGGAAAAGTGTTTTGTGCTAGGTAAGATTTCATCAGTTGTATAATGACATGGACACTCATTATAATGGTAATAAATTATTGAAGGTAATTTGGTTACCCTATAGTTTTTAAGGAAAATCAAAGAAAATAATCTATGAAGAACCAGATTCCCATTATGATTGGAATGTATGATTAAAGAGATGCACAAAAATGTGCATGGTGACCCAATCATGTTAGTCGAGTGGCTATGGAGGAGGACTGAATGAAGTATCCCTTTTAGGGTATGGTACTGGGTTATAATGTGTTTACATGGTCTTTTGATCAATTTAGTTGAATAAGTTATCCATGTATAATTTGGTTGGTGGGGCTCTACATTTCGTTGATGAATCTGGGGCACCATAGTATTTGGATTTAGAAATGATTTTATTGTAGAATGGGAAATAATTGGAAGAATATTCTGTAAATATAGACAATTTAAATGAGGTAAATACATAAATCAAGAATTCATTAGAATTAATATGGTTGATTTTATTCAAAAAATTGGATTCTTGAATTTAACTTGAGGATTTTGGGATACTCACAACTTCAGTTTCATGAAATTGGTATCGCTTCACGAAATATTCACTCATAATGGTCCATGATACAAAATAATATGATATATTAGAGTGGGACATGAAGGATTTTGTGTGGACGCTCTTCAAAGTGATTTATGTGAACTTATCTGAATTTTCTTTTCATCGATACATGGCTATAATATTTTTATACATTGTATTTTCTCTCTCTAAAATCCTTGGATTTTGACTGTATTTATAAAAAAATTTCCGTAAAGACCATGTAATGAAATATAAAACCACAAACAACGCAATTTTTCAACATTAAAGCTACAAAAAATAAACAATTTTATCAAAATTCATGTAAGGTGGTGTTTTTATAGGAAACAATACACAACTAACTTCCCAAATACATGTGGAACTATTATTGTATAAAAACATTAAACCACATTAGTGGTTTGAAAACACTCATAAATAGGTGGTAATCCTCTTTTTAACTATTCTGTATTTTTGGTAAATATATAACATAAATCTAAAAATTAAATAAATCCAATTTAGGAGATAATATTTATTTTTTAGAGTTCTCAGTCAACTCAATTAATGTTTTTTTTAATAGAAGATGAAAATAAATTTTATTGGTATCATTTAAAACAATAAGTGTTTTTCAGGAAAAAAATATTGTTCACAATGATTATATTCTTATTTTTCAATAGCAATGTGATAAATTTCACCCTCAAACTCTCCAATAATAACAATAATTTCATTTAATTTTACTTCTAGAATAATTGTTCATGAGAATTCATTTATCGATTCATGAATGATTTCTACAAAACAAATTTGAAGATAATTCCTAAATAGAAACTTCCCTAGAAAAATCAACTCTACTACAACCCTTACTAAGTGTGTTTTCTATAGATGGTCTTGAAAATCAATAAAAATGATCTATAACAAATGATCTTCCATGAATAATACAAATCATGCCTATGTTTATAAAAAATGGAGACTCATTGAATCACCCCCACCATGATCCCATGAAAAGGTGGATATTGGTCCTCAAACCATTATTGAGATCCAAGTGACCCTTTCCTCGACCATGAAACCCCCATCATGGAGGGCCTTCACCTAGATGATCTTTATTTGGAGTTGATCCGTCATGTAATCTATTCAGTCACATCTCATGAACCGTGATAAAGAACATAAATCAGCTTTGGGGGTTCACTTCTTCCCCACCATATACCTGATCCATCTGTTCATTAATCATACTCCATCCAACATCCACTACAGCGGTGGTTGTAGTGCCTGCAGCAATATTGGGATAACCCACAACATGTTTGAAAGATGATACATTTTTTCAATCTATCAGAATCTCTCCCCTATGATACTTCCCTTCTAGGATTCCCAATATTTCCAAGAATTCATTTGCTGATGTTGAGGAAGGTGACTCCTACCAACCATCATGGAATATGTTCCATAATAGCATTTCGAGGTCAGCACATGGTTTATAATATTATTTTCATAAGAATTATATGGTTCTCTCTAGATCCAAAACACCCCCTCTGTCTGAGGTTGTTGGGAGGATGTTATATCAGCGGAGTTAGACCCACCTACCTCTATACCTAATATCTTTCTAGTTTCTTCCATTCCAATATATCATGGGGTTGTCCAAGTCTTGTTCATCATTAGGAAACATGTTCTTCTCCAATTATTGACCTTGAATCAAGGTAGGGAACCTTTTTTTTGGTTTTCCTTACATTAAAATTTCATAAACATGGATTCAATATTATATTATATTGATCTTTGTTTTCCAAACCTTCACATGATCACATTATATAAATTAATTGTCTTAATCTAATGTAATTATTTGTACAGTGATGTCACCAAAGAAATCAATATTTTTAGTAATTGGACAATAATTCTAGGTCAATGATGGTTTCACCATTTTTCATAAGCTTTTCTCCCACTAATTCTTTGTATTATTCATCATTGGATCATGGGTTCATGATTCAATTTTGTTATGGTGGTTTGAGGTTTGATCAAAACCCCTGATATGAAATGGCTATGAACATGATGAATTCATTTGTGATTTTCATAAAGACATGTTTAATTTATAGGCTACAGGTGATGAATCATTGGATATGGGATTCATATCAGAGTTGATAAGCTATGTGAGGCACGATGAGCAGTGGTGAAAGATCTGATCCGATAGGTATATTATGATTTATGACCACCAAAGTCCGGAAAACAGATGGTCAACATTGTTACCTTTAATTTTAGGGGATCTTAGATGGTAATACAGAAGAAATCATGGTGGAAAGTCTGAATTTATTAAACACTTGAAGGAAAGCTAGGTTCTCAAAAAAATCCTAATTACACACCATGTTGTCAAAAGAACAAAAATTGTGTAGTTTAGAATCCCCATAGCATCTTGGGTTAATGCTAAGTTAAGGATCACATAATGTTTGGCCAGAAAAACATGCCATGTGACCCTACCATGGGTGGAAAAGTTGTGTGCTAGATGGAAAACGCCTTGGAAACTCATGTGAAATGAAATTCCATGTACTCCAAGAGTACTTGAGAACACCCTGCGTACACGGGAATAGACAGTATAGACATAGCCATACCCCAAGTGGTCCAGAAATGCCGTGTAATCCCTATACAAAATGTTTATATATAAAAATCCATTAAGGGTATGTACAGAATATTTCATGACCCGATGTCCAGGTGAGGTCACATACTATGTCACCATTGGGACATGTTGTGTATCTTCTATTAGATCTTCCACTATATCTTTTTTCTTCTTTGGGAATCATATTTTTGATTGTGAATATAATATCATGAGATATTTTCCCCACTGAATATGACTAAGGACTATATTGTGGATTTTGAGATATGATATAAGGTGGGATAAATATGAAACTCCTTTTAATGGTTCTTAGCCGATGTTAGTGATTAGTTTGGATCTCCAGAGAGATTATGGGGTTGGAGACACCCTTGTCAACCCAAAGAATGACTCCCCCTTACCCTTTTCATTTTTTGAGTGGTACCCCATAATAATATAAAGTTTTATCGCTTAATTATAGTGAGTGGAACCCCTACCATACTAGGGAACGAGTACTATATTCATTTATTGAGTGGTATCTAATCATACTATGATGCAAGTCCTCAATATGACGAGTGTAACCCCCTATCATACATGTATGCATGTATTATATACAGTGATTGGTACTCCCTATCACGTTAGGGTGCTTATCCTTCACCCACTATGTAGAACCACCATGTCGTACTGGGGCACAAGTCCCCTATCTATTTATTGAGCAGTATCCCTTGTCGCACCAGGTCATAGGTCCTCTATGAGATAATTAGAACTCCCATGATTCACTAGGGTGTAGGGATTATAAATGATATTGTTACCCTTGGTATATGGAGATTATTGGTGAGTTTTTGATCCTCCACATAGTTTTCTTATGGATACACTAGATGTAGGACACCAACGATGGACCCTTTGGAGCTAGAGACTAAATCATCGATTTTACGTAGGCTATGGAGATGGAAATCCCATTTCTCTCTTGTTTGGGTTTCTATATATATATATATATTGTGTTTTATTGATCCCTCTTACAATGTTTTTATATTTTCTCTTTTTTTCTTTATATTTCTACACTCTACGATTTTGGGGAATCCTACTAGGTATGCATATACTCACCCCTACATGGGATTTTTCTGGATGTGATGTTTCTTATGAAGATGATAGGCATTTCAAATATGATATTGGAGGAGAATAATAGTATCAAGGGTGCATTAGATATATTTAGGGGCTAGACTTAGATATGATAAAATTTTCTCTTTCATTAGATTTGTCTTTTCCGGTTATAGTCAGGTTGGGTCTTCTTTTCAGGTTTGGTGCGTATTTTATCCATTAAATTTTTGTTATTTTATATTGAACTCAGATATATTCCCTAGAAGCTTATGCATTCTTAGTTTACTCTAGATGTTAATGTCTTTTATTATTCATCTGAATTATATCATGGAGATATTTAGGTTCCAATATACAATTACATTAGGCAAAGGCCTCTCATTTTAGTTATTTATTCTCATACAAGTCTATGTATCCTAGCCTATTGGTGGAGTGCTAGGGATTATCACACATGGATTATCATCAGCCAGGTGTGCCCCAGTAGATCTAGTTATGACATGATGACCATTCAATTTTTTTAATGAATGGTAATGGATCTTTCCTAGTAACTTGATTCAATGTCCTATAGTCAATACCAAATTTCCATATATTTTTCACTCTCACAAGGATCAGATCATTCTTTTTAATTTTAAATAATGGGAACACATGACCATTTTGAGAATAATGAAAATGGGGATAACATATGATATGATTGAAATGGATAGGAATATTCATCCTCCTAGAAATGATTAAATATATTTTTAACTACCTCTATCAAGGTTGTGTTTAGTCACATTTTTGGTAGTATATAAGGTTTGGAACTATCATAAAATCGGATTCCATGTATACACATCCTTATAATAATCTCAAGTGTGTAATATAGACTCTATCATATGACCTTGAAATTATATCTTAAAATATTAAGGAGTTACATTTCTTGATTAGGGGAAATATTGCTAGCAATTTTCTTGGGTAACATTTCCTTTCCCATTTGAAACACACAATTTGAACATGGTGGTAGTGGTTCCAATGTAATCACGATTCTCCAAATTAGATATGTTAATTACATTGGTTTAATTACATCAGACACATTTAGTTCCTTTCTGGAAGGTGATTTAGAAGAGTAATCATTATTTGAAAATAACTAATCAAATAAATCAGGTTCTTCCTCATTGTTAGGTTCCTACATATTAAGCTATGTTGATCATAATAATTTCACTTAGAAATATTGATCCCGATTGTTATTCAGATTCAGGGTCAATTTTCATAGATTCATTTAATGTTTTGAATTAGGTTCCCTAGTGTGTTCAAATTTTGAAAATTAATTTTATACTTTTGTAAAATTCATTGAAATAAAAATATTGAATTTTACTATAAATTTCCCAAAATTAAATTTTTAATGTAAATTCATGGAAATGGAATATTTTCATAGTTATCTTTAAAATGTATTTACTATGATGATTGGTGATTTAGTAGGTATTGTAACATCTTCCATCTTGGGGATAGAAAAATTAGCTCGAAAGATATGGTTATGCACCCTCACCGTCACATCATCTTGAACTCCAAATGGGAATACAATAGCTCAGTTTTGGAGAAGAGTTTTGACATGGGATTGAGCTCCATAATCAGTAAAGATGAGAAAACACAATAAGGTATTACATTAATTGAATATATGGATTAACATAAAATATATTTGAATTACATTTCTATAATAGTACAGAGAATGGAAAATAAAAATGGAAATGAAAATTGGTGGGTAATTTGTGTGTTATCAAATCTGACACATTTCTTCCCAAGAATATGCTATAATTCCATGGAATCCTCCTTTTCATCGTGTATAACTCCTTAAGTAACATAGTATATCAAGAAATATATTTATGTGATTCGATAAGCAGTATGAAGATTTAAACTTTCTTGAATGTTTCCCAAATTTCATATTGAATAACCACTTTATAAATTTAATTGGAATTAATATTTCATGAAGGAAACAACAGTGGGTATTTTTCTTATCATTTGATGATTTATCATGTTCAATTTATAATTTCTTCATACCATGTTAAAAATAATTTCTAATATACCTTTATTTTATTGGCTTGGTTTTATCTGATTATTCTTTTAGGGAAGGTTGAATTTCTTACCCACTTCTAGTTGTTACCAGAATTAAATTTTCCTTTGTATTGGATAATAGTTTAGGGGTTTATTTCCTAGGATTTTTATCCATCATTTCCACTAGATTAATTATCTGGATTTTCAATTATTTATAATCTATATCTGGTTCCTCTATGTTAGGATTTGGTTGGTGAAATATTTTTACATGAAAAATAGAGTTAGGAGATCTATGAAATTTCCTTTATTAAAATAGTGATAGTTAGAAAGTCTATTAGTATCCTTCCATGAAATTTTATTAAAATATTATAGTTTTACGAAATTATTATTGAAATAGAGACCATTATTGGTTTTTATGATTTCCAAATTCTCACAAGATTTATGAGTTATATCTCTATCATTGGTTGTCCAAGGGTTTTTGAAATGGTCTTTTATCCATTGGAAACGACAAAGCTCTTAGTATCCTACACATCGTCAAAATGGTAAATTCCATGAACAATTGAAGAGAAAATAACACAAACCATACCTAGTTTTGGTTGGTCATTATATTCATCACTATCTATTTTTGTTACTAAAAGGATTTATATTCTATATTTGATTCAAACAATGGTTATTTTTTTAGGAATTATGTGGGTTTTACCTCAAGGAATCCTAGAGTGTAAGTACCGTTTATGAAAAATGATTTTGATTTATAGGATATAATCCTAATAATCCTTTGGCGACTTTTCAATCATTCCTCCAATGAAGTAAAAATCTAGTATATTTCTATCACTATCATTTATTCCTTGGAGGAATAATGTTTTAAAGTGATATTTTAAAATGGAATGGTGTGGAAAACATGCAAAAACTTTTCTTGAATCTCTATCAATAATAATAGATTCTCTCTCTTGATAATTTCATGATTTCATCTCTTTCCTCATAGTGGTTCTTCTTAAGGTTGTAATGTATATTTACATTCCTTTGATGTTCATCCCAAATAGTGAAATAAAACAATTTCATGTAGTATTACCACTCCTTCACATCTCCTTTGAGAGAGAATGGGAATTCAATCAGTTTGATGTGTTCCTAATCCATGGATATCAACGTAAAAGTATCATACACCATGGTGAAGTCCTTGATATGTCAATTTGGATCATCTCTTACCAGGCCATATAATAAAAGATGCCATTAACTAAGTCTAGTTTAAAATTCAAATTCACATTTTAAATTAAGGTAGCTAATCAGGTTGTTTTGTTTTATGAAATGAGGTTCACATAAATCTCTCAATGACTTTCCATGATTTATTTAAATGAATTATAACCTCTCTTTATTCCTTCAACTATTTGGATAACATGAATGCCTACTCCTTTTTAGAATCTCGTGTTTCCTTTCCATTTGACTAAGCCATATTCCATAGTATACTTTTTTTGGTGTCTAGTTCTAGACTATTTTTTTCATCCTTCACAATATATTCCTTCTAAAAATAATCAACATCACTTAAATTATCTTAAAAAATAAAAACTAACCAATACATTATCATTTTAAATTCTTTTATTTGGATATTTATCCATTGGAATGTAAAATTATGATGTTTCTCCAGGAATTGTAGTTTATACCATAATTCCACTATCATTTCTAGTCCTGTAATCCCTTTATTCATTCCCATCGACAAAATATGTTGTTATTGCAAGTCACTTGTCACTACAACATTTCATAAACCATAACATGTACCATTACCTTCTTCCATTTCTCCTTGAACACTGGACCAACCAGGTTTTTCTTCTTTTGGCATGCCAACCATAGTCGTTATGTGTTTTGTTCCACCTCTGTTTCCACATCTGGGGTGTTTGTGACAATATGGACATTTTCTTGAATATATATCTGGTGAGTTGTTTCATCGAAGGTATGTTTTCGGTGTCCCAAATTATTTTTACCTTAACAAGAATTACACTAGTAAGGGGTCAAGCCATAGGGAAATAAGAATTTATTTTGTCTTGCTTAACATAGTTTGTATTTTTGTTTAGCGAAGGCAGCTGAATTTTAGAGTCGATTTTTATTGATTGTTTTGAATACAAAAATAATAATTGGTTTTAAGTTTCTGTTAAAAAATTTCTTAAGAGAACAAAAGTATAATATTAGAAAATTGGTTTTGATGTAAATAAAGGGAAAAATATGTTGGGGTTATGGATTTATGAGCAGATTGATTATTATATAAAATTGCTTATGACGTTGTTTTTTTCATGATAACCCAACAATCTTGGTTCAATTTTTAATAATGTTTACATGGTCTAGTAAACTGAATATTTAGAGATGAAGAAACTAACTCTTTGGTCCATAGTAAGTTTTTAACAGATCTCTATTTGGATTAGTCCATTTTGAGTTGACGAATACTTCAAATGGTCCCTAAATTATTCATCGGTATTATTCTTTTGAATCCATATAAATACTTCCCTTGGTCTAGTATAGAATTTCTAGTTTTAAGATGATATGATTTAAGAGGAATTAGAAGAGATTATTAGAACAAACACATTCATAACAACTTAATTCAAATTACAACACATCATCTCCCACAACCCCAACACACTGGGTGTTTAGTTAAACATGGGTGTAAAGATAAACACAAGAATCTTGATACCTGATGTGATCATGTATGAATCTTCAAGGTGGAAGTGATTCTTTGATAGATGATGGAATGATGGTAGTATGACGATAGAGTGTATTTCTTTCAAAACATTAACTCTTTTCTCCATACAATACTTACACATACTCCTTTTTGGTCCAGAGAACAAGGCCTCCTTTTATAGAAAAAATAAGAACATGACGTGTGGACAAAGTACACGCTGTGTACATTTGTCAACGTGTTTTTTCATTCTTTTTCTCCACGGGTAGGCGGCATAACATGCCGTCATTGACTTGGAACATGACGCCTCTTGGTAGGTGAATGTACACGACAAGTAATGTTTCCATACATGGTGTGTAGTCTCATTTCTTGTCCACCAACCACATCTAGAAATGTATACACTGCATGTATCAGTGGAACACGACGTGTCCCCTTGAGCCGACCACATGGGCATGTAGACTCTTCTCGTCCACGAAATGCTTCTAGAATGGTGTACACAATGTGTGTAGTTTGAACACAACATGTACCGGCTTCCGGATACTTGGGCATGTACTTGTCATGGTCAACCCTTGTCTGATCATGAATGTACACGACATATATATAATTACACACTGTGTAGTTGTAAATTTTTGCTCATTTCTTCCCCATTTTGTTTATTTCGACATAAATATCCTGGAAATGAACAAGATCCCCAAAATCAACATATTTGTTCCCTAATCAGTAGGTAATTTCTAAAAACATGTTTTCATTTCTCAATAGAGTATATGAAAATGTATACACAAATTGGGTGCATCAAACTCCCCCATACATTGTCATTTTCTTTCCCTCAATCAAATCCCAACATCTAATTAAAAGTGTCTATATTTGAAAATAAAGGAATTGAGTTAATAAAAAATGTAAATAATATGTTACCGGAAAAAATTTGAAAAATAATAAAAAATATTTTCAATCCAAGAGATATTCTAATCATGACTCGTATATAATTCAATTAACTACTTTCATCCTCTTTTAACACATGTTTCAACCTATAAAAAATAAGAAAGCCACTTGATGATTTACCTCACTAATAACTTACTCACAATCAAGATGATTTTAATCAGAGTTATTCTCAATCAAACATATATACACTCTATCCATATATTTGCAAGAAATTTAGTTCTCCACTTTAGAAAATTTTACTTACAAAAATCATGAGGGATTTTCAATAAGGTTCAGATGTTTCTATGCCTAAAGGTTGGTAGGTAAATATGTGAAAATATTGCTTAGTCTTAAAATAAAAGGTTAAATTCTTTAAATAAAAGTTCATGATATTCAAAGTTGAACTCAATTTAAAAACGTCTTCCACAAGCTTTATCAAATAATCTCATCACCACCATCTTCGTTTGTTGGGTCAGAGTCACAAACCATCAAAGAGTATAAGGCCCCTTTGTTTTCACCATTTATTTTTTTATTATAGTACAAAAAGGGAACCTTTCATTATTTCCATAAATAGAGGTTTGGATCCCTTTTCTCCCCAAATTATCAAGAGGCTCTCCCTCATACTTAATTTCTTGACAATTCACGAATTTATACCTTGTGTTTTCAACCCCTTATTTTGAACTCAAATGAATAATCCTGAAAAATCATAAAATAATTAGGGTAGGAAGGGAAATAGGCTTGTAATATGGCTTCTTATAAAGGATATTCAAGGTATCTAGGGGTTTTACAAAGATAAGATGTAGGTTAGGTCTCAAGATAAAGGGTTTTAAACAATCTAATTCCTCAATCATTTTAATATAATTCCAAAATTAATCATGTTTCAAAAAGAAAAGTTGCAAATTCTAGTAGTTGTGTATATTATAAGAATCTGTCAAGAAAGAGGGTATTAGAAAGAATATGAAAAATGGTTCAGAATACCTCTCATGAGTGGGGAAAATAAATAATGAGAAAATTAGGTCATAACTTACAAAAGATTGATTATTCTGATCAATGTAATTTTCCAAGGATTACAGGTTGCAATTCAAATTATATCAACAATAATTTTAAAACAATTAAGAACCAAAATGAGCTTGCAATTTTGTTTTAAATATTTCTCTTTTCAACTTATTATTGAAAAATATTATTAACCAAAAATGTCCGCACATATTAAAATATATCTTCTAAAAATGATGTTTCCTAGAATGGTAAAAAGGGAAAAGACTAAAGTTGTCGAAAGCCACCCCCATACTTAATACCGCACGTGGTATACCAAGTTCCGAGAAAGAGGAACAAGGAAAGGTGGGGACACAATAGTGGACCACACCGAGTTGAAGTAAGGAAAGATTTAAACTAATAATGAAAACTGATCAAGGGAAAAATAATACTCCCCTCATCTCTAGGTGTTAAAAACGGAATGTGATATAAAATTAGAGCCCAAAACGTTCCAGAGTACACGTGAGGGAGGAATAAAGAAAAAACTGAAAGCATACATAACAAACATAGAAACATGATATCACAAAAATATATATACATTGAAAAACATGTGTCCAAAAACCATTCAGGGGGTCACATCAGAAGATGCATCATCCAGTACAAAACCAACCGGGATAAAAGAATTAGGAGCCGTGGAAACTGGAGACTCAGAATCTGCACCTGGTAGAGAAGACAAATAAGTAGGAGCCGCAGGTGCTGGACTCAGAATGAGAAGCTCAGCATCATTCCCTAGAATGGCAGCAGTGGTGGTTGTAGTAGTAGCGTCAGCTAGACCAACAATTGATAAGAGAACGGAATCTGTAACCAGTATAGGAATGGGCGGTGGAGCTGTAGTAGAAGGGCCAGGAGCCGAGGTATAGGTAGGTGCTGGGGGTAAGGGAATACCAAGATGTCGAAGAAGAAGCCCCAACATCTACTCCAGTCGGTCGTGGCAGTTGTCGATACGAAGCAAGTGATTCTCCATCGAATCAAGGTGGAGGGAAAGGGAAAGACCGACTGAAGGGATGGGGTGGGGGGTAGGTGGTGGTATAGAAGAAGGAAGGCGAGAAGATGTGGGGTCAGTAGAAGGGGGTGGGGTGGGGAAGCTGGAGGGGGTGGAGAAGGAGGAGGATGTGCATCAACAGGTGCAGGAGGGTCAACAGGTGGGTGGGGTGGAGCCTGGGCAAGGACGTAGGCATTCCCAACTTCTGGACCAATCCCATGCGAATAAGCATGAGACAGTCCATCTGTTGGGGGGAACCTAACAGGTCATTGGGTAGAGAAAGATCAAATACCCCGAGGTGGTGGGCAAGGTGGGTGGCATAAAACCTGTCGTTCAGGTTTCCCTAGTGGCTGGTAAACATGGCATGGAACTTGGAGGTGGTAAGGTAAGGGAGGTCCGGGTAGTTCTGCTGGATGACACATGTATGGAGATCCATGTCATGACTGGTCACGACCCCCATATCCTCATGGCGGGGGAAAATAATGGATCTAAAGCACCGGTAGGTCAAACAAAGGATGGGGTCAGTTATAAGGGTACTCTTCTATGAGGTAGTGGTGTAGTGTTGGTCATGCCCAGAAATCTCCCAACACATGGAAATGATCTCAGACCGCTCGGGTTGGGTTATGGACGAAATATGGGGTGGGGTGATAGGATGGGTGTAGAAATTGTACCCTCAGCTGAACTCGGTCGTGGTAAGTGAAAAACGCCAGCCGCCCAGCCAGAACCGAACCATTGTTACTACATTACCAGGTGTCTCCCCGTACTCGATCCCATCGAACTCAAATGAGGTAGAGAACTCCAAAAATATATTTTGAAAAATAGGAATGATGAACTAGAATATTGAAAGTAAGGATGTATAGCTAAGAAGATCCTCCAACATGCCCCAGATACCGAGCTGTTGTAGAATGCTGCTATCGAGGTAGAAACCACTCAATGGAATCGGGTGGTGAGAGAAGCACCAGACTCTATTGTGTGCCATGTCGGTGATTGGGAACACCATTCACGTGTAGGGAACACCTCCAGGTCCCGGTCCAGGTGGAGGTGCAGCAGTAGGAGTTGGCTCTGGGGGAGGATCTGCTAAAGTAGATGGAGACCCACTAAATGAATTGGTCTATGTGGGGCCAGCATCTACTAAAGGGGACACAAGATGTGCAACAGGTGGTGGAGAAGAAACAATGGTTCTCGAAGGCTCTGGATGGGGTGGTGAAGGGGCTGTTGTGCTAGGTCCAGCCTCCACTGAGGCAGTGGGTGGTGGAAAGATAGCCAGCGGAGGGAGCTCATATACCAGAGCGTCTGGGTCTGGCTGCGTCGGAGGCCAAAGTCGTATCCGATGATAAATGGGCCTCTCACCCTATGTGGTAGAGGTGGACCACTTCTCATAGGAAGGATCTCGGTCTGCCATATCCTGAAAGAGAAAGAAGAACCAAAAAAATAAAAAAAAAGAAAAGAAAACAACAAAAATGTGAGAATATTGAAAAATAAAAGTACACTGTGTGTACATCTAGACTGCACAACGTGTAGTGAAAGTTGAGTAGTATCCCATGTTCTCTGGATAAACACACTGAGGGATCAGAAGGCAGACCAGAAAAGGGTACATGGAATGTGATGAACATACACACCGTGTTCATGAAATATGGGCATGGTCGTGTATTTGTAAATACACGTCCATGATTTTAACAGTTCTAAAAATACAGGACACGACGTGTACGGATCATACATGGTGTGTTCATTACGAGAGGAACACGGCTATGTAGGGGCTAGACATGGGCTGGCCAAAAGAGATGGCCTACATGGCATTTACCGAACACACACGCTGTGTATATGAACATGGTATGAAAGGCCGTGTGAAGTCCTTACACATGGATGGGCTAAAAGAAATGGCATACACGACATGTACCGAACACACATGTCGTGTATAGGAAAATGGTGTGTGAGTCCATGTGAAAAGGATACTCGGGCATGATGGGGGACGGTACATGGTGTGTACCAAACATACACACTATGTATATTCATATTGTGAAGCATTTAGTGTGTGGTCATGTACATAAGTACAAAGTAGGTGTTCTCCATCTCGTGGTCGTGTACCGCGGAAGCCAAACGGTATGCTAATCCCAAAATTACCCTAAACGCTTCTAATAACATGAAAGAGAGGGTGTAGAAGGGCGTACCTGGACCGTGGATCACAATGTATGTGAAATCAGAACCTGAAATTCCCAAAATCTATGGATTTGAGCTAAGGATGTTCGGGTATCGTACAAGGGAAGAAAACGGGAAGATGGGGAGCTCAGCGTGACACTGCCTAAAGCCAGGTGGGTGTGGCTTATATAGCCAAGGTACACAGCGTGTACATACATTCTACATGCCATGCATCACATTTTTTTTGTTTTCTTATAAAACATATATATATATATCATTATTATAGTAAACTATATAATAGTTAATATTAATTAAAAATAATTAAAATGGATATATATATAATTTAAAAATAAAACTATACACGTAATGTATTTGGAAAATACACGGAGTTTATTTGAAATTTGGAAAAAGAGAAGTACAACCTTTGGTCTGGTGCTTGGGGCGAGGCTCGAACTAGTGATCGGCCGTTCTGAATGGAAGCCCTCAACCACTGGAGCAAAGGTTGTATTGTTGCTCTAATTTATCAATTATACATACTTATTGTATATGGCCTATACTAAACGAGAAGAAGAAAATTCATGACGTGTGGTTTTTAATTATACAAGAAGGGGATGATGCAGGGAGATTAGCCGAGGTCAAACTCAGGTGTTTTGGATCTAGGGTCAAGACATTTCCAATCTTCCAACTTCATCCACATGAATTACTTTATACAGAAATGTTTTTTATTGAGTAAGTAAAAATATGTCACACACGTCATATATCGAAAGACACGTCCTGTGGTTTTATTAAAAGGGAAAATGATTGAAATGGGGCAATTATCAGGATTCGAACCCGGGTCCTTTCGAACTAGGTCACAATTCTGGCCAATCGATCCATCCTTATCATGAATTTTCTTATAATTATATTTATACATATGTGAAAAATTAATATCACACACACTGTGTATTGCAAAAAATAAAAACGAGGAACCTCGTGCTGAAGGCATGCCGAGAGGATTTGAACCGGGGATGGCTCAGATAAACTCTAGTGACCGTACCATCAGCACCTGCATCATCCATGTTTTATTACTTAATTAATATATATATATATTTACAATAGCTATAAAAATGAAAAGGAAATTGTACAAGCTGTGTGTATAGGTGGTACACACCATGTATCCTCTGGGTTGCCTCCCAGGAAGCGCCATCGTTTTAGGTCGTTGGCTCGACCTGCTTACCTTATTTACCTAATCTCTATAGAGGATAATGGTCCCAATAGTATCCGCTCTGGCCTTCTATGAATTGTAGGTCCACTGGGTCTTCTTCAAATGGAATTTTTAGAATGATAAAGTTATCATAAATAAAAGAACATACCAAATCATCCACTAAGCGATCATCCATGGTAGTTATTGCATAACACCCCTCATGATCGGGCGATGATGCATGCTTTGCTGCCTTGAGGAAATTGTAGGAGATACTCTTGTCTCATACCTCGAAAATTTGCTCCCCTTGGGGAATTTCAATAAGTGCCTTCCCAGTAGCCAAGAAAGGCCTTCCTAAAATGAATGGTTCCTCCTGGTCGTCCTCCATGTCAAGGATTATTAAAATCGGAAGGAAAAATCATCCTACCTACCTTGACCATCACATCCTCTAGTAGTCCCTTCATATTTTTGATGGATTGATCAACAAGTTGAAGGGCTACTCATGTAGGCTTCAAATCACTATGCCCTAGATACTTTATAAATCCAAGGGGTATGAGGTTCACGCTGGCCCCTAAGTCGCATAGGTCCTTCCCAAACTCGCATGGTCCAATGGTACAAGGAATAGTGAAACTACCTGGATCCTGGAATTTGGGATGAATTGAATGCTGGAGGACTGCAGAACACTCCTTGGTTAGGAAAATGGTGCGCAGATCGTCTATCTTTCTTCTATTAGAGAATATATCCATCCCGAATTTGGTATTAGTGGGCATCTACATCAGTGCATCTACAAATGGAATATTTATGTGCATTTTCTTAAATGCGTCCATGAATTTGCTGAACTGGTGGTCCAGCTTTCTCTACTTCAATATCTCTACGAAGGGTAAGGCAGGTTCAAAGGGTTTGACAACCTCTTTCCCTTTATTCTGTGAAGCCTCCTTCTGTGGAATTTTGGATGAGGAGGGGTCAGTATTGTTACCTTCTTCATCAACAGGGGGTGTGGATACACTTGACTATGCTGGTTGGTTCTGTTGGATCCCTTTTTCCACTCCAGAGCATGACAACATGGGCCTCATCCCTCCGGATCTTCTTTGTGTTTCCTGGTATAGTACCAAGTTGCCTTCCCCGGAGTTGGTTTTCCAATTTCCCAATCTGGTTCTCTAGGCCTCGAATTGAATCTTCTTGATTTTGGAACCTAGTCTCAGTTGTATATATGAATTTGGTAATAAAATCCTCTAACCATGAGGTTTTCTCCTACTAAGGTGGTTGTTGAGCTGGTGGAGGTGGTGGCTACCATGGCTACTGTGGGCACGGGTTATGAAACCCTTGTTGCTGATAAGGTCCTTATTGGGGTTGTTGCTTCCTCTGGTATTAGTTCTAATAAGGAGGCTGGTTGTAGCTATGTGGTTTATAGGGCGGCAGATTCTGTTGTTTTTGGCTTCAGCTTGTATTTTGCAGATCACACCATACTGGGTTCTAGTACTGGTGGTACTAGTTGGGCCCTTGATTTTGTGCAAATCAAATCACCTCGCTTGTCAAAGGGCCCCCAATAGAAGCTGGAAATTCTTCCATGATGTGGTTATCACCACATTCACATCACACTGGATGGTTTGACGCATATACAGGGGAAATGATCTTCAGATTGAGCGTGTCGGTCTTCATGGACATAGTTTCTAACTGGGAAGATAGCAAGGTAGTGTCATCAATGTTATGCATACCTCGTTTTTGTGTGCCCCACTCGGAATTCCACTTGAACCTGTTGGCAGACATGTCTATCAGGAGTTCGAAGAGTTCTTTGGGGGACTTCCTCATTACCATTCCTCCCACAGTATCATCCACCACAAACTTGTTATTAGTTTTCAATCCTCTGTAGAAGGTTTGGGCTTGCTTCCAAAGTGGATGTTTGTGGTGTGGGCATTTTCTCAACATCTCCTTGAAGTGCTCCAATGATTCGTACAGTGATTCTGAGTCATGCTACAGGAAGATGTGGATCTCATTCTGCAGTGTCACCGTCTTTGAGGGTGGGAAGTATTTGGATAGGAAGACCTAGGATAGCTCCTCCCAGGTAAGGATGAATCATTGCATAAATCATTTAATCTAGTCTTTCGCCTTATCCCTTAGAGAGACGAGGAATAGGTGAAGATAGATGGTGTCTGTGGACACTCCGTGGTAGCAGAATGTGCTACAGACCTCCAGAAAATTGGAGCGACGAGTATTGGGATCCTCTTTAGGCAGGCTACTGAATTGAATGGTGTTCTGAATCAGTTTCATGATAGAAGGAATGATCTCGAAGTTTTGGGCCTATACCGGTGGATGGATGATGCCAGTGTCAGCTCCGTGAATCGATGGCAATCCATACTCCATGAGAGTATAGCATGGAGGTGGCTGTTGAGGAAGGGTAACCAACATGAATTTTTTGTCTTGTGGGGCATATAACAGCCCCAAACCTTGGTTGAAATGTGGAATCTTCTCTAGTTTCAATTGTTGGAGCTACTAAGGGTTTTGGTTGTCATCTAGTATTAATTTCTGTCAATCTCATTTTACAACAGCTGGATTGCCTTCCTCATTCTACGCCAGTTGAGTGGTTTGGTTGTGTTCGGCCATTAGTGTTCGTTGGCAACTCAAAAATGTATGTTCAATATCTGGGCCAGTTGGGAAAAACCCTGATGATTCAGTGTTCATGGAATGCGTGAGGTGACCACTTATACACCTAAAGGCCTGCACAAAACAAAACAAAACACCAAGAGTAAACAAGGAAAAAGAAATATAAACAGAAATGAGAATATAAAAGAATTTTTTATGAATTTTTTTTTATTTTCATGAAAAATTGATACAAATTTAATTAAAGAAAGAATACAATTAACTCTACATTCCCCAGCAACAATGCTAAAATTTGGTGAGTCGTTTCACCGAAGGTATGTTTTCGAAGTCCCAAATTATTTTTACCCTAACAGTTACATCACCAGTAAGGGGTCGATCCATCAGGAAATAAGATGTTATTTTATCTTTCTTAACACAGTTTGTATTTTTGTTTTAACAAAGACTGAAAAATTTTAGAGTCGATTTTTGTTTATTGTTTTGGATACAAAAAGAATAATTGGTTTTAAGTTTCATTAATCAAATTTCTTAGGTGAATAAACGTAAAATACAGAAAAATTGGTTTTGATGTAAATAAAGGAAGGAATGAATTGGGGTTATGGATTTATGAGAAGTTTTATTATTAAATCAAATTTCTTTTGTGTTTGTGTTTTTCTTAATAACCCAACACTCTATGTTCAATTTGGAATAATGTTTCATTGGTCTGGTAAACATTATATTTAGAGTTGAAGAAACTAACTCCTTGGCCCAATAGTTAGTGTTTAACATAGCTTTATTTGGCTTTGTCCATTTTGAGTCGACGAATACTCCCATTGGTCATGAAATAATTCATTATTATTCTTATTTTGAATCCCTGAAAATTCTTCCCTTGGTCTGGTATAGAATTTATAGTGATAAGATGAGGTGATTTTAGAAGAATAAGAAGAGATTCTTAGAACAAACACATTCATAGCAACTTAATTCTAATTATAACTCATCATCTCCCACAACCCCAACACACTGGGTCTTTAGATACACATGGAGGTAAAGATAAACACAATGCTCTTGATACTTGATGTAATCATGCTTGAAACTTTGTGGTGGAAATGATTCTTTAGCAGATGGTGGAATGACGGTAGTATGACGACAGAGAGTCTTTCCTTTTGAACTTCAACTCTTTTATCCACACAATACTACCACACACTTATTTTTGGTCTAGAGTGCATGGAATCCTTTTGTAGAAAAAATTGTTATGCGATGTGTGGAAAATGTACAAGCTATGTACTTTTTTCAATGCATTTTTTCCTCCATTTTCTCTACTGGTATGCGGCCTAACACACCATTATTGACTTGGAACACAGTGTCGCCTGGTAGGGGAATGTAAAGGGCATATAATGCCACCATATATGGAATGTAGTCTCATTTTTCAGCCACCAACCACTTCATGAAATGTATACACAGTGTGTATTAGTGGAACAAGGTGTGTCCCATTCAGCCAACCACATGGGCATGCAGACTCTTCTCGTCCACCAACTACTTGTAGAATGGTGTACACAGTGTTTATAGTTTGAACACGGTGTGTACCGCCTTCTGGTTACTTGGGTGTGTACTGGTTCCAGTCAACCCATGTCAGAGCTTGAATGTACACGGCGTGTATATAAGTACACACTGTGTAGTTGTAATTTTTTGCTCAGTTCTTCCCCGTTTTGTCTATTTTGCCATAAATCACCTGGAAATGAAAAAGATCACCAAAATCAACGTATTTTTTCCCTATGTAGTAGGTAATTTCTGAAAACTTTTCCTCATTTCTCAATAGAGTATAATAAAATGTATACACAAATAGGGTGCATCAATATCTCTTTATGAAATCCCTATGAAAACACCAATTATAATGTTTTAAAGGAAAAAAATTTATGGTTCCTATTCATTTAATATATTTTTGAAAAATAAGGACAATCAAATTAGTGATGATCATATATGTGGGAAATAAGAAATAAAAATTCACTAAAATTAATTTTTTATAGTGTCTTGTTTGTTGGTAACTGGAAAAGTAAGGATGAATGAAAAGATGGTTAATGAATACTAGACAAGATGAGAGGGTACTTGCATCGAATTGGTAGCCTAGTTTCAGGTCAAGAACATTCAGTTAATATAAGGAGGGTGACTATATGATTGATAACATAGGGGATCACCTTAGAGCATCCAAGAAGATTGTTTTGTGCATAGTATAGCTTATCTAGTTATATAAACATAAAGATACTAATTAATAATGGAATTAATTATTTAAAGAATGTTTAGAAACCTATTAGATAAGAAGGAAGTTTAGTTGAAATATTCATTGAATTACCTAATTTTCATTATCAATGGAAAGTATGATCGAAGAAAAGCTGAAAAACATGAATGGTGGCCCAATCATGTATGTTAGGAGGCTGTGGAGGATGCATGGATGATGTAATACTTCGATGGTTTTGTATTGGGTGATATTGTGTTGACATGTTCATTTGATCCATTAAGGTGAATAAGGTATCTAAATATAATTTGGCTGGTATGTCCCAAGATTTCATGGAAGAGGCTTGAGCACCACCGTATTGGACCCTAGAAGGATTTTTTTATAGAAGGGGTCAACTTTGGTTGTGTATTATGTGAAGATGGACCATTTAAAAGAGGTATATACATAATCCATGAATCCCTTATATTGTAAAGGATTGGGTTTATTTAGAACAATGGATTCTAGAAGATTACATGTTTATTTAGGGCTAGAAAACATTTTTATTTTATGCAACTAGTAACCCTTTATGAAACATTCACTTGGGAAGATCCATGCTATAAAATAATATCAGAGTGATAAGTGATGTGTTTGTGTTGCCATGTCTTGAATGTGAATTGTTTAAACTAGACTAAATTTTTTTTACACTAAGAATTTCTTGAAATAATATTTATATGGTGGATTTATCTTTCTAAAATCCTGGATTTTGAGACTATATACAAGAATTATTCTTTGAAGACCATATCATGAAATATAAAACAGCAAGAAATGTAATTTACCAACATTTAATCCCCAAAAATTACCATGTTTCATAAAATGCCTGCTTGGGGGTATATTTATAAGACCAACTGCACAACCAACCACCCAATACATGTGGAACTATTACTGTATAAAAAAATCATGACCCCATATGTTATGTTCATTAGTTCCATAAAGGAAAGACCACAAATTTGGACGGTGACTATTTGAGTTCACTCCCTATCTCTTATAGATGACACACCATTCCATCTGGATTTTAATGACCACAGAATCGTAGAATCAACCTCACTACATCCCACCACTATAGTGGTTTCCAAAAACTCATGAAATGGTGTGAAGCCTCCTACTACCTCCCCCCTTCTTTGGGAAATGCATGACATTAAAAAATAATTTAATGAAATCCAATTCAATAAAAAATATTTATTTTTTAGAGTCCTCACTCAACATAAATAATGTGAACTTATTAAAAACAAGTTGAAAATAATTTTTTGTTACCATAATTTACAACAATTCAGTGGTTTTGAATAATGAGAATTTGTTGATAATGAATTTATTTTTATTTATAAATTTCAACATGATAAATTTCAACTTCAAAATCTGAAAAACTATCAATAATTGAATTGAATTATTCTTCCAGAAATCTAGTTTATAAGAATTCATTTATTCATTCAAGAATTATTTCTATATAAAAATCACATGACTAATACTAAATAGACAATTAGACATCAATATAAACTATGTAGTAACCCTGAAAGAGTGTTGGTTCCTTGTCAATTTTGGAAAATCAACAAATAAATAACCTATAAAAAAATGACCTACCAAGGGTAATACCCAAATTTGATCTATTTATAAAAAACGGGGACCCAATGAATCACCCTACCTCTTCTTGAGATAAGGTGTACATTGATCCCCAAATAAATCTTTAGAACCTCATGACCTTCTTCTTGACCACAAAACACCCCTTTTGGAGGTATTTTTCTTGGATTATCTCTATTTTGAGTTGATATGGAATATAATATATTATGTTATCTCTCATAAACAATGTAAAGGTCCCCATATAATCTATGGGTATGTGCCTCTTATTCACCACATACCTAGTCCCAAACATTATCAATCCTCCATTGTCTAAATTTTTATAGAATGGGGGCTATGGGATCAATGATGATGGCAGGACATCCGACCACATGTTTAAAAAAAATATATGTCACTGGCTATCAGAATCTCTCCCCAATGGTACTCCCGTTCCACCCTTCCATGGTTTTCCAAAAATGCCTCAGGTAATGCCATAGAAGTAGAATATGCCTAGCCATCATAGAATACTGACCATAATAGGATTATAATTTAATATTTTTGTTCTTTTTAATCATTATAAATGAATTCTATAGACCTCACAAGTGAGAAAACACCCTTTGATTGAGGTGGTTGGGAGGAAGCATTATCTGAGTTTGATAATGCTCCATATCCCAAAAAGCACTTTTTACTCTCATTAGGATGATTAATTCTCTTGTATTGTGGGGTGTGGCAAAATGGGTTGGAATAGAGTGGGGTGGGGTACTAAAATAAACAATTTTCTCAGAATTCATTCAGTTACATGTGCCTATAGATAAATCATTGTAACTAAAAAAGTCAACAAAACAAAAACTCACTCTATTGAAAAATATCACGATTTATGACATTTCATTAATTTTATAGATATTTTGGGAATAATTATATAATACTATTGTTTGATGTGAAATTTAATAATATATAGAGATACTAGGAGTTCATAAAGTGACTAAAATATTCAATTAGAGATTAAGTTTAAATGTTTATAGAGAATATTATTTCAATGAAACGATTTCAGTAACACATTTGAAACCATATAAAATGACAACTTTTAATTTTGATAAATAGAAAGCGTTGATAAAATGGAAACCTTTATTAGTTCTCGATAAAAGAATTGATACACATAAATATTATAAGTGATATTTTTTTGATAAAGTTGAACCCTTTAGAATCTTTTTTAGCACAGATAAAGGTTGGTCATTATCAAATTTATTCTAAGAACTGATAAATTTTTAGTAGAAAATATTATTAATATATATATATATATAATTATAATATTTATATTCAAAAATAGTCTTTATATATATAAATTAATAAAAAAAAAATTATAAATACTCTATAAATGATATATTATTGTATATTATATAATAATTCATATATATATATATCAAATGTTTTTGAAAAATTGTTTATATAATTAAAATAAATAAATATATTTAAATATTTAAACTTTTTAATAATTTTTCGTAAACAATAAAAAAAATTATTATATTTTCTTTTATCTATATATTTATTATTTTGTAATTATATATAATTATATAAATAAAGTAATTCAACTTAATAAGTCAATGACAAAAATTCACCACATTTAAAAAATCTCGATTTAACAGATTTTATAGGTTGTATAGATATTTTAGAGATAACACTTTCTTATTATGGATTTATATTCAATTTAATAATAGTTTGATAAATTATGAGTTCATAGAGGGAGTAAAGTATACAAATGAATATGAAGTAAAAATGTTTATAAGGAAGATTTGGCCCAAATGGCCTGGTGGCCTTCATTTTTTTATTGATTTTTGATAAAACCCCTTTGAAGGGATGAGGGGGAACCCTTACAAGGCCCGTAGGCTCAGAGAAATCTATAGGGTTACCATTAAATATAAATAGACATACAAAAATCATGAAAATTAGTGGGTGTTTTTGTGGAGTTTTAGTGATATTTTTCCATGAAACTATATTTCATCATTATATCAATTCCATTTTAAGTAATTCTAAATTTTTTTAATAATTATTCAATGAATTATTATACTTTATTTCAATATTAACAAAGAAATTAATAATGAAATATCATATTTCGTGGATGATATTCCATTTTAAGAAAACAACATTTCCACTATTGAAAAGTTTTCTATTGTTATTATTTCAATGAGTATTAGAATATACATTTGATAATTAATTTAAAACAATCATGTTTCAATTTAAAAAAATAATAATCCTCGGTGTTGGAAAAATAATTTTGAAAATTTCATAGATTATCACATCACTTATCTTGTATGATAAGATATTAAAATTTTATTTAATTAAAACCAAGAAATATATTATTTTCATTTCCCCTATATATAATGAAAATAATTATTACAATAAATCACATCAATATTGGAAAAATAAATTATCGTAAAATCATATAATAATTAGATAAAATCTCCCTCAATATATAAACATCTTTCCATGACATCAACAATGTTTTTATTAGGGAATAAATTCAGGATTAAAAAATTAAATTGAGGATTGAGAAAAAATAGAATATATTTGTGATAAAAATGAACCATAACATGTATATATATTATATAATTACACTATATTATCTATTTTTACTCATAATAAATCACACCACTATAACCTATAGGTTTATTGTATTTTAAGTTTGGATACATAAATGAGTTATTCAAAAAATATCGTGTACATGTATTCCATAATTTCATCATAATTGACCCCCTTATAAAAATACTATATGTTAAATAATTATTCACAACCTAGAGAATATATGAGATTAGATTATTAATATGGGGTAATGCATCGGAGATATGGATCCAAAAAAATGAAACACAAAAGTGGGTACAAGATGTGTATGTGAGAACATTGTCAAGGTATATGACCAAAATATAAAGGAATCATACCTAATGGAATACTAATCCTAAAACATAACACGAATCATAACATAAGTAATTTGGCATATCAAATGAAATAATGTATAGGATTTTGGTATATACATAAGAATATAAATTCATATCTTTATCCAGGGATCAATTCTAAGACCATCAACACATACTGTAAAAAATGTCCCATAACATAGTTGATAGTGAAAATATCTCACATCTTATAACATAAAATGTTATTATATATAATATTTATCCAATGAATTTTTGGTATATAGAATTTTGAATTCACCATTAAAAACATGATAAAATCTAAATATGTGTTCCACATGAACAAGAAATCATTCATAAACTCATCATATCATGATAAAACCATGAACATAAAAAGGTTTTTATTAAAATTTCCATATTTCATAAAAATAATCAAACTAGAAAACGAAATTGGTTGTTTCCATTGAATAATATCCCAGTTGAAATATGATAAACCTAATAGGATATTGATATGGAAGAGAAACCATTCGGGAGAATTTAATTTAAAAAATAAAGGATATTTTACTATGTATTTTTATAAATTATAGTTTAAAATGAAATATTATGAATACATGTTTTATTAGGTTAAAGATAAGGATAATAAAAATATTCTAGATCAACATTGACTAAGAAAAAATTAAATGGATGCATTGTAAATAATATAACAAGAAGTGATGGATGAAATTATCTGACAAGAATGAGTAAAATAATAGAGTTAAGAAGATTCATCTTATTATTATTTTACGTAATTCCAATTCAATAGAAGGAAGCCTTATGAAATAATATGAGTTGATATAAGTATATCAATAAAATAATATGAAATATATTTAAATATAAGATAATGTTTCCTAGAAAAAAATAATAGATAAATACTATTCCTCTTAGAAACATAATTTCAGATGAATTATAAACTAATGATAGGGAAAATGGGAATAATAAATGTAAACATAAAAACAATAATCAGTTGAGAAAAAAAATAAATTGGAATTTAGATAGAAAATATGTTCAAATTACCTGATGGAAAATTTTTATAACTTAAATATCAATTTCAATAAGATATTAAAATAGAAACTCTTATGAATTTTTGATTTTTTTTAAAAAAAATTAATGAAAGAGTTAACTTTAGACAGATTTAAAAGTACAATGATGAGATGAAACGAACCATTATGACACATTCCATTGCATTATCCTTGTTCTTATAGTCATCTTGAGACAGTTATAAGGTGTTCTAGTGGATTGGGTGGAGTTATTTCCATTTAACATGTCACCAAGAATTAGTGTTGGGATTGGAGGTGGCCTTGGTGAGATTTCATGGAAGATTTATCCTTTTGTAAAGACCCGACATTAGTTTCCTAAAGATGGTGTATTATTCTAGTTCATTAGAATGATGAAATTAATTTAATATACCAAATTAATGAATATGTTAGTATATTTGGATAACCAGATACATGCATAAGTTCAACAATACAACTTAAAATGAAATAAAATATATAAACCCCTTTGAAAACATCCATAACTCCTAGGTTACCCCTATAGTTCATTCATAATATACATCATCATATCCTGGAAAAAATAAAACACAAGAAATGGGTGAGCTTAGATACTTAGTAAGGGTAATAAAAAAAGTAGAAGATATCATAAAAATAAACATTAGGCATGTTAAATAATAAAAAACAGATACCTTTTAAAGTGAACATGAACAAAATATAGAATTAACAAGATCTGAATAAATAATTCCATATAAATAGTCAAATGAGACATAAATAGGGATATTATACTAGTCCAATAATCAAATGATTTATCAATTACTAATATCTTAATGAGGGAATGTATAATGCCGAATATCTGAATCACACCATCAAAACCTCAACCAAGACATCTTAAAATGAATAAGGCCTTGGGAAAACCATATTTGAAAATGGGAAAGGCCCCAAAAAAATTCCATATCTATTTGTCTCATGAGACCTACCAATTAATAGAGGGACTAAAGAGAGACCCAACCATTACTTACTAATTCCAATGCATTCCTCATATAAATTGGGATAAACATAAACAATATATACATTCTTATTGAAACCAACATATTAAATCTTAATAACATTCCCCTAACATTAATCGAAAATACTAACCATTCAGAGTAACATAATGAATGGTTTTGAGATATCACATCAACATTAAAAATAATCATAAACCATTTAATAAAATATGGTATAGGACATTATAAAATATTAATCCCAATTAAACATAATAATGAATATGTGTGTTGAAATAGATGAAAATACTCTTAAAAATCATCGAGTAATCTTGATATAAATAGTCATTTACTTTGAAAAGAAGAGTTGTTTTGGGAAAATGATTATATAAAACTATAATTGATTTATGTTATTTTTTTTAAATAAAATGAGTGATTTTAGAAAAATAATGGTAACTAAAATCATATTATTGAGTGTACATGAAAATAGGTAAGAATTTGATAAGTTCTCTTGAATCAGGCTTGTATTTGAAGAATATTTTTTGAAAGATCCTGTTAAAAACATGTAAATAACCATAAAATAAAGAAGGATTCTGGTTGGTACACATATATAGAACATTATAACATATGTGTTGATGTGTAAATAAGAATAAATAAGTATTTTATAGAGGTTAGTAGTGAATAAGAGTAAACTGAATGAAAATTGATATTTGGGAAAAAAAGTCTTACCACTTTATAATCAATCAAATCATGTGACCCAAAATTAATAATCATCTAATTATACATTTAATACCATGAAAATTAAGATATTCATGATATTATGCATCAATGGGAATTATAAATACACCATTCACATGTAATTGTAGTCATTAAGGAATATCTCACAAAAATGGAAGTGAAATGAGGAAACCCTTACCTTATGTCCGAATGTGTTCCATTCTTGACCATAAGATCCTGTAATATGGAATTAGACTTATAAAAAACTTAACATAGAACCTATTGGACATTTATTAAATATATTTTAATTTTATTATCTTTATTTATATTCTTTTTTCTAAGTTATATGATTGAATTCTATCATTCTGGAGTGTTCGTTTACTTGGTTTTCACAATCAGTATACTTGTATGTGAGTATGGATGTTCATGTGGAAAGGATATAATTTTCCATAATTGAATTTATGTATTATTTATGAGAATAAATATGTGTAAATGGTTATATATTGCATTTGGTTACATGGTGTGAGGATAAATAATTATATGAAATATTAATGACAATCTCTTAGATTATATTGGCGATATTTTGATTATTACGAGGTAGTTTTATCATATAAATAAATAATATATACATATTGTCACGATCCAGGCTAGGTCGCCATGTGACTCGGTCTGCAACATGGCCCGAAGGGTGTTCCCGATCCCTACAGGTTGGCCCAAGTGCCTGGGTATCAAAATAGAACAACAGAATGATTTACGCAAAAGAAGAGACACAAAAACAACTAACTACTTTAATGGAAAGAAACTGATTTTATACAACCAAATAGACCCTTAACAAATTTCATATTTAATGATATAAAACTGTAACCAACAACCTAAGAGATAGGAAAAAAATGGAAAACTAAAATTCTAAGAATACTACAATGAAATAAAACTAACACATCTATTCGCACCTTTATGGAACTTGAGGAGCCACCTCCTCAAACCACAATCACCTACCTGCACGGGAAAACCATCGACAACCTAGACCACCATCACTAAGAACGATGCCAAAACATATAAAACACAATAAAAAGGTCTACATACACCCAAAGGTGTATTTAGGGTGTGATCCAAGAGCCATGTAGGATGCCATTGGGAGAAAATTCCATGCATAACCATTTAAATGACGAATATATTTTCTAGTAAGATAGAAAAAGGGAAATAAATGCTTAAAAAATATTTAATGAAAACAATTTTTAGTGAAAGGTGATTTAAATGAAAAATAATTTAAAGACAACAACTCAAATTAATGAGAAGAATTAAAAACATGAACACTTTGAAAGAAAATCATATTAATGAAAAATGTTTCAATTAAAAAAGATTAAATTAAAAAAAACAGACACACACTTAATTTTTAAAATAACCAAAGTGTCACACCGATGAGCGTAAAGTAACCATGGAGAACCAAATATGGGAGAGGGCTCATGGGTGTTAGTGATCATGGGTTCCTAGATCTTCGTGTCTTGGTGAAGCGTGTCATAGAAACCATGACCCTCAAGAAACTTGCCTTAGAAACAACAACCCCAAAAAATGTAGATTAGAAACCACGACCCTCAATCGTTCGTATGTTTAGTTAGTGTTGTAATCATCAGTCCTGCAAGAGAAACTCGGTCGAGTCACCTCCAGAACACTCACCCACTAGTCCTAGTTCACCTTCCAAGCTACCCAGGCTCCCATCTTTGTGCTCAAACAAATTTCAAGATCATAATAGGTGTACATCACATAAGAAATCAAAGAAAAACACCACGCATGAAAAAATACCATTTACACCATCAATTATACTTTTAAAATTCAAGATCGTGTAAAATGTCATATTTATGCATAAAATCCCAACAGAGTACTTACACACACCGAACCATAATTTGTACACCCAAATACCATTTTGAAATATTACACACACCCAAACCTTATCCAAACTTGTTTCACACCATTGATATAATTTGGTAAAATCTTTTAAAATATTTATAAGAATATACTAAAGAGTATCACTTGGATTTACACATTAAAACACACTCAAAATCCCCATTTTTAATTAAACACACACCCAAAATCCTTTTAGGACTTAATTTGCATCGCTTACACAATCAATTAAACAACTAGCCATTAAAAAAACAGTTTTACAGTTAGACAACCACAAAAAAATTATTTCACAAATTAAAAGTTTTGCTGCACGACTTTAAACACCAAAATTCACTCAGGACCTCTTTTATGACAAAACACACTTTGATGTCACACCCAAAACACACACTGTAGCTCTTTCACATTCAATCAAACTAAATGCATAATCATGAGAACACTGATAAATAGCTCAATGTAGGTTTCCACAACAAAACACATTAACACCACATAAAATATCTACTAACAAAACAAATACACAACAAAACTCAATCAAAATAACATTCGCAGCATGTAAACTACTTAAAAATTATGTTGAATTAATTTAATTAAAAAACTAATCCATTAGAAAATTTATAAAATAATTTACAGAATATGTCACATGAATTAAAATACTAAAAATTCAATAAAAATTTCTTCTATGAATCGACACAGATTGACACTAAACCAGAACACAGTTTGCATAATTTATAAACTACAAATAAACAGTTCAACATTTATTTCCACATAAAACAGACTTATATCACATATGCATGTCAACTTCAATTAGAAACATTATTCGCATCAAAAAAACTAATAAGATGATATACTAAATTAATTTAAGAGGAAAATTAATTCCTCCAACAAAGGTTAAATGTATAACTACCTACCATTGATGTATAATTTTCAACAAATTGGTTTGAAATTCCAATCACACTATGAACACACCACCCCAAGATCAAATTGAACCCTAAATCAAACAACAGAACCAACTTTATTCAAGATCGAATCCTAAAAACAAGAAAAACCCTAAAAGATAGAAAAAATGGAAAACTAAAACCTTACATGAATGGATAACCACTGGAGTAGGTCCGGTGAGAGGCCAGTGGAGAGAGGGGTACCAGTGGTGGGTCACACCGAAGTTGAGGGAGGAGGATGGAGGTCCGATAGTAGGCCTAGGAGTTTTGTGACAGCGAGTGTCTGGGGGAGGGTGGCATGGCGTGAGGGTAAGGTCGGGTGCAGAGCAGCAGGGTGAGGCTGGTCTGCTGAATAGCGTGTGTGATGGCAGTACCTTCTTGTAAGGGAGGTGCGGAGCACGCAGCTAGTTCAGGGGAGGGGGTTTTGGCACGACGGTATAGGGGAAAAGGGGAGATGGGGTGTGATACACCAAAGAGAAAGAGAGAAAGAAGAAAGGGAAGGAAAAAAATAAGAGAAAGAGAAAAAACTAAGTAAATACCCTTTAAAAATCAACATAAATATAATAATAATAATAATATAAACAAGATTACTGATAATAATAATTACAAAAATTATGTATAAAATATTTTTTTACCATCTCTGTTATTATTAAAAATATTCTTTAAAATTCATTTTTTAATTAATTAATTTATTTATTTCTTATCTTACATCAACCTCATTTTTTTCATTTTACTTCATCTATTTGTTCTGTACACCTTGAAGACCGTGTGGGAAACTTGGTGAGGTTGGGAGGCTTCGACTTTGGTGCGTTGAACACTGCCAAGTTCGAAATTTTTTGATAGGTACTCAAAAATTTTAAGTTGGGATTCAACCCGAACTACCTGACACCCATAAAATTTATAAGATAAACTAATTATAAAAGACAGGTGTGAAAATTCCCCCCATAATAAACATTTCAATCCTTAAAAATCCACACTAAGATTTAACCCGAAAGTAGAAAACGACACCCCCTAAAGGTTTAAAGAATATCCCCACAAGAAATAATGGAAAAGAGGCTTACACATTCTGCTTAGAGAAAGTGACATAAATGAACACCCCAATAAACCAGTTAAAATAAATTCCTGGAAGTGTCACCCCCCCCCAAGAAGCTAGAATAAGTCCAGTTGATTGGTTTAGGAAAGGAACTCTCACACTCAGGGAAACCAACTTCATGATCCAAAACACCTCATGAACTATCAAACGAGAACAAAACCATTTGACTGGAATGAAAAAAACAAGATCAAACCCCATCCAATGAACACTCTTATCACTTACCACAATTCCAACAAGGGAAAACCCGGAGGGGCTACCCAAAACTAGAAAGCTATCATCACCAAAGATGAGACTGGAAAACCCATACGGGGAGGCCCGGGTGGACTCCCTGCCATTATGAAAAATACCAACACCAACTCATTCCAGAGATGTTTGAGAAAGACCTACCATGGGTCTCCCCACTATTATAACTAATGAAATATACAGGAACTTCGAAAAATTTCTTGAGAGTGACCAAATGCCCCACCACAAAGGGTGGGTAGGGAGGTGCCCAACTACCAGGGCGTCAAAACCACATCTGAAGACGAACCAACACCTCCACATCCCTAGATGTTCACCATTCAAATTTGAGACCAAATTAACTAACATAACCCATAAGGACCCCTAAAATATATTACACCCGGTGGGATGCAACCCCTGGGACTTTAAGGTACGAGACGACCATGTCTCCCCGTAGCTATGGGAAACCTCACACACCCCAAATGGGACATTCGGAATAGAACAACTACAAAAATTATTTTGATTTATTTTACTCTTAACATCAATGACAGAAATAAGGTTGGGGTATCATTCACTCCGGGGGTTCCTGACCACATGCCAGCTTCACTCCGAGGACTATGGTTGGAGCCCTGATGTTTGAAGCATTTCTTGCCTCGCAGTCAGGTATTGAAGAATCCTGAATGGAGCTTCTCCTTTTTTGTTCCACATGCAACCACACTGCAACCGAGAAAACACCAACAACCATAGGACACCACAATATCAAACTACTCGCTCGCGGTATATCCAAAAAATAGGGGTTTTGATGGTGCACATGCATCACCTATTCACATTATCCTAGGAACATAATAAAGGGGAATACACACGACAATATCACCCCATTGAACAAAAAAATAATTAGAACTACCCAAGTGGAGGACACACCCCTATGAAAACTGGGATTTCTGAAGGATTCTATGAAATGCACCATTTTACTTCAAAGATAACTCACGATGCAAGACATCCCCAAACATGACCCTTGTGGCTGATGGAAGCACTATAAGCCTTTCAAGACGTCGGTGAGCACCGATAACTTTGAATCGCCTTCAACCATCCTCTTTGAGATTCCTTTCAACGCTTTCAGGGGGAACCATAAGACACCACAATGTCAAACTTCATACCCGATGACTTAGAGAACTCAAAGAGACCAAAACTCTGTTCAAATCCATTCACATCTATCATCCCACTGTGAGAGGATCCACTTAGTTGTAAAAAGGAGAGGTGGGTTCAATTCTATAATTCACGAAGAGAGTCCTTCGATCAACCAGAGGGTCGACAATTGGTGAATTACTCTTGGCCACACGTCAATAGCATGATAACACTTTATGGGGGGAGTATACTAGTCAAGAAAGAAAACTGTGGAGCCAATCATACTGGACCATTGGCCAAGACATACCGCAAGTAAACACTAGACGTACAGGGGGGGACCATTTCAAGGGCTTCCCAAAGCGCCTTTCAAAAGAAACCACTGACCACATGATTTCACACCAAAATACCAAGAAGAATTTAAACTCAAGACTCAAATCTGTCGAAATGGATTCTTGGCTCGGAATGCCTAACATCCAAAATTTCCTAAATAGTAGGAAACACCACATACTCACCGATTACTAAAACATGAAATTATCATTTAAAAAAAACTTTTTGAAAATAAGAAAATCTAGTGGGTTGCATAACCACCAGGGGTGTCCCATGGGCCTCACACATGCATGTTCCCGTTCCACACCGACACCCACCCCATGTCTATCCAGACACTCATCTGCTCGTTCCATTAACAATTTTTGTTTTCGTATACACTCATGCATGTAGTGACGCATGATTGTGCCAAGGATCAAAACTAGACCCTTTTTCTCAAAACCCAAAACATTCAAACCACATGTTTCAAACGTTAAACAGAATTTTCTTTTCAAAGTTCTTAATTCCAAATAATTTCCCAAGACCAATTCATTTTTACATGAAAACTAGATTCCCACAAATTTAAAACAAAGAGACGAAGAACGATTCAAGAGGATACTAGTGTCAGCAGATGACTGGGACATATGGTTGGTGGCCATACGCCAATCACACCACCGGCACAGTGAGTATTCTAGGAAAATGTCCCTGACTCCAAAAGGCTTGCTAGACCCTGCGAGTTCACTGGGACCACTGAACCTAATCCACATTCATTTACCCTAAACAAGATTATTCATAATGACCAACGACTCAATAAAACCACAATTACTCAGGAAACATGAGTCCTTCCATGAGGTGTGCTGGCCAGACACCTTGCTCGTAGATAGAACACTGAGTTCTAACACTGTTAACATGGGTCTACTCGACTCTATCCTGAAGGGACATGACCTAAAAGAGTAAAACTCCCTATGATACCATTTTTTCACAAACCAGGCCAGGTCGTCATCCGTCCCAGTGCCCGACGCAGTCCATGACATAGCCCAAAGGGCGTTCCAAATTCCCATGGGCTGGCACAATTGCCCAGGTATCAAAATAGTACAGGGTAACGATTTTCCTGAAAGAATAGAGATAACAACAAGTAACTAATTTAATGGAAGGAAACTAATTTTATACAACCAAATAACCCTTTAACACATTTCATATTTAAGGATCTACAACTGGAACCAACAACCCAAGAGAGATGACAACAAAGTAAAACTAAAACTCTATGAAGAGTGCAATGAAAGAAGACTAACACATCTATCCACACCTTCATGAAACATGAGGAGCCGCCTCCTCAAACTACCATCACCTACATACATGGGAAAATCATCGACAATCCGAATCACCATTACTAAGCACGATGCATCAACATATGACACACAAAAAAAGGACTACAAACACCCAAAGGTGTATGTATGGTGTGATCCAAGAGCCCTGTAGGATGCCACCGGGAGAAAATTCCACATATAACCATTTAAATGACGAATATATTTTCCAGTAAAATAGATAAAAGGAAATAAATGCTTAAACAGTATTTAATGAAAACAATTTTTAATGACATGTGATTTAAATGAAAACAAATTTAAAGAAAACACCTCATATTATAGGAAAGAATTAAATACTAGAACACTTTTAATGAAAAATAGGATTAAAGAAAATTATTTCAAATAAAATAGATTAAATTAAAACACACACACACACTTACTTTTTAAAATTAGAAAAGTGTCACACCAATGAGCGTAAAGTGACCAAGGAGCACTAAATATGGGAGAGGCCTTGTTGGTGTTAGCTAGCATGGGTCCCTAGATATTCAGGTCTCCGTGAAGCATTGCTTAGAAAACACAGCCCTTAGAAAACGTGGCGTACAAACCATGACACTCAAAAAATGTGGCTTAGAAACCATGACCCTTAGTCATTCATATGTTTAGTTAGTGTTTCAATTGTTTGTCCCAGTAGTGAAACCGGGTCGAGTCACCTCCAGAACACTAGCCCACTAGTCCATGTTCACCTTCCTAGATACCCAGGCTTCCCGATTTTTTCTCAAACAAATTTCAAGATCATAATAGATGGAAATCACATAAAAAATCCAAGAAAAACACCATGCATGAAAAGATACCATTTACACCATCAATTCTACTTTCAAAATTCATGATCATGTCGAATGTCAGATTTGTGCATAAAATCCAAACAGAGTACTTACACACATAGAACCATCATTTTTACTACCAAATAACATTTTTGAAATATTATGAACACCCAAACCATATCCAAACAAGGTACAAACCATTGATATAATTTGTTAAACCATTTGAAAATTTTCATCAGACTATCCTAAAGAGTATAACTAGGATTCACACATGAAAACACACTCCAAATCTCCATTTTTAATCAAACACACACCCAAAATACTTTTACGACATACTCTCCATATTTTACACCATGAATTAAACCACGTGAAATAAAAAAATAGTTTTACACCTAGACAACCACCAATAATATTTATTGAAAAAAATCAAAGATGTTTCACCCGACTTTAAACAACAAAATGCACTCATGACCTCTATTATGAAAAAACACACTACAATGTCAAACCCAAAATACACACTGCATCTCTTTAACATTCAAACAAACTAAATGCACAATATTGAGAACACTGATAAATATATTAATGTAGGTTTTCACATCAAAACACATTAACATCGCATAAATACTCTACTATCAAACCAAATGCACAACAAAACTCAGTCTAAATCTCTTTTGTAGCATGAAAACTACATAACAATTATGCTGAATTAATTAAATTAACAAAAAAATCCCCCAGGAAATTTATTAAAAAAATTTCATAATATGTCGCATGAATCAAAATATGAAAAATGCAATAAAAAAATTTATCTATGACTTGATGCAGATTGACAATAAACCAGAACATAGTTTGTATTACTTAGAAACTACAAATAAATAGTTCAACATTAATTTCCACATAAAACACACCTATATCACATATGCATGTCAAATAAAATTAAAAACAATATTCTCAACAAAAAAACTTATTAGATGATAATCTAAATAAATTTAAGAGGAAAAATTAATTCATCAAAAATTGGTTAAATGTGAAACCACCTAACTTTGATGTCAAATTTTCAACAAATTGATATGAAACTCCAGTCGCACTACGAATGTACCACCCGAAGATCAAATTGAACCTTAAATTAAACAAATAAACTAGAAGTATTCAATATAGAACCCTAAAAACAAGAACAACCCTAAAAGCTGAAAAAAGGAGAACTGAAACCCTACATGAATAGATAACCCCCAGAGTTGGTCGCGTGAGGGGCCCGTGGAGAGCGGGTACCAGAGGTGGGTCACAATAGAGGAGAGGGTTGATTTCTGTAGTCCAATGGCTGGATGGGGAGTATGGAGGGAATTATTTTCTAGTGGTGGGTGTCACTACGCGAGTGGAAAGCTAGACGAGGAGCTACGGGGCACGGCTGGTTCGACGAGTAGGGTTCGTGACAGCGGTACCTTGCCGGAAGGGAGGTGTGGAGCGCACATCTAGGTCAGGGGATAGGGGAAAAAGGGGATATGGGGTGTGATAGACCAAATATAATGAGATTAAGAATAAAGAGAAAAAATGAAAAAATTAAGAGAAAGGGAAAAAAATTAAAGAAAGACCCTTAAAAAATCAACACAAATATATTAATAATAATAATATAAACAATAATAATGATGATAATAATAATAAGAATTATTTATAAAATAATTTTTTTTACCATCTATATTACTATTAAAAATATTCTTTAAACATCGTTTATTTATTTATTTGTTTGTTAGTTAGTTTATTTAGTTCTTATCTTACTTTAACCTCATTTATTTAATTTTACTACATCTATTTGTTTGGAACCCGGGGCAGACCGTGCGGGGAATCAGGCAAGGTCGTGCAGCATCAACTACGGTGCACTAAATGCTTCTAAGGCCAAATGTCCATTTTTTTAAATAGGAACTTCAAAAATGTATGTTGGGCTTCAACCCGAACTACCTAATGCCCACAAAATTAACAAAATAAACAGATTATAAATGACAGATGTGACACATATACTGATTTATGAATATTAAATAGGTTATAAATCATAAATAATAGTATTTTGAACCATAATAATGGTTTCATGACCAGTATTGAAGGATAAATTGAAGAACTGAACTTCGACATCCATAAAGGTTGTAAATTGGAACCTCACGAACAAGGATTTTGTTTATAAAATAAAAGAGGGAGAGTAATGATATTGATAATGATTATTAAATTAATATTATATAATTTTAGTATATATATGATAGTCAAGTTATCAAGATCAATTGGATATAGACGGTGAGTAGAGCATACCAAAATAACAGAACATGAAATGAAATTAAAAGAAAGAGGATGTGGATTTACCTCTAGAATACACCTCCTTGAGAATCTCTTTAAGGGAAGGGGTTTTGGTCTATGGGAAAGATAATGTTCTCTTAGAAGGGGGGTTGGACTAGGGAAGTTTATTTGGGTATACTTTTGATGAGATTCGAGGATTAGAGGAGTGAAGAGAAGAGGGAGCGAGGGGTGGTCTTTATAGTTGAAGAGAGGAGTGATTTTTAAATATCTTATTCATTATTTTATTATTTTTCTCAAGAAATTAAAGTGTTGATTATTGTTACCAAAAACAATATTATGTGCATGTGTCTTCATACTATGTGTGCTTACATCATACTTACATCACCTATGACTCAATAAATCATGTATTTTGCATTTATCGTAAATTACCGTATATTAATATTCACAAAAAATTAAACTATTTTAGAAAAATACAAAAATTCAACCAAATAATTTTTCTACATGTAGAATTAAAAATATGAACCCCATTTTATCTAAATAACTTTCTAAATATTTGAAATTTAATTTTTTTATAAAATCATCATTTACTCGAAAAATACAGTTTTCAAAAATAAAACTGATTTTATAATACCCTAAAAAATTGACTATGGTCTAATTAAATAATATTATAATCATAGGTAAAAAAAATATTTATTTATGATTTTTTTTAAAATGAATTTTATTTTAAACTAATTTAATAATTTAAAATTGTAATTAAATTTTAATTTCTCAAAAATACACCAACAACAAATTATTAATTTATAAAATATTATATTTAATTTATAAGGTGCCAAAATTATATTTAAACATTCTTGGGTGAGGTTACTACTAATAAGGAAAATATAACTATTTATAATGGTAAATTACTATTCATATGGGTCATGTTTCTATTCTCCAAAAAATGTAATGTGATCCTATTAGACTCTAAATATCTTAATGAACACAACTGTGTATTTGAATTTTTTTAAATTCAAATAATAGAAGTGACAAAATTATGTTTATTATCTAGGATATATCAATTTTTTTATTGTGACTAGGTGTTTCATGAATTAAATGTTAAAATTATTTTTAAATTATTGGGGTTTTATGTTCTCCCCTTAATACAAAAATTTCTTCCTCAAAATTACCAAAATGTTACCTTATAAAAATATTTCGGTAGTTCTTCCACATAATCTCCTCAGGATCTCATGTCGCTTCTTAAATTTTATGATTTTTACAACGTACCTTTATCAATCGAGTCATCCAATTCCTCCACACATATTCTTTAGCTTTTAGAATCCGAATAGCCTCTTCACATTGTGATAAGTTAGGTTATAATTCTATACCTTCAAAAGTGAGGACATGTGTTGTGTCTGGATTGTAATTTATCAATAATGAGACATGGAACCCATTTTTTACCTTAGAAAGGTTAGGTGATATTTCCAAATGATAATCCATAGCTCCAATTATCTCCATAAATTCAAAAGGTCCAATGTACCTAGGTCTTAGATTCACTTTCTCCCCAAAATCTTATAATATCCTTCCATGGATATACATTCAATAAAATGTGATCTCCCACTTGAAATTAAAAATTATTCCTTAGATTATCAGCATAACTATTATTAATTATTCGAGATGATTTGATATGTGTTTGAATATCCATTACCATCACTATTTTATCCTCTATAATATCTAGGACTAGAAGTTTCATGTCACCAACTTCATCCCAAAAATTTTGGTGTATGACATCTCTTTCCATACAATGCCTCATATAGTGCCATTTGAATGCTATAATGGAAACTATTATTGTAGGAAAACTGCATCAAAGGTAAATACTGATCCCACATACATTGAAAATAAAATTAGTATGATCTCAGCATGTACACTATAGTTTGGGTCATCCTTTCTCATTTCCCATTAGTTTGAGGGTGATAATAAGTACTCAAACAAATATCAATATCCAAAGCATTCTGAAGAGCTTTCCAGAATACAGATGTAAATCGAGGATTGTGATCTGACACTATTGAAAGTGGTTCTCCATTAAGTCTTACAACTTCATTTATATAGAGTCATGCAATGTGCTCCAGTGGAAAACCCCCCTTATAGCATGGACATGTGGAGATTTTGTATGTCGATCAATAATTACCCATATTGCATCACTCCTTGAAGTTTTGGGTAATCCAGTAACAAAATACTACTAGATATAATCAAATTTATTTGTAGTAATAGGTATGGGTTGCATGAATCTTCTATGTTTTGTACTTTCAGCCATCACATGTTGATAGACTATACATCTTTACACATAATTAACAATTTCCCTCTTCATGTTATCCTGCCAGAAATGTTCCTTCAAATCACTATACATCTTAGTGCTACCAGGATTTATAGTGAAATTAGAACTATGGTAATCATCCAATAAATCCCTTTTTTTATTGAGTATAGATGAAATACAATTCCTCTACCAAAAATTTATAATTCCATCTTTATATATGAAGTCTGGAAACATCCCATCATTCATAGCATTAATTTTCTTTTGAAGATTCAAGTCATTCGACTATGAACATTTAATTATTTAAAATAAAGATGGTTGGGAAACCATGTGAAAAATTAATGATGTTTCAACTTATTTAATGGTTCCCAAATCCATCTTTACTAGATCCATGAATACATGATCCCTTTCAATTCCCATTCTTTTAGAACTCCATGATCTGTACTGATTAATGCATCTTCCACCTTATTTTCGTTTCCTATTTGGCAGTGTATGGAACAATCATAATCCTTGAGTAGTTAAAGCCATATCCACTACCTCATGTTGAGTTATTTATATGAGAATATATATTTCAAGATTTTATGATCCTTATAAATCTCACATCTTTCTCCATAGAGATTATGTCTCCAACCACCAGAGTGAAGATTACAGCCGCTAACTCAAGATCATCAGTTGGATAGATCTATTCATGAATTTTTAAACACCTTGATGGATAGGAATAGCACTATGATTCTGAATAAGGTAACAACCAAGTCCATTATTTTATGTATAAGTATAGATCACATATCAATAAATACATGATGGTTGAGTCATGATTGGATAATTCACTAATATCCACATTAATTCATCAACACATTCTTCACATTATTTTTTCAAAAAAATAATAACCCATTTATGATTAATCTTGTTTAACTGGTTGTCTAATCAAGACAATTTCTGAATGAAATTCCAATAATAACATACTAAACAAATAAAACTATGTACCTTATTTTTGTTCATTTGTGTATGCCACTTCTGAACATCCTTTTTCTTCACAGTATCAATGTATATTTTATCCATAGAGACAATATGTCCAATAAAATAAAATGATTGAAGACAAAATTCACAATAGTTAAACTTCCCATATAATTTTTTTCTTCTAAGAGTATTTAGAATAATTCTCTAGTGATTTTGATAATCTTTATAGTATTTAAGGTATACCAATATATTATTAGAAAATACCACAACAATGTTATTAAGATATTCCTTGAAAATACTATTCATTAGATCCATGAAATTAGAAGGTACATTAGTCAGTCCAAAAGGCATTACTGTAAACTCATAATTTTCATACCTGGTTTAAAAAGTTGTATTAAAAATATCTTCCATATTCACACAAAACAGATGATATCTAGACAAAATTTCAATCTTCCAAAAATATTAGGCTCTTCGATGTTGATCAGAAAAATCATCAATGTGAGGTATGAGATACTGGTTCTTTATTATAATTTCATTTATCTTCCTATAATCAATGCACAACCTAATAGGTCCATCTTTCTTCTTAATGAAAAGAATGGGGGATCCCAATGGAGAACCAATAAGGGCAATAAATATTTATCACTCAATTCCTCAAGTTTTTTCATTAGTTCTACTAATTCTAAAATTTCCATTCTATAATGAGTCATTAATATAGGTTGTAAATGAGGAATTAAATCAATAGTGAACTCGACTTTCTGTTCTAGATGATTTCTTGGAAAATAATTTAAAAACAATCAATATATTCTTTCACAGTAGGTACATCCTTAATTGGAATAAATATTTCCTCCACATTTGTGTTTTGAATTGATGACCACCACTAATCCACATATCTTGACAGATGATAAACCACTATAAAAAACTTCCTTCTTTCGTTACATCAAAAATGAAGAAATATTTTATTTAAACAATTTATCCACTGCTCCACTATGAATGACTTATTAGTCCCATTGAATAATGGAGGATATTGTCACATAATGTTTTCTAACATTTCTCCTCCACATTGTGGATCAGGATGACCCATTGGGGTAAGGATACTGTTCAAAACCTGAGTCAGTTGTCCCAGTATAATTATATGTTTCTCAACACCAGACATAGCTCCAGAACCAATATCATTTTCTTTCTTAGGAGGGAAATCCCTACATGGGATACGTGCTTTGATACAGCTTTCATTACTTCTACTAGGTTCCATTTTTATATAATGGCACACAATAGATTAGGTTATGAATCATGATGTACAGTCAAAACATTCAAAATACTTATAAAAATTTAAATATTATGTATATCAAATCTCACAAATATAATCATCATTTCGTTGAGTGAAAAAATTTACTTTTAAATATTTCATAATGACTTGTAAAGAGAATGTGAATTGTCCTATGAATATCCACTGGGAGTGTGAAACTAGGTGCGCAGTAAGGCATGTTGTCATGTACAAGGTTAACTCCGGAAAAGCAAAAAAACACCTTGTTGGAGTTGTTACTCCTAGGTACATCGATGAAAGAACCACGTCAACTTGTAGTATTAATACATGGATGTATTTGAAAGGAAGATCTACATAATCTCTTCCTTATGAAAATTCTAGGGTGTTCTTGTATGTTATTCCTCTAATCCTATAATAGGGTTTTGTTCCCTAATCTACATTTTCTAAATATAGTTTCCATGTTTTCTATTGAACTTCCTATGATACCAACTATAAAGTCCTGACCCTAGTTTCCTAGATTTGGTGCCTTATTTCAGTACATTAGCATGATTACAAGAAAGTCATATCCTGAAGAAATGGACAATTTAGTAGTTTTGGAAGAACAGATACATACATAAATTCAAAATTACAATTTGAAATGAAATACAATATAGAAATCCATTTGAGAACATCTATAACTCCTTGGTCACCTCTACCGTTTATTCATATAATACTTCTTCATATCTTTGAAAAAAACATAATAAAGGAGTTAGCTCAGATTATCAGAAAGGGTAAGCAATAAAGCAAAAGATATCATAAACCAAAACATTAGTCATGGTAAATAACTAAAAACACATTCCTTTTAAAAATAAAATTTAACATAATATGGTAGGAATATGGGATGAATAAAAAATGCCATATAAATAGTAAAATGAAATATCACCATGGATATTCTACTGGTAGAATAATTAAATGAGTTATCAATTAATATTATTATAATAAAAGAAACCATAAATATAAACATCTGAATCACACCATCAAGGCCTCATCCAAGTAATTGTAAAATTTTTAAGGCCTCATCCAAAACTATATCCTCAAATGGGGAAGGCCTCAACCAAGTCACTTATTGTTTGTCTCATGAGACCTACCAATGCATCAAGGGGATATAGAGATCCCACCCATAATTTAATAAGTCCAATGAATTTCTAATATTAATAGGGATAAATATAAAAAACATCTACAGTCATATTTAAACCAATATATGAAATGTAAATAAGATTCCCAAACATTTATCATAAACACTATCCATTCAAAGTAATATGGTAAATGTTTTTAAGATTGAACATACACATTCAATATAATCCTAACCCATTCAAAAAAATATGGTAGATGATATCATAAAATGTTAATCCCAGTTAAACATAATAATAAACAAGTGTGTGGAAATAGATGAAAATACTTTTATAAAATCATTGAGTAATTCTTGAGATTAATACTATTTTACATTGAAAAGAAGTGTTCTTTTATAAGAATATATTTATAAAACCCTAAGTGAGTTAATGTTTTTATTTTATAATATTTTTTTTATTTTATAAAAATAAGGGTGGATAAAAGTAGAATATGTAGTATACTTGAATGTAGTTAATAATTTGAGAAGTTCCCTTGAACCGGGATTGAATTTCGGGAAGAATTTTTAAAATATCTTTTTCAAACATGGAACTAAAATAAAATAAAGAAGTATTATGGTTGGTACACAAATATATATCATTAAAATATGATTTATGAGTAGTAAATAATAAAAAATAATTATTTAATTTATGTAAGTAGAGAAAAGGTGAAACCTACATGAAAATGGGGGTTTGGGTAGAAAACACTTACCGCTTTGTAATCAGTCAAATCATCAGCCCCCAAACTAATAATCATAAAATGATACATTGAATAATATGAAAATATATATATTCATGATATTATACATCTATGGTTTGTATAAATACAAAATACACAAGTAATAGTTCTGAGTAAGAAATATCTCACTAAAATGGAAGTGAGATGAGGAAACCCATACCTAATTTGCGAATGTGTTCCGCTCTAGTCCATAAAGTCCTGGAATATGAAATTAAATATATTAATAACATAATTAAAAACCTATTTGATATGTTTAAATTTATCATAATTTTACTATTATCAATTATTTCCTTATTTATAAGTTATAAGATTGAATTCTTTTGTTCAAGAGTGTCCGTTTACTTGGTTTTCATGATCAGTATACTTATTTATGAGCATGAATGTTCATGTTGAAAGGATATTGTTTTAGGGAAATGAATTTATGTATTATTATGTATAATAAATAATTTTAAATTTTTATATATATCATTTTGTTACATGGTATGAGGATGAATCATTAGATGAAATATTAATGACATTCAATGAGATTATGTTGGTGGTATTTAAATTATTACAAACTAGTTTTGTCGTATGAATTAATAATTTGTACATATACTAGTTATTGAATATTAAATAGGTTATAATAAATATATTAAATTATTTTTCAAACAATTTTTTTTCATTACCTATATTTGTGGATAAATTAAGGATTAAAACATCTTCTTCCATGAATGTTGGAAATTGGCACCCACAGACGATGATTTCATTTAAAAAATAAAAGAAAGAAATATAATAGATTTATAATGGTTTTTAAATTAATAGGATATAATTCATGTATATAGATGATACTATAGTTATAAATATCAATTAGATAGAGGAGCTAAGTCAATGATAACAAAATTGAGGAACTTAAACTGAAGTTAAAAAAAGAGGATGTTGATTTACCTCTTGAATACACCACCTTTAGAATATCCTTAAGGGAAGGGGTTTTGGTCCTTTTGCAAGACCAAGAGATCATGGAAACGAGGAGGGACTAGGGAAGGGTATTTTTTAAGAACTTTGAGTCGTATCATGTGTCAGAGGAGTGAAAATAATAGGGAGTGACATGTGTTTTTTATAGTGGAGGAGAGAATTAGTTTCGTATATTTTGAAGGAGGAGCGGATTAGATCTCGTTGAGGTCTCCTTTCCCCGACGGTGATGACCTAGGGTTGATGCCTGTGGCTCTGGCCCCCTCCTCCCCGGTAGGGGGAGGGGGGGTAAATCCTCCCTCCCTCTTTGTCATCTGAGGCTCTCCCTTTCATCCATTTCACGAATCTGGCATTCCTTTCTCCTTTCCCATCGATTTCATTGTGCCCTAAGGTCCCCGATTTCAATCTTGGCTCACCTCAGCTTGTGATATCAGTGAAGGAGTTCAATGAGGCCTCGGAACTTCTTTGGATGACACTCATATCCCGTTTCAGGGGTCTTCATCCCTTTTTCAATGATTTCGACTGCTTCATTTTTGATTCATTGGATCTGCAAGAATGCGCAGTTTCCTTCTCCTTCGATGGTCGTTCGATCTCAAAATGAACCGTGATGCTTCCTCAACTGCGGATTGGGTAAGCTTCCCTGATCTTCCTCTCCCTTTTCAGAACCCCTCAATTTTACAAATGCTGGGAAATTTTGTTGGTAGATACTTGTGTTCGGATAGCCGGACAATGGTGGTTTGTCACCCGATCTCCCCCCGTGTCTACGTCGAAGCTGATGTTTCTAAGGACACCACTGAGTGGTTGTGGCTGTCGGTTGGAGAGGAGTTCTAGTGGAAACAATGAGTGGTGTATGATTTGTGGCCTGCGTTCTGCAGGGGGTGCCTCCATTTTGGTCATCTGGCCTCTGCTTGTCGTCGTGGGAAAACTGATGTGCCCCATGGAGTTGAGGGGAACGCGGTGCATGTTGTTCCTGAAATGATTCAGATGGTGCGGGTTTGTGATGGCCTGGTTGAGCAAGTGGAGCTACTCGGTGTTTCTCAAGCGGTGCTGGCTCCTGCCAACCCAGGTGTGGAGGTCAGTGCAAAGGATCAGCAGCAGCTTTCCTTGGGTCCTCCAGTGGCTGTGAAAGGGGTGAAGCCAGAGGTGGCTGAGCCATAGGTTTTGGAGGTTATTTCTCAGTTAAAGCAGGACTTGGGAGTACAAGAGGTAGCTAAGGTTGATCCCTTAGCTGTGACTTTGGATGAGAAGGAGGTTCAAAGACCCGGTGGATCTCATGGTCGGGGCTAGTAGGTTTGGAACATGCAGCCTCAGTTCATGGGACGAGGTTACGAACAGGATGCAGGAACGGATTTGATGCGGGGAAAATCCTTCCTGCTGGCTGCAACAGATTCTCAAAGTGGATAGGAAAGGATGATCGATGGGAATGTCTTGGGTTCCTTAGATCCAAACACCATTGGAACCAATTCTGGAATATTGAGGCAGGCTGGGGAGGGGGGGAAGATCTCTGGATTGGGGAAGAAAACATGTAAGGAGTCTTTGAGTATGCAGATGGATCCCACTGATGTAGCGGCAATAGAGATGGGTAACCTCTTTGAAGGTCTTGAGGTTTATGATCCTCCTTTATCTAATGAGGAGGAGTCGCCAGATGATGATAGTTATAGTCATCTCTCAATGGACAGCATGGACCGAATCAAAGGGAAAGGACCCTATAGTCCTAGACGGAAGAAAGGGGAAAAAGGCATGCACGACCCGGGGAAATGCATTGTGGTTCATGGGAAAAAATCAAAGGGGTGCAAGGACAAAACATACTTTCCAAAACCAATGGAGACTCGGTCGGCCAAAAACGACAGAAAAAAGGAAGGTAAAGATGCACAGAAGGGGGAAGGTGAGGCATCGAACAGAAAAACAAGAGACATGGAAGATGAAGTTGGGGAGTGCTTGAAACTTATCCTGTACTCCAAGGAAGAAATGGTAGAAACAAGTCTTCATCCCAATGTCTCCGAATAAGAGACTCAAAGGATTTATGAATGTCGGCTAAAAGTTGAAGCTAACGAGGAGCAAGAAATTTGGATTGATAAACAAGACCGCATACTAGCCAGGGGATATAATCAGAGTAAAATCAACATAGATGTGTTTATTCATACAAGGGAAAGGATGATCACTCACCTTGAAGAGCTACTCAGAAAGGATCCAGAAACCCAGGTTAGCACACTGCACTAGGAGCTTTATCGAGTAGCTGAGTCAAGTAATCTTAGCCTGGTTTTTAATCATTTTGTTATTTCCTTCAGTACCTAGTTCTTTCCTTTTGTAGAACAATGGTTTACCATTTTCCCTTAAAATGGCTTTGCTTTAATAAAAAATTAATTTGGATTTGGATAGTGGAGGAGAGAAGTGATTTTTGAATATCTTATTCATTAATTTATTATTCTTCTCAAGACAGGAAATATTGTTGATTATTGTGAGAAAAAATAGTAGTAAGTTCAATGAGTTCAGACCAAGGGTGCTTACATCATCCTTACAACACCTATGACACAGTAAATCATGTATTTAGCATTTATCATAAATTACCATATTTGACTATTCAGCAAAAATTCATGTATTTTAAAAAAAATCCAAAACATACAACCCAACAATTTTTTAATGTGTAAAATTTAAATATGGGATCCATTTTATCAAAATAATTGTAAAAATATGTGAAATTTAATTTTTAAATAAAATCATCATTTACTCAAAAAATACAGTTTTTATATAAAAAAGGATTTTATAATACTCTGAAAAATTAACTAAGGTCTTAATATATAATCCAATAATCAGAGGGAAGAAAACATATTTAGGAACAAATTATATGAAATTGACTTTTATTTTAAAACAATTTACTAATTTGAAATTGTAATTAAATATTTATTACTCTTAAAATACCAACACATAATTAATAATCAATAATATATTCTATATAATGTACAAAGAACCTAAATTTTTTATAGTTACATTAGAAAAGTTAATATTTATAGTGATCATATTACTATTGAAAAGGGTACATTACTATTTATAAGAGTCATGTTACTATTCATAAAAAAAGTAAGTTGATCCTATTAGACTCTAAATATCTTACTGAACACAACCATGTATATTAGTTATTCAAAATTAAAATAAATTAAGTGAAAAAATTATATTTATTGGCTAGGTTATAAAAATGCATTGTTTTTTAGAGACTCAATGTTTCATATATTAAATATTAAATGTATTTGTAAATTATTAGGGTGTTAGACCTTCTCAGTTGTATTTTTTGGGGCTCTGATGATTTGAGCTAGCTGCGTTGTGTTAGGGCACAACATTGGGAGTAAAACTATAAAGGGGGTCATTCGAGTAGGTGTTTTCGCTGGGTGGGTAAAATATATGAAATGGGGACCCCTAAAAAAGTTCTGGTGTTGGGTTTTTTGGCTGGATCATCTCACTATGGAAGATGAACTTGAATCGGTTTGTGTGGAGCACATCAGGTTCTTTACCTTTCTTATGTCTTAATTCGATAGTCTTTTCCCATCCTTGCACATCCTCTGGCCATAGTGGCTGAGAGGATTCTATATAGAATAATTTTGATAACCCCCCATTATTATACAAATACCCTTTATGGATTCTTTAGGATGTTATATTCGTCATGGATCTCTCAATTTTACTGTGGGGTGGGGGTTGTTTGGGGGGATTCAGCTATACACATTTACCAAAATTAATTTTCCCAACGACTGAGTCAAATTATAGAATCCATAATCTAAATTAGGTTCTTATTAATCAAGGATAATTTTAAGGTGTGGGATAGTGATGTGTGGACAAGAATAATGTTGTAGGTTCCCCTTCAGTCTAACTTTTTTTCTTTTTTAATTGAAAAGAATTTCATTTCAAAATTACTTTCATGCCCTCATCTAAACCATTTATAGATATATTTATATTTAACTATATATATCATCATTATATAATGTAAAATATTTTGAAATATAGTTTAAAAATATTTAAACCATTTTTTATATTAACTGTTGTCAATTAATTTTATAAATATTTATGTTTATCTATTAACTTTTCATAATATAATTACAATTGTAAATATATTTTGACCATAATAATAAAATTAATTTATTTTTTAGTTTTTAACTAGTTTGGTTGAGAACTCATTACATGACCCAATGAACCAATGTTTTAAAAGTACAATACATAGTTTGAAGACTTTACACTACATCAGTGTTATGTAAGGGTAAACTAAAGATATGTAACAGTAAAAAAACTTGTACAAATTATGCAAGAATAAACATTTAAAGAGTAAAAAATGTAATGTAATGGGTTGATAATGTTATGTAAGGGTAAACCAAAGTAATTTATTTGTAAATGAAATTTAATTATCGTTAAACTAATGTTATGTAATGGTATTATAAAGATAATAAATGGTTAAAAATGACATGTAAGGGTAAGAATAAAGTTAAGTAAGGCTAAAAAAAGTTAAGTAATGGTATATTAAAGTTATTTAAGGGTAAATATAAGTTAATTAAGGGTAAAAAAATATATGTATGGGTAAAATAATGTTATGTAATTGTAAAAATATGTTTTTATGGGTAAAACAATGGTATGTAAGTGTAAAATAAAGTCACGTATGTTTATTTATAAGTTATGTATGTGTATAAAAACATTATCTAAGGGTAAAATAAAACATCTATAGGTTATATAAGTGTAAACTAAAGTTATGTAATGATAAAATAAAGATATGTAAGGGTAATATAACGTTATTAAAAGATAGAAAATGTTATGTAAGGGTACAATAAAGTAAATTAAGGGTAAAAAAGTTATATTTGGGTAAACTAGAGTTATTTATGGGTAAACAATGTCTATAAATGGTAAAACTAAAGTTAAGTATGGTTAAAACAAAGTTAAGTAAAGGTAATAAAAATTCATGTGGGGGTAATGTTTTTAAAAAATGGTAAAAAAAAGTTAATTATGTCTAAACATATTTTTAAATAAAGGTAAAATGAAGTTATGTAAGGGTAAAATTATTTTATTTAAATATAAACTAAAATAAAGTAAGGAGAAACTAAACTAAAGGAATGATAAATATTTTATGTAAGAGTAAACTAAAGTAAATTAAGGGTAAGGGAAAGGTAAGTAATTGTAAACATATATTATGTAAGTGTCAAACAAATTTAGATAAGGGTCAAACTAAATTTAAGTAATGGTAAAATAAAGTTAGGAAATGGTAAAAAAAGTTAAATAATTGTAAACTAAAATTATGTAAGGGTAAATAAAATTTAAGTAAGGGTAAAAATAATTCTAGGTAAGAGTTAACAAAAAAGGCAAACTAATGTTAAGTAAGGGTAAGCTAATATTAAGTAAAGGTAAAACCAAGTTAATAACACAGTTATAAATATTAAAATTAATCTGAAATTTTTTTTAAGTATATATTAAACAATATAGTAATATTTGTATATTAGTATTTATATTTTATTGTTTTAAATCTACATTATATGAAAAGGGTATTAATGATTATATGTTAATATAAATATATACTGTATATTTTCATATGTAAATATAGAAAATTGAATGTGCATTTATATACATGCATGTATGTTTATTATGTATATACTTATACATACATATATATATGTATGTATGTATATATTAGGAAACACACACACACATGCACACATTTTACATATAAATTTATATAAGCATACTCATACATGATTTCATACATATATTTAAATATAAGTACACACCTCCATTTTATATAAATCAATATTAATTAAATATAATTACATATTAATATAATATTATTCCAAATATAAATATATAAATTCTGTTTAATTATAAGTATAAACATTGACACATAGATACACATACATAAGTATACAAACACATATACACATTAATGTGTGATTTTTTATATACACTATATACAGTTGTTAATGTATAATCATTAATAATATATATATATATATATATATTAATACATAATCTATATAAAATTTAAAAATATAAAAAATACATTATTAATTCATTACACATTATCACACACTCACATACATGCACAAACTATGATTATGTATATAACAATGTAGACACATAAATATATATAAACAGTGTAAAAAATCAAATAATTCAAATATATAAAAATATACAATATTTATTTATTAATATGAATTTCATTATACAAATCTCATATGGGTGAGTCACAGAAAAATTCTCATATGAAAAATCTCATATGGGAGATTCACATGAAAAGCACCAATAGTAAATCTTATTTGTATGATTCCCAAGAAAAATATCGAAAGGGAGATTCAGTAGAAAAATATCGTATAGGATATTCATAAGACAAATATCATATGGGAGAATCACAAGACAAATCTCATCTGTAAAATCTCATAATGGAGACTCAGAAGTCAAATATCCTATAGGAAATCACATAATCTCATATGGTAAATTTCTAATGAAATTATTCTATTAGGGATTTTCATTGTAAGTATATATGTGTATCTATAACATTGTATATATGTGTATGTGTTTGTGTGAACATGTTACTTAAAATTGTACCTAATGTTATATATGTATATTCTTATAAAATTGTATTAATATTTAATTTCTTTTATTAATATATATATTTGTATGTGTGTATGTTCATATATTTATATATATATGAAAACATATATGTATAAAAACTCTAGATAAAATCATGTATGTTTAAACATCACATACATATATCAATATATATAGGTATATTCTTTACATACATATATGTATGTATGTAACACTCATTCCATTCATAATTTTATACACACATAGATATATATTATATTGTTATATTGTACTATAGTAAATATAGTATACATTAAGGTTATACTTAATAAAATATACATAAAATATTATTTTGAGTATTTATAAGAATAAAAAAATGAATACAATAGCTCATTTTTTTAATTATATATATACAAATACATATTTTGTGTGGTTATATTGATATATAAATAGTATTATGCATATAAATGTTAAATTTCATAAAACATTCATAAAATATTCATAAAATATTTTGCATGTATGTATTTATATATATATATATAATTTAAACACATTTATTTATATGTTTATATATATATGTGTATATAGTATGTAGTTATATTGATAAAAAATATATACTGTAATTTTAAACTACAATATTTGGAATTTTATTTTGGGTTGTAAATTTAAATTGTGTGCACGAACTTATATAAAAATACATTATATATATATATTCATTATTTTTTACATATATGTGTGTGAAAAATGAAACTTTAAATACATTTATCTATATATAGTTATAAAATACATAATTAGTATAAAATGTTTTAAAAAATACAATGTAAATTTATGCAGTAAAATTAATGTTGTATATGTAATTATAAATATGTTTACACCCACACATTTTTATGTGACCTATGTTTTTAATTATGTATAGTTATATTAATCAATACTTATAAATAATTATATTAGTAAATAATTATATATATTCATAGACAGATGCATGAAAATTCATATAGTAGTATGTAGATATATATAGTAATATTTGTAAATAATTATAGTAATATATATTTGTGTAATCATACTAGAATATGTGTATGTATATATGTACTTTTATAAATTCTCTCTCTCACACACACACAAGAATACTTGTATATTTTATTTATTGGTGTCTTTTTCAAAAACAAATAGAAAATAAGAGTTTAAAAACAATATAGTATAAATTTGCACTATAATTATATACATATATATAAAAAAATTAAGTTAAAAATAATATATGATTTATGGTTCTAGATTTATTCTTATCAACATAATGATTGCAATGGTATTTATAGATTGAATTTTCAGTATCATTTGAAAAAAAAATATTAGATCAATATTTATAATAGGGAAAAATATTACATGAAAAAGAGAGAGTATCAATTGTTTTTTATTGTTGGTGTGTGGGTTGTGATGTAAACATTAGTATGATAATGTAATTATAAATTTATTTGAGAAAATTAATGACTATTGGGATTTTTGTCCATGTGTAGACATATTAAATAAAGTGTTCATACTCCCTTTTATGTGGAGAATTCATTGGATGGTAATCCACTTTTTTAAAGGTTTATTTATATAATGACTCATGGATATAAATATATAATAATGAAATAATTATTAATTTTTATTTTTTTGATAATATATCTTTAACATCCTTGGAGGAGGATTAGAAAATTAATTAAATACAGTTATATAATAAATAATGGTTCCAGTCTTAAATTAATTTATGGAAAAAAAATTATTAAAAACATAGATTACCCCCAACTAAATATCATGTTGTGTGATGATAAGGACCGTAACATTTTTCGTTTGGAATTTATAAAGTAATGAAACAGAAAAGGCATTGAAACAAATAATTCACAACATCACTGTAGAATATGTTATATTAAAAAATTAATAATTTAGAAGATTTTAGTTGTTATTTATTTATTTTGGAGATAAAAGAAACATATTATAGATTGATATTCTATTTAATAATAGGTAAAGATTGTGTGAATTCACATAGGGAGTAGAATATACAAGTTGAGATGAAGTATAAATGTTTACAATGAAGATTAGATGAAAGATAAAATTTCAAAATATTATGAATTTATTAATAAGGAATGTTTGATGTGATCAAAAAAGTCACTAAACAAAATATTAAATAACTATCCATTAAGATGAATAAAAAATAATGTTTTTTAAATAATGGTAAAATATAAATAAGATGAGAATATTATATTGTGGAGAATGTGAGAACTAATAAATATAAAAAGTTAGAAATTTTTCATTAAGTATGACAAAAAATATTAAAATCATGAAAATTAGTGGGTGTTATAGAAGAGTTCTAGTGATCATTGAAAATGAAACTGTATTTGAGATTAAAAAAGTTGATATTATATAATTCCCATTACAAGTAATGGTAATTTAGATCAATAACACTATTATGTAATACTTGACTATAAAGATAGATCTGTGAGAAATTTGGACATTTGTTTCTAGTATAAGATTATTTAATTAATGACTTTATATTTCTCTAATAATATCTGTATAAATAATGAAAATTAAAATTAATTTGAAAAGATTCGAGTTTCAGAAATCTATATTTTACCCATTGAAAAATTTTCAATTTTTATTTTTGTAATGAGTATTAATATATACATTTTATTATTATATTCAAACAAGCACATTGAAATTACAAAAATTATTAATCATTTATCATAGAAAAATAATGCTAAAAATGGATTATCATCTTAATTGTCTTTAAGTACATGAAATTAAAATGTTTATTTAATTAAGACAATGAAATAAATAATTTTTGTTTTTCCCATATATAATAATTTATAATATTCTACACATTAAATCACTTCAATAATTGAAAAGGAATCATTCATAAATTAAAATCAACTTTAGATAAACACTCCCTCGATTTATAAATATCATTCTGTGAAATAATTTTTTTTCATTTTCCAATAATCTCATTTTTTAAAAAATAAATTGATAATTGGATGAAAATGAATCATATTAGCTATATAATCCAACCATATCAAGAATATATACTATATCATTACACACAATTATTTATTTTAACTCAATACATTACACCACAATAACCTATAGGTTTAGGGTCCTTGAAGATTAAGTACATAATTTTATTATTTTATAATGATGTATACATTTTTTACATAATATCATGACATATAATCCCCTTATATTAATATCCTATGTTTTATAATTCTTTATATCCAAATAAAAATGATAGTATAGATGATTATTATAGCCTATAACATGAGACAAATTAATTAGAACAAATGAAGATCACAAGTGAGTATAATATGAGTTTGTTGGTATGATAATATAATCAAGTTATATGACCATAATATAAATTAAACATACCCAATATAATATAAATCATAATATAAGGAATTTGGAATAACATACATAAAAATACAGAGAAATGTGTTCAATACATAAGTACATAAAGTCATATCATTATTCCAAGGATTATTTCAAAGACCATCATCATATAGTAGACTAAAGTTTCCATATAATAGTGGGATTTGACAATATATTATGTTATATGTCATTGAATTTAATGATATATACGATTTACCCAATTCATTATAGAGCTGTATAATTTTGGGTTAACTAGTAACAGCATGATAAACTTTTCATATGTGTTCAACATGAACAAAAATAATAATAAGTTCATCATATCATGATAAACCAATGAGAATGAAAAAGGTTTCATAAAAATTTCCATAAGGCATAAAAATAACCAATATAGAGAAAAAATCGGACGGTTCCATCAAATCATATCCCAAATGAAACATGATAATCATCAATGTATATTGATATAAATATAAAACCATTTAGAGGATGATAAAAAAGTTTTTAAACATAATCCCTATTATTTTTAACATTTTTTACATTAAAATAAAATATTATGAATAATTGTTTTCACAAGTAATAGATAATGGTAATAAAAATTATTTTAGAGCATAATTAACAAAAAAAAATGTAAAATCGATGCTTCGTAAAGAATATAAAAGTATTCAATATATAACTTATCTAAGTGGAAAATGTAAAATAAGTGAGTTTAAAATATTCCTCTTATACTTTTTTGTGTAATTAGTATTCAATATAATGTGACCTTATGAAACCATAGAAGTATAAATAAGGATATACATAAAATATTGCAGAATATATGGACCTTAATGATAGATATTCATAACATAAAAGAAGATATAATGAATGTTTCGCATAAAAACTCCACTTTGGATAGATAATAAATTAGGGAGAGTGGAATATAAGAATTAAATGTAAACCAAAAAAATAATCATGGGGAAGAAAACAAATGGGGATTTAGGAAGAAATTATATTCAAATTTTACAAAGAAAATATTGATATAAACAATCTAAATTTTGAAGAGATATTGGATGAGAAACTTCAACAAATTTCTTAATGTTTGAATGAAACGTAATTGAATGAGATAACATGTGATGTACTTATAAATAATATAATGAAATAGAAAGACATTTGTGACCCATTCCATTATATTTATAGATTTTTGGAGACTTTCGAAGAAAGTCTTTAGGTGTTCTGAATGCATTAGATGAATTTTATCCATTTATAGGTCCTTTCCAAGGTGGTGTTTTTCATGGTGGTGGCCAGGATGAGCTTTACTAGGTTCCCCACGCATTTTGGTTGTACTTTTTGGTGATCTAATGTTTCAAGGAACCTGTTTGGTACTGGATCGTACCATGAGGGATCAAACAACTTAGGTGGTAATTTCAGTTGGAATTATTTCTAGGGAGGTCACCTATTTGAAATTGGTTCCCCAGAAATTCTCATTATGGAGGTTGTTTTGGTAGGATTATTTCCCTATTGAAAATAAAAATCGTGGATATATCTATAAAGGTTTCCATGGTGCTTGTTGAAGGCCAATGATCATAGTCATGTGTAGATCTTTTATAGTCTTATGATAATTTCATTGGGTGCAGTACTTGGTGAGTTACCCAATGAGAAATGTGGATACCACCATGATGTGTTATTGGGTATGGTGGAATAAGAGGATGAGATGAAGCTGATTGAGAAAGAGAGGATGAAAATGGTGAGAAGGAACTTTCCTCATCATAGATCTTTGTGTGGTGAGATGAAATTTCATGGATTGAATCCCCACACTATGGTGAGAGGTTCTAGATGCATCCTTGATATCCAACTAACCATGAACCATGATGTGGTGCAAGGAATGGTACTATTAACTGATGTTGGATTTGGTTTTAAAGGTCTATGATTCATAGGTGTTTAATTCATAAAAATTGGACCTACAATTGACTGGGGAGGACCACATGCATGATTTTTTTCACTATGTTTTGGTGTAGAATATTTGGGCCTTCTATATAAATAGAAGTTAATGTCTCCCTCCTATAAATTTTATATCCCCTACCTCAAGCCCTATCCTACCTTTATCCCCCTCACCAGTCTCCAGTCATATCCTTAAGAGTATAAACACATTTGATTTATAGATCAACTTATCAATACTCGAGTTACTCATATTGAACGTCTTCACCTCATTTTCATTTTTTCTCTATTATATTGAGATTCATTATGGTGGTAATTCCATAGTTTAGGTTGATATTCATGATTTTGCTGATGGTGGGATGTTTTGTTCAGGTTTCAGGTCACCTCCCTTTGAAGATAGGGGTGGGTTTTTCATTCATCACATTGTTTCAATTAATTACTCATTGAAGTTTCGTATTAAGGTAGGGGATTGAAGAACTCTATCCATTACATTGAGAATCTATAAATGTATCATGATATTTCTTTCCCTTTTGGTGGATGGTATAAATGAACATAAAAAGACAATCAAATATATTAAAGTAAAATGATGGGGTTCTCAATTATGAAATTATCATTATAAATTTTCTTTTATTTCCCTTCTATAATTATATGTGTTTAATTTTTGATTGATGGGAATTGGAGTTTTTTATATCAAAAGTGTGATGTTTACTGAAAATTGATTATTTAAATCACCATTCATAAAATGGATAAGCACATAAATATGGTAATGAATCATTCATATGTAAATATATAAATTCCATGAAATCTCCCATGTTAGTGATGTTGAAATTTCACGAAAGTCCATTTTTGATGAGAAAGGATTGAATTACTTGGTTCTATGGGATTATTTACCCTTGAATTTTTCTACTGAAAATAAATTTACTTATGTGGTTGTTATGTGTGATTGTGTGACTATTATAGATTTACCTTGGGTCTGATATGTGTTGGGGAAGTGAGACTACAATTTGTTTGGCATGGGATTGTTGATCTTTAATTTATAGTGGTTGAGTGGTGGTTATTTTGTCACATTGAGTGGGAAGTTTTCATGGCTTGGTCATGGTATGCAATGTGGTTATGTTGAGGTTTCTATGAGGTTGTGTTGTGTAGTATGTTTGTAGTTTCTCAATGGTTATGGAATAAATTAGAATGACATATTTATTAATGTGACATGGGACGGAAGTAAATTATAAATGTGTTGATTATAGAGTAATATTTCTGAAATGGATGGGTAAGGAATTGGAAAGAGTATGGATTGTAGATTGATAATGGTTTGTCTTTAAATTTGTAAATTAATTGGATAATGATCATAATGTTTATGAAAATTATAAATTAGGATATTGGGTAACAAATTTGGTGATGTAATAGTACAAATAATATATGGGGATGTGTTTCTAGGGGAGTAGGGATGATTCAGTGGTTTAGTGATGAATGTGATTGTTGATGAGTTGGGGTAGTGATATAGAGGTTGTAGTGGGGTGGCAGTGTTGGTTAGTATAAACCCATATGATGAGCTTGGGTGTGATTATTATAAAAGTTTTTTACGGTTTCTATATGCACATCACCCAAAATTATTATTTCATACCGACATCCAAATTTTAGGTGGGGGAGAGTGTTTTTTTTTGAGTCTTTTAGGTTGGGGAGGTGTGGATGGCCGACTTCCCTTATTCCTCACTCTCCCATCGAGAGTGGCATCAAGTGTTTGTATCCATTTTTTGGTACATACCAGTCAAGGGTGGAACAATTGGTGGAGATTCCTTGTAACAAGGAGATTTTCTATGTGGTGGGAGTCATGTTTAGTTGGAGGATGTCACAATTTTTATTTCCCTCATGTTAATGATGCCTTATCACTCATATTATGAGGTTGTGACTAGAGATGTTAAATTTATGTCAAATTATACATGATATTAACTATTGATGGTTGTACGAGATGCTTGACCCATTAAAATGTTGGGACCAATAGGGTTTTTGTTCAAACCACATTAGAATCTACTTTGATATGTTATAAAAGATATAGAAGGGATGGTAGAATATCAAATTTTCTGATAGCAGTGGGAGAAGCAATAAAGTAGGGGAATGGTTGTGGGGTACTATTTAAATATGTTCCTATTGGTATTATTTTATTGTAATGTACTATTTAGTATGAAAAACATGGTGAGGCTAGGGTACTAGTTACATTTTAGTTTATCATTGGTATTGCCATTTATTTACCTGTGTATAAATTTTTTCTCTCCAAATTTACACAATAGGTCTTCGGTATGATCATACTAAGTGTACTTGTTATTATCACCCATATATATATTTATATATATTTATATTTAAATCTATTTTAAATAGTTTTGAGGAGTATTTATGTGATCAAACCTGGTGGTACTAGTTTTGTGTGTGGAGTAGCTGGTTTGTTATTTCCTTTGGAGTTTTACATGGTACTATTTTATTTTGAAGATTTATATTTGTATTAGATTCCCACACATGGGTTATTATATGACATTGGTTTATTTATTTTGTATGGTTTTGTTTGGGGGTTTCTTCTTATAGTCCAAGGTTTTTAGTGTAATGACACCCATTCATGTGATTTTATACTATTTGTGCTAGTGTAGAACCCGAAGCCTATTGGTGGCGGGCCTTGAGGTCCATTATCATCATCACCGCTAACCTAGGAAGGGTTCCCAGTGGGGTAGGTACATGAAAAGATAATATTATTAGAATAAATATAACATAAATTCTTAGGGAATTATATACATAATTAAAATAAATTAGGGGGTGAAAATGGAATATATCTCAATGCAAGGAAATGAAGTTGAAGAACACTTAAAATTAATCATTATTACCATGAATATACTTTAAACCCATATAAAATAAATATATACATCATAAAAAATTATTTTGGAACCTTATTGATATATATTTACATTTATACAATTAAATTATTTTCATTTATTAAATATAAATATATATATTATTTAGTTTTAATTTATTTTCATTATTGGATGTTAGTAGTTTTTATTTTTTTTCATTCTAGTTTTGGTATGGTGATGTCGATACTGATTCTATGATAATAATTTCATCATTAAAATATTATTTAATATTGTATAATAATATTATTTTAACAATTTACAGAGTTCCATGTTATTTTTTATAGAGGGTTCGGGTTTTGACAGCAAGAATGGAATTCACAACAAACATGTTTCTAGTAACAAAACCAATAGCCATGAGTTACTTTATAATGATATTATCTATTATTTTATTCCTTATAAGACCATAATAATTATATAATTTAATCTTTAATTCCATATATTAACATAATTCATCTTTTTAAACTCATCCATTATGGAAATTATAAGGATAATATAACATTATTCACATTGATGGTAAAACCAACCAAAACCTAAATGGTATATGAATGAATAATCAAGTGCACGGAGTTATATTATAATTATATAATTTCTATATATGTGTAATGATGTAAATATTACATAATTTTAGTATATAATATGACATAAAAAGAGTGAAGATGACATGATAATTGGAAAAAGAGAGAAGAATTAGATATTTGCTTAGATGGGATTGCCCATTGTCATAATTATTCTCTTCAAAATGAAGGATTTTGACAAACTTCTTGGTATATAAATAAATCATTCATGTAATTGGAATTTAGGTGGGGGAATTTGGGATTTTATTTAAGAGGAAAATAATATAGGGTCAAATATTGATAAGGATAGATTAGTTTCCCATTTATAAAGGAGTTTGAGTTGTTTTTTTGCAATATCGCATTTCTTAATGGTTAAAGAAAGTTATATTGACATGAGAAGTGACCCTTTAGTGAAAATAATGGGATGTTGATATTACCTCCACCAAATTTTTTATGTTAATTTTTTAAGTTTCATATATCATTTTTACCATATATTGTATTTTATTGTTTTAACTATTTACCAACATCATTCCATATTCATCTCGATAACTAATATTTGTTCCAAAAAAATAAAATCATCCATTTTTCCAAATTCTAATGTCCTAAGGATAAATATGAAATACATGTTATCAAATTCAGTTTATAAATATTATAAAATTGATTTTATATAAAAACACATAATAATTAAAAAATATAATTTATTTAAATACATATAACTTCTTATGTAATAAGTTATTATATTTTTATATATTTTCACTAACAAATAATTTAATAGAGGTCAATTATTTGTTAACAATAATAAATAAAGTTAATAATTCATTATTCTTTTATATAGAATGTTTTTATTTGAATTTTTACAATTTCAATTTACTCATTTTTTATATGTAACAGTTTATACACAATGACCATATAACCAATAAAAATGTGCCCAATATTCAAATAACAACGACATTAACGTTTTTAATTGTTATATATAACCTTTCATAATTATTTATAATTTATTCATCAACTCATTCATTTCATTTCTAAAATTCTTTTCATATTTATAATATGTTTCCTTATTTCCCTTGTTATAATAAATGGGTTGATGTTTCAGGGAAACCATAAGGATGAAGATTTCACATTCAAGATATTTTTATTTACCTTTTGTTTTTTTCATCTTATAATTTTCATCATTATGTTCAATATTTATTTAAATAAATGTTTTAATATTTATGTTTTATTATAATATTTTATCTTTATAAAATATAGAGTTATACTTTATAATTATTTATTTCACATGAAACAAGTAATTAAACACATTAATGAAATAAAAATAAGGGGTTTTACATTCAATATTTAAATTAAACCCATGATAAAATTTAATAACATCAGTAGCATCATGATAATTCTATTATAATTAAAAGTGTGTGACTATTAATTTCATTTTATTACCAATACCTCAGTAATTAATGTTATCCTAAAAAATGAGACTAGTACCAAATGTTTTATCACCATTCCATTATAATAAATTTTAATTATTCTACTCATTAATACATTATTAACACCTCAAAATACCAAATTATAAATATTAAAATGAAATTATTGAACGCATAATAATATCAAAAAAATTTCAATCACATTATTCATAATTTCATTTTTATATCACAAACCTAGATAATGTGCATCAGAATAATAATAAGTTATAAACAACAGAATTTCATATGAGTAATATAAATTTAAAATACTTTTCTTAACAAATTTTAGATATAATAAATAGGTGTAGTAAAAGCCATCAAAAAGGATAATTATGATATAAGGAAGTATTGTAATTATAAAAAAAATAAATGAATTTCATAATAGTTAGTTAAACATTATCCCCATTTTTGATAATTATTAAACAAGGTCCAAATTTATCCCAATTTTTGAAATTGTTCAAAAAGATTAAAGTAATAAATTCATATTCCATTTAATGTATACATAGTTATAAGTGAAAATATTGTCCTTCTAAATTTTATAATTATTATTGATAGATAAAATAACCTTTTAATTACCTAAAAATCTCAATGTCCCCATAAATTCACGCTATTATACTCATATACAGTATTCAAAACTTTTTTTGGAAAATATTTTTGAAAATGGGAAAGTTGATCCATATTTATTTATTAAAATGTATTTAAAAAATAGTTTAAGTATTCAAATACATGTAGATGATATTATATTTTGATCTCCAAGAGACTTACTTTGTAATGAATTTTAATATTTAACTGACTAGTCTTCCAAATTCTGATTTTGGTGGTTTCAAAATAGGTAAAAATGCACAATAGGTATGAGTAAATTTCATGGTCAATTTTTAGTATCATGGTGTTTTAAAAAAACACAATTCATTTTATTTATCAAAATCTAAATGTCATCACATTGCTGCTACATTCTTTTTTTCCACATCCATTATTGTTTAAAGATTCTATTTCTAAATTTGGTTTTATTTTGTAAATTTTAACAATTTATTATGATACGATATCTCAAATTTATATCTATAAAAATATTTTTCATAATTATAGGGGAAACCATTGATGTTTGATATCACTTTCTTATAGATAATCTTTAAAAAGGAAATGTAATTTTGAATCTATATTAAAAAAATCAGTTTGCTGACATGTTTACTAGGCCCCTATATTTATCATTGATTGATATAATAAAAATATATTTTGTATGGTGGAAATTTGTAATCTATTTTGAGGAAGTAATAATATATTTCAGAAATGATTTTTCACATCTATTAAATTTTATACCAGTTCATGTTGAAGTATTCCCTAAAATATTCTTTATCATTTGGTTATTAATTAATTCATTGAATATAGTATCTTTTATGTAATATCTAAAAAGGTTTTTTCACACCATAAATACTTCAAAATATTTTTCAAAAGAAGTTCATACAACCGTATACCAGAAAAAATGCATGAATGAAAGTTGAGCTTAAAATTTTGATGAAATTTTAGGGAGAGATTCATTAACAATAATCAATGTCTGGTCCTGGGGTAACATATATTCACTTATAACTATGCATATATTAAAAGGAATATTATTTTTTACATTAATACATTTGATCAATTTCAAAATTGGGGTATATTTTTTATCTTGTTTTATAATTTTCAAAAAGTGGAAAAATATGGAAGTGGATCATGTCCACTTTGTTAATATATTTTTTTGAAAATTACAATACTTATTTATTTCATATTTATAATTTATCATATCTTTTATTTAAATATTTTATTAAATAAAAAATGGGTTATGAAACTTATTTTATTCATACATTGTTTAGATGATATGATATTATTAATAATGGATTATTATATTATAATGTTTGACATATATGTTGTGAACTGATTGTAGAGAAATATATATAAATGTATAGGTTAAAATTACCCAAACTATGAGTTTTAATATTATTCTATATTAAATATTTGGCTATGTATTGACTAAACACATGAACAAAATCCTAGCAATCACACGGACAACATGTCATGATATTTAAGACATTTTCCAAATATTTTCATACTGTTTCACTATTTGAATGAATAATTTTGATAAACCATAATGTATTCTAAAAATCATGAATATTAATAGGATATTATTTCTATTAAATGAGACCACATATATACGTTTCAATACCCCACATGATAATTTTTTTGATTAACCTTAGTGAACATTTAGAAATATCCTCAACCTAATTTTAGATGAAAAAACAATCTACCTTTTGAAGTTGAAATTTGAAATGTGTGGAACAAAATTTATGATGTTGGAATTTGGGAAGGTATCCAAGATACTTTATGAATTAGAAATTTGGAAACATTTTGAAACTATTTTATGAATTTGAAAATTTGGAAAAGTATTGAACCTACCTTATGAGCTACTGTAAGTGATAATTTGGAAAAAAAATTGATACCACTTTATGATGTACCATGCATGAAAATTTTATGTGTGTTAAATATACTTTATGAGAAATGTTCACTCAATGAAATTTTCTTCCATGAACCCCTCCCCCCAAAGAGTATCGTTCTTGGGTAGGGGGGATGAAAATTACAACTCGATCCCCACCTTCAGTATGTCCTGGGTTGACGACTAGCATTGATCTTATAATAAACATACAAATTAATGGCATTACCCTCAATAGGAATATGTGATAGAGAGAGATATATAAAATATATACACAAATCAACACTTGATCAGACATATATTAAAGAAAACTAAGTTTATACTTGTAATTTATTATTGAATAGATACAACTAATAAAGAAACTACAAGTATGAATGGATGAAAATGATGCAGTGACCACAAAGCCCAAACATTTTTTTCATCAACCACAAGCTATTAGTGTCTAACCCGATCTCCAACCCTATCCTTTTGACATGACAAAAATAGTGTATATATATGTATATTGGGAGAGAATAATAGGTTACCCAGATGGATCCTCCCCAGAGCATCTTATGCAAAAGATAAAGAAAGCATGCTAAATAATAGTCAACACCAAGTGAAACTTACTCATCACCTAAACATGTATACTATATTTCCAGCCTACCCATGGGTATATGTCACCATGTATTGTGTACACAGGTCATGTATTATTGTGATAAATCATAAATGGTACCCACTACTTCTTCCCCACTATTTTGCTACTCTTCCCCAACATCACACATCTTGAGTCATCTCTTCACCAAAATATACTTTCCTAAAAACACCAAGCCTAAGAGTAACAACTACTCTTGTTTCACATCACCGCATAATCTTATCCACATTTCCATATAATAACCAAGAAGTCTCTGGGATCCACCAAATCCCATAGGATGTGTATCATACATATTTTATTATACATCAATCCATCACATCCCATACACCAAGCAAGTACCTCGATCTATCACATTACATATACGTCATACCTATAATAACCATTTGGATACTATATCTATAAGGATATATTTGTGATATAACCATAATAAATTACCACCATCAACACACATATATAGTGAAACTAACCACCATGAATACCAGCTCATAATACAAACAAGAGAAGAACGTGGGGCCAGAGGGGGTAGTCAGCCATATATTCCTGATCAACCAAGGTATTGGGGAAAAAAACCTCCCATAGTTCACTTGGTGTTGTTCACCGTAACCCACATGGGTGCTGTAGCATATGATATTGCAAATAATATAAGATATAATATATCTCGCAACCATGATATGGGAATAACCTAGTCTTATACTCAACTACAGTTATCATCTCTTGGACCCTAGGCTTCCACCTCTAGAAACATGATATAATAGAAGAACAAAAGAATTTAAAGAGCTACATTAAATTACATATTCATTTTTAAGTACTATAATTTATGTTAATTAATTCAGTAACCATAAATAAACAATTTAAATTGTTATAGAATACTCATTACATTTACCATTCAGGTGAATTCCATTGCCTCCATATATAATATAACTAAAACCATTATTCTCAAGATTGTCATTATTTTTCTCAATTCATTCCAAAATAACCAACCCCATGGGTTAAACTTTTATTGAGAATTAATTTTTAATTCCATAAATTGATATAATCAGGGAAAAAATTCTAAGATACCACCAAGGGTATGCTTAACTATAGATATTCAGCTACCTCATATAGTGGGGAAAGGAAATCATATTAAAAAGAAAACTAGATATTGGGCCTTTAAATAGATTTGCAATAAAAAGCATCAAAATTTAAGAATATGAATGAGAATGCCCATCTTTTAGTGACATCATAACACACAATGAATTATGGCGGGATGAGGATTTAGAAATTTTCATTTCAAGTGCAACAAAATTTTACATATTTGGAGATCCAAGCCCGGGTAGAGGTTCAAGGATCTCATATGAACTATTTAAAGCATTAAAATTAAAAATATATTAAATAACTCAATCGAATAGTAGTGTTCCCAATAGAATCTCATCACTAGTGACCAATTCTCTAAGGATCTCAACTCAAATCAATTGAGGTCATCCACACATGCTTCAGGAATCTACCTGAATGTTGATCATCAAATTTCTGGGGCTTTCAAAAATATCTGGTTATTTATTATACATCACAATAATCACCATGATCCAATACCTTAATTCCATAGAGATATTATTTAATGGATTTCTCAGACAAGGAAACAATATCTCTAAGACTTAGGAGGAGAGAGAGGCTCTCAATTCCTTTATAATTAATAGTATTTATAATAGGGCTCCAATCCTATTTATATTGTGGAATGCTCAAATACCCGGAAAGGGTTCCCTGACATTCAAAAATAAATTGATAAATAAATAAGCAGTAAATTACATATTATGATGAACTAATTGTATCATAATGTCAATTATTTTTTTATCACATACATTGAAACCATAATTAATATATTATGTGATAGACCCAAGTCATTAACTGGATTTATAATCCTCACTAATATCACTACTACAAATCTGGTCTATAAAAAACCCCTATACCAATGGCTTGAAAAAACTGTTGGTATAAGCATGTTTAGATACTAGTTTCCAAATGATTTCATAAAAACATTGGGATAGATCCAACCTATCCCAATAGATTGACTAAACTATTGTGATAGTTCTCTTTCTATAAATTTATCCCAATAGTTTTTTAAAAAAAATGCTGGGATACACAATCTATCCCAATGGTTTTAAAAAATCCTTGGGGATGTTTACACGAAATATGCAGCATGACATCACATTCCCCCTCCACCTACATGGTTCCCTAAACTGGTGCTCCCATATTCCCTATCCTATGGAACTTCATCCCACCGATCTATCCATCTTGATTTGAGCCTTTTTTTGTTCTATGACATCGAATCTATAAGTGAAAACCTAGTTTTAATGTTATGAACAATTTATTTTTTGTTTTGTGTTTTTATTTTACCTAAACAAAAACCCCCATCTTCTTCCTAGTGTGAGAACAATTATTCCCAACTAGGGATCCATATTCAAGTCATTTTTTATTCTTGCACTTCAAATCAGTGATCTCTAACTGGGTTATATGTTTTGAGTCCATTTACATTTCCTTTTTCATTCGTATTGATTTTATGATGGGGTTTTTTTTTATTTTTTTATTTTGATCAAGAAGCCATTATAAAATATATTTTTTGTAAAAAAAAAATTCAATAATAGAAATTTGATTTGAAAATACAAGAAATGATAGGATCTAAAAATCTAGTGGAAGACCACTTTTATAGGACATACCTCACAAAAGAGGTGGAAATTCTAGAAAAGGAACTATTTAATGAAATAATTCCATAAGATTAACACTATTTGTTTGAAGGAGAAGTACTATGGTATGATGATATGTTAACTTTTTTGGTGACCTATCGTGTTGTGTTACATCTAATCGGACAACAATTTTTTATCCTAAATATTTTATCATAGTTTTTTTCGGTATACTCCATGTATATGGAAGTTTTATAATCATAAAATGATAAACATATGTTTCCATAAAATTGAGGTATATTATGTTATAATTTTATCATAGTTTATCTTGTGAAGGTTACTTTGAATGTCAATGAACTTATAGAAAGGTGCTTAAATGTAGAATATACTATCCCAAACTTTTTAAGAATACTTTTGAGTTTTAAAAGAAATATAATTTGAGAAAATTCACAAGAAATATATCTAAGAGATAATAAATACTTCAATGTTCAATGATTTTTTGTGAAATATTTTATGTTTTGGGTATAGACTATATAAATCCATTTTCAAAGTCATTTGAATGTTAAAACATATTGCTATTTAAAGACTGAGTTTCAAAAAATTTGGATTCGAAGGCCACAAAAATTGATGATTCCACTATTGTTTGTAATTTTTTGAGTAATACATTATATTATGATTTACAATCCTACAAGAATTAATAATTGATTGATTTACCCACATTCTATACATGTGGGTTTATAGAATAGAATATAAAACCACAAATGGAAGGGAAACATACTAATTTATAAAAAGAATAGTTATCATCTGCATGTTGAGATAGAACATGAATCTCATTATAAAGATAAAGAGATGAATATTGATACTGAAAAAGATGGATATGAAATAAGAATATATTCAATGACATACCAAAATAAAGAGAGAATAATTTGTAAAATCTAGAATTTACATGGAGGGAATATGTGTAGCACATAACTTGCTGATTCAATAAAGAGACTTCCAACCTAGAGAAAATATACTTCTCTACAACTCAATAATGGAATTAATGTCTAATGAACATCATTCCACAGGGGAAGGCCCCTTGACCATCACTAAAGGGTTTGTATTTAGTTTTATTTTGATAGTGAATAATGGATAAATGTACGAATTTTTTATTAAATGATATAGGATGAAGAAGTATCTCAAAAATACAATACTGCTACTCGTGGAAAATACCACACTACTCCAACCCTCCTACTAATGAACTTTTACGCTACACCAAACCAAAAAAATGAATTGAATTTACTTTATTTGACCAAATTAGACCTGATTACACCCTAAAAACACAAAATGTACTCAAATTAAAGTAAAATAAGTATAATTGAAGTATTGTTAATCTAACTAAATGAAATTCTAAATTAGAAATTAACTGAGTTGAACAATTCTCATTTACTTAACAAAATCTATCTATAGAGTATCTTGGTGTCTTTCATATTACGATTCTCATATAGAGTAGTGTGTTAGTAATGGTTGCATATAAACTGAACAATTGTCATTTACTTAAATACATTTTTGATAAAATTTTGCTCTTATTGAATTGATTTCCTGGGATGAATTATTATAATTTTTTTATAGAATTGAGAGAAGATGGATGTATGAAAATGATTGGATCTCAAGCGATTTTCAAAAAAAATTTGGAGAGATTTTTAGATTTTACATTTGATAATGCATCAGATAGTGGTCACATACACTGCCAATGTTATAATTTTATTGGAAGACCTTAGTTGAGCCATGAAGAAGTTAGCTACCATATAAACAAATATAGTTTTCAAATAAACTACTATGGTTTGTATCACAACGATGAGAAAATGGAATCTCAAATTGCTAATGATCTGAATAAGGGGTCTGGATTGGAGAATTTGTTATATGACTAGTTTCCATTTATTTATCATCATGATAAAGAAATGATACTAACCCAAGAAAAATTCGTTAAGGTCACACATGATACATATCATAAAAACAATGATGTTGATATGGTGAATAGATTGAATGAGTCTTCCACAACGCTAGTATATCAGCAATGCAGTAAAATAATGATGTTGAAATTTCGAATCAAATTGTATTATAGGAGAACCATGTATGGTATTTCAAATACTTCCATAAATTACATTCTTACCTTTTTAGAGGACTTACTTCCAAATGATGTAGACTTTCCCTCAGAAAACAATATGAGATGTAGGTTAGTTGAAGAACTTGAATGTTCAAAGAATAAAATTCATGCTTTCCCAAAATATTTCATCTTATTCTGGGAGGAAACTACTGAAATAAATGATTGTATAAAATGAATAACATCATGATGGAAGCCAAACGTTAATGGAACATCACCTCATGTTCCCTAGAAAGTAATGTGTCACTTTCTATTTTTCACCATACTATAGAATATTTTCATGTATGATAGAATATAAATGAAAATGTGGTGTCACGATAACGAGAGAAAGATGAATAAGGAAGAGTTGGTTTACCCTATAGATGGATGTTCATTGATAAGATATGATACTAAATATTCTGATTTTTAATTTGAAGTGTATAATGTGAGGCTTGGTATTTCATGTGATGGTTTAAATCCATTTTTATAGAAGCTTACTTTACACAACACATGGCTGTTATTCATACACATTTATAACCTTACCCCATGGTTGTGTATGAAAAAACATTCACTTTCATGAGTATACTCATATCTGGCCCTTCTGATACCGAAAATGATATATATGTACGCATTCAAGCTTTAATAATAGAGTTGAAACTTCTTTGGGATGTGTGTGTGTGCACATACAATTCATGTTCAAAAGAGATATTTCAGATGTGTACTGCCCTTATGTAGATGATCAATGATTTTAATGCTTATGAAGTGATGTCTGGATTGATCACGAAGGAAAAAATATCATGTGCTCTTTTTATGAAGAATACAATATCTAGAAGACCAAAATATCATCTTAGTTTTTGTTATATGGAACATCGACGATTATTTCCAACGGACCATCCATATAGAAAGAATCATTAAATATTTTACAATACCTTGGAGACCGATGATCCACCTTAGAATTTGTTTGTAACTGATGTGGTTAATGAATTGAGAGATTTCATTTTTCCATTTGGGAAAGGAAAATTGAAATCTAGAAAGAGGAAAAATGTTTCCAATCATACCTATTACAATTGGAGGAAGAGTATTATTTTATTTTATTTTCCTTATTGGTCCACCAATTTGTAATTTAATTTCTCAAATGTAATGCACATTGAAAAGAATATATGTGAAATGTTACTTTCATTTCATCTAAATGTCAATGGAAAGACACATGATGACTTATGATCATAATGTGACTTGGCGGATTGGGGTATCAAACCAGAATTGCATCATGTGTGTATTAGTGAAAATTAATAGGAAGTTCTCTATGATTCTTATGTGATGGAAACTATATAAAGAGATATATTTCTAGAATTATTAGAGACTATTAATGTTCCTGACGGCTATTCAATAAATATATCAAAATGGGTCAATAGATGTGAGTTGAAGCTGAAATCTTTGAAGACACATGATCATCACATCCTTCATCAAGAGTTGATTTCAATTGAAATCTGCCATCATTTGTCCAATAATGTATGGGTGCCAGTTATTTATTTGTGCCATTTATTTAGAGATATTTGTGATATGAAGTTGTCTAATTCATACATGAAATAAAATTGGTATAGACACCATTAATTTTGTTTGAGTTACAGAAAATATTTCATCCTTTATTTTTCATATGCAAATTTTATCTAACTATTCACCTTCCAACAAAAATTCCTCTTGGAGGACCTATTAATGTTATTTGGATGTATCCAACTGAAACAAATATGTAAAAATTGAAATCTTATGTCTGGAATTGGAATAATTCTAATGTTCTATCGTGAATAGTTACTAGGATTAAGAATTTATAGATTTCTACTCAATATATTTGTTTGATCTTACCACAAGAATGAAAAAACCATTGAAAATGAAGAAGAAGAGTATGAAAAATTTGAACTCACATTCTATCACTTCCTCAAACATGGGGAATTCCTAGATCATATTCATTGATGACATTATGCTTTAAAGAGAAGTAGTTAGAAAATCACACAATGTTGTTCAACTGTTATTTGTTTGATGAATACATCATTTATGTCAATTTAACAGGTATATCTTATCTCATTTATTGTAATTGTACATATCTTTTATAAATATTTCATTTTTTATCTACATGGAACATAAATAAATGATAAATATAAAGAATTGGTCATTATCTTTGATAAAGGGAGATACTGTTCATAGAAAAGAGTTTTTTGCTTTGTTGAAATTGAAGGTAGACATATTTATGTATTAAATAACTAAAATAGGTATTTAATTAAGTTTAATATTCATTTATATTTTAGGTATCAAGTTTTCATGCTGAAACTATCTATGAGGAAATAGGAGCTTTGGATTTTGGTCATAATATCAGGGTTTGTGAATGTAAATCAATTGTGATAAATGGGTACATATTTATTATCAATAAAGGAGAAAAGAACATGAGAACAAAACAAGATGGTGTTATTAAAACTACCACAACTGACTATTGTGCTAGTGAATCTGATAACTGAAGTTGTTTTGAAACTGTAGATTATTATGGATTCATTGAAACATTTATAATTTATGATTATTGCTCTCATGGTCAATTCACGATGATAAAATTCCGGTGGTTGGATTCAATGATGAGGCATGGAACATTTATTGATGACTGTGGATTTTGAGTTATTGAAATGACTCACACTCTTGTTACTAATGAACCATATGTATTGGGATCAATGGTGAACAATGTTTTTTATGTCAAAGTGCATCTTCGACCGGAATTTGGGGTCATTATTGATGTAATAACAAGAAATATTTTGATGTTGGTGATGATGGAATTGACACCATCCCTGCTCCCATTGGCCCTGATCCATTTATTACTTATGATGACTCCAATACTTTAATTGTTATAGGTGATTGAGAACATGAAGTTCTTTTGAGAAATATATTGAAGTATTTTTATGTTTTCTCAGTTTTGTTGGTTTAGATCAACTTGAGTTGTTGAGGTTTGTGCTATACAAATGGATTTACTATTGACTACAAATATTTTGTATCCAATTAGACCTTCATGTGCATGTTAAATATTTTGTAGCTGCAGTTTTCTTTGAGTTGCATTTCTTATATTGAATTGAACTGTATTCAGACCTACCAAACCAAAAAAACCTAAATAGTCCAATTTTAACAGAAATATAGATGAATTGAATTGGACATATTAAACTATTTGATATGAAAATCACAACCAATGAAAAAAATGCCTTAACCCAAAAAATAGTTAAATTACCTAACCAAAAATATGAACCAAGTGAATTAAGATAAAAAAGACATGTCTTGTGTTTTTTATTTTTTTGGTTACACAGTAGTTATAATTTTATAATTACAACAATATTTGTTTTTAAATGATGGAAATAAAACCATATGATGAGCAACAAAGAAAAAAGATGAAGGACAACAATAGTCGAATGGTTGAGATGGGAATTCCTCCATTAGTGCCAACTGTGAGTATTTTATTCCAAATATATATATCAATAAAATATATTTTCATGTTATTAATTTATTTTAAAAAATGTATGTAGTATCCACAACTAAGGTTCCATTTATTCGACGAGTAGCCTATTAGTGGTCCCAGTACTCAGGCCAGAGGTGGGGGGTATGAGAGCTAGGCACTCCAGTTAGCGTACCCTTTAGACCCTACCCCTCCCATGTTTTCAACACCCATTACATCTAAGCCTCCTACACCATCTTTACTGTATCCCATGATGATTCCCACTCATCATCCATATTCTACAGTTGGTCAGCCATCCACGTCATCTCATTTACCATCTACTTCTTTTTTCCGAGATTCCACATTCTTTATTCAACTCTCCCCCAACATAGTTTATGCCTAAAGAGGATAAACTAGTATCCACTCCACTGGTATAGGGTGATTTTCTGTATGGGGAAGAGAGTCTAGAGTCACCCAGTGAGTAGACTATCCTAGGTATATTTTCGAACCCAAAAGAATATTTTAACCATAATTTATTTTTATTATAACATTTATTGATATAATATGTGGTTTTATTTTATAACAGGTCAATAAACAGATAGGTAGCTGAGGTGGGGTTATACGAGTTTGAATTCGATGTGCAACCGCCAGACACATTCGATGGTGTACTATAACAAAGACCATAAAAAGATCAAAAAAACATGAAAGCAATGTCAGAGTTTTTTTGGGAGACTTTCCAATTACTCTGACATCATTATCATCAGCCCGATCTCATAGAGATAGTTACAAAATGAAGTCAAGGATATTTTTCAGGCACATATACATTTAAAAAATCTATTAGATTAAATGTAATATTATTATTTTTTATTTATACAAATTAATATTTTGTTGTTAGCTTTAGTTTAATTTTCTCGATGGTGAGGGAGCACAAAAAAACACATCTAAAGGATTTAGGTGAGATTTGGAGAGCCTATAAGAACGAGTTGTATATTCGTTGGAATGATAGAGTGGGCATAGAGTATGAGGTGGAACCTACCATGGATGATTTTCCTATAGAATAGTATCTGCAAATGATTATTCATTGTATGACTATCATGTTTACGGTTTTCATAACATTTGAGGAATTTAAATGAAAATTTTCATCTCTTACATTAACACTATCTTTTTTATTATTCAATTATATTTAGTAATAATCTGGTAGAAAAACATTGATGCTAAAATATACATCAACACATTGGGGTGTGCTATGATGTCAGATCATGAGAGGAAGCAGGTACGAAAAATGTTTATAAACTTTCTTTACGATTAGCACTTTCTATTTCATCATCTATAATTTATTCAATTTCTAGAGTATTTATAGAATTTTAGTTATGATATTCGTTATTTTCAACCTATTTCAATTTTTTCTACATTAAATGTCATTATTGAGGCAGATATTGAATAATGAATGATGTGTACCTCGAGAAAAATGGTTTTTCTTGAGAAGAAGGAAAAAAGATGGAAGTGCGGTTAAAGAACAAACACAATAATAGGTTGTATGTTTCAATTTGTTGATTTATAATTTTAATATCTATTTTTTAAAATAATAACCAATTTATATTTGGAACAGACTAATTTGGAGTCCCTTGATGCCCAGGAACCTAACAATTTTAAGATAAATGATCACTTACATTTGGTGTTGGGAGATGAGAACCACGGTAGAGTACGCTGCCGAACTAGGAAGAGTATAGTCCCGATAAGGTATTGGCCATCTTCAGGAAACAGGTGTAGTGAAATAGAGTTTTAAAGGTTAATTAATGGGTAGAAAAGGCAGATAAAAGGGCCACTGAGGTGGAAGAATGATCTACTTGGGAAAACACTGAATTTATGAAACTGATGAATGTTTTATGTCCAACACTTCAACTAGAGGTCATCACAACTTATGATGAATATATTTCGTGAATGAATTTAATATATAGTGAACCAGGTAATAGTTTTATTTGTATTCGAGATGATTTAGTTCTTGGAAATGATGATGGTGAGGAGGAGGCCAAGGGTGAAGATGATGTCGAGACTAAGGCCAAGGCTGAGGGAGAGGCAAAAGCTGAGACAGAGGATGAGGGTGATGAGGAGACATAGGATGAGGATGTGGATGAGAATGAAGAATATGAAGGGGAAGAGGAAAGGGTTTGGGATGAGGATAAGGATGAGAATGACGCTGCTGGTGATGGTGATGATAGTGACAGTGAAACACAATAGGAACAAATTAAACCGTTACATTTGTGACTGAACTTACTGACATTTTATGTTTGTTGATTTGTTTTAAATTAATATATGTGTGATTAGGTGGCTCAAATTATTATTTTTTCATGTAGCCTAAATTTTGATCATTTTGAGTAAAGTCAAAATTTTGAGATGTTTCCACTAAAGAAATTGGAATGGGTTAGTGGAAGAGTGGTCATCATATAATGATTGAAATGGGGAATATATTCTGGTACAAGACACGGTTGAAAGAGTCTACAATTTTTATGTTATATTTCATGTGATTTTTGTGTTTTTTTAATTATTATATGTAGGTATATTAAATGGAGGGGATTATTGGTGGATGTTGTGCATAATTACGCAAAAACTATATACCAATGGTTTAAAACTATTGGTATAGTGTTGAATAACCTGGATTTACAAACAGTTTACTATTACTATTGGTAAAACTCTATACCAATGGTTTTAAAATTGATGGTAAATTGTTAAAATAAACTATATATAGATAGTTAGTAAATCATTGGTATAAATATATACCAACAATTTTCCTAAAACCATTGGGATACTGACATATCTCTATCCCAATGACTAATGTAAAACCATTGGTAGAGGCCTATCACAAAGCCTAACTAGCAAACGGTTTGGAAAAACATTGGTATAAGATATACCAATGGTTTTTCATCCTATACCAATGTTCTGAAACCATTCGCATAGACTTCATTTCTATAAATGTTTTCAAAAAACCGTGAATGTTAAAATAATATTCACTCATATAAAATGTTTCTTGTATTCACTAAATACCTTGTGAATACATTTAACAAATAAATTCTGCACATTTATTTATTACTCAAATTATAATGAATTTATTTATACATTATTAAATGTTAATATTTGGAAAACTCTCTTATCCAGTGGTGAGAACCACTATGTCCTATATAACAATATATTATAAAATGGAAGACTCTTGAATATGCTATTATGTGTGATCCTTCAAGTCGTTATCTTAATAGTTGTGAATAGTATTCATAGACAAAGAGTAGATTATAACAAACCATCATGTCCCCTATGGAAATAATGACAATTCATAGAAATGATAACCTTTTCAACAAACATGAACTATTTAATATAATCTCTTTGTCTCATGATATCTCATAAATAATGATAAACAGATTGTGTCCTGATCCATTCTTTATTAATTATTATTTTTATCTAACTTGAGAGACATACCTTCTAATACATTGTCCAATGACTTATGAACCTACTACCATATTGAGAAACATGGACTGAGATATCACTTCCTAAAGATGAATGCAACAAATTCTATTTTGAAAATTCAACCAATACCATAACACCAATGTAGCACAAAACCCAAACAACCCCTCCATAACTTTAATGTCAAGTTATTTTCCTTGAATATAAGTACACGATCAAATGGAACACAATGGTAATGATCTCATGTTAAGAGACCAATAAAAATGTTGATAGAGAGGGACTTCCAATGACACATAAAACATATGATTTTCCTATTGGCATGTCTATCATCATGATCCCACCTATTAGATATTACCGTGCATGAAATTCATGAGATGAATCTCAATTCTTATGAGACCCCACCACCTAATAGTCATACATAAAATATTTCCAATATGTATGAAGTATTCAAACCATAGGATGTATGTTTATGATTAATGTGAAATTATCTTGACGTTCTGATTATAGGAACAACCAATGATACACATTAATAAAGATATCAAACTAGGATACCAATACAAATTTTGGAAGATAAGAACAACCAATGAACTTCTAAGAAATATTGTGTTCCTATTGGTGGGTCTATCCTCATGGTACCACCTACTATAGATCACCAATGACAAACATCATGATAATAAGTCGTAGTTCTAATAATCCCCTAAATCCTAATAGTTTGACATCATCTATGTGTAGTCAGTATGATATATATTTACCATAGACTATATTTTTATGATTAATATCATCGTATCTTGGGGTTATAATTATAGCCTAATAACTGGTATACCATTTTCATATTAAAAACAATATATGGAAATTACCATTTAAATATTGGACATAGAAATAGAAACACTATAATATATGTGTACATCATGTATAACTCACTATATACATTCTATGGTAATAAAGAAGTATTAATAATGTTGGGTATAAGTATCCCACTTTTACAACATATTTAACCTATTCCATCATATTTGGTTTCATTATTGACACCATCATGTATATCCTGATGCGTCTCACCATCACAAGCATCAACTAATGACATATCATCTGGGGTTCCCTGACCAATATCACATCATACATACTAGGATAATCCAACCCAGGATCATATCACTTAGTACGAAGTATCATATCCAATTTCATCATAAGGAAAAAATTAAACAAACTACGTCAATTGGGAAAACGGGTCCCTAAAACAAGGTGTTTAGCCTCTGCAAACAAACAGGATCACATGGACCAAAACAAAAGGAACTCGACCTTCAAAAGAAAAAAGTGAACTCTTAGCTGAATTTTTTTTATCTATATAAAATTCATGGTTCTTACTCCATCATTATTTAACCAATTAATTATTCACAGGTTCCAACTATGAGAATTATTAGGCATTATGTATAACAAGCTATATAATTATTAACATTATATTATCTTTAAAATATTTTCAAAAAATTAGAGAAATTAAATTATCAATTAACATTCATTTTATTATCATTTCTCAACAATAATTATCATGATTCATTTTCACTATCATTTGCTACCACATTGAAGCTAAAATTCATATTTAAACATATAGACTGACATCCATTTATTTATAATAAAATTATTACAAACACTGGATTTCAACAAAAATCCTTTTTATGTTTTTTAGACAACTAAATTAATAATTACTAACATTACATTCATTACCATTTTCTATCAATAAAAACATGTTAAGGGAATCATAAAAACATTATACACATTAATAGTATGGATATCAAATTATCTAGAAAATCAAGTGGCAACCCGTTATCATGGTAAAAAACAACGACATGCGATCACAATCGAATTTATTTATTAATATATTTAGATAATTACACCACCATCTAAATGGATAAAAAATTATAACTTAATGATTTTACGTAAATAAATGATATGCAATGAATCCACTACCTCAAATAAGTCAACACTCTTCACGTGAGAATGGACCAACATTCAGGATCACTGATCACCACACCCATAAAGTAACTGAAATATCCTAAATGCTTCATGAAAAAAAACACAACTATAAAAAATAAAACTCCATTATAATAGTGAAGATCAAACACCATAACATGATTAGAAAAAATGGAGGGAAAAAAGATCAAAAAGATAGAAAACACAGGAAAATAGAGGTATTTATTACCATGGATCATGACAGATCGATCTATAGAGTCAAAGGATTTATCCTTATCAACAACGGTCATTAAGAACATTGAAATCCATTTTTGGGATCATGGGGTTTAAGTGAATTGGGACGGAAAGAAGTGGTTTTTGGGGTTCTAGTGGTATTTATAAATCTGCTGTATTTTAAAGGGACCGCAATAAAACCCCATAGAGCATGCTACAGAGCACTGCTGCTACGGTGCATCATCATAAACCATGCCATAACCATACCCTTATTGATGCCCATATGGAATACCTAGATAGATCCTATTTTAGAGGGTTTGTAGGATATAGTGTGAGGATAAGCACCACACTACATGAAACCTTCAGCCATCAAAGGGACCATACGACTACCAATAGCCAATGGGGAAACCACCCCAAATTTGGTACAGTAATACAGACCCACATCACTACAACCTCCTTGCTCCAAACCACAATGCTTGGACACTGATGGATGGATTACTCCATTTCCAACCACAATAGAGTAGCCACCTCTAATTTCATAATATAATTATTACCCCCTACACCACAACAAAGGTATACCACACCATAGCCCCTAGCACCACAATAAGGAAAACAACTCTATGCCTCATTGATGCCATTTTTTGAAGTTTCTCCCTCATTTTCCCATAAACAACATACAAATTACTTGAGAACTCCTCCAGTTTCCTTGAAAACTCAAAATAAAAAATGGACTGGACCACCAAATAGGCCTTTAACAATGCTAGAAACAGCCTTTATCAGTGCTAGAATATTTCTGACTACATGAGTTACATTAAAATCCCAAGAATTTTATTATCACTAAAAACCACTGATAAATGGGATGTTTATCAGAGCTAACAAAACCACTGATAAATGGGACCTTTATCAACACTTTTAAAATTGTTTATAAATGTCCCATTTATTCATGATTTTCTTTAGTGCTGCTAAAAGAAATCATTATCATAACTTTTATAAGTGCTGATAAAGGACTTTTTTATTAGTTCTATAGAAGTGCTAAAAAATTATACCTTTATCACAGATTCTAGAAGCATCGATAAATCTGTCATTTATCAGTGCTTTTAAATGTTATGATAAATATGTTTTTTATCAATAGTTTTAAAAGTGACGATAAAGTGCCATATTGTAGTGTGTTGTAACAACACACCACATCACCAAAAACACACACAAAAACACCAAAAACACACCATATGTCAATAAAAACAAGTCCCAATATAGAATTTAAATGAAATGAAATTTACAACATAAATAAAAGAAAGAAAACTATATTATAAACAAGTGAAACATTATTTTATACAATTACATAAATAAAAATTATTACATATATTTAAAAACAATAATAATTATAAATGTTACCATGATTTTATTGACTTTCACTATCGAACAACCATAGCTGCATGAGTAGTTTCAAACAAACCACATCAACATGAAAAAATTAATCCACCTGTATAAAAAAACTATTATGAGTAATAATAAAAAAATTAAACATAAATATGAAATAATACATTAATTTTATGGAAAATGATTTTACTATGAAAGTATCAAGATTAACTTTTTAATTGAGTAGAGGTATTGGAATTTCTCCACATGCCAAGGAAGTAGAGAGAACATGAAATAATGTGATTAATGCAATACTGCATGGGTGAAATGGTTTTGAGGGAGAAGAAGTATGAATTTTGAAAATAGCACCCCAACAAGAAAAAAATAATCCACCTTTATAAGAAAACAATTATTACATGATTAATACTAAAAAGAAATAAATTAATCGTACATCCGGAATAACGTACTAGTTATATGGACAATTATTTTACTGTGTAAAAATTAAGATTATCTCTATAATTGGCCAGTGGCGGCATCATTTATCTTACTGAAAACGTGTGGATAGAACTTGAATGAAAGTGGCAAATGAAACACTACATGGGTGAAAATGTGTTGAGGTAGAAGAATCATGAAAGTAGGAAAGAGCACCCCAAATCGAACAAAGGAATCCCCCTATATTAGAAAACAATTAATATGTCAGTAATAATAAAAAGAAATAAATTTAACATAAATATGAAATAATTAATTAATTCTATAGAAAATTATTTTACAGTGAAAATATCAACATTAACACAATGATTTAGTAGATACATCATCGTTACTCTTCCTGGAAAGGCATGACTCATGGGAAAAATCATCAAAAATAAATGAACTCTACAAATAATAGTTATAAATAAATCAAAATTTCTTGATATAATTTTTTTGGTAATATAGATAATGTATATCTTAACATTATCTCTACATCTTTCCAAATATTTTTATTGGTCTAGGTATAAGCTAACAAAAAAAATTAAGGATTCCTTGAGCACTTCACTAATATTAGTTAACTACCGCTTAGAATAGTATCTGACCTGAACATCCTGCCTGGTATCCCCATGGTTCTCTCATCCACACATGCTCACCTCAATATCTATCATGTCACCATTTAATATTCACCTTTACTTATCTTCTTGAAATCATTTACTACTTTCAAAGATGCATGATGCATGTAACCACATGCATAAAGTATATGGGTGTAGTAAGAAAAGGAAAAGTGAATGATAATTCGTGAGATGATATAGATGCTGGTGATAATGTGTGAGATGAGAGCATCATGGGGACACCTAGTAGTATGTTTAGAATAGATGCTATGCTAAGAATTAGTAAACCAATAGTAGTTAAGTGCACATAGAATCCTTTTTTATTAACTTTTCAAGTGATGCACATCCATTCCATGTTTTGTCTCCATTGATCAGTGGATCCAAATAAACATCATTATTATTCCAACTCTTCTGCACTACTATGTCTTGAGTATCAACCACATAAACATGGACATAGGATTTTAGAAGGTCATCTGCATGCTCTCTGGAAAACTTGATAAACTCTTTAACTCTATCTCAATATTCATTTGTCAAAAGATTAGCGTGCATCCATTTTCTGTTCATATCCATATTATTAATTTTTTAAAAGAAAAATTCTATATAACATATATATAAATACAAAAAAGATATTCATTATAAAAAGTGAATGTAATAGATATTTCTAATAAGGGAAAATAAACTATTGATTATCTCAAAGAATTTCAGTATGTTGATGAAAATGTGTAATTTAATTTATGAAAAGAGTTACTCCACAACAAATATTTTTTAAATCCATGAAACAAATTATAATATAATATAGAAAATTAAGGATAAATAATAAACTCAAATATGATAAATAAGAATATTAAACTATCATTCAATGGACTAGAAGATTTAAAAATCTATTAGAACAAGTCATGTAAAAACCTTATGAATTGTTACATTTAAAATTAATGGTATATCAATATTTGAAAACATCTCAAGACTCTTGGGACGTCATATCACCACAACGAACCATCCCATGGAATTCAAGGTACTCAAAATGGATATAAAATTAGCATTACTAATGGATTACATGAATCAGAATTACATCAAACAAATAGATAATTTTCTCATTCTTTAATATGAGAATAATGTTTGTAAATTGGAAAAGGTGATGTATGAATTCAAAAAAAAACCTAATATCTTGGTATTGAAGGTTAGATAAGATATTAAAGAAACATTAATTTAAAAAATATTGATATGATCATAATCATTACTTAAAAAATGTATGGATATATTGAATGTGTTTATAAATGTTGATGACATAATATTTAGAGTTTAAAGAGGTGAGTGATGATAATAATTTTCTACATTAAAAATGAACAATGTTTAAATGTTGATGATTATTGAGTTAATGTTTTTTTTATTTTATAGGATACTCATGGAATTCATGGGATATTTATTTCCCAATCCATGTATCTGAGGGAATTGATTAATAGAATTCAAAAGGAAGATAGAACAACTATGTTGACCTCCATTAAAAATTGAATAAATATTTGAAATGTTGTTGGTGGAATGAAAATCTATATCATTAAGTGTGGATGTTTTGTTATATGCCAACATTAATGATACTAAAAAGGATTGACATAATCTTTTTCTACATGGAAAATTTCTAATTATAAAATTGATTCCTTTGAAATCCCCTTGTTATTAGTTAAATAAATACTCAAAAGGGGTGAAATTCTGGAAAATATACATTTCCTAGAAAGAAATAATTATTCCTTATAGTGGTATATAGGTCTCAAGGAATGTGGTATAACTAGAAAGGGGTAATCACAAAAGGATATTTTTTTTAAAATTATAGAAAGAGGGGGAGTAGGATGATGGTAAAAAATTATAATGTCGTTTGAAAATAGTACATAGCATAAAGTTATAATATATCATCTAATATTATTAAAATCATTTATAAATAATGTTGGATTAATCTAATGATGGAGAAAAATAAAATAGATTTTCTTAGATGTGTAGAGACATAAGAAGTTGGATTATTGAGAAAATTTAAAAAACATTTAGCAATAGATTTTGTTTCCCATGTAAACCCAAGACAACCATATTTCAAACAACTGATATGGCCCATGATAGTGTCCAAGGGACATTCTTGATCCCCCCCCTTGGGCTATCAACAAGCACCATGGCATTAAAATAACACAGAGGGAATGATTTGGACCATAAAATAAATAAGACTAGTAGAAATAAAATTTAAATAAAAAATTTTCAGATACATCCACACATTGGATTAACAAACCAACCCAGATTAGTAGAAAAAATAAGATATGATGTAGTATAATATAAAAGAAATCCCATAACCTACCTTCAAATTCATCACACACAAAAACAGCAGTTTGAATTTCTAAAATTTCACATGAATTGAATACCATTCCTTAAATAAAGAATGAAAAATATGTATGATATATTTGGGCAATCAATTTGGGTAATGTAAACAAAATAAATCAACAAACAAAACTCGATGTGTCGCCATCGAGTCTATAAATGATAAAATCTCAATGAGTGTTTATGAGTTGAATCAAAATTGGAAACTGAGATAATTGGAAGGCCTACCGTGCTATTATAAAATCACATGATCACAAATAATGAAATCACTAAAGAAGAAATAAAAAATGAAACCAAAAATACATAAAGAAAATTAGAAGTCATACCTTGTTTGAGTAAAGAAAATATGAGATCATCTTTATAAGCACTAACTCTAATTGATCACCAGATATTAGAAAGATATTAGAGATGTAGTCAAGTGGTGTGATTAGTTCTTAGATTCACTGAGGAGGAGCACCAACATTGGGTGGCTCTTGTGGAAAGCCTCTAATATCTTAAATTGTTCACAAATGGTTAGGGTTTTTTAATTAGATCAAGACCCTTTTATCAATACTCACAATAAATCACTGATAAAGATTCTTTTATCAACACTTATTACTTAAGAATTGATAAAAGAACTCTATCTGTACTTTTTTTATGCAAATAAAGAAGAGGCTTTATCATCACTAAAAAATCACTAATTAAACAAATCTTTATTAAAGTAATGTTTATAGCACCGATAAATGATCCTTTTTAGTGCTTTGTTTAACGTTGGTAAATCCTTATCTTTATCCGCACAAAAAAAAGTACTCATAAAGATACTTTTATCAACACTTATTACTTAAGCAGTATTAAAGGATTTATAATTATAATTCTAATTAATAAAATTTTAAATATTTATATATACATAATAAATATATATAAATATAAATATAGTAAATATATTCCTTTTTAAATATATTTATTATAATTTTTTAGTTTTTATTTATAAATTTATAATTATTTATTTATAATTGGAGAAATATTTCTAAAAACTAACACTTATATCATTATATATATATAAGTATACATATATATATATATATTCAGTATATATATATATATATATATAAATTAAGTAAATATATTCATTATTTATGTAAATTTATTATAAATTTAATAATTATTTAAATATATATAATTATTTATTTATAATTATATAAATACATTTCAAAAAATTGTTTAGTTATAATTATAAATATATAATTGTATAAATATAGAAAGTGTAAATTTATAAATAGATTATATATATATATTTTCTTACACATACTTTTTTTACATTATTAATTAATATCTAATTTTAACTGAATGCATATATGTAAAAAATGAATGAAATTTAACAGATTACTTATAATTACACTTTAAAAATGTTGAAAAAATGGGCAAGTTTTATGTGTATTCATTTTATATAAAAATTCATTAATTATTCATATGTGAAATAAATATAAAACAGTTTTTATTTATGTTAAATTGAAAATTTTAACGACATTCAATTATATGTTGAGTACTATGCCTTAGTTTATCCATGAAATGGGTCTAGAATACAAAGTAAAGAAGGCAACACTATAACAACCCAAGATTTTATGAGAATTATTATTTCTTTGATGTCCTTTGTTATACACTACATCAAGATTATCTTGCGCTATACGCAACACCATATTAGCTTGCAGTATACACAACACTAATCTTGGATCGTGTTAAAAACATTTTCAAGTTTGTTTGATAGTAATTATTCAACGAAACATTGAGTGTATATATACATATATATTCAATGTATAAATGAAATATGGTTGTATTTTGTTATACACAACAACAAAGGAGTCTTGCACTACACGCAACCCTGACTTGGCTTACGTTACACGCAATCACGACCTTCCTCGATAGCGTGTGTTGTATGCAATATCGGGCTTCACTAAACAACGATATATTATTATAATATTATTTTGAACTTGCCATTATGAATAGTATTAACTAAATTTTGAATTTTATAACATTATTATTCATCTTACACATTTTCTAGAACATGGTATAAGAACAAAATAAATTTTTCAGGTAAAATAAGTATTTTTCAAAAAATGTAGTTCTGTCGCCTATTGATGGCGTACCCACATTAAATACTGTTTTGACATGATTATAAGTTCAATTTGAAAAAATAAAATTCTTCCTTGGAATCAAGATATAAAAAATAATTTTGATAAATTTTTTATATTATTGTGATAACTTTCATATTTTAATGAATAGTAAAAACACGCTATATTTTAATTAAAAACAACTTTTTTCATCGAGATAATTTATATGGTTAGATTATCTTTTCAATTGTATTTAAAGTGTAAATAGAATATATTTTTACGATTTAATCCAATGTTGGTCATTGGAATTAATTTCACTTTGAAATTGGACATAAACAAGGTCAGATCTTTTGATAGTTATTGTTTCTTAAAAAAACGCTATTTGTTTTGATAAAGGATATTAAATTTAAAATTAATTCAAGCCACTTATATGATTTGAATTTGGAAAAATATATATCATTTTTGATTTCAGAATATCAAATATATCTTAGGCTGAGTTTTTGGTATTTTTCTGAAAAACATCAATTTTTGATGAATAGTGAAACCAATTAGTGGTAGTTAAAAAACAGACTCTTTCATTTAAATGTAATTTTACCACTTCTCTGAATTGAAGTTCAAAAATACTACATACATGGTTGTTATCAAGAAGTAAAATGTAGTTCAATAAGATAAAAATATTTTTTGGTGAATAGTAACTTTTGACGTTTTATTTACCGCGGTTAAAAGTAAATAGGGTAATTCAAGGTAAAAAGAATATTATAATAATTCAAAATTTATCTTAACACTGGTCCAAACATTATTGTTGGAGTCATTAACGACCATGGGCATCTTTGGATCGATTTTGGGAGCCCATTGAGCCACTTGGGAGTGAAAATGACAATTTAGATTAATTAATTTAATGTGAAGACAAAATTGACATTAAAAAATCTTTTAATAAATAATTTTTATAAGGAGTTATATAAATTATAATTTTGACTATAAATTTTCATTGGAAATCTAAAAGGATTTACTACATGGTGGTTATTTGTTTTATAATTTTTAGATATAAAATAAATTAAATTATTTATGACACAATAATGATTCAGTATTTACCTCATTAATAAATGATTTAAAAAAAAGATTATAATGATTAAAATATTATCCAAAACATGTCCAATTATGATTGGATGATTTTATTTCGACCATGAGTAATATTATATTCACCTTTAATTATTTGTGTACCTTTTTAAACCGAAGTTATGTTTATAATAAAATAATATTTTCACACTTTCCAAAAGAGCCCCTCCTCCCCTTATAAAAGGAGACCATTTCTATCCAATTCCTAACACCTCTCAAGCCATTTGTATCATCCAAAATCAACCCAATTAAGAATCCTACATACCTCTCCTCATCCTATAAGCATTACCTTAGGCATAAGGCACTTCAAGATGTCCTTTGGTTCAAACCAAAGGGAGTTACCCAAATTAAAGGTAACGGTTTTCTCTTAAATTGTTTTCTTTTATTTTACTTCTCCAACCCCCAAACTATTTTTATTCATTTCTTTTGTAACAAAACCAGTATCCTCAATATACTATGATGTTTTTATGAGAAGTATTATAACTACACTTACACAAACCTCCTTCTAATGGATGAAAAACATAATATTTCTGTGGATGGAAAACTAAAGCCTCACGAAACGATGATTGTTTGATTATCTCCTACCGCCTCTCATGGTGGAAATTATTGTGGAACTATATTTATATATGATATATACTATGTTTATGATTTCCTTATGTTTCGGTACTTCCCAATTATTTCAAGCCTGTATGGTTTCCGTAGTGGGTAAATACGATAATCTCATTTGAGGAAATGCGGACTACCGCCCCCTAAAAGTGATGTGATTCATTAATGCCTTATGTGGGATGTATAAAGGATGGAATTAATGATATTATATATGATATTATAATGGAATTATAATATACCTATTTTTTCATTATGTTTTAATTCCATTAAAATATGAAATAGAAATGAAAGTAGCATTCATGCGTACGTACGGCTTACCGTCTCCATGGACGATGCATTTCATTTCTTACCTCCATATGTTATGTACTATATTAAATACACCTATATGATGAATATATTTGATATATATGATATATAAATCATGAATATCATTTTGGATATAATGCATCTTTTACCACATGAACAACATGTAATTATAAGAAGTCTATTTTTGACTCAAGTACCAAATATCGACAAAACGAACGTTATTAACTAAAATGGTTGCATAATGTTTATAACATGGTAAGAAGAGGTATAAAATGAATAATAAATTTGAAAAATGTTTTTAAGAAAGTATAAATTAACATTATTTTAATATTTAGGAGATTAAATAACGATCGAGTCAAGTCGGACATGAGGTAAGGGATAAATTTTCCAATCTCGTTTTTATCCAAGATTGTTTATTCATAAGTATTTACTACCATTATATTTATCATCCATGTCCCTGTTTTCCAAAAAATGTTTCATGTATGTTTAATGTCCTTTTTAACCATTTTTTACTTTTACTACATGGTTTTTAAAGAATCTTTATTTTTTTTACCATACGATGTACTTTTTGACTCTTCCAGCAAAAGTACAAGAAGAATGTTTTTTTAACATATACGAAATGAACGGTTTTTTACGGTTTCATAACACCTTCTTTTAATGAATATTACTCTACAATATTTATTGACTATTTTCAACAAAATCTTTCTCTTTTAAAATTGACTGGAATTTTGAAAAAATAAAATGATTTTGATGAAGAAAGGATATTTCCTCAAGAATTCATTTCAAGTGTTTTATCAAAACCATTTTCCATATATGATGGAATTATTTCAAATGGGTATGATTAAAGTATGATTTCTCTATGATTTACATGGTTTCTCTTATGATGAAATGATATCCATTTGTTTTATATTGATTATGTTATGATGAGATGATGTTTATGAAACCCATTTTATTCTTTGGGTTATGATGAATGATTTATGTTTATGTTGTGGCACACGTAAAATGATTTCATTATGCGATGGGTGAGTCCTATATCTCCATCCAATGCATTGGGTAAAGATTTATATCTCATGAGATAGACATGGATGGAACGGTAAGTTAATCTGGTTCAGTAATACAGGACTGGAACGAGGAGTGAACTCGATTCAGAAAGGGACTTTGTCCACTAAGATGGTCTTGGTAGCAATGCCTTGGCTACTATAGAAATCATATCATGTGCTTAAGGTTTTTCCACAATTACAAGTTTTATTTCCAAGCTATTTTATCATGATTGATGTTCCATTATGATCTATGCCTTATGTACTACCATGTTTTATTTCATTGCTCAAGATTTTTATTTTTAAACATTATGTTCATGTTTTTATGTTCAAATGTATATGGTTTGTTTTATTTTCACCATGCTTAGCCTTACTGAGCATTTAAGCTCATCCTTTATATGTTTTCTTTTCCCCAGGATATAAATAAAGGTTTTAGGTAAGAAAACAAAAGGGGAATATCTTTATGGGAGATGTTGAAGATCATTCACCATGATTAGAAGATTATGTTCCGAGTTTCCAAAGACACTAAACTATTATGGTCCTTGTGTGTTTTTATTTTTAGTTATGTATTAAGTATTACAAAAAAGTAATGTAATGTCCATGTATGTCAAGATTTGGGTATCTACAGTTGGTATCAGAGGAATGGTTTAGTCAACCTTTGGAAACTAGGATGCGGGAACTTTAGTGAGATCCCTCGAGATATTTATAAGGTATGTCTAGGGATGTCCCTAAGGATAAGTATAAGTATAGGTTATTGTCCTATAATTATGGTAATGATATTAGAATTAAAACTAAGATGTTAGATATTGAAGGTAATCCCCCTTTATTATTTTGGTTTCCTAGCATGATTTTTTCCTCTCACACTGTTCTTTTTGGGTTTTAGACGATGGCTGGAACCCGAAGGAACCGTGTTGATCAATGTAATGGACAATGCAATGATTGTCCTCCCAATCAACCAAATGTGATGGTAGATGTAGTGAAAAATCTTATTGTTATACTTACACAATCTATGAATCATTCTGGATTTCCAAATGATTAGAGAATGGAACAATATACTATTCTGTCCTTCATGAGGCAACATCCACTGTTTTTCAATGGGTCTTATGATCCACTTGTTTCTGAGAAATGGATCAGTACCATTGAAAAGATATTTTCCATACTTCACTATTTAGAACATGAAAAATTCATTTTAGTTGTTTACCGTGTAGAAGGTGAAGCGGTCCAGTGGTGGAATCTAATTAAGAATACAAGGTCCCAAGATAAAATTGAATCCATGGAATGGGACGAGTTCAAGAACATATTTTTAAATAATTACTTCCCTCGGATTATTCAAACAAAGATGGAAAAGGATTTCCTTTAGCTTAAGAAAAAGGATGATGAATCTGTTGGTATATACGAAGTGAATTTTACAAGGCTTGCAAGGTATGCATTTGGCTTTATCATCCAACCTGAAAGTAAAGTTGAACAATTCTTTAGTGGCTTAAAACAAAGTCTTTTAATGGAATTAGCTGTAAGATATTTCAGTAGATATGAAGAAATTGTGCATTGTTATATCAAGGTAGAAATAAAAGTTGGTGTTACATATACATCTCATGGTTTTGAAAAGAAACGAAAGATGGAGTTCAAGGAGAAATCTCAGAATAATGGTGAAAAGAAGATGAATGTTTCTTTATGATCAAAGTGTGGAAAGAAATAGGGTGGAGATTGTTTTAAATGGACTAGAAAATGTTTTAAGTGTGGAAAATAATGTCATCGATTAGTTGAGTGTTGAAATAATGGAAAAAGGGTTTTTAATGATGTGAATAAAAAAAGACTGTAGAGAACGCACCACCAACACTTCAATGCTTCAAGTGCAAGGAAATGGGGAATTACGCTAATCAATTTCCTAATCCAAGGGTTAATGATGATCAACGTGAGCAACCTCTTAAAGCAAAGGATAAAGGGAAGTCACATGCGATCACTATTTGTGATGTTGAGTATTACAATGATGTTGTGTAATGATTAAGTGTTTATGTAATGGGATTTCAAAATAGTATCATGGAATCTCATTTATGGTATTGTGGAATTTTAGAATATCTCTGAATTGGTTTTCAATAATTATATGGTACCGGTAAGCATGAAAAGTGATTGAAATATTTTTTGAAAGAAGATGATATGATCATAATGAAGGGATAATGAAAAAATGAAATGAGATCATGACTGATATAAAGACAATGTTATATCATGGTTTGAGTATACAGAAATTTTGGGATTTTGGTATGTGGAAAGTGTTAAATTTTGACAACATTCGTGTTTTTAGTAAGGTTCAATGGGTATTTCAAGAAAATACATGATTTAGGTATTCATATTTTTGTAATGTGACCAACAAGATATATCGAATGATATATGGGGGATAAATGATGGTATTCACATGCTCAGCAGATGACATTTCTAGTAATTGTTTTTATTATACTACGAGCTTAGACAGAAGTATTTTGGATAAGCCTAAGGATTGTAATGGATTATGTTGGACATAAGTTAGTATCGTTTAAGGCTAGAATTGTTTTCTATATTATTGATGGAATGTTATAATAATGTAGTTTTAGAAAAAGGAAGACCTGCAGGACATGTGACAACCCGTCGCATCGGACAAGGCTGTGGGAATCGAACCCGCAACCGAAGTGAGACAGGCCTTTATTGCATACCACTGGCCTATATGAAGCCCCTAGTTAATAGAAACTAGTTTTATTTTATTATGCACTATGATAGATGAAATATAAGACCATTTTTTGAACCATATACGATTAATCTCACTATAAGATGGACTTATAACAATTGCTAACCTTTTGTCTGAGATAGATGAAATGACCCATCATTATTTCACATGATCTGATAACACTTCAAGAATGACAAATTCAACTTCATTTCTTTAAGAGATGAAGTGGAAATTGTTCATGGCACAATCAACGGTGATATTGTACCAAAATAAAGTAAGTATTTATTTTAATTATTCAACTTTAGGGAAATGATCTAGAAAACCGAAAATGTTGTCCTAGTGTCCTCATATAAGATGAATTAGATTGTACCTTAGATCATCCCAAATTTATGGCTTTGTGATTTTTAGCTTTTTCATTGCCATGTTCTTTACCACTCTCCATCAGAACTTGATGGTTAGATTTCTCTTCCATATCCATATTTTCACCTATGTTCTCCTAAGTGGAAACCTAGTGATTTGTTAATTTTGATAACCATTACATTTCATACTTTAGTTTTTAAAGCTATGTTTTGGTATTCCATTTTACTATGTGGGTTTCAATTAAAGAACCTTTCTAGTAGAAAACCATTTATAACCCCGACGAATTTCAAGGGCGAAATTCATTTTAAGGGGGGTAGAATGTAACAACCCGAGATTTTAGGAGAATTATTATTTCTTTGATGTCTTTTTTTGTACGCTACACCATGTTTATCTTGCCCTATACGAAACACCATATTAGCTTGCAGTATATGCAACACTAATCTTGGATCGTGTTAAAAAAAATTCAAGCTTGTTTGATAGTAATTATTAAACACAACATTGAGTGTATATATACATATATATTCAATGTATAAATGAAATATGGTTGGATTTTTTTATATGCAACAACAAAGTATTCTTTCACTACATGCAACCCTGACTTGGCTTGCATTACATGCAATCACGACCTTCCTCGATAGCGTGTGTTGTATGCAATATTAGGTTTCACTAAACAATGATATATTATTATACTATTATTATAAACTAGCCGTTATGAATACTATTAACTAAAATTTTAATTTTATAACATTATTATTCATCTTACAAATTTTCTAGAACATGGTATAAGAACAAAATAAATTTTTCGGGTAAAATAAGTATTTTTAAAAAAATGAAATTTTGTCTCCTTTTTATGGTGCACCCATAATACATATAGTTTTTGACATGTTTATAAGTTCAATTTGACAAAATAAAATTCTTCCTTGGAATCAGGATATAAAAATTTAATTTGGATAAATTTTTCATATTATTCTGATAACTTTCATATTTTAATGAATAGTAAAAACAAGCTATATTTTAATTAAAAATAACTTTTTTCATCGCAATAATTTATATGGTTAGATTTTCTTTTTAATTGGTTTTAAAAGTTTAATTAGAATATATTTTTACCATTTAATACAATGTTGGTCATTGGAATTAATTTCACTTTGAAATTGGACATAAACAAAGTCAGATCTTTTGATAGTTATTGTTTCTTAAAAACACAGTATTTGTTTTGATAACGGAAATTACATTTAAAATTAATTAATTCGACTTATATTTTTTGAATTTTAAAAAATAGACATCATTTTTGAATTCATAATATCAAATATATCTTAGGCTGAATTTTTGGTATTTTTCTGAAAAACTTCAATTTTTGTTGAATAGTGAAACCAATTGGCGGTGGTTAAAAAACTGACACTTTCATTTAAATGAAATTTTACCACTTCTCTGAATTGAATTTCAAAAATCCGACATACATGGTTGTTATGAAGAATTAAAATGTTGTTCAATATGATAAAAATATTTTTAGGTGAATAGTAACTTTTGACTTTTATTTACCGCGGTTATAAATAAATAGGGTAATTCAAGGTAAAACAAATATTTAAATAATTAAAAATTTATCTTAACACTTGTCCAGACCTTATATTTTGAGTCATTAATGACCATGGGCATCTTTGGGTCGATTTTGGGACCCCATTGAGCCACATGATAGTGAAAATAAAAATTTAGATTAATTAATTTAATGTGAAGACAAAATTGACATTAACAAAAATATTTTAGTAATTAATTTTTATAAGGATTTATATAAATAATATTTTTGACTATAAATATTAATTGGTAAGATAAAAATATTTCCTACATGGTGTTGATTGTGATATAATTTTTAGACATCAAATAAATTAAATTATTTATGGCACAATAATGATGCATTGTTTACCTCATTAATAAATGATTTAAACAAATAAGATTATAATGATTAAAATATTGTCCAAAACATGTCCAATTCTGATTGGATGATTTTATTTTGACCATGAGTCATCTTATATTGATCATTAATTGTTTGTGGACCTTTTGAAACCGAATATAAGTTTATAATAAAATAATATTTTCACACTTTCCAAAAGAGCCCCTCCCCCCTTATAAAAGGAGACCATTTCTATCCAATTCCTCACACCTCTCAAGACATTTGGCAAATCTAAACTCTGACCAATTATGCTCTATACATACCTCTCCTCCTCCTTGAAGACTTACCTTAGGCAGAAGGCACTTCAAGAATTCTTTTGGTTCAAACCAAACAAAGTTACCCAAAGTAAAGGTAACAGTTTTCTCTTAAATTCTTTTCTTTTATTTTATTTATCCAACCCTAAAATATTTTTATTACTTTATTATGTAACAAAACTAGTATCCTCAATATAGTATGATGTTTTTATGAGAATTATTTGAACTACACTTACACACACCTCCATATAATGGATGAAGAACATAATGTTTCTGTGGATGGAAAACTAACGCCTCGCGAAATGATGATTGTTTGATTATCTCCTACCGCCTCTCATAGTGGCCATTATGATGGAACTGTATTTATATATGATATATACTATGTTTATGATTTCATTATGATTCTGTACTTCCAAATTAATTCAAGCCTTTATGGTTTCCATAGTTGGTAAATACGATTATCTCATTTGAGGAAGTGCGGACTACTGCCCCCTTAAAGTGATGTGATTCGTTAATTCCTTATGTGGGATGTATAAAGGATAGAGTTAATGATATTATATACGATATTATACTTCAATTATAATATACCTATGTATCATTATGTTTTAATTCCTTTAAAATATGAAATATAAATGAAAGTAGCGTTCAGGCGTAAGTATGGCTTATTGTCTCCAAGAACGGTGAATTTCATTTCTTACCTCCATATGTTATGTAATATTATAAATACATGTATATGCTGGATATATATGATTTATATGATATATAAATCATGAATATCATTCTAGATATAATGAATCTTTTACCACATGAACAACATGTAATTATAAGAAGTCCATTTTTGGCTCAAGTACCAAATATCAACAAAACAAACGTTATTATCTTAAATGGTTACATAATGTTTATAACATGGTAATAAGAGGTATAAAAAGAATAATAAATTTGAAAAAGGTTCTTAATCAAGTACAAATTAAATTTATTTTATTATTCAGGAGATTAAATAATGACCGATTCAAGTCGGACACGAGGTAAGGGATAACTTTTCCAATCTCGTATTTATCCGAGATTGTTTCTTCGTAAGTATTTACTGGGGTTATATTTACCATCCATGTCCTTGTTTTCCAAAAATGGTTTCATGTATGTTTAAAGTAATTTTTCCCATTTTTTACTTTTACTACATGGTTTGTAAATAATATTTCTTTTTTTACCATACGAGGTACTTTTTGACTTTTTCGGCAAAAGTACAAGAATAATGTTTTTTTAACTTATACGGCATAAACAGATTTTTACAATTTCATAACACCTTCTTTTCATGAAGATTATTCTTCAATATTTAATGAATATTTTCAAAAAAATCATTTTATTTTAAAATTGCATGTCATTTTGTGAAAAGAGAATGATTTTGATGAAGAAAGGATATTTTCCTCAAGAATTCATTTCAAGTGTTTTATCAAAACCATTTTCCATATAAGATGGAATTATTTCATATGGGTATGTTTCAAGTATAATGTCTCTATGATTTACATGGTTTCTCTTATGATTAAATGATATCCATTTGTTTTATATGGATTATGTTATGATGGGATGATTTTTATGAAACCCATTTTATTCTTTATGTTATGATGAATGATTTATATTTATGTTGTGGCACACGTAAGAATGATTTCATTATGAGATGGGTGCGACCTATATCTCCATCCAATGCATTGGTTAAATATTTATATCTCATGAGATAGACATGGCTGGAACAGTAACTTAATCTGGTTCAGTAATACAGGACTGGAATAAGGAGTGAACTCGATTCAGAAAGGGACTTTGTCCACTAAGATGGTCTTGGAAGCAATGCCTTGGCTACTATGGAAATCATATGATGTTCTTAATGTTTTTACACAATTAAATGTTTTATTTCAAAGCAATTTTATCATGAGTGGTGTTCTATAATGATCTATGCCTTACTTGCTGCCATGTTTAATGTCATTGCTCAAGATTTTGATGTTTAAACATTATGTTCATGTTTTAATGTTCAAATGTATATGGTTTGTTTTATTTTCACAATGCTTACCCTTACTGGGCATTTGATCTCACACTTTATATGTTTTCTTTTCCCCAGAAAATAAAGAAAGGTTTTATGTAAGAAAACAAAATGGGAAGATCTTTATGGGAGATGTTAAAGATCTTTCACCATGATTAGAAGATTATGTTCCGAGTTTCCAAAGACACTAAACTATTACGGTCCTTGTGTGTTTGTTTTTTTGTTATGTATTAATTATTCCGAAAAAGTATTGTAATGTCCGTGTACGTCAAGCTTTGGGTCTCTACAGTTGGTATCAGAGGAAAGGTTTAGTCAACCTTTGGAAACTAGTATGGGAGAACTTTAGTGAGATCCCTAGAGATATTTTTAAGGTATTTCCAGGGATGTCCCTAAGGTTAAGTATATGTATAGGTTATAGTCCTAGAATTATGGTAACGATATTAGAATAAAACCTAAGATGTTAGATATTGAATGTACTCCCCCTTTATTATGTTGTTTTCCTAGCATGATTTTTGCCTCTCACACTGTTCTTTTTGGGTTTTAGACGATGGCTGGAACCCGAAGGAACCGTGTTGATCAATGTAATGGAAAATGTAATGATTGTCCTCCTAAGAAACCAAATGAGTTGGGAGATGGAGTGTAAAATCTAATTGCTATACTTACTCAAGCTATGAATCATTCTGGATTTCTAAATGATCAGAGAAGGGAACAATATTCTATTGAGTCCTTCGTAAGGAAACATCCAATGTCTTTAAATGGGTCTTCTAATCCACTTGTTGCTGAACAATGTATCAGTACCATTGAAAAGATATTTTCAATACTTCGATGTTCAGAACATGAAAAAGTCATTTTAGTTGTTTACCATTTAGAAGGTGAAGCAGACCAATGGTGGACTCTAATTAAGAATACAAGGCCCCAAGATGAAATTGAATCCATGGAATGGGATGAGTTCAAGAACTTATTTTTCAATAATTACTTCCCTTGTATTCTTCGAACAATGGTGGAAAAGTATTTCCTTGATCTTAAGCAAAAGGATGATGAATTTGTTGGTATATACGAAGAAAATTTTATAAGGTTTGCAAGGTATGCATCTGGCTTTATCATCCAACCTGAAAGTAAAGTCGATCGATTCTTCAGTGGCTTAAAACCAAATCTTCGAAGGGAATTAGCTATAAGAGACTTTAGTAGCTATGAAGAAATTGTGTGTTGTGCTATCAAGGTAGAAATGGATGTTGGTGTTACATATCCATCTCATGGTTTTGACAAGAAATTAAAGATGGAGTTCAAGGAGAAATCTCAGAATAATGGTGAAAAGAAGATGAATATTTCTTTATGATCAAAGTGTGGAAATAAGCATGGTGGAGATTGTCTTAAAGGGACTAGAAAATGTTTTATGTTTGTAAAAGAAGGTCATCGAGCATTTGAGGGTCGAAATAATGGAAAAAGGGTTGCTAATGATGTGAATAAAGAAAATACTATAGAGAACGCACCACCAACACATCAATGCTTCATGTTCAAGGAAAGGGGGCATTATGTTAATCAATGCCCTAATCCAATGGTTAATGATGATAAATGTGAGCAGCCTCTAAAGTAAAAGGATAAAAGGACGTCACATGTGATCACTATTTGTGATGTTGAGTATGACAATGATGTTTTGTAATGATTAATTTTTTATGTAATGGGATTTCAAAATAGTATCATGGAATCTCATTTATGGTATTGTGGAATTTTGGAATATCTATGTGTTGGTTTTCAATAATTATATGGTACCAGTAACCATGAAAAGTGATTGAAATATTTTTGGAAGGAAGATGATATAAGCATAATGAAGGGATAAAGAAAAAATGAAATGAGTTCATGACTGATATAAGGACAAAGTTATATCATGGTTTGAGTATATAGATATTTTGGGATTTTGGTATGTGGAAAGTGTTAAATTTTGACATCATTAATGTTTTCACTAAGGATCAATAGGTATTTCAAGAGAATACAATATTAAGGTATTCACAAGTTTGTAATGTGACCAACAAGATATATCGTGTGATATATGAGGGATAAATGATGGTATTCACATGCTCAGCAGATGACATTTCTAGTAATTGTTTTCATTATTCTATGAGCTTGGGCAGAATTATTTTCGATAAGCCTAAGGATTATAATGGATTATGTTGGACATAAGTTAGTATTGTTTAAGGAAAGAATTTTTTTCGATATTATTGATAGAATGTTATAATAATGTATTTTCAGAAAAAGGACAACCTGCAGGACAGGCGACAACCCATCGCGTCGGATAGGGCTGTGGGAATCGAACCCACAACCGAAGTGCGACAGGCCTTTATTGCGTACCACTAGCCTATAAGAAGTCCTTGGTTAGTAGAAACTAGTTTTATTTTATTAAGCGCCATGATAGATGAAGTATAAGTCCATTTTTTGAACCATATACGATTAAACTCACCATAAGATGGACTTATAAATTTTGCTAACCTTTTGTTTGAGACAGATAGAATGACCCATCATTCTATCACATGATCTGCTAACACTTCAGGAATGACAAATTGAACTTCATTTCTTTAATAGATGAAGTGGAAATTGTTCAAGGCACAAACAACTGTGAGATTGTACCGAAATAAATTAAGTATTTCTTTTAATTCTTCAACTTTAGGGAAATGATCATGAAAACCAAAAATGTTGTCCTAGTGTCCTCATATACAATGAATCATATGGTACCTTAGATCATCACAAATTTATGGCTTTGTGATTGTTAGATTTTTCATATCCATGTTCTCTACCACTCTTCATCCACACTTGATGGTTAGATTTCTCTTCCATATCCATATTTTCACCAATGTTCTCCTATGTGGAAACTCAGTGATTAGTTAATTTGGATAACCATTATGTTTCATAATTTAGTTTTTAAAGTTAAGTTTTGTTATTCCATTTTATGATGTGGGTTTCAATTAAAGAAACTCTCAAGTGGAAAACCATTTATAACCCCGGCAAATTTTGAGGTTGAAATTCATTTTAAGGGGGGTAGAATGTAACAAACCAAGATTTTATGAGAATTATTATTTCTTTGATGTCTTTTGTTGTACGCTACACCAAGATTATCTTGCGCTATACGCAACACCAAATTAGCTTGCAGTATACACAATACTAATATTTGATCGTGTTAAAAACAATTTCATGTTTGTTTGATAGTAATTATTCAACCCAACATTGAGTTTATATATACATATATATTCAATGTATAAATGAAATATGGTTGGATTTTGTTATACGCAACAACAAAGGAGTCTTGTGCTACATGAAACCCTGACTTGGCTTGCGTTACACACAATCGCGACATTCCTCGATAGCATGTGTTGTATGCAATATCGGGTTTCACAAAACAACGATATATTATTATAATATTATTATGAACTAGACGTCATGAATAGTATTAACTAAATTTTTAATTTTATAACATTATTATACATCTTACACATTCTCTAGAAAATGGTATAAGAACAAAATAAATTTTTCGGGTAAAATAAGTATTTTTCAAAAAATGTAGTTTTGTCGCCTTTTGATGGAACACCCACTTTAAATCTAGTTTTTGATATGTTTATAAGATCAATTTGAAAAAATAAAATTCTTCCTTGGAATCAAGCTATAAAAACTTAATTTGGACAAATTTTTCATATTATTATGATAACTTTCATATTTTAATGAATAGTAAAAACACGCTATATTTTAATTAAAAATAACTTTTTTCATCGCAATAATTTATATGGTTAGATTATATTTTTAATTGGTTTTAAAGTTTAATTAGAATATATTTTTAACATTTCATCCAATGTTGGTCATTGTAATTAATTTCACTTTGAAATTGGACATAAACAAGGTCTCATCTTTTGATAGTTATTGTTTCTTAAAAACACTGTATTTGTTTTGATAACGGGAATTACATTTAAAATTAACTAATTCCACTTATATGTTTTGAATTTGGAAAAATAGAAATCATTTTTGAATTCATAATATCAAATATAGCTTAGGCTTAAATTTTGGTATTTTTTTTAAAACATCAATTTTTGATGAATAGTGAAACCACTTAGCGGTAGTTAAAAAACTGACTCTTTCATTTAAATGAAATTTTTACACTTCTGTGAATTGAATTTCAAAAATCCAACATACATGGTTGTTATCAAGAAGTAAAATGTTGTTCAATAACATAAAAATAATTTTTGGTGAATAGTAACTTTTGACTTTTATTTACCGCAGTTAAAAGTAAATAGGGTAATTCAAGGTAAAAATAATATTATAATAATTCATAATTTACCTTAACACTTATCCAAACCATATTTATTGAGTCATTAACGACCATGGGCATCTTTGGGTCGATTTGGGGACCCCATTGAGCCACTTGGGAGTGAAAATGAAAATTTAGATTAATTAATTTAATGTGAAGACAAAATTGACATTAACAAAAACCTTTTTGTAATTAATTTTTATAAAGAGTTATATAAATTATATTTTCGACTATAAATATTTATTGGTAATATAATGATATTTCCTACATGGTGGTTATTGTTTTATAATTTTTAGACATCAAATAAATTAAATTATTTATGGAACAATAATGATGCAGTATTTACCTCATTAATAAATGATTTAAACAAATAAGATTATAATTATTAAAATATTGTCCAAAACATGTCCAATTCTTATTGTATGATTTTATTTAGACCATGAGTCATCATATATTCATCTTTTATTATTTCTTGACCTTTTGAAACCGAAGATAAGTTTATAATAAAATAATATTTTCACACTTTCAAAAAGAGCCCCTCCTCCCCCTTATAAAAGGAGACCATTTCTATCCAATTACTCACACCTCTCAAACCATTTGGCTCATCCAAACTCTGAAAAATTAAGCTCCATACATACCTCTCCTCCTCCTAGAAGCCTTACCTTAGGCAGAAGGAACTTCAAGAAGTCTTTTGGTTCAAACCAAACGGAGTTACACAAATTAAAGGTAACAGTTTTCTCTTAAATTGTTTTCTTTTATTTTATTTCTCCAACCCCTAAACTCTTTTTATTTCTTTATTTTGTAACAAAACCAGTATCCTAAATATACTATGATGTTTTTATGAAAAGTATTTGAACTACACTTACACACACCTCCATATAATGGATGAAGAACATAATGTTTCTGTGGATGGAAAACTAACGCCTCATGAAACGATGATTGTTCGATTATCTCCTACCACCTCTCATGGTGGCCATTATGATGGAAATGTATTTATATATGATATATACTATGTTTATGATTTAATTATGCTTCTGTAATTCCAAATTATTTCATGCCTTTATGGTTTCCATAGTGGGTAAATACGATAATCTCATTTGAGGAAGTGTGGACTACCGCCCCTTAAAGTGATGTGATTAATTAATGCCTTATGTGTTATGTATAAAGGATAGAGTTAATGATATTATATATGATATTATACTGAAAATATTATATACCTATGTATCATTATATTTTAATTCCCTTAAAATATGAAATAGAAATGAAAGTAGCGTTCATGCGTATGTATGGCTTACCGTCTCCCTGAACGGTGCATTTCATTTCTTACCTCCATATGTTATGTACTATTATAAATACATGTATATGCTGGATATATATGATATATAAATAATGAATATCATTCTGGATATCATGAATCTTTTACCACATGAACAACATGTAATTATAAGAATTCCATTTTTGACTCAAGTACAAAATATCAACAAAACCATAATTATTAACTTAAATGGTTACATAATGTTTATAACATGGTAATAAGAGGTATAAAAGGAATAATAAATTTGAAAATGCTTCTTAAGCAAGTAGAAATTAACTTCATTTTTTTATTCAGGATATTAAAGAATGATCGAGTCAAGTCGGACACGAGGTAAGAGATAACTTTTCCAATCTCATTTTTATCTGAGATTGTTTATTTGTAAGTATTTACTAGGGTTATATTTATCATCCATGTACCTAATTTCCAAAAATCATATCATGTATGTTTAAAGTCCCTTTTACTCATTTTTTACTTTTACTACATGGTTTGTAATGAATCTTTCTTTTTTTTACCATACGAGGTACTTTTTGACTTTTCCAACAAAAGTACAAGAATAATGTTTTTTTAAATTATACGGCATGAACAGATTTTTACGGTTTCATGACACATTATTTTCATGAAGATTACTCTACAAGATTTAATGACTGTTTTCAAAAAAATACTTTTCTTTTAAAATTTCATGGCATTTTGTGAAAAGAAAATGATTTTGAAGAAGAAATGATATTTTCCTCAAGAATTCATTTCAAGTGTTTTATCAAAACCATTTTCCATATAAGATGGAATTATTTCATATGGGTATGTTTCAAGTATAATGTCTCTATTATTTACATGGTTTCTCTTATGATGAAATGATATCCATTTGTTTTATATGGATTATGTTTTGATGGGATGATGTTTATGAAACCCATTTTATTCTTTGGGTTATGTTGAATGAATTATGTTTATGTTGAGGCACACGTAAGAAAGATTTCATTATGAGATGGGTGGGACCTATATCTCACTCCAATTAATTGGGTAAAGATTTATATCTCATTAGATAGACATGGTTGGAATGGTAAGTTAATCTGGTTCAGTAATACAGGACTGAAATGAGGAGTGAACTCAATTCAGAAAGGGACTTTGTCCACTAATATTGTCTTGGCAATAATGCCTTGGCTACTATGGAAATAATATCATTTGCTTAATGTTTTTCCAAAATTACAAGTTTTATTTACAATCTATTTTATCATGATTGATGTTACATTATGATCTATTCTTTATGTACTGCCATGTTTTATGTCATTGCTCAAGATTTTGATGTTTAAACATTATGTTCATGTTTTTATGTTCAAATGTATATGGGTTGTTTTATTTTCTCCATGGTTAACCTTACTGAGCATTTGAGCTCACCCTTTATATGTTTTCTTTTCCCCAGGATATAAAGAAATGTTTTAGGTAAGAAAAAAAGGGGAAGATCTTTATGGGAGATGTTAAAGATATTTCACCACGATTAGAAGATTATGATCTGAGTTTCCAAAGACACTAAACTATTACGGTCCTTGTGTGTTTGTTTATTTTTTATGTATTAAGTATTCTGAAAAAGTAATGTAATTTCTATGTACGTCAAGATTTGGGTCTCTACAAACATGCAATGCAGAGATTTAATCAATGAGACTGGAACTCAAGACCTCACTAAGACCCACTCGGAAAGCTACCACGGAGCTGCACCCTATGGGATATATGACGAGTACTATGCAATCAGTCAATATTTTTAATTAATATTGATTTTTAGTTATAAAAAATTATTTAATAAATATATGACTATTTAATGTAAATTGCATAAATAGTTTTTAATGTATAAATATTATTTATATAAATTAATATATATCTATATATTTGATATATATAATTCAATTACATTAATTCTAATAATTATTATAAATTAATAAAAAAATTTAATATTTAAAAATGTATATTCAATTTATTCATTTTTTCAATAATTACTTATTTAATATAATTTATAATGATTTTTTAATAAACTCAGTTTTTATTTTTAATTTTTTTAATTATTTCATTTTATTTATTCATCCCTTTATTAGTGCTAAAAAACGCTTATGAAATAAATATTTCTCATGCTGAAAATAAAGTGCTGATAAATGTTACCATTTATCAGTGATAAAAATAAAGCACTGATAAAGGTTACCCATTATCATTGTTAAAAATAAAGCACTCATAAAGGATACCCTTTATCAGTGCTAAAAATAAAGCACTGATAAAAGGTTAAATTTATCTTCTCTTTCCATAGCATTGATATATATTCCATTTATCAGCATTTATTTCTAGCACTGATAAATACTAGTGCTGTTAAAAGATAGTTTTGTAGTAGTGGTAAATGGATTCTGGGATCTGAGACCTTACGTCTTCATATTTGTTTTAAAAACATGCTCTATTTTAGTTATTTTTTATATTTTTAATTATTTCATGTTTGTATCATATGATTCCCTAGATTAAATTATTCCTTAAATAAGTAATAATTATTTCAATCATATGTAGATTTATATGAATATATTTTACTTTGTATTTAAACTATTTTAATTTTGATCATTCGTGTATTCATAGACACACTATTTTACAGGAACATGAAATATTTGAATTCATGTAATTTAAAATGTGAAATGTTTGTATCGTGTGTATTATGAGAAGTTTCTAAAAACATTTATATTAGTTTTTAAGAGTTAATTTTATTTTATATTAATTTTTATTAACTATTTACATTAGAAATCAAATTTTAGTTTTACAAATTATTGAATTAGACCCATGAGGAATGTGCATTCAATGAAGGAATCACATATTACTTTGGGAAGGATGAAATGAAACAGATTGTATGCTTTGAATATAATATTCATAAAAGTAATCTATATATTAATTTTGAATTAACCACATGAATCTAAAAATGTTGAGGATATTCTTGAATTGTAGTGTTTCATATACTTGTAAATCTGTTACTACATTTGGATGAACTATAATCCTTTAATACTTACTACGTGAGAGAACCTTGTTGTCTTGAAAGTCAGACCCATTTCACTTTATCTAGTTTTTTTATCTTACATCCTTTTATTTTATATGTGAATAATTATTTCTAGGTTATAGAAATTAAAATGTTATCAGTTGGGTTATACCATACCATATAAAAGGTATTTTTTTGGGTTTTACATCCATGTCTACAAAATGTAAGGTAATTGGGTTGTGACTCCCAGTGAGAAACATTAATTAGTGGATTGTGACTCCTAGTGACAAAAAATTAGATTTGGGTTTTACATTTAGTATTCAAAATAGATGTTATAAAGGGTTGTGACTCCATTCAAAATTCAGAGATTCAAAATCCTGGGGATATCATTTCCCTCTACATTTAAGAGGGTTATGTGTAGGGTAGGGAAATTTTGATATGTACAACTATAAAAATCATTGTTTTAATTTCTTCTTAATTCCTCCACATTTATTATTATCTTTCATTATAATTCAGTAAATATATTTATAGAGGTAAATTCACCCCCTTCTTGACCATTCCAAATTTTCACATTAAGACCTAAAATTCTATTTCATTTGTATCATGCTATATTAGGTTGAAATAGTAAACTATTATAGTTTCAAGTTCATACCCTTGTATAATTTATTTATTGAATATAAAACAAGAAATACGAGTGAGTGGGAAAAAAATCCCATTAACCAAGGACTTCGTCATCTATCCCTATAGAGAAACCTCATTAAAAGTTTTATTCTATTCATTTCTCTTATCATTTTTTCTAGGTTTTAGAGGAGTTCTAAGTAAGAATTATATAATATGTTTATGGATGAAAAATATATACTCTATATCACCCCTAGTTTTCTTCACCCAATGTGTGTTTTTAATATTCACCTTTGACAAGCTTCACACTTGTTTTCTTTTATCCTGAATCCAACACTTGAGTTAATTGGTATTATGTAACAAGAAATTTGTTGAATGATAATATTAATGATCACCAACTTCTAGAATTTCTCTCATATAATATCTTTATCCAACACTCAATTTTCACAATTCCTTGATATATACTATACAATATTACAATAATATTTCATTGGTCCTTGAAACCTGTGTTCTAGTTTTAAGAATCGCTATTTCTAGGCAGTTTCCATTAGATTAATTTATTGAACTTGAAGCTTCCAACGGTTCATTATTCAAATGGGATTTTCCTACAAAAGATTGGAATTTTTTAAATTTTAACTTTATGACACATAAGAATGTGCATTGGTCAGGGGTATGGGAGGTCAGAATCATCACACCCTTTTGGGGGGAATTATTGTCTACTCTGGGACTCTCTTTGTAAATTTAAGATATTTTCCTGAATCCATATTAATTCACCAACTATATCATAAGTATCCCTTGTAGTGTTCAATAACTTATTAACATGTGTGAAATTTAGAATCATCAATATTCATTCATGGTTTGTCATTAATAGAAATATCAGAATGTATTTGAGGTTTTCCATCAATTATATCCTCTAATATACTGCTTAGAGATTCTTTTAATCATCGTTGTGATGATACTAGTTTTTAAGCCACTCTGTGGGGAACTCTGGAATTTATTGTCATCCCACGAGACGAAGGATTGATTTTATTTTTGGGATCATTCCCATAAAACCGGATACCTACATATCCATGTAAAATGAATCAGAACCTCCATAGATCAGTGCCATTGAATTGGAAACATCATACCTTTTATCGTCATGTGATAAGGACCTAGCCGTACAGTTTAATTTCATGTGTTATGGAAATCTAAGTGGAAGTTGCTTAGTCAAAACATAGTGTGGGACTTATATTGAACTAGTCAAAAGAACCTGGAAAGGATATGGGTTTTCTAGTAGGATCAGACCCTTTTGGGAATATGGCCCTAGAATAATAGGGATGATTTTAATTATTGAGTTTGAACCTCAAGGAGGCTTCCTGCGTATCCCCTGTAGATGGGAATCAAACCCACGTTGTTTGATAAGTATCATAAGAGAGTATGGTCCTTTAAGAGATATGAGTTTGGGATTACTTATTGAAATGGATGCCTTGATGATCTAGCATTTAATTTAGGGATTATTCATAAGGAGGATTCTAAGATTAAGGGAATTAATATTGGATTCCTAAGGAGGATATCTAGTGAGCTCGGGCACTGAAAAGGGCTTTCTACATATCCTGGTTTGAACAGGAATCAGAGTTATCATAGATCCTTCAATTGTAAAAATGTTATGACCAATGAAAATATCTAAGCCCACGTGAGTCATTCTCGGTGTGGGAATCAAGAGGTTGTAAAATACTAAAAAAAGGCATTCACACTTTCACATTTTTCCTCATTCGTTGGTGGAAGAGGGTGTGTCGACCGGGGAAGAGGGTGAGGCGACTCAGGAAGAGGGCAGGGCGACCCGAGAAGTGGGGTAGGCGACAAGCCCTCCCTCTATTCTCATTAAATTGGACAAGGATACAATGGGAGGAATAAGGGATGAAGGTTAGGGGCTTACACCAGGATGGCTACCCAAGGTGATAAAGCGCAAAAAGATAGGGAAAGGGTAACAGGAGTCCCTGTGCACATCTCACCTTTAGCCTTTGGCACTGAAGAATAGAGGAGGAGTAATGATGTTACCTCCTGCAAGAAAATCTATGGGCTTACAACAGGGTGGTTTCCCTAAATTTGATCCTGGTATGGGAGGGAGACTCCTCCTTTGCTTAAATAGAAAATCATGTGTGAACCATACCTTCCCTACCAGAGACCTGAGGTTCAGGATCTTATAGATGATAAAGGGAGGACAAAACCCAAAACCTTATTCTCAGAACCACGAACATCCCAACACTATTCCTGGTAGAAAGCTCCATGTGACTATGGATATACAATCCCACAAAAATCCCATTAATCCCAACCCCATTGTGAATAAAATGTGGGAAACCTCTAACTAAAGAAATACAAACCCAAATAGGAGACATGATGATCCCCCTTTGCCAAAGGTTTGATAAGTCATTAGGTTTTGGTGGAGGTCTCGACAAGATCCCTTTCATACAAGGGAGCCAATGAAGAAGAATCATTTCCATGATTGTCTTTGAAAAAGTCTTGATGGATTGTAGACTTAAGTGAGTGAAGAGAGTAAGTGAATCAAAGTGGGGCACCCATGTATAGAAGGGAAAGCATGTATGGGTGCGCAAGTACACATGGGCGACATGATGTTCACTTAAGCGATGAAAAACCTGTATGTTAATAATTGGGCAAGAAATTTCTCAAGCCTTTAAGAGTATTAACATGTGTCCCAGAAGTGGGGAGCTCAAGTTCCTGTTAGGGGAATGGTCGGCACGCCAGTATTTCTGACTTGTGCAGGTTGGGCACTTTAGGTGCGCAAGTGTTATGGTTTTCAAATACTAAAAGGACTTATGTCCAATGATCCTCCCTTAAATCCTCCACTCAAGGTGTTGAGGAACTACCTTGAATGTTTCAGATGACCTGGGTGAAGTAATAGGGCGACCAGCGTAGCAATAGGGCTTCAGGGAAATCATTCCGTTCAAATAAGGGAACCAAGGGTCTATTTATAGGCAATATTTGACCTTGGGTGAAAGGGGATTGGTCGCGTAAGTGACTTATGCGCCAAATTTGGGCACGCAAGTACCTTCGATGCCTATGAGGTTTTTTCTATTCTAGAGCGCCACTTTTAGGATCTAGCCAAAAAAAGTATTTTAGTTATCTCCAGCATGGTATCATGTAGGTATTGGTGTGAAGGTTCCTTGGGTGTCGGTTAAGGTAATTAGCTAGATAATTTCTTCATATCACGGGGGATGTGCCCCCACAACCCTACAAGGGATCTGTGTCGGGCTATGGTCCCCGCCCTTTGGTCTGGTGGCTTCGCTACCATCACTGACCCCCATGAAAATTGTAGAGTCACACTACGAGCTTTTCGATCCCGGTTGATGACTTTTTTCAGATAAGTTCATGGAACACATTTCATGGTGTCTACAAAATACATCCCTTAGAATTTGATTCATTCAGAATGAATAGAATCTTGATCTATGGTAAAATTATGGAACATTGACGCATTCCAAAATCATTTAGTCAGATTTGGAGTGACATCATGTTTGGATGGATGATATAATTGGTTCTAAGAACATGGGGCCTAGTGAGCATAGTTTTATTTTTTCTAGGGTCATATGTACAACCCTAAAAAATTTATATCCTTTAAATTTTCATTGCTCAATATTACCTAAATCATAAAAAAATGTATGTTTAGTGAGCTGGCACTCTACTTTTGCTTAGAGTTACCTTTGTGTGTTCTCAATCGAGTGAATACCATGTCTTTTGTTGTTGGAATTTTATATTCATTCATGTTGTACTATAAAGGTCTAGTATTTAAGGTCAAATAGCTTTGACCATAAATTTTGAATTTGATCCCAAAAAAACTCTATGGCTAAGAATTTCATTTATATTCTTTAAATATTTAAAAAGGGAATATAGAGCTGGGATTTTAATTGCCAACAATTTTAAAACCTGTATCTATATAAGGTGTGTCTTTTCTAGGAATGAAGTAACCATTACTTGAAAAAACCCGTTATGGGGGTTTTATTAAGCAGGTCCAACCAGGGAATATGCTGCAAAGCCAAATAGTGGCATCTTTTGACTAACAGGCATGTTATGTAGGCGAATTAGGCAAGGCCATCTAAGGGAACGTGCTGTATATTCATGAAAAAGAGATATTTTAAGTTTAACATTTTTTTGATACCTAGGGGAAAATAAGATTTGGGTGACTGAAGACCATAGTTGGTGGTTTTTCCAAAAAAAAGGAATTTTAAGAATGAAAAAGGCGATATTTTCGACTGACATAATTCATGAATAGGAAAACCATTTATATACAAATTTTTTGTTTGAGTAATGGTTAAAATGTTTCAGAAAGAGGAATTTCTGAAATCATATTATTCAGTTTTATATCACGTAGTGAAGACATTGGTAATGTGTAGTTTTAAGTCATGCAGTGAGGAAATTGGTACTGTGCAGTTTTATGTCATGTAGTGAGGAAATTGGTATTGTTTAGTTTTATGTCATGCAGTGAGGACATTGGTACTGTGCAGTTTTAAGTCATTCAGTGAGGACATTGGGTGGATTTAATTTAAGGTCATTAGCTCTAACAAAAGGAATGAAACACACCCAATTTTTTTGATAATTTTTTTTGAAACATACTATCATTTTACATTATGGAAGAGATATATGTAAACTATGATTTGGGAATTTCTTGAACCAATGAATGATATGGGAAAAGGGATAAAAGAATTATAGGAAGTTTTTTCCAAGGACAAAGTTACCATTACATGACAAACCCATTATGGGGACTGTATTATGTAGGGACCACTAGGGCATATGATGCATAGAAAAATAGTGGAACCTTTTTACTGACAGGCATGTTATGTAGGAAACTTATGCAAGGCTACCTAAGGACACATGCTACATAGTCAAAGAAAAGAGCTCTCATAAGTTTAACAATTTATTGCAAAAAACCGAAGAATGTTTATGGAGATTCAGATTTTCTAAAGAATAGAGTTTGGTTTATGGAGAAAGGCACCTGAATATGGAAAGGGTATTTCAACCCAATATGTCCAAAGAATCATGGAATATGACTTTTACGATGGTTTGACCCAAACGTAAGAGGTATGGTGTCTGTAGTTTTAGGTCATACAACATGTACCCAAAATGGAAACAATATATAATATGTGAATAAGTGATTTCAAGGTTATTTTATATTGTATTGAATAGATGCTGAGGGAAATGTGTAAACCATGGTCTTGAATACTTTTATATTTTGATAAAGATAATGAGACAAGTATACTTGAAGGACTGTTTTAAAATACAGATTCTTGTATATTGTCATCCATGATTAAAGGGGACAAAGATACTATAACCAAAAATGAAGTTACCATTATTTTAAAAACCCATTATAGGGGATGTATTATGCAGGGCCAATTGGGGAATATGCTACATAGCCAAATAGTGTCATCTTTTGACTGACAGTCTTGTTATGTAGGCAACTTATGCAAGGCCACCTAAGGGTAAGTTCTACATAGTCGGGCAAAAGAGCTCTCAGATATTAGAAACCCTATCACTAGAAACCATAAAAAAGATTATAAATATCTGAAAATATTCAATGTTAATAGTATGAAATATGGAAAGGGTTTATGTTCAATGCATATGATAATTATTTGAACCAATATTGGTCCTGAGTTTGATGACCTTTACATAGATCTATCTCATATATAAAATGGCGACATTTTTTACTTCCTTTGAATTAATATGGTGATGTATAGTTTTAAGTCATGCAGTGTGGAAATTTTCTACCCCATAAGAAATTGAAACTCCTTTTGTATATAAATAATCCTTTTACCCAATTCCTATTCCCACATGATCTATGGTCGGTGTGAGAAACAAGGAGTAGTAATGGTTTCTTCTACAATACAATGGTGACACAGATGAAGAATGGGGGTGTTACATTTCCTAGTAGTTTAACATCATGCGGTAAAGAATACAATGAATTTTTGTGAAAAGAAAGACATTTTGTAACTGGATTAAGGGATAAAACCAAAGTATCACTATATGTCTTGTTGGTAAAAGAATCATGTCATACATAGTTCTTAAAACTTTTCCTATGCAGATTTAATTCTTATACAAGAATTAAATTTTTTTATCATGACTGGGCCTAAGATTGGAGATATATGCATCTCTCCATATTTAAAAATAGATGAGAATCAAGATGTACATTGTTCTATAAATAATCATTCTTCACACTAATCGAGTTTGACATGAATAATGGGAGATTTTGATACATTTTGAGCGAACGGTAAATATTCAGACGTAAAATGGTATAAAGACTAAATCATATATCTTAAAGAAACACTCTATATAGATATGATTAATATACATGAAGTGAAATGAAAATAAGAATATTTTGTTATTTTGGTTGGGCCCAAAATTGGAGATTTAGGCGTCTCTACATATCTCATCGGAAAATGAGAATCATGACATATGTAGTTCTTGAAATTAGGTCTTTATGTAGATCTAACTCAGACATAGTAATGAGAGGGACTCGGGTACTAATAAGGAGTAGTGATGATGTCAATGATGTTTTCTTGTAGAAGCTTATAACATCAAATAGAGAGAACATTAGTTGTACAAATTATTTCATGTAGTTTAACGTCATGAGACAAGGAGGAAGATTCTATGAATTTTTACATCATGCAACATGGACACTTATGGTTATTATGCCATTTAATGTATTGAAAATAGGACATGGGGGTTGTGTAGTTTTATGTCTTGCAGCAAGGACATTAAACTATGCTGTTTAAATTCTTGCAGTGAGGACGATGAACTGTGTAGTTTAAAGTCTTGCATTGAGGATGATGTACAATGCAGTTTAAAGTCTTGATGTGAGGATGTTGAACTGTGCAGTTTAAAGTCGTGCTGTGAGGACATTTTACTGTGTAGTCTAAATTCTTGTAGTGGGGATGTTGTATTGTGAATTTTAAAGTCTTTCAGTGATGACATTGTACAGTGTTGTTTAATGTCTTGTCGTGAGGATGTTGTACTGTGTAGTTTAAAGTCTTGCAGTGAAGACATTATACCATTAAGTTTAATGTCTTGCGGTGAGGAAATTATACTATGAAATTTAATGTCTTGTAGTGAGGAAATTGTACTATGTAGTTTAATGTCTTATACTGAGGACATTGTATTGTTCAGTTTGAATTCATGCACTGTGGACATATGTGCACAACTACGCAAAGTATTTTTCAAGAATATTGAAATAGTTGGAGTTGTAATAAACTATTCGTCAATTGTGATTAAGGCATAAGCCCCATTTGAATAGACTTTATATATGGAATGAGGTCCTTTCGACTATGGCTCACATTTTTGAGGTTTCATTCCTCATATCATTGGATTTATAAGGACCAATACCAATTATTCTTGAAGAAATGAGCATAGGTGAACTCTCTAGTTAAAATATCATGCTATTCTATTCTGATAGACTTCTAGATGATGCATTGTATGAAATATTTTCTTGTCTAATTGTTCCAACTCATTGAACCATTTCTGAGACCTCTCATCTGTAGACAACTGATCACAGATTGAAACTCTAAGTGAAGACAATTGCATTTCAATTAGAAAAACAACTTCGGTTCCATATACCAATGAATAAGGAGTTGATTGGGTAGAAGTACAGGTCGTTTTCCGATAATCCCATAATGTATTCAAAAGATTATCTGGCCATGATTTCATGTATTTATCCACCATATTTTGGAGTATATTTTATTGGGTCTTATTTAAGACCTCTATCTACCCATTGGCTACCACATGATAGCGAGATGAATGGTTGGATTTGATATTATGTTTCTGATATAACTTTATTACATTAATAGAACAAAAATTGGTTCCATTTTCTATTAAAATAGTATGAGGGACACCAAATGTGGTGATGATATTAGTTTTGAAAAACCTAACAATTCTTTTGGCTCCAACTTCCTTGAGAGGTATAGTGTCATGACCCGTCCTCGGGGCCCATGCCGTGACTACCCCAAGCCCGCCTTCCATTGGCCAGGGGCTGGTGACTAGCAACCAAGGCATAAATCCCGATAACTGGGAAGGCATTGCCTTTATAAAAGTAAACAAAACACCACAGAGTACAAGTGGAAGCAAAAACACTAAGTACAAAGGAAAGTGCTGAAAAGTAAATGGGCCAGAATACAAACCCAACTGAATGTGCAGCTACAACTGAACTAAAGTACAACAGAAAAAGGCAAATAGCTGGAAGAAGGAAGCATCTCCTGGTTCGTCCTCCTCGGATCCTACCTGAAGGGTAGGTACAGATAGCGCAACTCCTGGATCGTCCACCACGGATCCTACCTGAAGGGTAGGTACAGATAGCCTCCTCAATTTTCTCGCCCGTCAACCTACTCCGTGTGTCGTCTCACAGTGAAATCCTCCTCCAGATACTGACTCATCATGTAGTCCACCTCCGGGTACTGACTCGTATGCAGTCCACCTTCGGGAACCTTGCAGTCCTTGAACACTCGGCCTCTGTCAGCACTGCCCGTCGTCTGCAACCAACACAACGAGGTGCGGGCATAGCCCGTGCAGGGGTGAGTATAACGATACTCAGTAGGGACCCCGAGACCCTCAATGTCTCACTAAAACCAACAAGGATAACCACAAAGAAGATCTCAACAGATGACCTCTAATTAGGTATATGCTCATACATATACATAAGTTATCAAGTAACCCATCTCAATCATGAGGAAACACAAGGATCATGAAATCAACGGATAACCACTACCCAGGTATATGCCCATACATATACCTAAGTTATCAAGTGACCCATCTCAATCAAGAGGTAAACACAGAGGTCATTGACTCAGCTCAAACCAGGATTTTCATTATCGAAACCGTAACTGCTTAAGAGCTCCATCTCTGGAGTGTACAGTGGTCCTGTCATGACTCCAAGATACTGCTCACTAACCTATGACTGCTGAGGTACTCCTCCTGTCGAGTACCGCGGGTCTGCGGCCTACTACCGGGTGCTCCGTCCGCTGTGGGTCTGTCGCCAAATATCGGGCGCTCCCCCTAATAGCCTACAGAGGTACTCCTCCTGTCGAGTACCGCGGGTCTGCGGCCAACTACCTGGCGCTCTGTCCGCCGTGGGTCTGTCGCCAAATATCGGGTGCTCCGTCCACTAGGCTAGTCGACTTTCTCCAAGTCGAGTCGGTCAAGCAGTCATCAGGTTTCAGCCGGCTACACGGTCTCTATACTCTGTACGCTCATCTCCGGGAGGGTCCGCTCCACGAGCTATAGGTCGATACTCCAAGTATCACAAAGTCCCATGAAAAAGTATCTCAAAGGACCGCCTCATCATAGGGGTCTCAACGTAACAATCGGTGCGTCAAACGGACGGTCGGTCTATGAGTTATTAGCCTTTTCGTCCCAGGGGCCTGGTTGGTTTCGTGTGCGAACCAATCTGGCCATAACTCAACTATACCTCGAACACTCATAGGGTATACTCATAGGGGCCGTTTCTCAACGTGATCACCAACACCGCTGACGGTTCGTCAAACGGACGTCCTGTCTGTAAGATATCAGATTTTTCCGTTCCAGGGGCCCAGTTGGATTTTGGGTACAATCCAACCCGGCCATATTCAAACTGTGTCCAAAACTCGGGCGAAGTATACCAAAAGTTCCGTCTCATCAAGAGGAATTTAAAAAAATAGAAGGCATGTCAATCAGACGCCCGGTCTGTGAATTATTGGCTTTTTCTTTCCAAGGGCCCGGTTGGTTTTGTGAGCAAACCAACCCGACCGTACTCCGATGGCATCCAAACCTCACGCAGAGTAAGCCAAAAGATCTGTCTCAGTAAGAGGAAAACAACAAAGTCAACGGCACGTCATTCGGACGTCCGGAACTCAAGTTACGATCGTTTCCGCTCCGAGGGCCCGGTTGGTTTCGTGTACGAACCAACCCGGTTGAATCCAAAATTCTCTGAAACCTTCAGTGCAATATACCTAAACGATCGTCTCATTCCAAGGATCGCTACGCAACTGACGGTGCGTCGATCGCAGGTCCTTAGCCCAAAATATAGGCGTTTGAACCAACTCAGTCTGAAAACGGGGGGTCTGGGCCCGGGCAGACCCGGGCCCGGCCCGGCCCGACCGGCCGGCCGTGGCCGAGCGGTCACCGCGGAGCAGCGGGGGTGCGCGCGGCCGCCCCCCTTCGCTGCTGATTGACACCGGTGGCGCGCCGACGCCACCTTCTGCGGACCACCGGACGTGCTCCAGTGGTTCGTTTCTCCTACCTTCTTCGCCTATGGTCCCCCTGGGACCCCACCTTCACTGTGAAGGGATTCAATCACCAAAACAGCCTGCTTCGTCGTCGCCCGTCAATCCGCATGTCAAAACGATTAGCGTCGTCTTTGCAGTTTTCCAGCACGACCCGATGGCGTCGCGTCCCTTCGCCGCGGCCCGACTCTGACCGCGGTTCTTTGGTTTTCTTCAACGCGGCGCGACAGCGTCGCGTTCTTAAACTTCTTTCCACGGCGCGGCACGACAGCGTTGCGTAATACTTTCCATGTGATTCCCGCGTGGTGAGACGGCACCAAGCCATTCCGTTCCATCCACAAGGAATCAAACATGAACATAGGAGGGGGGTTCAGCCGTGTTTGTGCGGTCCGGCCCCCCTCTCGTTAAGCGATAACATCTAGTAGAAAAAAAATCCACGATAATCGATAAACTAGAATCATGAACGGAAAAAATTAAATTAAATAATCCCCTACCTCGGTTCAGCAATGGTGTTCGTCAACGAGCTGTGGAAGACGAGCGTCGCGGAGGTCGGGCGTCGTGGGAGAACGTCAACGTCGCGAAGCGAGGATTCGAAGACCTTGACGGCGATTTCGTCGTAGAAAACCGTCGCGGAAGAGACGACGCGGAAGAAGAACGTCGCGTCGCGGATACTGCGTCGCGGAAGAACCATGTTCTTCGGCGGAGAAGTTCTTCATTGAAGAACGGTGTTCTTCGCGTTCTTCGTCGAGGTTGAAGAAGAAGAAGACTGATTCCCCAAATCCTCTCAAGGTGACAAAACTCTAACAAAAATAAAATAAGACCCTTTCTTATTTTATTAACACAAAAACTCTTTTGAATTTCAAGAGTTTGAAATTCAATAACCACACCCAACTCACCTCATTAAACTTTTACATTAAAGTCATAAGTTATAACTTAAGTTAACAAAAATTAAAGTGGGAGTTGAGGGGTGTTTTAGAGGATATGAAGGGGTGGGGTTCTTGTGGGCCCCACCACCCTCGTAACCTCCCAAGTGAGGTTGGGTGGTTACCCAACTTTTATCAAGAACTAACACTTAGAGTAAAATAATAAAAATTGTAGTGTAATTATAAAATAAAATTCCACAATTTTTATTATCAACACTCGTGTAAATGCAACTCCGGAATAGGAGTTCCTAAGAAATTACCGGCGCTGCGGTTCCATCAGTGCCCTCAGAATTCGATTCCGGGCACCGGTTCAAAATTTAGAAAATCCTGCTCATTTGTTCAGTGAACGTACTCGAGCCAAACTTCGGAAATTGATTTCGTGCACACTGGGCCTCGTAATCAGGTGCCGTCAAAAACTGTGTTCTTGTAAAATCCCAAAGAAAATTTAGAAAAATTTTCCTTTGAATTTTACGGGTCTTTACATTACACCCACCTCAGGACTTTGCGTCCTCGTAATGCTTCAACACAAACTAGGGTTACAAAAGCGGTACAGAGCACGTATCTGAGCATTCCGCTCCCATGTGCTCACCCGGAGGTTCCCGTACTCTCAGAGAAAGTGCACCCGAGGAATCGATCGTCCTCGTAGGATCTGCTCCTGTCGTTTCTTGATCCCCACTGGAACCTCCATGAAAAACACCCCATCGCCATCATCCAGCTCCCCATGGTCGATGATATGCGAAGGGTCGAGAACATATCTCCTCAGTTGAGATACGTGGAAGTTGTCGTGCACCTGGTGCAACTGAGGTGGATGGGTCAAGCGGTAAACCAAACCGCCTACCCAGCTGTGGACCTAAGAAGGTCTGCTGAACCTCAGAGATAACTTTTCTCCCTGGCCACATCTCTGTAAACCTCGTCGAGGTGAGACCCGTCTAAGGATGTGATCGTCATCCTCGAACTCCAGAGGTCTCAATGTCCTGTCAGCATAAGGCTTTTGTCGGCCTTGTGCTGTCCTCATCCGCTCTTGGATGACCTGGACCTTCTCTAGTCTCAAAAGAGCTACTATGATTTCTTCTTTGCCGAAAAGAGAAATCTGGTCTCATCCCCTGGATGAACCACATTCATTGCCTAATACAATCAATCCTGACATGAATGATTCATTCATGCCATGGATGACGTCGTAAGGCCTCGACGTAACTACCAAGAGATCCAACTATCACTCTCGCCTCCAAGGGTTGAGTCAAACTGTTGGCATCAGTGTGAAGTCACTAGGTCCCCTCCAGTAAAAATCTCGAAAGTGAGGGTCAAGTCAACAGTCTTAACCGGGACCACTCAGTATCAACCAAACAAAAAGGACAGGAAAGAAAACTTTACAAAGATAAGTGCCTTTTCATTATTGTAGCTCATAGTACAAAGACACAAAGCAACTATAGTAAAACATCAACAAAACTAGAAGCAACAGGATCAATAGCCTCTAGGTCGGAAGCTAGTCCCACTCCTGTCCATCTGCTTCCGGAGCTCCATGACCGTAGGCCTCAGCTTCCTGAAGCTGAGCTCTCCCATGTCCTCCTGTCCCCTGCGGTCGGGGTGGGCCTCTTGGTGGTGGTGGTGGCAACATCCCGAAGCGCCGTCCACCTCCAGCTGCACGGCCAGCTCCTCTGCCGTGGCCGCCTGCTCCTTGCGGTCCGCCCTGATCGAACCTCTGCCTCTGCCTCGGAGGTTCTTCATTTAACTGCTGGTCAACTGCATGGTGGGTCGTACAGTCACGTGCCATGTGACCAATCCCGCCGAAGGAGTAACACTATCCACTCTCGGCATGACTGGCTCTTACTCCACCCCGGTTTCCCTGCACAACTGAACCTGAGTCGTGCATTCGGCCACCGGTAGGTCTGGTCCTCTTGGACCTCTACGTCATCTGTCTACTGCCTGCTGTAGAAGACTCTGCCGCAAGCCAGCTAGTGGTGGGTCCTGCTGCTGGAGACTGCTCAGCAAGGAAACTCTCCACTAAGAGGGCTCTCTCTAACACCCCTATCTGCGTCGGAATGCTGTGAGAAACAACAGAAGCTCTAATCTCTCGCCTGAGCCCCTGCTCGAAGGTTCGGACCCTAAAGAACGGGTCCCGTACCATATCTGTGGAGTAGCACGAGAGGTCTGTGAACCTCGCTGAATACTGTGCCACTGTCATGCTACCCTGCCGCAGCTGAAGTAGCTCCTAAATACGCACTGCTCGAAGGGTGGCTGGTACAAACTCTGCCCAGAACATGCTCTCGAAGTCTGCCCAAGGAAGTGTCACCTCGTCATGCATCTAGAGCATCAGGCTCCACCATCTGCCTACTGCTGCCTAAAGAAGGCAGGAAGCAAGGATCACTATGAAGTTTGTCGGCGTCCCCACTAGCCTGAAGACTCTCACCACAGCCTCCAGCCAATCCTCAACCGCCTGCAGGTCTGTCCCTCCCTGGAACTTGGGTGGTCTCTGGCGCTGGAACTCGGGCAGTGCACTCAAGCGACGTGCACTCTCTACTGTTGGGGCTGGTGGCATCAGTGGCCCAACGATTAGTAGTACCGCTGCTGCCTCAAATGGAAAAGGGCCATGTACTGAGGCCACGTCGCTCGGCGGGCTGTCAGTACGAACCACTCTCGGGGCTCTAGCTGGTCGTCCACGGGGAGGCATCCTGAAGGGAACAACATGACACGGTCAAACGATTTATACCTAGTGAGCTGACCTGGATTGAGTTGATATTCAAATAAAACTTCTGGAAACACACACGCAATCAGTGTTTTCATGCACAAAGTCGGAAATCAGTTGTCAGGGACCTGGTGTATGGATAAGTTGGCCGCCCGCACCAACACTGGACTCCCTGAACTAAAAACCACACTCGGTACTCTTAACACTATCGATTCACAGAAAGAAAATATCAGAGTTGTAAGTTTTGCGGTAGAACCGACTCCTCTGATACCAATTTGTCACGACCCGTCCTCGAGGCCCGTGTCGTGACTACCCCAAGCCCACCTTCCATAGGCCAGGGGCTGGAGACTAGAACCAAAGGCGTAAATCCCGATAACTGGGAAGGCATTGCCTTTATAAAAGTAAACAAAACACCACAGAGTACAAGCGGAAGCAAAAACACTAAGTACAAAGGAAAGTGCCGAAAAGTAAATGGGCCAGAATACAAACCCAACTGAAAGTGCAGCTACAACTGAACTAAAGTACAACATAAAAAGGAAAATAGCTGGAAGAAGGAAGAAGCTCTTGGGTCGTCCTCCTCAGATCCTACCTGAAGGGTAGGTATAGATAGCGCAGCTCCTGGATCGTCCGCCACGGATTCTACCTGAAGGATAGGTACAGATAGCCTCCTCAACGCTCTCGGCCGTCAACCTCCTCTGTGTGTCGTCTCTCCATGAAGTCCTCCTCCAGATACTGACTCGTCGTGTAGTCCACCTCCGGGTACTGACTCGTCGTGCAGTCCAACTTTGGGAACCGTCCAGTCCTCGAACACTCGACCTCTGTCCGCACTGCCCGTCGTCTGCAACCAACACAACAAGGTGCAGGCATAGCCCGTGCAGGGGTGAGTATAACGATACTCAGTAGGGACGCCAATACCCTCAAGGTCTCACTAAATCCAACAAGGATAACCATAAAGAAGATCTCAACAGATAACCTCTACTTAGGTATATGCCCATACATATACCTAAGTTATCAAGTAACCCATCTCAATCATGAGGAAACACAAGGATCATGAAATCAACGGATAACCACTACCTAGGTATATGCCCATACATATACCAAAGTTAACAAGTGACCCATCTCAATCAAGAGGTAAACACAAAGGTCATTGACTCAGCTCAAACCAAGATTTTCATTATCGAAACCATAACTGCTGAAGAGCTCCGTCTCTGGGGTGTATAGTGGTCCTGTCACGACTCCGAGATACTGCTCACTAACCTAAGACTGGTGAGGTACTCCTCCTATCGAGTACCGCGGGTCTGCGGCCTACTACCAGGCGCTCTGTCCGCTATGGGTCTGTCGCCAAATACTGGGCGCTCCCCCTAATATCCTACAGAGGTACTCCTCTTTTCGAGTACCACGGGTCTGCGGCCAACTACCTGGCACTCCGTCCGCCATGGGTCTGTCACCAAATATCGGGCGCTCCGTCCACTGGGCTAGTCGACTCTCTCCAAGTCGAGTCGGTCAAGCAGTCATCAGGTTTCAGCCAGCTACACAGTCTCCGTACTCCGTACGCTCGTCTCCGGGAGGGTCTACTCCACGAGCTACAGGTCGATACTCCAAGTATCACAAAGTCCCACGAAAAAGTATCTCAAAGGACCGCCTCAGCATTGGGGTCTCAACGCAACAATTGGCGCGTCAAATGGACGCCCGGTCTGTGAGTTATTAGCCTTTTCGTCCCAGGGGCCCGGTTGGTTTCGTGTGCAAACCAATCCGTCCGTAACTCAACTATACCCAGAACACTCATAGGGTATACTTATAGGGACGGTTTCTCAACGTGATCACCAATGCCGCTGAAGATTGGTCAAATGGACGTCCTGTCTGTAAGATATCAGATTTTTCCGTTCTAGGGGCCCCGTTGGATATTGGGTACAATCCAACCTGGCCATATTCCAACTGCGTCCAAAACTCGTGCGAAGTATACCAAAAGTTCCGTCTCATCAAGAGTAATTCAACGAAACAAACGACACGTCAATCGGACGCTCGGTCTGTGAATTATTGTCTTTTTCGTTCCAAGGGCCCGGTTGGTTTCGTGGGTGAACCAACCCGACCGTACTCCAACGACATCCAAACCTCGAGCAGAGTAATCCAAAAGATCCATCTCACTAAGAGGAAAACAACAAAGTTGACGGCACGTCATTCGGACATCCGGAACTCAAGTTACAAGCGTTTCCGCTCCGAGGGCCCGGTTGGTTTGGTGTACGAACCAACCCGGCCGAATCCCGAATTCTCCAAAACCTTGAGTGCGATATAACTAAACGACCGTCTCCTTCCAAGGATTGCTACGCAACTGACGGTGCGTCGATCGGAGGTCTGTAGCCCATGATATGGGTGTTTGAACCAACTCAGTCCGAAAACGGGGGGTCTGGGCCCGGGTCGACCCGACCCGGGCCCGACAGGCCGGCCGCGGCTGAGCGGTCACCGCGGAGCAGCGGGGGTGCGCGCGGCCACCCCCCTTCACCGCTGATTGACACCGGCGGCAACCGTCGCCGGAAACTTCCGGCGGTGCGCCCACGCCGCCTTCCGCGGACCACCGGACGTGCTCCGGTGGTCCGTTTCTCCTGCCGTCTTTGCCTATGGTCCCCCCGGGACCCCACCTTCACTGTGAAGGGATTCAAACACCAAAACGGCCTGCTTCATCGTCACCCGTCAATCCGCACGTCAAAACGATTAGCGTCGGTCTTTGCAGTTTTCCAGCACGACCCGATGGCGTCGTTCCCCTTCGCCGCGGCCCGACTCCGACCGCGGTTCTTTGGTATTCTTCGACGCGGCGCAACGGCATCGCGTTCTTAAACTTCTTTCCACAGCGCGGCGCGACGGCATCGTGTAATACTTTCCGTGTGATTCCCGCATGGTGGGACGGCACCACGTCATTCCATTCCATCCACAAGGAATCAAACATTAACATAGGAAGGGGGTTCGGCCGTGTTTGTGCGGTCCGGCCCCCCTCTCGTTAAGCGATAACATCTAGTCGAAAAATATCCATGATGATCGATAAACTAGAATCATGAACGGAAAAAATTAAATAAAATAATCCCCTACCTCGGTTCAGGAACGGTGTTCGTCAACAAGCCATGGAAGACGAGCGTCGCGGAGGTCGGGCGTCGCGGGAGAACGTCAACGTCGCGAAGCGAGGATTCGAAGTCGTTGACGGTGATTTCGTCAAGGAAAACCATCGCGGAAGAGACAACGCGGAATAAGAACGTCGCGTCATGGATACGGTGTCACGGAAGAACCGTGTTCTTCGGCGGATAAGATCTTCGTTGAAGAATGGTGTTCTTCGCGTTATTCGTTGAGGTTGAAGAAGAAGAAGACTGCTTCCCCAAATCCTCTCAAGGTGACAAAACTCTAACAAAAAGAAAATAAGACCCTTTCTTATTTTATTAACACAAAAAATCTTTTGAATTTCAAGAGTTTGAAATTCAATAACCACACACAACTCACCTCATTAAACTTTTACATTAAAGTCATAAGTTATAACTTAAGTTAACAAAAATTAAAGTGGGAGTTGAGGGGGGTTTTAGAGGATATGAAGGGGTGGGGTTCGTGTGGGCCCCACCACCCTCATAACCTCCCAAGGGAGGTTGGGTGGTTACCCAACTTCCATCAAGAACTATCACTTAGAGTAAAATAATAAAAATTGTAGTGTAATTATAAAATAAACTTCCACAATTTTTATTATCAACACTCGTGTAAACGCAACTTCAGAATAGGAGTTCCTAAGCAATTACCGGCGCTGTGGTTCCATCGGTGCCCTCGGAATTCGATTCTGGGCACCGGTTCAAAAGTTAGAAAATCCTGCTCATTCGTACACTGAACGTACCCGAGCCAAACTTCGGAAATTGATTCCGGGAACACCGGGCCTCGTAATCAGGTGTCGTCAAAAACTACGTTCTTGTAGAATCCCAAAGAAAATTTAGAATAAATTTCCCCTGAATTTTACGGGTCTTTACATTACTCCCACCTTAGGGCTTTACATCCTCGTAATGCTTCAACACAAACTAGGGTTACAAAAGCGGTACAGAGCACGTATCTGAGCCTTCCGCTCCCATGTGCTCACCCGGAGGTTCCCGTACTATCAGAGAAAGTGCACCCGAGGAATCGATCATCCTCGTGGGATCCGCTCTTGTCGATTCCGGATCCCCACTGGAACCTCCGTGAAAAACACCCCATCGCCATCGTCCAGCTCCCCATGGTCGATGATATGCGAAGGGTCAAGCACATATTTCCTCAGTTGAGATACGTGGAAGTCGTCGTGCACCTGGTGCAAGTGAGGTGGATGGGTCTAGCGGTAAACCAACCCGCCTACCCAGCTGTGAACCTATGAAGGTCCGTTGAACCTCGGAGATAACTTGCCTCCCTGGCCACATCTCCGTAAACCTCGTCGAGGTGAGACCCGTCTAAGGACTTGATTGTCATCCTCGAACTCCAGAGGTCTCCAAGTCCTGTCAGCATAAGGATTTTGTCGGCCCTGTGCTGTCCTCATCCGCTCTTTGATGACCTGGACCTTCTCTAGTCTCAAAAGAGCTGTTATGATTTCTACTTTGCCGAAAAGAGAAATCTGGTCTCATTCCCTGGATGAACCACATTCATTGCCTAATACAATCAATCCTGACATGAATGATGCATTCAGGCCATGAATGATGTCGTAAGGCCTCGACGTAACTACCAAGAGATCCAACTGTCACTCTCGCCTCCAAGGGTCGAGTCACACTGTCGGCATTAGTGTGAGGTCACTAGGTCCCCTCTAGTAGAAATCTGGAAAGTGAGGGTCAAGTCAATAGTCTTAACCGGGACCACTCAGTATCAACCAAAAAAAAAGGACAGGAAAACAAACTTTACAAAGATAAGTGTCTTTTCATTATTGCAGCTCATAGTACAAAGACATAAAGCAACTACTGTAAAACATCAAAAAAACTAGAAGCAACATGATCAATAGCCTCCAAGTCGGAAGCTAGTCCGGCTCCTGTCCATCTGCTTCCAGAGCTCCATGACCGTAGGCCTCAGCTGCCTGAAGCTGAGCTATCCCATGTCCTCATGTCCCCTGCAGTCAGGGTGGGCCTCCTGGTGGTGGTGGTGGAAACATCCCGAAGTGTCTTCCACCTCCAGCTGCACGGCCAGCTCCTCTGCCATGGCCGCCTGCTCCTTGCGGTCTGCCCTGATCGAACCTCTGCCTCTGCCTCGGAGGTTCTTCATTTAACTACTGGTCAACTGCATGGCGGGTCGGACAGTCACATGCCATGTGACCAATCCTGCCGTAGGAGTAACACTGTCCACTCTCGGCACGACTGGCTCTGACTCCACCCCGGTTTCCCTGCACAACTGAACCTGAGTCGTGCAGTCGGCCACCGGTAGGTCTGGTCCTCTTGGACCTCTGCATCATCTATCTACTGCCTGCTGCAGAAGACTCTACTACAAGCCGTCTAGTGGTGGGTCCTGCTGCTGGAGACTGCTCAGCAAGGAAACTCTCCACTAAGAGGGCTCTCTCCAACACCCCTGTCTGCGTCGGAATGCTGTGAGAAACAACAGAAGCTCTAATCTCTCGCCTGAGCCCCTGCTCGAAGGTTCGGGCCCTGAAGAACAGGTCTCGTACCATATCTGTGGAGTAGCGCGAGAGGTCTGTGAACCTTGCTGAATATTGTGCCACTGTAATGCTGCCCTGCTGCAGCTGAAGTAGCTCCTGAATACGCACCGCTCGAAGGGTGGCTGGTACAAACTCTGCCCGGAACAGGTTCTCGAAGTCTGCCCAAGGAAGTGTCGCCTTGTCATGCATCTGGAGCATCAGGCTCCACCATCTGCCTGCTGCTGCCTGAATAAAGCTGGCAGCAAGGATCACCATGAAGTCTGTCGGCGTCCCCACTAGCCTGAAGACTCTCACCAAAGCCTCCAGCCAATCCTCAGCTGCCTGCGGGTCTGTCCCTCCCTAGAACCTGGGTGGTCTTTGGCACTGGAACTCGTGCAGTGCACTCAAGCGACGTTCACTCTCTGCTGCTGGGGCTGGTGGCATCGGTGGCCCAACGGTTAGTAGTACCGCTGCTGCCTGAACTGGAAAAGGGCCATGTACTGAGGCCACGTCGCTCGGCGGGCTGTCAGTACGAACCACTCTCGGGGCTCTAGCTGGTTGTCCACGGGGAGGCATCCTGAAAGGAACAACGTGACACAGTCAAACGATTTATACCTGGTGAGCTGTCCTGGTTTGAGCTGATATTCAAATAAAACTTCTGGAAACACACACACAATCAGTGTTTTCGTGCAAAAAGTCGGAAATCATTTGTCAAGGTCCTGGTGTATGGATAATTCGGCTCCCCACACCAACACTGGACTCCCTGAACTGAAAACCACACATGGTACTCTTAACACCATCGATTCACAGAAAGAAAATATCAGAGTTATAAGTTTTGCGGTAGAACCAACTCCTCTGATACCAATTTGTCACGACCCGTCCTCGGGGCCCGTGCCATGACTACCCCAAGCCCGCCTTCCATAGGCCAGGGGCTGGCGACTAGCACCAAAGGCGTAAATCCCGATAAATGGGAAGGCATTTCCTTTATAAAAGTAAACAAAACACCACAGAGTAAAAGCGGAAGCAAAAACACTAAGTACAAAGGAAAGTGATGAAAAGTAAATGGGCCAGAATAAAAACCCAACTGAAAGTGCAGCTACAACTGAACTAAAGTCCAACAGAAAAAGGCAAACAGCTGGAAGAAGGAAGCAACTCCTAGGTCGTCATCCTCGGATCCTACCTGATGGGTAGGTACAGATAGCGCAACTCCTAGATCGTCCGCCATGGATCCTACCTGAAGGGTAGGTACAGATAGCCTCCTCAATGCTCTCGCCCGTCAACCTCCTCCATGTGTCGTCTTGCCGTGAAGTCCTCCTCTAGAAACTGACTCGTCGTGTAGTCCATCTCTGGGTACTGACTCGTCGTGTAGTCCACCTCTGGGAACCGTCCAGTCCTCAAACACTAGGCCTCTTTCAGCACTACTCGTCATCTGCAACCAACACAACAAGGTGCCGGCATTTCCCATGCAGGGGTGAGTATAACGATACTCAGTAGGGACCCCGAGACCCTCAAGGTCTCACTAAAACCAACAAGGATAACCACAAAGAAGATCTCAACAGATAACCTCTACTTAGGTATATGCCCATACATATACCTAAGTTATCAAGTAACCCATCTCAATCATGAAAAAACACAAGGATCATGAAATCAACGGATAACCACTACCCAGGTATATGCCCATACATATACCTAAGTTAACAAGTGAACCATCTCAATCAAGAGGTAAACACAAAGGTCATTGACTCAGCTCAAACCAGGATTTTCATTATCTAAACTGTAACTACTGAAGAGCTCCGTCTCTGGAGTGTACAGTGGTCCTGTCACGACTCTGAGGTACTGCTCACTAACCTAAGAATGCTGAGGTACTCCTCCTGTCGAGTACCGCGGGTCTACGGCCTACTACCGGGCGCTCCGTCCGCTGTGGGTCTGTTGCCAAATAACGGACGCTCCCCCTAATAGCATACAGAGGTACTCCTCCTGTCGAGTACCGCGGGTCTGCGGCCAACTACCAGGCGCTCCGTCCACGGTGGGTCTGTCGACAAATACCGGGCGCTCCGTCCACTGGGCTAGTCGACTCTCTCCAAGTCGAGTCGGTCAAGCAGTCGTCAGGTTTCAGCCGACTACACGGTCTCCGTACTCCGTACGCTCGTCTTCGGGAGTGTCCGCTCCATTAGCTACAGGTCGATACTCCAAGTATCACAAAGTCCCACGAAAATGTATCTCAAAGGACCGCCTCATCATAGGGGTCTCAACGCAACAATCGGCGAGTCAAATAGACGCCCGATCTGTGAGTTATTAGCCTTTTCGTCCAAGGGGCCCGGTTGGTTTCGTGTGCGAACCAATCTGGCCATAACTCAACTATACCCCGAACAATCATAGGGTATACTCATAGGGACCATTTCTCAACGTGATCACCAACGCCACTGACAGTTCGTCAAACGGACGTCCTGTCTGTAAGATATCAGATTTTTCTGTTCCAGGGGCCCGGTTGGATTATGGGTATAATCCAGCCCGGCCATATTCCAACTGCGTCCAAAACTCGGGCGAAGTATACCAAAAGTTCTGTCTTATCAAGAGGAATTCAAGGAAATAGATGGCACGTCAATCGGACGCCCGGTCTGTGAATTATTGGCTTTTTCGTTCCAAGGGCCCGGTTGGTTTCGTGGGCGATCCAACCCGACCATATTCCAACGACATCCAAACCTTGAGCAGAGTAATACAAAAGATCCGTCTCACTAAGTTGAAAACAACAAAGTCAACGGCACATCATTCAGACGTCCGGAACTCATGTTACGAGCGTTTCCGCTACGAGGGCCCGGTTGGTTTCGTGTACGAACCAACCCGGCCGAACCCAAAATTCTCCGAAACCTTTACTGCGATATACCTAAACGACCGTCTCTTTGCAAGGATCGCTACGCAACTGACAGTGCGTCGATTGGAGGTCCGTATCCCATGATATGGGTGTTTGAACCAACTCAGTCCGAAAACGGGGGGTTTGGGCCCGGGCCGACCCGGCCCGACCCCCCCTGGGTCGGCCCCAACCGGGCGACCCAAACCGGGTCGACCGGACCCGGGTCCGACCCGGCTGGGCCCGGCCCTACCGGCCGGCCGCGGTCACCGCGGAGCAGCGGGGGTGCGCGCAGCCGCCCCCCTTCGCCGCTGATTGACACCAGCGGCCACCACCGTCGCCGCCTTTCGCGGACCACCGGACGCGCTACGGTGGTCCATTTCTCCTACCGTCTTCGCCTATGGTCCCCCCGGGACCCCACCTTCACTGCGAAGGGATTCAAACACCAAAACGGCCTACTTCGGCATCGCCTGTAAATCCGCACGTCAAAACAAATAGCGTCGTATTGCAGTTTTCCAGCGCGACCTGATGGCGTCGCACCCCTTCGCCGCGGCCCGACTCCGACCGCGGTTCTTTGTTTTTCTTCGACGCGGCGCGACGACGTCACGTTCTTAAACTTCTTTCCACGGCGCGGCGCGACAGCGTCGCGTAATACTTGCCGTGTGATTCCTGCGTGGTGTGGCGGCACCACGCCATTCCGTTCCATCCACAAGGAATCAAACATGAACATAGGAGGGGGGTTCGGCCGTGTTTGTGAGGTCCGGACCCCCTCTCGTTAAGCGATAACATCTAGTCGAAAAAAAATCCATGATGATCGATAAACTAGAATCATGAACGGGAATAATTAAATAAAATAATCCCATACCTTTGTTCAGGAACGGTGTTCGTCAACGAGCCGTGGAAGACGAGCGTCGCGGAGGTCGGGCGTCGCGGGAGAACGTCAACGTCGTGAAGCAAGGATTCGAAGTTGTTGACGGCGATTTCGTCGCGGAAAACCGTCGCGGAAGAGACAACGCGGAAGAAGAATGTCTCGTCAGGGATACGGCATCGTGGAAGAACCGTGTTCTTCGGCGGAGAAGTTCTTCGTTGAAGAACGGTGTTCTTCGCATTCTTCGTCGAGGTTGAAGAAGAAGAAGACCGCTTCCCCAAATCCTCTCAAGGTGACAAAACTCTAAAAAAAAAAAATAAGACCCTTTCTTATTTTATTAACACAACAACTCTTTTGAATTTCAAGAGTTTGAAATTCAATAACCACACAAAACTCACCTCATTAAACTTTTACATTAAAGTCATAAGTTATAACTTAAGTTAACAAAAATTAAAGTGGGAGTTGAGGGGGGTTTTAGAGGATATGAAGGGGTGGGGTTCGTGTGGGCCCAACCACCCTCATAACCTCCCAAGGGAGGTTGGGTGGTTACCCAACTTCCATCAAGAACTAACACTTAATGTAAAATAATAAAAATTGTAGTGTAATTATAAAATAAACTTCCACAATTTTTATTATCAACACTCGTGTAAAAGCAACTCTAGAACAGGAGTTCCTAAGCAATTATCGGCGCTGCGGTTCCATCGGTGCCCTCAGAATTCGATTCTGGGCACCGGTTCAAAAGTTAGAAAATCCTGCTCGTTCGTTCACTGAACGTACCCGAGATTAACTTCGGAAATTGATTCTGGGCACACCGGGCCTCAGAATCAGGTGCCGTCAAAAACTGCATTCTTGTAAAATCCGAAAGAAAATTTAGAAAAAATTTCCCTTGAATTTTACGGGTCTTTACATATAGCTTCAGCCCATTTTGAAAAGAAGTTAGTATCAGGTAGGATATACTTGAACTGTTTAGTTATAGCAGGAGGATAAGGCCCTACTACATTCATTCCTCATGTGGAAAATCGACAAGAGTATTTAGCTATTTATAGAAACTATGTGGGTTGATGAATGAATTTGGAATTCACTTGGCAGGGATGAATTTTTTTACTGAAATCTGTATAATCCTATGTCATTGAAATCCAAAAGTATTCATGCCTTCAAATCTAATCAGAGAGTTTGTGCCCAGACTGGTGGGAACCAAAAAATCCTGAATGTACTCTTTCATGACAGTCATAGTATCTTCTCCATCAATAAATCTAAAAAGAATTCAATCAAAGCCTCACTTGTAGGGGATATTTTGGTGGGATGGACTATCATAAAGAGTAAAATTGGCATCTCATCACTAGATCTGTTCTTTTTCAACTATATTCAGTGGAATTACTCCATTTTGAAGATATTTCATGATGGGTGTTCTCCATCCCATGGTATGACCATATGGCTCAGAAATATGGCTAATTTCATTAATCTCATCCATTCTAGTTTGAACAAAAGGTGAGACCACATGATGACAGGCTATGCTGATGACTGTCTCATCCCGATTTGGATCTTCCAAGGTTGTAGCTTTATTAGCCAGTGCATCTGCTTTGGAATTTTGTGATCGTGGGACATAAGACAATGTCAAATATAAAGTAAATTCATCCATTAACCCTATTACATAATCACATAAAGGGATTAACTCTTCTTTTCTAATAGAATGTTCCCCATTTATTTTTTTGATTACCAATTCTGAAACACCTTTCACTTTTAAATGATCCATTTTCACCGGAAGGGCTAATTCCACACCTGCGATGAGAGCGTGATATTTTGCCTCATTATTGGTACCACCTTTTGACAACAGGAAGGAATAAGTCAATTCAAAATTTTCTAGAAAAATACCGACAATTACTAACTCAACTTTGTTGAGTTTAGGGTTTTCCATTATCTTTCCTCTTGGACTTCTAGAAGCACCATCAAAATACATTTTCCATGTTTAGGAATTATCTTTAACAGAGAAGACATATTCATCTGAAAGTTCAGTATTAAACAATGTATCTTCTATATATGGATTCTCAGCAAGGAAGTCAGCTAGATCTGGGCCTTTTATTTCCTTCTAAGGCATAAAATGGATATCAAACTGTTGGAAAATAAATGCCTACCTTGCGAGGCACCCTATAAGCATAGGATGACTAAGGATAAATTTGAGCGGGTATTTGCGAGATACCAATTGGACCTCATTATGTTGAAGGTAGTGCCTAAATTTTTGAACTGCAAATATTAATGACAGGTAGCACTTTTCAATACTTGAGTATCAAGTTTCCACATCATGCATAGTTATACTGAGATAGTGAAAGTTGTTTTTAATCCCAGAATCATTCTTTTGGGTGAGGAAGGAAAGTAGTGATTTCTCTAAAGGTGTCATGTAGAGAATAAGTGGTCTTCATTCAATAGGTAGCATTAATACTGGTTGACTCAAGAGATATTTCTTTAGGGTATCAAATGCTTCTTTCTTGTCTTTGGTCCATTGGTAGGTGACTTCATTCTTCATTAATCTGGTGAAGGGAAAACACATTTCGGCCAAATTAGCGATAAAGTACCGAATATAGGCCAAGTGTCATTGGAGACCTCTTATATATTTCAAATTTAGAGGAGCTGAAATACTAAGGATTGATTTTTCTTTCTTATGATCAACTTCAATACCATGATGGTGTACAACGAATCCAAGAATCATTCCTGAGGTTACCCCGAAAGAACATTTCAAGGGGTTCATCTCTAAACACTGTTGCTGATGTTTTTGGAATATGATTTCCAAATCAGCCAAGTGATTGAAACATTTTCTGGATTTGACCACTAAATCATCCACATAATATTCAAGAAATTTCCCTAAGAAGGGTTTAAAGATATGGTGAATGGAAGGTTGGTATTTTGTGCCTGCATTCATTAAACCAAAGGGCATTACCCGATATCAAAACACACCTTGAGGGGATCTGAAGGCTGTAAATTCATCATATTCTAGCACCATATGGATTGGATTACACCCATAGTAACCGTCCAAGAAGTAAAGAGGTTCATAGCTAGTCGTTTCATCAATTAAAATCTTTGTAATCGGAACTAGAATATCATCTTTTGGGCACTGCCGGTTAGGATATCTGAAATCATTGAAAAATTACATTTTCCCATTATTATTTTTCCCTATGACAATATTGGAAACCATTTAGGATATTGAACTTCTATGAAAAATTTATCATTCATAAGATTATAAACATCAGCTTCAATTTTAGAGGCTTGAGTTGGGTGTGTTCTTCTAGCTGTTTTCTTGAACCCATGATGTTCTTCTTGAAAACCCAAATGATGGGTGGCTACATCAGTATTAAGAACTAGAATTTCTGTATAATTCCAAGAAAATATATCTTGATGTTTCTTTAAAAAAAAATTATACACCTCGTTATCTTTCGAGGTCATGGACACACTAATTAGAGTGGGGAATGGATCTTCTTATGTACCCAGATTTGTTTCTTTGAGCTCATCCACAGTGGTAGAGATAGCTTCCTCGAATCTTGGAGGAGCATCCTTGAGATCTTACTCTTCTTCTTCATTATGTTTTATCTCTTCTATTTTCACTTGTATTATAGATGAAAAGGAAAAATTCCCAGAGATAGTGGTGGGATCAGTATTTGAACATCCCGAAGAAGAGCCCACCTTATCGGACCCTACTAATGATGAAGGGTCTTCCTATGGTAATAAAGAGGGAGTGAAGGATTGATAATAAACATCTTTTTCATCATAATGAATTTATAAAATTTCTTATACTCTGATTGACGAAGTAGAGGCTTGTTATAGTTCAACGGATGAAATGAAGACATCTCCATTTACACATCCATCACTGCTTGGTGAATTAGCAATTTCTCCAATGTTGTGAGGCTCAATTTTCACAATTGACATTATGGAAGTTATTGGACAAGTCTTTGGATTTGGTTTTACCATTTCAATTTTATTGATGGGTACAATATAATCTATTCTCAAATATATGAATGAATTTGCAGCTTTTTTTTCCAATCCATTTGGACCATTAACTCTGGTTATATCCTTTGTCATAGATCATGTTTCTTTTTAGTGATAAATCTTTGCCTCAATGTGTTGATATTCACATGTTTTTAATGGAGCCTTGAAACCATACAATGTCCCGATTTTACCATTGAAAAATTAATTAAGGAACTGGTGGTATGATGAAGGTTTGATTTCATGTTGATGCAACAAAGGCCTTTAAAGTAGAATATTAAAGGTTGGGTCCTGATGAACAACCATGAAATCTAAATTAGACACAATATCTCTCAAATGAGTTCTGAGTGTAATCTCGCCCAGAGGTTCTTGTTCATTCTTATCATAAGCTTGAAACATAAAAGTGGAAGGAGATAAGTCAGATTCAGTCAAGCATAATCGACAAAGTGTACGAACGAGAATGCGTTTGACCCCAGATCCATTATCAATGAAGGCTCATTAGATGTCTACATCATTTTCCTTGACATAAAAATACAAAGGTCAGATATATCCATTTATAACATCATCATCATCTTCATCTATGAAAGATATGACTGAATTACATTCTGTAGGATCATTCTTTATTCTGTAAACCTCAGCAACAACAACTTCAGTTTCAAACTCTTGAGGACTTGACAAAGCCTTAATGAATGCCTCTCAAAGATCCTTTGACAAATTCAACACATCCAGAATTGATAACTTGGTCGGTACATGAGCCAATTGTTCCAAGTCATCATACTTTTGGTCCAAAGACATGCGTATCCCAGCAGGGTGATGTGGTTTTGTAGGTTCTTTAAAAATTGATGCTTCTAATGTAGACATACTCTATATCGGAGAAAAAGATGGAAATACTCATGGATTTTGTAAATTAGAGTGACTAGATCTATTCACTTGTTGAGAAGAAGATAATGTATCTTCTAATCAGTATTTCAAAATAATTTTTCCAGAACTGAACATGTCTTGCTTGGAAGAAACTCCTTGTACTTGTTGAGCCCATAGATGGGCTCTTCCATGAGTTTCTGCCTCATATATGGTTCGAGCAGGGGTAGAGTTAAAATGGTGATTTCTAGAATTTCCACGTCTTCCCATGTATCCTTGACCGTTGACTCTTCATCTATTTCCCCAATTTGGTAACAGGAATTCTAGCTCATTATAATCAAAATCACCACTGGCTTAAGGATCTGTTAAATGGATAACATTAACAGAACCAAAGATCAATTCTTCATCTGATGATGATTATTCATGACAGGTTAATTATGGTTTTTCTTTTTTGTGGCATGGTGCTTGTTCTTTTGAAACAGATGGCATAAAATCTTCTAGAGTCATGGAAAACATTGGCCTTAACACAAGCTTGTCTTCTTATGACTGCTCTTTATCCTTATAATCACTTAGTTTTATTGAGTAATGAGCTTCTAATGAAGGTGGTTTTGCTGTGGTAGGATTTGAAGAAGACACAATCGGTTGTTTCAACTGTGTTCATAAAATGTCCTGATTCCAGTTGATCATTTTCATGATCATAAAATTGTCATATTTCTGCACAATTTTTCTTTTGACTTCCTGCCATTTTCCCACTTCCTCTAGATCGGTAGAAGTAACACATGCTATTTGATCTGATGAACTTTTCAATTTCACTTCCCCAGATTCTACCATATTTTACAATATTTCCTTGAAAACAAAACATTCTTGAATGGGATGTACAAGAATTTTGTGAAAGGTAAAATAATTCATAAGTGCTTAATCTAGTTATTTATTTGGTTTTTTCATCCTTGGAAACTGAAACAAATTGTTTTCTAGGGATGAGAGGAATTAATCAGGATGTTGGTCATTCCAGAAAGAATAATATTTATTCTTTAATTTATCAAACTATTTATTCCTTTGATCTCTTTGATCATCTTGACGAGATGGTCATTTTTGTTGATTCTCAGAAGGCAGAGCCCTTTGGTATGATGAGGGTCTTGAAGTAGAAGAAAATAAATGTTCCTAATTGAGTTTAACTATAGCAGATTCTTTATTTAATATCCTATTCCTCAGATCTGATGGAATAACATGGGTTTTAGCCTCAATTTCTATAATAGAGTCTTCTATCTATTGAGCGATTGAAGTACGGTCTCGAAATCCTCCTGTGTATTTTACAGATATCAATGGTGTTCATAAATCATTATGCAGATTTGCCACAAAAATTGGAAGCATATCTTCCTGATGGAGTTCTAGACATAAATAATATGTTAATCCTTTCCATTGTGCAATGAAATATGAAACTCTTTCATTATCCATTTTTTTACAACTGGTATGATTAAAAACTATATTCTTTGGTAGTGTTGGGAAAAATTGAAGAAGGAATTTCTGACGGAGATCTTCCAATAATGTAATTGATTATGATTGTAAGCTTGTATACCAAAAAAAGTTGTTACTTATAATGACTGCTCAAAATACCTAAGCTTAACTGCTTCGTGTTATAGAGAATTTCCCATCATGGGATCAGAACGACAAAAAAATGTGTTATTTGTTGTTTTGAATCTCTCGAACCATTGAATATTGGGAATGTGGTATTCAAAAAATTTGGTTGGGGAGGAATTGCATCCACCCATCCAGGGTAAGCTCTCTTCTCTAGCTAAACCGGTTCACCTCATTCCTCCATAGCATCCAATCGATTCGTTAAAGCCTAAATTGTGTTCATAAGAATTTGAGAACATTTGTATGAGGTGGAACCTATACAGGTATAGAAAATGGATCTTGAGCTAGTGCAACGAACGACAAAACAACTGATGGTGATGCTGCTATTTTCCTTGGATAACCCATGGGAATAGGCCTATTAGGATGTATCTGATCCTGCCTTGATTGGGTACCCAGTGGAAGGAATTCATTATCTACATCTATAGTTACTACAAATTATCTTTGGTGAGGAGATGCTACAAGATTGGAAAGTTGAGGACCTGCCTAGGGTGTAGGTCTACTAGAAATGCAGTTTTGAAGTAACTCTGTATTGAGTCTTTTCACCTCTTTCATTTCCTCTTCTTGCTATAAAAATCTATCTTAAAGAGAAAGTGATTGACCTTATCCAGTGAAAAAGTGAGATTCAGTCTGAATTTTTCATTTCCCCTTGATTAACACCTTTCAGATTGGGGGATTTGGTTATTTGAAGGAATACATAGATTCTGGGTAAGCCTATAATATCGGGTGCGTACACCTTCTTCATTAGCCTCAGTGTTTACTGTATTCTGGATAGGAACTTCATCTTATGATTCCTCTGAACTGGACTTATTTTATGGAAAATATTATTCAACCGTGTTAATAACATTCACTAACGCATAATGCATTGAAGGCATTCTTTCAGTATTTTTGTAAGATCATCTCCCTCTGTATCATCCATGAGACTATGTTGTCCTATAAAATAAATTTTTGGGAACTGTTTAGCGGACAATAACCCAAAGGGAATCCTTGGATAGTTTAGTTGTACTCTTTCCTTGTTGCTTCCTTCCTAATCAGGAGAAAAATGACTTCTATTGAGGAGGGGATTGCAGATGTGAAAAATTCCCCCAGCCCTACAGGCTATGGTTTTTCATGTTCTTCCTCTTCAATTCGTTGAACATTGTATAATTAATTTGATGGTTGAATTAAATTATCCCCCATCCTTGCAATATGGGGTAATTAAGGAACTTCTATGGCTCAAATGTGTACAACTGCTCTTCTAATTTTACAAATTTTGGTTTGGACATTAGCTGGGTGCATTATCCGACAACCACCCAAATCACCTATTTTGAAAGATCACTTAGCTATTTCAATCATTTTCATTCTCTGACACCTGACATCCTCTAAGCAAGATGCCTGCTCAAAATTCTTAGATGCTTGATGTAAAAGAAACTCAATAACTTCTTTTCTTAGAGCCTGACTCTGATAAGAGCTGGTTGAAGCCCATTGTTTAGAATACAATCGATTACATAAAAAATCTATTGATTTTAGCTGACCGTGGGAAATAACAATGCATGAGACCAATTTTGGAAGACATTGATGATTTTGGAGTTTTGTGAAATGAAATTATCCATGTGCACCCCATCCTCTGATACGAACACTAGACGATGAATCATAAATTAACTAGTGTAGCCTCTTTAGATCATTGAGTCATGCACGCTAAAGGATTCACTACTGTCTTTCAACCATTGGATGTTAAGAAACTGAGAGAGTCACTAAGTCAATTTTGTGTTGCAACCCTTCTATTACCTTTACATGATTTTTATATTCATCATATGATAATACTTTGGTTTTCATAAGACGAAGAGTCTTCCTTAAATTGAGGTAGATATCATGAATAAAATCTTCTATCATTAACTCTTGAATGTTATAATGAGAATTTTCCATAGGTAAGAACATTACTAGTACTTATCCATTAGACAATCGATTCCTCATGTTTAACATATCTTTGTCATCTTTTACTAGAGGTTTTTTCGCTTGGTGTGACCAAAATGGAGGCTCTGTATTAGATGAAAAATTACCCAAGGGAGGTTCGTAGAAAGACCATTTCCTTAAGATGTCTTCTTGTTGAGAAAGTGTTTCACCCGTAACTAACCGGGAATTAGACATGACTGGACTTGTGTTTTCAACTTCCTCAAGAGAGGAGGGATTTCTCATTGCTACATTTTCAATTATAGAATTGTATTGAAAATGCAACATACTACAGCAAAGAGAACATTCGTAGTGACTGACATCATGGGGAGGATTACCATGGTGGATTATAGCAAGGGATAAATATTCTTTCTCCTTGGTCTTTTCACCACATGGATGGTTTCTGTGGATCTCATCCAGAGATAGGCACTCCGGATTGACCAAATTTTCATGAAGAAAGACTTCATGATGAAGTGTTCGATGAGGAACTTCAGAATTACTACTACCACTCCCAAAATTTGGTAATTTGAGGATAAGATCATGAGTAGCAATAGATAAATGTCTTAGGGCTCCATGAACATCAACATTAAGAGGATCCGAATCGCAGCTTGACTCTCGATTTTACATCAATTCTTGGTGAGACTTCTTTTTGGATATTCTAATATACTTAGTTGGGGCCACTTATTGGGAAATGTGGTTATCATGGGTAGGTGTATGTGGCTGCCGTGAAGTTGTTACTAGAATGAACTGATTACCTCCAATTAGAAAGGGTATATTTTCTCAATCTTTGTTTCCGTACGATATAGGGGAGTATGCCCCATGACCCTCATGGACATGAACATAGGTTTGAATCTATTATGGGATAGTATGCCTATATGTTATCCTATCTGTGGGGACAAATTTTTTCCTATGTTCCCCTGGTACTACTGTAGTAGTTGTTATAATATCTTTGCATGCTTCTAGAATATGGATAGATATTTTCTTCTTCCCTTTAACCATTGATAAGATGTGTTTGGTGATTTTAGCGGCCAAACGGGAATATACATCCATTCCGTATCTGGAGTAGGTGTATGTGCCTACTCCTTTCCTCCGTTTCCTGTCAATGGATATTGAAAGTACTCATGTATGGGGGCAGAGAGTTGGGTCTGCCCCGGATTTGTCATCAGAGCTTTCTGAGTAACTTCTTCAGGTGATACCAAACGATACTGTTGGCATGCTTGATGAACATTGGTAGGTGTACGTGCCTGCTGGCTATTTCCATCCAGGTGTGGATAACAGACATCCTTAAATACTTGCAGATGAGACTGCTGACAGAATTGGTTAATGTAAACAGTTGTATGTTCCTGTTTACCCATTTCCACCACATTAGATTAGAGAGCTTCTTTAAATGATTTCAGATGAGCCTGCTGACTGGATGATAACTTGTAAGAAGGTGTATGTTCTTATTCACGGTACTCCACCTGGTTTATCTATTGGGATGGGTGGGTTGCAGCCATACGAGTCTGCTAAGAAAAAAAAATTGGACAGATGTGTGTATGTGCCCACTCGTTGTTCGCCATCATGTTAAACTGATGGACTTCTCCAGAGGAGGCAGAGGTGAGAACATGCTCCCTGTTGACCAGAAATTGTCCCTTGTGGTTCTTCTTGCATGTCCGAGTCTTGCAGCCTTTGCCCAAACATCTAGAGGCAACACCCCGATCATGTTGTCGGTACACTGCCACGTGATTATAGAGGCGATTGCTAGTTGGAGTCCAAAAATAATGACTCCTGTATTATTTAATTGAGGCCATTGCGTGATCTCTTGATCATCCTATCTATATTATGGTTGGAATTTATTGTTTCATTTTAGGGATAAGGACACGAAATTTTTGAAGATGGTGGTTGGAACAGTATGTTTCTTGATCATTGGTAGTCATTGGCCAAATGATTGAGTATTGTTATTGACCTCGAGGGCCTATCGAGCAACCTCCAAAGTCGGGATTGTGCCATGCTAGTGATATTCATTTAACATCACATTAGAAACCCAACATTGAAGATGATGGGTTGGTGATGACACCCTTCCCATGGATGGAGATGCATCTTGAGCAGCAGTTGGTATGTTCATAGATGTTGTCTTGGAGAAATCCATTATTTGGAATGAAGGGAATTCTAAGAAGAAAAACATGAAAGCAACAACATAGTTTATTAAATAAACATCTTTTTATGTCGACACATGGATGAATTATTCCTTTGTTTTGCCTTACTTTATCAAGTGATTGGGGATTAATAGGTTGGTAACATTATTAACTTCATTAAGGATTCACGTCAGGTACACCATTTTTGTTCCGTTGGTCCTTGAAACAAGTGTTCTAGTTTTAAGAATAACTGTTTCCATGTGGTTTCTGTTGGATTTATTTATGGAACCAGAAACTTCCAACAGTTCATTATACAAAGGGGACCTACTTTCCAAAGGCATAAATTCGTTACGTTTGAACATTACAATACTTAAGAATGTGTATTGGTAAAGAATATGAGAGGTCAGCCTCATCACACCCTTTTTGGGGGAATCATTGTCTACTCTGGGACTCTCTTTGTAAATTTAAGATATTTTCATGAATCCTTATTAATTCAAAAATTATATCATAAGTGACCCTTGGATTTTACAATAATTTATTAACATGTGTTAAATTTAGAATCATCTTGTATTCATTCAAGGTTCTTCATTAATGGAAATATCTATATGTATTAAATTTTTTATATCATTGGTATCCTCTAATATACTGCTTAGATATTCTTCCAATCATCATTGTAAAGATACTAGTTTTGAAGACACTTAGTGGGGAAATCTGGAATGTATTGTCGTCCAAGGAGATGACGGTTTGATTTGATTTTTGGGATCATTTCCATAAAATGGGCTACCTACGTGTCCTTGTAAAAGGAATAAGAACCCCAATATTTTGATGCATCTGAATGGGATACATCATTCCTTTTAAGGTAATTTGATAAGAAACTAGATGCATGGTTTAATTTAATGTGGTTTGGACATCTAATAGGAAGGTGCTTAGTCCAAACATAGTGTGGTACTTTTGCTGAAGTAGTCCACGGAAGATGGAAAGGATATGTGTTTCCAAGAAGAATCATACCATATTGCCCAAATGGCCCATGGGGAATAGGGATGATTTGAAGTGTTGGGTTTTAATCTCAAGGAGGCTTCCTATGTATCCCATATGGATGGGAATTGAAGCCCACATAGTTCGATAAGTCTCATAAGAGAGTATGGTCCTTTGAGAGAGCTGATTTTGGGCTTACTTTCTAAAAAGGATTCCTTGATGATCTGGGGTTTAATTTTTGGATTATTCATAAGGAGGATGCCCAAATTAAGGGAATTAGGATTGGATTCCTGATAAGGATATCCAGTGAGCTCGGTCCCTGAAATGGTTTTCCTATGTATCCTAGTTTGAGCTAGAATCAGAGTTCTCATATTTCCATCAACTGTGAAAATATTTATACCATGGAAAAGCCCACCTGATTCATGCTCAGTGTGGGAAGAAATAGGGTGTCAAAGATTCAACAAAGGCATTAACACTTTCACATTTTTTCTCCTCCACTAGTGGAAGAGGGCGTGTCAACCATGGAAGAGGGTGAGGCGACCCAGGAAGAGGGTGAGGTGACCCGAGAAGAGGGCGAGTTGATGAGACCTCCCTCTATTCTCTTCATATTGGAGAAGTTTCCAATGAGAGGATGAAGGGAAGAAGGTTAGGGGAATACACCAGTATGGCTTCCCATGGGGAAAAAACACAATAGGAGAGGGAAAGGGTAATAGGAGTCCCTGTGCCCATCTCCTCTTTGGCCTTTAGAATTGAAGAATATAGTAGGAGCAATGATGCTACCTCCTGTAAGAAAATCTAGGGGCTTAATCCAGGGTGTTTTCCCTACATATGATCCTGGTAGAGGAGGGAGACTTCTCCTTTTCTTCAATGGAAATGAAAGTGTGAACCATACCTTCCCTACCAGAGACCCGAGGTTCCGGATCTTAGAGATGAGAAGGGGAGGATAAAACCCAAAACCTTTTTCTCAGAACTAGGAACATCCCATCGCTATTCCTAGGAGAATGGTCCATGTGATGTTGGATATAAAACCCCACAAACATCCCATAAATCCTAACCCCATTGTAAAAAAAATGTGGGAAACCACTGACTGCAGAAACACAATACCAAATAAGAAACACACTGATGTGCCTTTCCCAAAGGTTTGATAAGTCATGAGGTGTTGGTGGAGGTATCAACAGAATCCCTTTCAGAAAAGGGAGACGATAAAGAATAATCCTTTCCATGAATGTCTTTGAAGAATGCTTAATGAATTATAGACTGAAGAGATTGAAGAGTGTAAGTGAATCAAATAGTGGCTCCCAAGTAGAGAAGGGAACGCCTGTATTGGAACACAAGTACAATTTGGAGACCTGATGTTCACTTAATCGATGAAAAACCTGTATGTTAATACATGGGTGAGACCTTTCTCAAGCCATCAATTGTATTTTGAGGTATCCCAGAAGTGGGGTTCTCATGTTCCTCTGAGAGGAATGGGCAGCACACAAGTATTTCTGACTTGGGGAGGAGGGGTGATTTAGGCACGCATGTGTTATGGTTTTCAAACACTAAAATGACTTATGTTCAATGATCCTCCCCTAAACCTTCCACTCAAGGTGTTGAGTAATTACCTTGAAAGTTTTAGAAGACTGTGGAAAATTACTAAGGTGAACATAGTTGCAATCGAGCTCCATGGAAATTCGTATGTACAAATGAGGGCCCCAAGGGTCTATTTATAGGCAAAACAGGACCTTGGGAAAAAGGGGATAAGGCGCTCATGTACCATGTGCGCTGAAGATTTTTTGTCTATAGTAGGGAACCAATTTTAGGACTTATCCAAAAAAAGTGTTTCAGTTTGCTCCAGCATGGTAGCACGCAGGTATTTGTGTAAAGGTACCTTAGGCACTGATTTGGGGACTTAGAAAGATAATTGCTCCATTACACAGGGTCTGCACCCCTGCACCCCTGCTTGGGCTTAGGGACGGTCTACAATCCTCGCCATTCGGTCCACTTCCTTCACTAATGTCACTTACCCCCATGAAAAATGCAGAGTCACACCGCGAACATTTCAATTCTGATTGATAAAATTTTGCAGAGAAGTTCATGGAACACATTTCATGGTGTCCACAAAATCCCCCCTTAGAATTTGATTCATTCAGGATGAAAAGAAATTTTTTCTATGGAAAAAGTACGGCACTTTGACACATTCCATAATCATTTGGTTAGATTTGAATCTACATCATGTTTGGAAAGATGCTCTAATTTTTTCCTAATCCATGGGGCCTGGCGAGCATAGTTTTATTTTAGCTAGGGTTATATGGAAAACCCTAAGAAAATTATATATTTTGAATTTTCATTGCTCTATATTACTTAATCCGTACGAAAATGTACGTTTAGTGAGTTGGGACTCGACTTTTTTTCAGAGTTCCCTTTACGGGTTCTCAATCTAGTGAGTACCATGTATTTTGTTGTTGGCAGTTTAGAGTCATGCATGATGGACTATACAGGTCTAGTATTTTTAGCCGAATAGCTTTGACCATAAATTTTTAATTAGATCCCAAAAAAAACTCTATGGCTAAGAATTATTTTAATATTCATTAAATATTTCCAAAGGGAATCTTGAACCTTAATTTTTATGGTCACCAAATTTGAAAACATTATCAACATAAGGGGTTTCTTTTCCAGGAACGAAGTTACCATTACTTGAAAAACATGTTATGTGGTTGTATTATGTAGGACCAACTAGGGCATATGTTGTATATCCAAATAGTGGCATTTTTTTTGACTAATATGCATGTTATGTAGGAAACATATGCAAGGACGCCTAAGGGCATGTGCTGCAGAGTCAAGAAAATGAGATCTTTGAAGATTATCATTTGGATATTGATAGATAGGGGAAAATAAGATTTGGGTGACTCAAGACCATAGTGGGTGGTTTTTTCACAAATTTAATTTTAAAAATGAAAAATGGGCTATTTTTGACCAACAAAAGTCATGAATAGGAAATCCATTTCTATAAAAATTTAGTGTATGATTAATGGTTAAAATTTATCAGAAAGGGTAATTTCTGACATCATATTGAGTAGTTTTAAGTCATGCTGTAAGGACATTAGTACTGTACAGTTTTAAGTCATGCAGTGAGGGCATTGGTACTGTGTAGTTTTAAGTAATGCAGTGAGGACATTAGTACTATGCAGTTTTAAGTCATTCAGCAAGGACATTGGTACTGTGCAGTATTAAGTCATGCAGTTAGGATATTGGGTGGATTTAATTTAAGGTCATTAGCTCTGAACAAATGTACTAAAATCTTCCATTTTTGAGATTTTTTTTGGAAAAATACTATCATATTCAGGTAAGGAAGGGATAATTTTTAACTTTGAATCGGGAATTTCTTGAACCGAGGAATGATATGGGAAAAGGGAAGAAAGAATTTGTGGAATTATTTTCCAAGAATGAAGTTACCATTACATGACAAACATGTTATGGGGGCTGTATTATGCAGGTCCAGCTGGGGAATATAATGGATATCCAAATAGATTCATCTTTTTACTGAAATTCATGTTATGTAGGAAACATATGAAAGGCCGCCTAAGGTCACATGCTGCATAGTCATACAAAAGGCCTCTAAGAAGTTTGACGTTTTATTGCTAAAAGCCGAAGAAATTTTTTGGAGATTCAGATTTTTTGAAGCATGGAGTCTGGTTTGTGGAGAAAGGAACCGGAATATGGAAAGGGTATTTACACCCATGATGTCCAAAGAATAAGATAAATATGAATTTTTCGAATGTCTGACCCAATCTTAAGAGGTATAGTGTCTGTAGTATTAGGTCATACAATAAGAATAGAAATGGAAACAATATATAATATATGGCCATGTGATTTCAAGGTTATTTCATATTGTATTGAACACCAGGTGAGGAAAATGTGTAATCCATTTTCTTGAAGACTTTCATATTGTGATAAAGATATTGGGACAAGTATACTTGAATGTCTGTTTTAAAATATAGATTCTTGTATATTTTCATCAGCGATTAATGGGGGAAAGATACTATAACCAAGAATGAAGTTACCATTATTTGACAAACCCGTTATGGGGGCTGTATTATGAAGGTCCAACTAAGAAATATGTTATGTATCCAAATAGGGTCATCTTTTGGCTGAGAGGCCTGTTACGTAGGCAACTTATGCAAGGCCACCTATGGGAAAGTGCTGCATAGTCAGGAAAAAGAGTGCATAGAATATTAGAAACTATATCACCAGAAACCATAAGAAAGAGTACGAAGATATGAAAATATTCAAGATTAAGAGTATGAAATATGGAAAATGTTTGTGTCTAATGCATATGATAAATATTTAAAACAATATTGGTTATGAGTTTGATTTCATTTATATAGATCTATCTCATATGTAAAATGGAGACTTTATTCGTTTCATCTGAATTAATATGATAGTGTGCAGTTTAAAGTCATGCTATGAGGAAAATTTCACCCCCATAAGGAATTTAAACACCTTACTTATATAAATATTCCTTTTACTCAATTACTAAGACCACTTGAGCTATGATCAGTGTGAGAAACAAGTATTAGTAAGGGTTTCTTCGGTAATACAAAGGTGACACAAATGAAGATTGAGGGTGTTAGATTTACAGGTAGTTTATCATCATGCAGAAAGGAATACAATGAACCCATGTGAAAAGAAAGACATATTGTAACTAGATTAAGGGATAAAACCCAAGTATCACTATATGTCTTGCTGGGGAAAGAATCAAGTCATAAATAGTTCATAAAAAATTTCCTATGAAGATTTGATTCTTATACAAGAAATGAAAGTTATTTTATCATGGTTGGGATGAATATTGGAGATCTCAACATCACTATGTATCTCAAAATAGATGAGAATCAAGTCTTACATAGTTATCTAAACAATCATTCCTCATGCTAATCAAGTTTGACATGGAGAATGGGGGATTTTGACACATTCCTAGAGAAAAGTAAATCTTAATACATAAAATGGTATAAAGTCCACATAATATATCTTAAGGAAAAACTCTGTATAGATCTTATTAATATATAGGAATAGAAAAGAAAATAAGAATATTTTTTGATTGTGGATGGGCCCAAAATTGGAGATTTAGGTGTCTCTATGTATCTCATTGGAAAATGAGAATCAATCCATATGTAGTTCATGAAATTAGGCCTCTATGCAGATCTGACTTAGACATAGGAAAGAGAGGGACTCATGTACAACTAAGATGTAGTGATGATGTCAATGATGTTTTCTTATGGCATCTTCTAACATCAAATAGAGAGAATGTTAGTTGTACAAATGGTGTCATGCAGTTTAACATCACGCGACAAGGATGAAGATGTTATTCATTTTAATGTCATGCAGCAGGGACTCTTATGGTTATTATGCAGTTTAATGTCTTTCAACTAGGACATGTGGGTTGTGAAACATTAAGTCTTGCAGCAAGGATATTTTACGATGCAGTTTAATGTCTGGTAGTGAGGATGATGTACTGTTCAGTTTAATGTCTTGTAATTTGGACATTGAACTGTGCATTTTAAAGTCTTGCAGTGAGGACATATTACAGCCCAGTTTAAAGTCTTATAGTGGGGATGTTGTACTGTGAATTATAAAGTCTTGCAGTGAGGACATTGTACTGTGTAGTTTAAAGTCTTGCAGTGAGGACGTTGTATTGTTTAGTTTAAAGTCCTACAGTGAGGACTTTGTGTTGTACAGTTTAAAGTCTTGCAGTGAGGACATTATACTCTAGATTTTAAAGTCTTGTAGTGAGGACATTGTACTATATAATTTATAGTCATGTAGTGATACTTTGTACTGTTCAGTTTAATGTCTTGGAGTGAGGAAATATGTGCCCAACTACAAAAAGTATTTCTTCATGAATATTGAATTGGTTGGTGTTGTAATAAACTCTCCACCATTTAGATTATGGAATAACCTCCATTCGAATAGACTTTATGTATGGAATAAGGTCCTTCTAACTTTGGCTCATGTTTTGGAGGTTTCTTTCCTGGTATCATTACATTCCTAAGGACCAATACCAATTCTCCTTGAAGAAATGAATTGATGCAAACTTTCTTGTTAAAATCTCATGTTATTCTATTCTGACATACTCCTAGATGATGAAAAGTATGCAATCCTTTCTCGTCTAGTCTTTCCAACTCGACAATCTACTTCTAAGACCTCTCATACGTAGACAACTGATCGCATATTGCAACTCTGAGTGAAGACGATAGCATTTCAATTAGCAAAACTACTTCAATTACATATTCTAATGAATAAGGATTTTCTTGGGTAGCAGTATAGGTAGTTGTTTGATAAGTCCATAAATCATTGAAAAGATTATCCATCCATGATTTCTTGTCATTATCAACCATCTTTTGGGGTATATTTTATAGGGTATTATTGAAGGACTCTATTTATCCATTGGCCACTACATGATAACAAGATGAATGGTTGGATTTGATATTATGTTCTTCATATATAATTGTTACTTTACAATAACAAAAATTGGTGCCATTTTCCATCAAAATAGTATGAGGGACACCAAATCTGGTGATGATATTATTTTTGAGATAAATAACATTGCTTTTGGCTCCGACTTCCTTGAGATTTTTTACTTCAGCCCATTTAGAAAAGAAGTCAGTATCATTGAAGATATACTTGAACTGTTTAGCTGTAGTTGGAAGATATGTCCCAACTACATCCATTCCCCATGTGGAAAATGGCCAGATGTATTTAGCTATATGTAACAACTCTGGGGGTTGATGGATGAAGTTGGAATGCACATGGAAGGGATGATATTTCTTAGTGAAATATGCACAATGTTGGGTCATTGAAGGCCAAAAGAATCCAAGCCTTTGGATCTGATAAGAGAGTTTATGCCCAGACTGGTGGGCACAAAAAACACATGAATGTACTTCATTCATAATAGCTACAGTCTCTTCTCCATCAGTACATCTGAATATAATTTTATCAAATCCATGTTTGTAAAGGATATTTTGTTGGTATGGACTATCATAAAGAGTAAAACTGGATGCTCGTCACTGGATTTATTCTTTTTCATCCCTATTCAGTGGAAGTATTCAATTTTGAATATATTCCATGATGGATATTCTCCTTCCCATGGTATGTTCATATGGTTCAGAAATAGGGCTAATTTCATTAATCTCCTCTATTAGGATTGAACAAAAGGTGAGACCACATGACGGTGGGAAATGATTATGACTACCTCATACTAATTTGGATCTTCCAAGGTTATAGCTACATTAGCCTATGTATCTTCTTGGGAATTTTGTGATTGCGGGACCTAAGACAATGTCAGATCTGAAGGAAATTCATCCATTAAACCTATAACCTAATCACACAATGGGTTTAACATTTATTTTCTAATAGAATATTCCCCATTGATTTGTTTGATTACCAATTCTGAATCACATTTCACCTTTAAATGATCAATATGCTCCTAAAGGGCCAATTCCAACCTGCGATGAGAGCTTGATATTCTTCCTCATTGTTGGTACCACCTTTTGACAACAAGAAGGAATAAGGAAATACTTACTTTTCTATAGAAATAAGGATAATTCCTAACCCAAATTTGTTGAGTTTAGGGTTTTCCATTCTCTTTACTGTTGGACTTATGAAAGTGCCATCAAAATACATCTACCATGTTTGGGAATTATCTTCAATAGAGAAGACCTCTTCATCAGGAAGTTTAGTATTAAATTATGTATCTTCCGTAGATGGATGCTCAGCAAGGAAGTCAGACATATGTTGGCCTTTTACTACCTTTTGCGGAAAAAACTAGATATCAAACTATTACAAAATAACATCCCACTGTTACATACACCTTGTAAGAATTGGATGACTGAGGATACATTTGAGCAGGTTGTTGTAAGATACCAATTGGATCTCATAACGTTGCAGGTAGTGCCTCAATTTTGGAACTGGAAATATTAATGTCAGGAAGCACATTTCAATACTAGAATATCGAGTTTCCACATCTATCCTAGTTCAACTGAGATAGTAAAGGCTAATTTCATTCCATGAATCATTCTTTTGCGCGAGGAAGGCTCCTAGTAATCGCTCTAAAGATTTCATGTAGAGAACAAGTGGTCTTCCTTCAACAGGTAGCATTAATACTGGTGGACTCAAGAGATATTTCTTAAGGGTATCAAATGCTTCTTGGAAGACTTAGGTCCATTTTTAGGTGACTCCCTTCTTCTTTAATCGGGTGAAGGGAAAACACTTTCCTTCCCATTTGATGATAAAGCACCGAATATAGGCCGAGTTTCCTTCGATTCCACTTAATTATTTTAAATTTCAAGGAGGTGACATACCATGAATTGATAGTTTTTTCTCAGGATCAACTTCAATACCACGATGGTGTACAAAGAAGGCAAGAAACATTCCTAAGGTTACCCTGAAAGCACATTTCAAGGGATTTATCTTCAAACTGTGTTGCCAAAATTTATGGAATATGGTTTTTAACATACCCAAGTGATTGGAATGTTGTCTAGATTCGACCACTAAATCATCCACATAACATTCAACAAATTTCCCTCAGTCAGGTTTAAAGATATTGTGCATGGAACATTGGTATGTTGCACCTGAATTTTTTTAACCAAAGGGAATTACCCAAAAAAAAACTTCAAGAGATGTGAAGGATTTAAATTCATCATATTTTGGGACCATATGGATTTGATTATACCCTGTGTAACCATCCATGAAAGAAAGAGCTTCATAGCCTGCCATTGCATCAATTAAAAGCTCTGTAATTGGAACTGGAAAATCTTCCTTAGGAAAATGCTAGTTAAGATCATTGAAATAAATACAAACTCTGATTTGACCATTCTTCTTTTCTCCATGGGACAATATTAGCCAACCATTTAGGATATTGAACTTCTCTGACAATGTTACCCTTTATAAGTTTATTAGCTTCTGCTTCAATTTTAGAGGAATGAGTTGGGTGTGTTCTTCTTGCTACTTTCCTGAATCCACAATGTTCTTTTGGAAAATCCAAATAATGGGTGGCTACATTAGGATTATGACCTGGAATTTCTGTATAATTCCAAGAAAATATATCTCGATGTTGCTTTAAAAATGATGTACCCACCTCTATCTCTTTGGAGGTCATGGCCACACTAATTAGAGTGGGGTGTGGATCTTCTTCTATACCCATATTTATTTCTCTGAGCTCATCCATGGTGGTAGAGACACCATCCTCAAATACTGGCGGAGCATCCGTGAGATCTTCTTCTTCTTCTTCTTCATTATGTGTTTTCTATTATGATTCTACTTTCATTCTAGATGATGAGGAAAGACTCCCAAAGTTAGAGGGGGAATCGGTATTTGAAAATCCTGAAGAAGAGGCCACCATATCTGACCCTACCGATGACGAAGGGTCTTCCTGTGGTAATAAAGAGTGAGTGAAAGATTCATAATCAAAATCCTTTCCTTCCTCTAAAATTCCTACAATTTCATCTACTCTGATTAACGACGTAGAGGCTAGTATTAGTATAGTAGATGAAATGAAGATATCTCCATTTACACTTCTATCACTTCTTGGTGAATTTGAAATTTCTCCCATGTTTTCAGGCTCAATTTTTTCAATTGACATTACAGAAGTTATTGGAAAAGTATTTGGATTTGGTTTTACCCATTCAAATTGATTGAGGGGTAACACATAATCTGAACTCAAATGAATGAATAGATTTACTGTTATCTTTTCCAATCCATTCAGAGCATTATCTATGGTTATCTCTTTTGTCACAGATGCAGTTTCTTTTGTGTGATAATACTCTACCTCAATGTGTTGAGATTCACACATTTTGAAGCCTTGCCACCATATAACATCCCGATTTGACCATTGAAACTGTACTTAAGGCACTGGTGGTATGACGAAGGTATGGCTGCATGTTGAAGCAGCCAAGGCCTTCTAAGGAGAATATTAAAGGTTGTGTTCTGACAAACAACCATGAAATCTAAATTAGTCCCATGATCTACAAATTGAGTTCAGAGTGTAATATTTCCCAGAGGATCTTATTCATTATTATCATAATCTTGAAACATTAAAGTGGAAGGAGATAAGTCATATTCAGTCCATCCCAATTTATGAAGTGTACAAACAGAAATGATGTTGACCCCAGATCCATTATCAATGAAGTCTCGTCATATGTATACATCATTGACCTTTTCGGATAAATACAAAGGTCTAATATGTCCATGTATGACATCATATTCATCTTCAAGTGTAAAAGATATGACTAAATGACATTCTACAGGATCATTATCTATACGGTAAACCTCATTAGTAACAACTTCAGTTTTAAACTCTTGAGGACTTGAGAAATCCGCAATGAGTGCCTCTCAAAGATCTTTTGATAGATTCAAAGTAGCTAGAATTGATAAGTTTTCCAGTACCTTTGACAATTGTTTTGAGACATCATACTTTTGGTCCAAAGGTCTGCATTTTCCAGCATGGAGATTTGGTTTTGTAGGTTATTTGGAATTTGATGCCTCTTATGTAGATGTAGTCTATGTCAGAGAAGAAGCTGGAAATACTACTGTCTTTAGTAAATTAGACTGACTAGGTATATTCACTTGTTGAAAAGAAGACAATGTATCTTCTAACCAGCCTTCCAAAATAATTGCGCCAGAACTGAACTTTTCTTTCTTGGAATAAAATCATTCTTCTTGTTGAGCCCATATAAGGGCTCTTCCATGAGTTTCTGCATCATATATGGTTCGAGCAGGGGTAGAGTTAAAATGGTGATTTCAATAACATCCACGACTTCCCATGTGTCCTCAAACTTGGCCACTTCATCTGGATCCCCAATTAGATATAAGGAATTCTGGATCATTATAATCAGAATCACTATTGGAATAAGAATCTCTTAAATGGATAACATTAACATAACAAAAGATCAATTCGTTATCTAACAAAGATTCTTATTGACAGGTTAATTCTGGTAGTGCCGTTTGGTGGGGCGGTGATTGGGCTTTTGAAACAGATGGCATAAAATTTTCCAGGATCAAGGGCAAATTTGTCCTTGACACGAGCTCTTCTTCTTATGAATTCTCTTTACCCTTATAAAAACTTTGTTTTATTGAGTAATGACCTTTTGATGAAGGTGGTTTTGTTGTGGAAGGAGTGGAAGAAGATAGAATTAGTTGTTTCAACTATGTTTGTAAAATGGCATGAGTCTGGTTGATCGTTTTCTTCATCATCTAGTCATAATATTTCTACACATTTTTACTTCTGGCTTCCTGCAAATTTCCATCATCCTCTGGATCAGTAGCAGTAACCCATGCTACTTGAGCTGATAAACTTTTCAGTTTCAGTTTCCCGGAGTCTACCATCTTTTTCAAGAGGTCCTTGAAAACAAAACATTCTTGAATAGGATATACCAACATTTGGTGAAAGGGACAACAATTCAAAAGATCTCAATCTCGTTATTTATTTGGTTTCTTTAGCCTTGTCAATTGAACCAAATTGTTTTTTAGGACTGCGATGAAGTAACCAGGAACTTTCTCATTCCAGAAAGAATAAACTTTATTATTTAATTTCTCAAATGGTTTCCTCCTTTGATCTACTTGATCATATTGATGAGATGGTCATTTTTGCTGATTCTTTAGAGGCGAAGCCCTTCGGTATGATGAGGGTCTTGAGGTAGAATTAGGTACGGGTTCCTGCTTGAGTGTAACTGTAGTAGCTTCTTGCTTTCCTATCCTCTTCCCTAGAGCGGATGAAATTACATGAGTTTTAGCCTTAGTTTCTATATTAGAGTCTTCTATTTGTTGAGTGATTGAAGTAAGGTCTAGAAACACTCATGTGTATTTCACAGGGTTCAATGGTGTGCGTAACTCATCACATAGATTTTCCACACAAATTGGTAGCAAATATTCTTGAGGGAGTGCTAGACTTAAGGAATATGTTAATCCTTTCAATCATGTAATGAAATATGAAACACTATCATTCTACCTTTTTTACAAATGGTAAGATCAAGAACTGTCATCCTAGGTAGTGTTGATCTGAATTGAAGAAGGAATTCTTGACAAATATCTTCCCATCCAATAATTGATCAATATTTTTTGTTTGTATACCGATAAAAAGCTGGTCCTTGTAATGACTGCACAAAACACCTAAGCTTAACCACTGTTTATTGATGAGAAGTTTCCATAATGGGATCAAAATGGGAAAAGAATGTTTTATGTGTTGTTCTAGAACTCCCGAAACATTAAAGATTGGGAATGTGATATTCACAATATTTGGTGGTGGGGGTGGGGAATTGCAACCACCCATTCAGGGTAAGAACTCTTCTCTTGATGAATTGGTTCACATCATTACTCCATAGCTTCCAATCGAGTCGTTAATTCCTTAATTGGGTTAATAAGAATTTTGGGAGCATTTGAATGAGTTGAAACCCATGTAGGTATAACAACTAGAGCATGAGCTAGTGCAACGACCAGCAAAACCTCTGATGGTCATGCTTATATTTTCCTTAGAAAACACACAGGAACATTCATACCGAGATGCATTTGATCCTACCTTGATTGTGTACCCAGTGGACTAACTGACTGAAATGTATATTTTTATTTGATTTTCTGAAATTCCGGTTAAAGGAAGCGGTAACCACACAGGCAGGATCCAAGACCAAAAACAATATGAAATTTGAAATTCAAAGAGCATCACCACTACTGAGGTGGCCCGAACCATGAGGCACCGCATCAGCCTGGCACGCCTTTACCCATCCACCACCATAATAAAACTCCATCGTTGTCGTCTTCCCTCCCTGACATAGCCACACCACTGAAGATCTTCCCCAAAATGTGACCATCACAGAAAAACCCAAACTGTCATCACTCAACCTCGTCAACCATCGACTCTGACATCTGTCACCATAGCAGACCAAATCACCAAAACCAAAACAAAAGAAGACAATAATTATCTTCACAAGAAAAACTACAGTCGACATCGTAGATTAAAGTAGATAGTCGCCCCGCGCGGCCTCTGTTTCACCAGATTGGTACACTGCAAACCCAGAAAGCCACCAAGAGCATAAAGAGAGAAAGAGGGCGTCATCAGTGTCGATCATTCTAAAGGATTTCACCTGTGACCTCGTACTAGCCCGGGAGAATATGGCGAACCTTCCGAACCTAGAAAAGAAGAAAATAGGGGGCGCCATCAGCGGTTGAGGCTATCCCGGATGAGGGGAAGAAACCTGCAAATCTGAATCTTTGGAAGAAGTTGAATGAAAATCTTCTTCAACAGAGCTCCAAGGTCCTTGCTAGTCCACGAAACTAGAGAGCGGTCGACCCACTGAGCCACACACAACCCAACCACTGCATGCGCCGAGCCCAGGCACTATCCCAATTCGCCGAGAATCCTTCGAACCAGACATGGGGAAGAATACCGAAACACCACCAGGACAGTAGAGGAAATTCATTATCTAAATCTGTAGTTACTAGAAATCCTCTTTACGAGGGAGCTCGTACAGTATTAGAATGTTGAGAACCTACCTAGTAGTACATATAATAGAAATTCTGTTTCTAATTAACCTTGTATTAAGTATTTTCATCTCCTTCATTTCCAATTATTGCTGTGAAAATCTCTCTTCAAGTGAAAGAGATTTACCTTATCCAGTGGAAATGTGAGATGAAATATGACCTTTTCATTTCCCCTTGTTAGATAACTTTCAGATAGGGGGAGTTGGTTATTTGAAGGCATACCTAGGTTCTGGGTAAGTCTCGGATTTCGGGTGTCCACTCCTTCTCCATTTGTCTCGGTGTGTACCATATTATGGGAAAGATCATCATCTCTGGATTCCTCCAAACTTGACTTATTTTAGAGAGGATCTTATGTAATGCTGTTAATAACATTCACTGACACATAATTCATCGATGGAATTCTATCAGTATTTTTGTAACATCATATCCCTCTGTATCTTCCAAGAGACTATGTTCTCTTATAAAATAAATTCTTGGGAACTTCTCGGAAGACAATAACCTGAAAGAAATCCTTGGATTATTCAGTTGTATGCTTGCCTTGTGGCTTATTACCTAATTGGGAGAAAACTAACTTCCATTGAGGAGGGGATTGTAGATGTGAAAAAGCCCCCTCCCCTGCAGGCTGGGGCTGTTCATGTTCTTCTTCTTCAAATCATTCAATGTTGTTTAATGAATTTTAGGGTTGAATAAATTGATCCCCCAGCCTTGTAAGATGGGGTGATTATTTAACTGTATTGGCTGAAATTCATGCAACTACTCTTTTTAATTTTCTAATTTTGGTTTCGGACATTAGTTGGGTGTATTATCCAAGAACCACTTGAATCACCTCTTTCGGAATACATTTTTTATATTTCAGACATTTTCATTACCTGACGCCTGAAACCCTCTAAGTGGGATGCCTCCTCAAAATTAACAGATGCTTGATGTAAAATCAACTCGACAACTTCTTTTCATTAGGACTGACTCTGATGAGAGATGGGTGAAGCATGTTCTTGAGCGTAAATTATATTAGAAAAAAAATATGTTGATTGTAGCTGAACGTGGTCAATAACATTTCATGAGACCACTTTTGGCAGACTTTGTGGATTTTGGAGGGCATTTAAATGAAATTCTATATGTGTACCACATCCTCTGATATGAACACTAGATAAGGAATCAGAAATTAACTAGCATAGCCTCTTTAGAGTATTGAGGCATGCACGCTGAAGGATTATTTAATGTCTTTCAACCTTTCAATGTTGGGAAACTAAGAGAGATTCCAAGTCAATTTTTGCGTTGCATACCTTCTATTACCTTTACATGATTTTGATATTCATCATATGGTAATACTTTGGTTTTCAAAAGATGGAGAGTCTTACTTAAATTCAGGAAGATATCTTGAATAAAATCTCCTACCATCAATTCTGGAATGTTATACTGAGAATTTTCTAAAGTGTAGAACATTACTGGTACTTCTTCTTTAGCTAGTTATTCCCTCATGTTTAACATATCTTCATCGTATTTCACTGGAGGTTTATTCACTTGGTCTTAACAAAATGAATGGTCTCTATGAGAAGACAAATGACCCAAGGGAGGTTCAAAGAATGACCGTTCCATTAATATTTCTTCTGGTTGAGAAAGTGTTTCACCCGTAAATAACAAGGCATCAGACATGACTGGCCTAGTTTTTGCAAGCTCGTCAAGATAGGAGGTATTTCTCATTGCTACATTTTCAATTATAGAATTTCCTTGACAATGAAAAATACTACTACGGAGAGAACTTTCACACCGAATTCCATCATGGAGAGGATTTCCATGGTGGATTATAGCAAGGGATAAATCCTCTTGCTCCTTGGTCTTCTGAACACATGGAGGGTTCCTGTGGATCTCATAAAAAGATTGGAACTCTGGATGGACAGAATTTTCATGAAGCAAGACTTCATGATGAAGTTTCCAATGAGGAACTTTAGAATTACTACTACCACTCCCATAATTTTATAATGAGAGGATTGGATCTTGACCAGCAACGGATAAATATATGAGGGATTCAAGAAATCCAGCATTAAGAGGATCCAAATCGCAGCATGAATCTTGATTTTCAAACAATTCATGGAGAGAATTTTTCTTGGATGTTCTCTTATAATAGGTTGGGAACACTTATTGAGAAAAGTGGTTATCATGGGTAGGTGTATGTTCCTTCCTTGAAGTGGTTACCAGAATGAACAGATTACCTCTTATTGGAAAGGGTATATGTTCCCAATATTGTTGTCCATATGATACGGGTGAGTATGCCCCATGAACCTCCTGGACATGAACAGAGGTGTGTATCTGTTCTGGGACAGTATGCCTATGTGGAATCCCATGTGTGGGGATAGATTTATGTGTCTGTTACCCTATTACTGCTAAAGTAGTTGTTATAATATCATGGCCTGCTTCCAGAATATGGACATGGATTTGCATCTTCCCTTTCCCCATTGATAATCTGTGTTTGGTGACATTAGTCCCTAGAATGGGAATATATGCACATTCTGTAACATGAGTAGGTGTATGTGTGTGCTTATTTCCTCCTTTTCTTGTCAATGGATATTGATGTACTCATTTATGGGGGCAGAGAGTTGGGACTGCCCCAGATTTTTCATCAGAGCTTTCTGACTAACTTCTCCAGGTGCTACCAAACAAGAATATTGGAAGGCTTGATGAACATTTGCATATGTATGTACCTACTGGACATTTCCTCTTAAGTATGGTTGATAGACATCCTTCAATACTAGAAGATGAGCATGATGATAGAATTGGTGATTATAAAAATGTTTATGTTCCTATTTACCAGTTGCCACCACATTAGATTTGTGATCTTATTCAAACGCAGTCAGACGAGCATGCTGACTAGCTGAAAACTTATAAGCAGGTGTTTGTGACTTTTCACGGTACTCCACTGGATTTATCTAGTGGGATTGGTGGGTTGCAACCAGATGAATCTGATATTCCACTAAATTAGGACAGATGGGTGTATGTGCCCGCTTGTTGTTTTCCATCAATTTAAAATGATGGACTTCTCTAGAGGAGGCAGAGGTGAAAACCTAGTCCCTACTGACCAGACATTATCCAAGGCGGTTCGTCTTGCATGCCCGGGTCTGAGATACATGGGAAAAACGTCGAGATACAACACCCCCATCATGTTGGGGGTACACTACCATGTGATTATGGCGATGATTACTAGTGGGATTGCTCAGGAAGGACTCTGGAATTATTTAATTGAGGCCTTGAGTGACCTACTGATCCACCTCCCTGTATTATGGGAGATATTAATTATTGTGTTCTGGGGATAAGGTCCTGAAACGGTTGAAGAAGGTGGTTGTCACTATATGTTTCTTGATCATTGGTCATCGTTGGCTAGATTATCGAGGATTTTTATTGACCTGGAGGGCCTATCGAGTAGCCTCCAAAGTCGGGATTGAACCATGCTAGCAATATTCCTTTTCCATCACATTAGTGACCCAGAATTGAAGATGCTAGGATGGTGATGACATCCTTCCTGTGGATGGAGATCCATCTTGAGTAGCGGTCGGGATGTTCACAGATGTTATCTTGGAGAATTCAATTTTTTGGAATGAAGGGAATTCATAATAGAAAACTTGAAAACAACAAAAAACCCTATTAAAGAAACATATTTTTAGATGTATACATGCGTGATTGATTATTTTTTCTGGCCCTCCTTTATCATGTGATTGGGGGCTAACTGGTTCATAATAATATTAACTTGGTTAAGGATTCACATCGTGTTCACCATTTTGGTTTCGTTGGTCCTTGAAACATGTGTTCTAGTTTTAAGAATCATTGTTTCCTGGCAATTTTCATTGGATTTATATATGGAACCAGAAACATCCAACAGTTCGTTATCCCAAGGGGACCTACTTTTCAAAGGTAGTCATTCGTTATGTTTGAACATTACGATACTTAAGAACATGCGTTGGTCGAGAGGATGGGAGGTCAGACTCATCACCCACTTTTGGGGGGAATTATTGTCTACTCCAAGACACTATTTGTTAATTTAAGATATTTTCATGAATACTTATTAATTCACCAAGTATATCATATTTATCCCATGGAATTTACAATCACTTATTAACATGTGTAAAATTTAGAATCATCATAATGTATTAAATGTTCATCATTAATGGATATATCCGTATGTATTTTGTGTTTTATGTCAATGTTAACCTCTAATATACTACTTAGAGATTATTTTAATCATCATTGTGATAACTGTGGTTTTTAAACCACTCATTTGGGCACTCTATAATTTATTTTCATCAAGGGAGATGAAGGTTTGATTTGATTTTTGGGATTGTGCCCATAAAATGGGATACCAACATATAAAAGTAAAAGGAATCAGAACTCCCGTAGTTTGGTGCCACTGAACGGGACACATCATACCTTTTAAGGTCATGTGATAAAGACCTAACCATATTGTTTAATTTCATATGGTATGGACATCTAAGTGGAAGGATCATAATCAAAACATAGTGAGGGACTTATGCTAAAGAATTCCAAGGAACATGGAAAGGATATGGGTTTCCAAGTAGGATCATATCGTATTCGGAATATGGACCAAGGAGAACATGATTGATATGAAGTGTTGGGTTTGAACCACAAGGTGGAGTCTTATATAGCCCCTATGGGTGGGAATCAAATCCCACGTAGTTCGATAAGTATCATAGGAGAGTATGGTCCTTTGAGAGATATGAGTTTTTTCTTACTTCTTAAAAAGGATGTCGTGATGATCTAGGGTTTAATTTTGGGATTATTTCTTAGTAGGATTCCCAGATTAAGGTTTTTAGTATTGGTTTCCTAAGGAGGATATCCAGTGAGCTCGGTCCCTGAAATGGTCTTCCTACATATCATGTTTTGAACAAGAATTAGAGTTCTTGTAGTTCCTTAAAATTTTAAAATGTTGTGACCATCGAAAATCTCTAAGCCCACGTGAGTCTTGCTCGGTGTGGTAAACAAGAGGATGTTAATGATTCAACAAACACATTCACACATTAACATTTTCCCTCCTCTGTTGGTGGGAGAGGGCGCGCCGACCGTGGAAGAGGGCGAGGAGACCCGGGAAGAGGGCGAGTCGACCTAAGAAAAGGGCGGGGCGACGAGCCATAACTCTATTCTCTTCACATTGGACAAGGGTCCAATGGTAGAAATAAGGGATGAAGGTTAGGGGCATACACCAGGATGGATGACCATGGCGAAAAATCACACAAGGAGAGGAAATGGTTAACAAGAGTCCATGTGCCCATCTCCCCTTTGGCCTTTGGCACCGAAGAAGTAAGGAGGAGCAATGATGCTACCTCCTGCAAGAAAATATAGAGGCTTACACCAAGGTGGTTTCCCTACAATTGATCCTGGTAGGGGAGGGAGATTTCTCCTTTTCTTAAATGTAAATGCATGTGTGAACCATTCCTTCCCTACTAGAGACCTGAGGTTCTGGATCATAGGGATGAGAAGGTGAGGACAGAACCCAAACCCTTATTCTTAGAACCAGGAACATCCCATCAATTTTCCTATGAGAAAGGTCCATCTGACTATGGATATACAAACCCACACACATCCCATGAATCCTAACCCCATTTTGAAAAAAATATGGTAAACTTATGACTGTGGAAATACAAACCCAAATAATAGACAAACTGATGTTCCTTTCCCAAAGGGTTGATAAGTCAGGAGGTTTTGGTGGAGGTTTCAACAAAATCAATTTCAGAGAAGGGATCTAATGAAGAATAATCATTTCCATGAATGGATTTGAAAAAGGCTTGATGTATTATAGACTTAAGAGAGTGAAGAGAGTAAGAAAATAAAACAGGGGTGCCCAAGTAGAGAAGGGCGCGCAAGTATGGGCGTGAAAGCACACCTGGGCGACTTGATGTTCACTTATGTGATGAACAAACTGTTTGTTAATACATAGTCAAGACCATTCTCAAGCCATCAAGAGTATTCACATGTATCCTAGAAGTGGGGCGCTCATGTTCCTATGAGTAGAATGGGCGGTGCACAATTATTTATGACTTGGGGAGGTTGGGCGCTTAAGGCGCGCAAGCATTATGGTTTTCAAAGACTAAAAGGACCTATGTCCAATGATCCTCACTTAAATCCTATACTCATGGTGTTGAGGAATTACCTATAATGTTTCATAATATGGGGAAGAATTACTAGTGCCACCAGAGTAGCAATCGGGCTTCAGGGAAATTTTTCCGTACAAATGAGGGCCCCGAGGGTCTATTTATAGACAAAACAAAACCTCGGGAGAAAGTGGATTGGGCGCACACATGACATACACTCCTAATTTGGGCACTCAAGTACATTACATGTCTATTGTGTTTTGCCTATTCTAGGGCGCCACTTTTCAGACTTATCCAGAAAAAGTATTTCTGTCAACTCCATCATGGAAGCGCGAAGGTACCTTGGGTGCCGTTTTAGGGACTTATCCAGATAATTTCTCCAAACCCTGGGGGCTGCGCCCCCACACCCATGCCTGGGATCACTGCCAAGCTGTTGTCCCATCCCATCGGTCTGGTGCCTTTGCTACCTTCTTTGACCCACATGAAAAATGTAGAGTCACACCATGAATGTTTTGATCCCGATTGATGACATTTTGTAGAGATGTTCCTTGAACATATATCATGATGTCTACAAATACATAATTTCAGCTTATTCATTTGAGTTTAGAATTCCACAAATATCAAAGAACCCTTTGACAATTGGGAAATTAATATTTTTATCCCATGCATGGCATGAGAATTCTCACTTATAGTATGAGTACATCTAATCTTGATATGTGAAATTATATTTAATATTTGTCCCTAAGTTTATTTAATATAACCAAGGCATGGAAGTTGATTTTAAACAACCAACTCTTATATTACTGTAAATCATAATAATAATTTTTCTTTTCCACAAACCAATATAAAAACTATTATATTTCATCATAGGAATTCATAGATTAATTGCCAACTATAAAATTTATTCTAGTTTTTATGATTGAGAAAATTATCATTTATAAACCCTCAAGAGAGATTTAATTTTTTTAGTTAATATGTTTTCCAAAATTGAGTCAATTTTCTACCGACTTCATCTCCAAAAATTTATTCTCCTAAATCCTTTTATTATAAGCCTTTTTATTCCATGTTTTTACTAGTGATTAATTTTCCAAATGTGACACTATATCAAATATTCAAAAAGGTACTTCGTAACGATAAATAATTTTCAAATCACATAATAAATTAAAAATAACCCAAAAATAGAAAATAAAAAACAACAATACCGAACTATAGAAATGATTCCCTCTCCCCACACTTGTTTTGTGAAATTTATTCACTTAATTAAAATATATATATGGATATTATAAATAGATTTTAAAAATTTAAGAAATTCAACTAAGTCAAGGATAGTGATAAACTAGTAGGTTTATTTATAAAATAGTTGGTTGAGTTCAATCTCCTCCAGGTGTCCTGTATAATTTTTTCACAATAATTCTTCACAATTTAATAGTTAAAAGAGATGAGATTTTATGCTCTACCTATATTTTTATTAGTTTCACAAAAAGGAAAATTATATATAACTAATAATGGCGAATATAATCTAGAATAAATATTTTCTATAATGAATTTCATACTGGAATTATACAAATTCACTTTATCTCTTGGATGCTATCCTCACTTCTATATTAGTTTTACATGTCTATATCTTTATCCATGAAAAGTCTATTATTTTCAAATTCATCTCCATTAATTTTCTTAAATTCTATATATTTATCTTCATTTCATATCCAATGTCTACTAAATCCAGGTTTATCTTCATGAAAACCCAAGAGGATTTTTTCTCAAATTTAATAAGGATCCAACAACTCTTTCCATAAACTACTCCTTATGGAATTATTCCATTTGGTGAATTACAAACTATTTTGTAAGCCCAGAAAGATTATTTAAAAATATAGATCTAATAATTACTATTCTCATTCAAATGTTTTCCAAGACTCCATTCACTATCTATTGGTAACATTGGCCCTCCAATTTTTTGGTAGGTGGTGTAGTGTTGATGTTTTTTGTCCAGTCCATATTTCCACATTAAGTATTCCATGATTCTATTATGGAATTTAGTTTCATGGTCTCCTGTTAATAACTTGGGAATTCCAAATCTAAAGAATATTTTATTACTAATAAAATCATAATGAACCAATGAATCATTAATTCTAGTGATTTTGAATTCTTGTTGTGACTCAAAGTCTTTTCCAAGATTCCTTTCACTTCTCTATACGCCAATTTGGAGTACCTATTTTTCAATGGGTGGAATGATGTTGATATTTTATGATCCTCGAAATATTTATTCATCAATAATTCCATGATTATATTTTATAATTTAGTTCCCTGGACACTTATTATTTACCTTGGTATCCGAAATCCATAGAATATGTTACTCCTAAAAAACCTATACAAAAAATGAATCATCAATTTTTGTAGTTTTTTATTCCACTAACGTAGAACATAATTAATATTATTGAATATTCATGAATACCCAATATACAATGGAAATGTTACCGTAATCTATCTTCCCAATACATAAAACATTTTCAATATGCTCACCGGATTTTGAGGCGTTTCATTTCTTTTTTTTAGAAATTTTGAGTTAACTAACATTACTACATTACATAAACAAATGATAGATATCCCTAAAAACTATGGACCAATAATGTCCAAAATCAAAAAAAATTTCTAGCCGTTATATGGGGGATAAATATGCTTCCAAAAGATATTGTGAGAAAAATGTTAAGTGCATAATGTGCATAACTATTATGTGGATATCTTCTATATACTTTGTCACACATATTCTTTAAATATATCGATCAACCAATTCATAGAATCGTGATTCACCCAAAAGTCATGATATTTATCATTGATTGAAGTGTTCATGGTTGTAAATTATAATAGTAAATATTAGAATGTAATAATATTTGGGAACCTATATTTCATTTAGATAACGTTTCCCATTCGGAAGTAGGTCATCTAGAGTCTATTCATAAAAAACATTCTGACTTAATTATGTGGTGTAGTGTGCTCAAATAATCATCCAAATTATTCATGGTCCCCATAAAATGATTAACGAAAACATAAAAAACTTGTCACAAAATAATCCATCTTACAAACCTCATATTTTATTCTTCCTTATTCATAAGGTTCCAAAGTTTTTCATGATTAGGGGAAAAAGTGACCTTACTTCCTATAAAATATTATCCAAAATTTTCAAAATAAAAACAACTAAATTAAACTCATTCTCAAATGTTTATATTTTTTCTATATGTATTGAGTTATGATATATAACATTTAATTTTTATTTCAGTTATTTAAAAAATAACTACCCTACCGATCCATTGGAGGCATTAAACAATAGTTTAAAAGGTTCTACAAATATAAATATTAAATTATAGGCGGTGAAGTTAGTCTGATATTTATCTCATAAAATTATTTACTAAAAGAATCATCAAATATGATCTAAGTATATATTTAACTTATTTTTATACTGTTAAGGAAATATTTCTAAACTACATGATGGTATTACTATAAAAGGCATTCATACTCTAAGAATTATATATAATGCTTAAAACATATGGGGTCTGGCAATGCACCAATGACATCCATAGTTTTTCAACTTAAATTAAATTTTATGGAATCACATGTCCCAATACAATCCCTTATTCAACGATGTAAGTAAATTTTTCAATATTTTGAATGAGTAGATTCTCTATGAATATATTCATAGCCATATGCATATGTGATAAGAAATGATCCAATGAATTCTCATACATAATGATATAATCTAAAAACTTATTGAACATCCTAAATTAGATCAAAGAATATTATTACCATAAATATTTGGAAGGTACCATGGGAGTTACACAACATAAATGGAACAATTTTATGAAAATTAATCAGTATGAATAGGTAATGGACGTTTTCTCATGGTCATCATGATGAATGAACACATTAATGTCCCCAGAGAATAAATTCGTTAAATTGAAATGGGTATTTAAGGATAGTATTTCAAGTACTTGTTTATTGAAAGGAATCAGATGTTGTCTTTACCAGTAAATTTATTCAATCTCATAATGTTAATACTATCTTTACATATATTTTTAGCTCTCACAAGGATCATTTCATTTTTCTCAATCTAAATAATTATTATATATGACTTTTTGGGCATTATGTTAATGAGACTTGCAGTATGAAAGTTGGAAATTTGTTGAATGGTTCCTAATCCTATAAATGATTCAATTTAGACTTTATCTACATCAATTATTGTTCCAGATTAGTCTCCTTTTTGATTTTATTGATGTTTTGGAAATATTTTTAAATATGATTTTGGGTATACCTATCATTTAATTAAGCTCGGGTATGTCACCTAGACTCCACACTATAGACATGAAATTATTTCATAAATGATTTATCTATTTATTTTCATGATCTAGTGATACATGTGTAGAAATTATAATTATTATCTTGTTTTTTAAATTTTGAAATTCATTATTTAATTGTGGTTTTAGTGGTATCAATGTAATATTGGGTGGCCAAATTATTGATGTTAATAACGTAGGTTCACCTTCATCAGCCACATTCAGTTTTTTCTAGTAAATTGAATTATGAGTATAATAATTTTATGAAAATAACCAATCTATCCCATCAAATAAATATGGGCCTGCCTAATTTTTATGTTCCAATATAGTAGTATAAGGATAATTATAGTCATTTCATATTGAATTATAAATCTCACTTTGTTTCCTAGATTCTGGATCACATAATATAGATCATTTTCTCCACGTGAAGTAGGTTACATGGTGTGTGTAAGTGTGATAAGTGAATATTATTCTTATCTAAACTTTATTGAATTAAAAATAAGTATGTGTTCTATGTTTTATCTAGATTCTATTATTAATGTATCATTATGGAAACAAATGATTGTCCTAGAAGAATTCATAAATGTCATGACTAGGTTTATTGGTGGTTTACATACTATTATATATTCTTCTATTTTATGGAAATTGAAATTAGTTAGAAATATCATATTCCACACCCACACCCACACATCTTCTAGAAATCTAGATGGGAATACTATAACTCATTCAATCTACTAAATTCTAACGTAGGAGTAACCTCTATAATTTTAAAGATAATAAAACATAATAAGGATTTACATGAATTGAATCTGCTAAATAACATAAAAAATATGTCAGTCACATGCCTCTAATAGTATGGGAATGCAAAATGACCCCAGATCCTTTCATTTGGGGGGTCACTGAGATGTTATTAATGTTGACACATTTCTTCCCAATCTTACCCTCTTATTTCCTACAATCCTAATTTTCATGGTGTATAATTCCTTTAGAAACTTAGTATATATTAAAATCTATTAATGGTATTCAGGAAGAGTTATGCAGATTTTAACTTTCTTAAATGTTGGAAGAATTTATTTTTCAATCTCCACTTCATGAGTTTTATTAGTTTGAATCATTATTAATGGAAATGGTTGTGGGGATTTTGCACATATTTTGATTATTTCTCATGTTAAATTTCTGAATTTTCTTTATCCTGTTCACAATTATATTTATTATGATATTCTTTGATAAGACAGGTTTGTTCTGTATGTGTTTTTAGAGAAGGATGATTTTCTTTTCCACCTCTAGTTGTTATTGAATCAAATTTACCTTAGTATTGGATAATATTTTTCATGGTAATTTCTTGGGATTATTATCCATAATTTCTATTATATTTCCTTATAGTTTTTCCATTATTTTAAATCCATTTTAACTCCACTATTTTAGGATGAGGATGGTGTTGTATTTTTACTTGCGATCTAGAGTTAATAGAGTCATGAGATTTGTTTTATTGAAATATTTATGGTTCGATACTCTATTGGTATCCTTCCATGAAATTTTATTAAAATTATAGTCTTATGGAATTGTTGATGAAATTTTGGCCACGCTTGTCTATTTTGATTTGAAAATGAGTAAAAGATACACGAGTTCTATCTACATCCTTGGTTTTACATGGGTTTTGGAAATATTATTTTTTAATCAGAAACGATAGTACTCTTTGTATACTACACTAGATTATAGTGGTCAATGAAATGACCTTGAGAAGAACAACTACCTCAAACTGTAACTAGTTTGGGTTGGCCATTATATTTTACAAGATCAATTTTTCTTACCAAAGTGGTGACTTCTTCCATATTTTCCTTAAAAAATGTGATTTTCTTGGAATTTTTGGGCCTTACCTCATGAGATCCTCTAGTGGAAGTATTATATGTGCTATTATTTTAATTCCATGCTATCTACCATGTCTTCCACTAGAGACTTATGAATTTATTATTCTCCAAAGGATATATCTAAAATACTTCTATCACTACCACGTATTCTATAGTGTAGTAATTTTGTATTATGATGTTCTTAAATGGAATGGTGTGGAAAACATGCACAAATAATCTTGTATCTATCTCAAAAATCATCAATTCACTTTAATGAAGATTTCATTATTGCATATCTTTCCTCAAGGTGGTTCTCTTTATGGTTGGAATAAATCCTTGAAGGGCCTTTGATGTTCAACCTAGTATTGAAATCTCCCAGTTTCATGTTGCATATAAACTCATTGGAAACACCTTCAAAAGATAAAGGTTATTCAATATATTTTACATGTTCTTATGCTAGACCTATCAAATTCAATGTATAACACACCATGGTGAAGTCCTTGATATGTTTTCAGTATCATCTCTTATAAGTCCATGGATCTTAGGAAATTATTAAACTATAGTTTTTTATTTAAAATTATATTTTATTATAAGTTAGTTGGTCTTGTTTTTTAATGAAATAAGGATCACCTAAATCTCTCAATGTATGAGTTGGGATTCATTCCATGAATAGTAACCTCCCATTGTGCCTCCACTTATATGGATATTTTTCATGTATCCTCCTTTTTAGAGGCACATGTTTCCATTCCATATGTATTATCCATAATCCTTAATCAACTTCATTTGGTTTCTATGTCCTAACAACTTCCTCTATACTTCCCAAATCCATACATCATTTTATAAACACCTCAACATGATTGCTCCACCTAGATCAGAACTGAACATGTAATATCCATATTAAATTCCCACATTTGGATTTCTATCTGTTGAAATATATAATTATTTCATTTCTCCATGTGCTAGAGTCTAGTTCGTAATGTCATTACTACCGTTTTCAGTCCTATAACATTGTTCTCCATACTCATGGAAAAATATGATGTGGTTTCAAGACAATTTTCAATGTTGTGTTTCATATTCCCTCTTAAATGTCATTAATTCCATCCTCTTCTCCTCTGACATTGGACCCACCCAGTTCTATTTCCTATGGCATTCCTACCTCAAATTTCATGTTTCATGTTCCACATTAGATAATATTTCAATAGAATATAAAGTTACGTGGATGTTTTTTTGGCACTATTCTTTCATTTTCTTGTATTTCATCAGCTATTTCAAAATTTATCATTGACTTCTGGTATTTTGAAAAAATAGATTGGTCGTCCATCTATTTTTTGTATCAAAAATATTCTATAACAATTTTTTTTAATATTCCTCTCCCTATCAATGTTATCTCAATTAAGGATCCAGTTAATCAGTTTGAGATGAAATTTGTTGTATAAATTGTTCCATTTTTCTATGTTTTCAAAATGTGAGGGTTTTTAATTTACCAATGAATATATATGTGGATTAAGTAAAATATAAATTTGAGTAAATGAATTTTTTGTAGTGTTTTTTCCATTAGTAATTATAAAAGGAAGGATGATTGGACACATGATTAATGTGAACTAGAAAAGAATAGTCGGTGATCAATCCAAATCAATTGACCAGTTTGAATTTTATCTCATTCTGTAGACAAAAGTATGTTGGAAGGAGGGTTGATAATATTGTGGGTCAACTCATAGCTTTCAAGATGAGTGTTTTGTTCTAGGTACAGTTTCTAAAGCATTATAAGAAAAAATATACTAATTATAAAGGGAATAAAAGTATGAAAGTATGTTTATTACCTTACAATTAAGGAAGGAAAATTAGAGGAAATATTATACAATGTACCCAATTCCCATTATCAAAGGAAAATATGATTTAATGTAAGAACCCAAAAAAAAAGGTGACCTAATAATGTATGTCAATTGGCAATGAATGATTCCAATATGAAGTAATCCTTTTGGGGTTTTTAATTGATTTATAGTGTGTAGATATGGTATTTTGATCCATTAAGGTAATGCGATTCAGTTCATCCAATATAAGAGAATATGGTGAATAATGTATCATAGTATAATTTTGATGGTGGGGCTCAATTATGCATAGAAGAGGCTTGGGTAGTGTTTCATTAGACGCTAGAAAAGGTTTTTTTACTGAATGGGTCACTTATGGTAGAATATTTTGTGATGGAAAACCATTAATAAGAAGAAAATACATACTTGATGAAGCACTCAGAATGCATAATATTGGGTTTATTCAAAATTGTGGATTTTAAAGGATAATATAATGATTTGTGGCTAGTCAAAACTTACGTTTAATGAAATGGGTATCCATTAATGAAACATTATCATTGGAAATTCCAAGATACAAAAAAATAGTATAGTGATCTATGAATGATTTTTGTAGTATAGTCTTTAAGGAGTTTAATGTCTACAGGTCTGAAATGTATATAAATAGAGGATACATGCATACAATAATATTTATATGGTGGGATTTCTATTGCATTAGGAAGAGGTATTTGTGACATTTTTACTTAGGGTTTGTAAAGAAATGTTAATATTATCAATGGAAATTTCTTCATGAAATTAATTGGAATGATACAGATAGTTTATGAATTTATGAAATTTTCATAATACATTGATGTTTATTGAGTTTCTTCATGTGATCAGTTCCATAGATAGAAACATTTCATCTACGCATCATGACCCACTTGATATTTTGATATTGTGGTATCTTGTACTTGGTTCATTCATTCAGTCACTACAATGATATTTTTTTTCAAAAAAAAACTAATATATTGACTGATAGTATATGTGATGTTAGATTGAATGATTTTTCCACAAAATCATTGTACAAAATACATAATGAAATATGAATAGTAATCAAATAAAACCAATATTATCCCTTATAAATAATATAAGAATAAAATACACTTTATAAGAAAAGTAAGAGAGAATAAATATGTGAAATAAAAGCTGTGATAAATTTTAACGATTAAATAAAATGGAATTTTAATTATTAAAACATAAATAAAGTGCTTAAGAGACACTTAAACATTCTCCATCAGTTTCATGTTCACAAAAAATGATCCAAATTTATCCACTATTATGAAATTGTTTAAATTTATTAAAGTAACCAATTTCAATTCCTTTTAATGTATACAAAATAATAAATTGAAAAATCATCCTCTATAACTAAACATCGATTATTGGGGATGAAACTAACACTCGAATTAACTCAAAATTTTAGTCACCACCTAAATTCTGAAACATCTACTTGTCTATAGCAGTTGAAATGATTTCAAAAAAAATATTTTTAACAAGGGTAAAGTTGATCCAATTATATTTATTAAAAGAGAATCTATAACTCATTTAATTATTATAATATATATTGATGATATTTTATTTTGATCATAAAATGATTCACTTTTTAATTAAATTTTTATTTTAATGTGTTCAGAGTCTAACTTGACTCTTATGAGTGAAATTAAGTTATTATTGTGATTTTAGATTGTTCAAATGAATGGTGAAATATTTTTCAATAAATCAAAATATTCTAAAGAATTTGTTTAGAGGTTTTGTGTAAATTGTTGTAAAAGAAAAACTATTTTAATGGGTATTTATTAAATGTTAGATTATAATGAAACTAGAAATTATTTTGATAATAATATGTTTATATAAGCGATTGGTTTCTTTATTTGACTTAATCTGTTATATTTTGTGTTTAATGTATGTATATATTTTATATTCCAATATAATCCTAATGAATTTTATTTAAATGTAATTATATAGTAGTTATGTGTATTAAAATACACATGAATGTCATATTATTTTTTTCCATACAAAATTCATATGAAAAAAACTACTTTTTTTAGATTTTGACATTGGTTGTTGAGAAATATATAGAAAATGTACAACATGTATGTGTCTCCTTCTTGGAAATTTTTTAGTTTCACTGAGTTATAATAAATAACATTCCTTAGCTTTATCAATTGTTGAATATGGTTGTTACCAAATTATGTTTTTGAAAACCATTGTGGATAAAAAAACTATTTTATTATTATTTTTTAATTTTGAAAAGAAACTAATTTATTATGATAATGATTCTATAATTTCTATCACTTGAAATACTTTTAGAATTATAGATAAAAAAATAGTTATGTCTGATATCACTTTCTTATATATCATGTTCAAAAATGGAATACAATTATAGAATTAATTTCCATCGTAAATCAAATAGGAGACATTGTCACGACACTTCCATGTGGGTCCCGCTCCACATTTTATCATGACCACCTCCAATTGGACATGGGAAGGCGAATAGTATTGAATTAGAATACCTCAAACATGGGAGGCCTTAGCCTATGTACTTGTGCACATACTCACATATCCAAGACCATATAATTATGAAATCTACAAATATCTTAACAACCATGAATGAATATATCAAAATACCACAAAAAAAGTATGACATGAAGTAATGGAAAGTAAATAGGGAAAAAAGAAGCCCATCACAAGATTTTGAAAAAAAATCCAACTAGAAAGTAAACTGGGGACAGTTTTCAAGATAACATAGAACCACACCTTGATCTGTCCAGTATCAATACGAACTGCCTGGTTCTGGTCCTTCTAAGACTCTATCAAAGGGTTGATCATCTCCATAATACATGACACATGTGGTAAAAGACGATGAATGGGTTGTTATAACAATACCTAGTTAGACACCTTGATAACCCAAAGCATATAACTAAAGTATACAACCATCTCAACATATATATATTTATATAACACATGTAATAAGAATATCTAGATATACTCAACAATCTCACAAATTATAATGGTAAATTCAAAACATTTACACCATCCTAGGATTATATATTTAAGATTAAACAAAAATATTGTGGGAGAAACCACTATATTAGTCTATAAACACAAATGATAGATGATTGAGAGGAAATGCTCGTCTAGTCTCTTCATTATAAGTATACACTCGATGTGTGATGAGATACGATACATAGATGAGAATCACTCTCAATTACATTGGGTATAAAAACAAATTAATATAGATTAACCTGTCAATTAGAGGATTAGTACCTTTTTAGTGATAGTCACAATGATACTAATATCTCCACCTAGCATATGAAGATGAATATAAGATATCACTATAGGCCTCACAAAAGGATTCCAACAAGTCTATCTAAGAAGTCATGCTAAAGGGATCGATGCCCAATGTATGGGAGGAGATTCCAAACTAACCAAAAGGGAAAAGGATATATGAAACACACTCTTAATGAGACTTTTCCAAGATAATGATGAAAATGGATCTAATCCAAAATTTTAAATGTATACTTCTTGTAGCAGGGATTCACACTGTGTCCCTTCCACCTTGGGTCCTACATGGGTAAGTGACCTGTGTTTGTTTCCATTTCTATGTAAATGTACATGAAGTGTTATTGCCTGTGTAATTATATCTGTGTCCCATTACCAAACATATCCCATTTATGCCTGAATTGGCCATGCCTATGTAGGAGTACACGGGATGCCCAAGCCAGTGCAATCTAGCCCATGTCCTTGTACCCTCTATGGTACACATCGAGCCATCCAGGATGGTTGACACACTATGTGATAGGGGTACCCACTATGAGATCCTTAACATCCTCTAGAAACCCTATACGTCTTTATATGGTACCCACATAGAATTTTTCTCCAATGTACACAACGTGTTGTTTGGGTTTTTCCAGAAACCCTAGCTCTTGCTTCCACATGTGATAGCACCACCAACACATTACAATCTGGCCTCAATATCACTGAGAATCATGGATCAAACCTGATCGAAAATTATCATCCTCAAACTCTTGATTCCATCGATTAAATTTGACTAAAAAACACCCAATTTATTCATCTGTATGCATGCTCCAAAGAACACCCAAATCTGGAATCCAAATCCCTCTGATTATTTTCTTCATCCATCATCACACCTCATTCATATTATGCTGATCTCCAATATCTAATCTCGATTTATTGTTCCATGAAACATGAGTGCAACATTTGATTCCTTGGAGTTCTTCAGACCATGTACCAAAGGGTATCCTGTAATGAATGAGAATCATGTGTCGAAATGAAAAAGAATGTATGTTTGGAATGGAACTTGGATGATGTTTGTGTCGACCTATAATCATTTACATTAGGATGATAAATGAATAGGTAATCAAATAATCATAATGAAATTCCCAAATTCTAGATAAATTTAACCCATCCCAAAAAAAACACAATCCGTAGATAAATCTACCAGCAGATTGTTCCATGTTCATTGTTGAAATCATAAATAGGGAAGGAATATAAATAAAAAAATAGGCTACATCAGCATTGATCAATTATTGATGAAGAAGGCCATTTCACGGTGAACGTTAGAATAATATATTGATTTTGTCTCATCTTGGTTTCTATCTCAGATTTGGTTGTTGTCTACCAACGGAATCACTTCTAATAGATACAATGGATCTCATTAGTTTTTAGGGTTAGGCAAAAAAACCCTAAATTTTTCCTTAGGCACAAATTAGAGAATGAAATAATGTGTCTATGTCAATAGACATATAAAATAATTTATTCAATTATTTTTTCTTTTTACATATAATATGACTTTTCTAGAAGCCCCCCCACACCAACCAAGGTTATGTTATTCCTCTGGTAAAATCTGAGTTCTAAACTCAACAGTTCCCTCAGATTTGGGATCTGCTCCCCCATTTAAATGTTATTCAACTTTTTTCCAAAAACATATTTGTGTGGGATATTTAATATATTAAATATATTTAAAACATTTTTTTTAGGCACACTGGGCATCAGAATCATATTCTATATCTGCTTCTCATCTCAATAATAGAAGATAAAATATCCAAAAATAAAAAATGGAAGTTATGACTCATTATAGAAATAATTACAAGACACTAGAATTAGATAATTTTGATATAAAAAAATTAAACTCAGCATGATGGAAATTTAGAATCAACATAGGGGAATTAAAATTATATTTCAGAACTTACTCTTTACATATGTTTTCTTCTAGACTAGTCCATTTTTTATTATTCTTTGACATTTGATTTATCAGTTTGTTACTACTTAATTAATTAAATATCATATCTATCATGATCCATCCATTCAAAGTTATCATAATGAGGGAGGTGATATAATGACCCCCAAGTCCCACCTCTAGTAGGCCCCAGGTTGGATACTAGTACTGAGGGTATTAAAATATTATTAAATGGGTTGCATTACCCTATATAATAATGTAGGACTAGAAGATAATATTAATCACCCACAATAAAATCCATGAAATAGTATTAAAAAACCTAAATCATTCCAAAAAGCATGTATAAACAAAACTAATACAGATAAAAGTCTCCTAAGTTAGTACCCAAAGGAATATCCAATGTAGTGATAAAACAACTATCTATGGTCTGAGCTAGTATTGATTGGGATGGTCCACATGATCCTTCTAGGAACCTATAAATAATATTATACACATAGGGTGATAATGCATGTATACTTAGTAGTAAAACCAAAGTATATCATTCACATGTGTAAGAAGCATACTAATGCACACGTGATCGAACATAGAAACCATCAACATCTAAATAGGTAAACTATCCATCCCAAACCTCATCAAGGAACGCTCATAAAAAATGACGAGCCATATAGTATTATACAACATGAGAAACATAAATAAAGGGTACCCTACACCGCTTTCCTACTGGTATGAATCTCTCACACCTCAACAACATATGTCCTATAACATCAATCACATTTGAATACCATACCACCCCACAAGAACGATGATTACACATCTTTCTTGATGAAAATTGGGATTTCCAATCAACATACATGGCCATATTGGGTCTCTCTTGAAGACACATAGGTCAAAACACATCCACAATAGTAACAAAAGTAGTATGGTATTGTGAAAATGGAGGACATTATCCTCATAGCCTTCTAATACCATGAAAACCCCCCACTACAAGACACATCATCTCATTTAATCCCACCCACACACACACTTGATCCCATCACATCTCACCCAAGGACACCTATCCTTGCCTACCTATATTCATGAACACATCACATCTCACCCAAAGAAACCTAAACAATCACAGTGCCCATCTAGTTGACTAAAATACCCTAGACTATCATAGCCTATGAAATACGTATCTCACCATGAATATGGAGAAGGAAGGAGCATGGACCCATCCATCTATCCTCCACACTGGGTGTTAGGTAAAATCCCCTCATATAAATTTGAGTTTCAACACCTAGTGCTCGATGTGGGTGGGGTGGTTATATAAATCATATGGAATATAAAATTATATACATATGCCACACATAAGACTAAATTTCTAGTTCACATTAAAAAACTAACCAACTCTCAACATTCTCACCTTCATTACCACATGTAATTTCATAAAACCACATATGTCGCGCACCGCCTGACACATATCACATTTCCAATAAAACCCTTTATCCAACCCATTCTTTTCAGTATTATGCATCAACTATATTTAACCGAACATCCCATCATTTATTTATTCATCAGTCATTTCCATCCCATTTACCATACCAACCCCCAACTCTTTTAGTCGTTATTCGATTTTCATTCTATCACTACCAAGGGATCTAGAACAATATAAATACATCACAAGAAGTTTTTCATCTCCACCATACCATCGCCATGCCTCCCCAAAAGAATGGAAAAATGGAGACCACCTCAGTTCCCCAATACGACATCCACACAACCACCACCTCAACTCCCTAAAATAATGAATAAACAACCACTATATCATCACCCAAAAACCCCAACAAAAAAACCACCCCCTCACCACCCCAAAAGCATGTCCAAAAAACCACCACCTCACCACCCCAAGAGAACGACCACATCTCACCCAGCATCCCCACATTGAATTACATTCACACATCACCACCCCAAAAAAACCATCATACATCACAACACATCAATGATCATTTATTATATTTAACAAGTGACATTTTGTCTCATTTGACTTTATTTTAGGGGCATTTTCACACAAGAGATAATCCTAGGGAAACCATTTCATTATCCAAATATCAATGACAATCAATTTCCATTTTAGGGTGATATCATAATAATGAATGTAGACACAATATTAATAACACATATCCTCATGTGAAAACAAATCTACACGATGAACACAATTTTCACTGTGTCAATAAACATCTAAAATACATCATCTCATAATAGAAGTTTTAAAAAACCTTTGACTCATTCCAATTTCCTCAATCAATTTTATTTTAATATGTTCTTAGTCTTTAGTTATGATAATAATGACATATAACATAGATAAAAAAGTGTAAACCCCTCCCTTAGGATACACAATTAAGAGAAATGTTAGATTCTTTACTTCAATGAATCTTTGTTGACTCACTGTACACTGTATGGTGAAAGAGAAATGCCTAAAAAACACAATTGTATGAAAAGCCCATGGAACAAGATTCACCACTCCAAAGATCCATCATAACATGGAACAACTCATGTACTAATCCAAAACCACAATAACATAACGTATTCATGAAATAAGAATAGGAATAATTAACAAATAATTGAGAATAACATACCACATATTTCAGACTGGGATAAACCAGAAACCACAAATCTAATCATGAGGGAGAGGGTTAGTGGATCCATCAAAACATTCTAGTGATTATCACAAAATGGGAAGGGGAAGGGTTTGGTTGAATAAGTAGATATCTACAAGAAAAGAACATGGAATATGGAACCTCGTTGGATTCATGTCATGTAATATATATTCAGGATGCAAATTCCATGAGAATTCACAAAATCTATATTTTTCTGAAAAAATCCACACCTCAAAAATTATTTAATACACATCTTGAATTACACTTATACGATGTGTAATCCATCTCAATGATTCCCCTTTCTACAATTTAAATGACATGAACAATCCAGATATAAATGTTGTGAACCACCCTTACAAATCATGCATTCTACTTACATGGATTGAACTTATTGTATCAGATCTGCTGCAGCTCCATCCTCCATTGAAAACTCTTGAAACCTCTCCTGAATACCTCCAACCAAAAAAACCAACAAATTAATGGGTTGTGAAGGTATGGTATGTTACATGAGATTCAAATCAAATGAATATCACCCTATAGAATGAAAATACACTCATAGATGGTAAGGGGTTCGAACAAACACCTGATGAGATAATTCATAAAGATATCATCCCACCTCAAACAAAACCAACAACCATACATGTCAATAAAATAGCCAAAAAACATATAAACAACCTCCTCACAACATAGCTACATCACCTCAGCCATCCAACCTCAATAATTCTTTATCCAACAAACATCACAACTAATGAACAACACTTCCTTTATCATATGAATCAATTAATTCCATTCTACTTCTCAAGAAAAATATCTACTCTATGTGGAAATGACTCACCACCAAGGATTTAATAATTTCATGGTATAATGTGACTCAATTAGAAATAAGTTTCTCCCCTTTCCATATGTACGGCCATTATCACACATCACACATCCATCAAATGAGACAAAATATCCCATTAGATGAAACAACAAGGTCTCAAACATTAGATCACAAGAAAAACAAAGCATATAAAAACTCAAAATAAATCTGGGTACTGGGAAAAAAGTTTCATATCTCACTTCCAAGTAATTTTCACGAGGAAACCATGCCACCATAATAAATGAAAAAATAAATGGTCCATGTATACAATACCTTCTCTTAGTGACCCTAGATCTATACATGTAACTCCACGAACATCGCATCGTCCTCATTATCAAACACACTCTAGTCAATGACCAGAGAGTCATCATGAAGACTCTAATGATGTTGAGATACATGGAAGACATCGTTGATCCTCTCTAGCCCTGGTGGATATTAAAGCCGATATTCCACCTCACTAGCTTTCCCCAACACATCGAGGTACCTAAAAAATCTACGGGGAACCATACCCCCTAATCCAAACCTCTACTACCCACATTGAGGGGAGACCTTTTAGAACACATGTTCCACATCCTCAAACTCTAGTTTCAACCATTTTTATTGCAATAAGACTTATATATTTCCTCCACAGCTTTTATTCTTGTTGGGAATGTATTGTATCAACAATACACTATAAATCTTATTGATTTTGATGCTCAAAAATACAGTTGTTTGTTTTACTAATGAAATTTATTTATGTGTATTTTAGGAAATTAATTTTCATTATATTCCTTATTTTGTAAATATATTGAAGCTTTTTATTCTTGTGGAATATTCACTAAATTTTTCAGAATGCTCCAAACTGTATTCTGGAAACAATGTTCATACCATACGTTGATGAAACGTAATATAAAGAAAAAACCTTATGTTTGTATTTTTACTTATGATGAAAGATCATAATGTATGGTTAATAAAACCTATTTTTATAGATAAATATGGATAAAGAACTATAATTTTTGATAAAATATTTATGTTTGACAAAGATAAAATGTATGGTTAAGGAAACCTACACAAGTATAGAACCTTGCGTTTGAGAAGAAAATATATGGATCATCAAATTACTTTTGTGATAAACCATACATTGTCAACCTCACATTCAGTGAATGAATGCTGTGTAATTAAACCCTACAATAGGTATTTTGTCATTTTGTGAAGGAACCTTATGTTTTATTTTTCATCATTGGAGATTTAAATTTACGATGTTATCATAGTTTTGTGTAACAATAGTTATATAATATCAGGTTGATTTAATGATCATTTTTGAACAATTCAATGCTTTTTATGTTTAATTAAAATAATCCTATTAAGTGTATAAATTATCTCCTATTCTTATGGAGAATTACGACTACTATGATTTGAATTACGTATTTTAATTCTTACAATTATTCAGGAGATTTTTTTAGATTTGGAAATAAATGACAGGCTCTCTATTTTACTTCTATTAGTTAATTAGATCTATATATATATGTGTGTGATTTAAAGAAAATATATATTGAGATATATATATTGACCCATAAATTGTGACATGTATTCACGAATGAAATTACATTCTTGTGAAGATCTTTTTCAGATCTACTACAACAATCAATCAGACTCTATTTTTCTAAAGAACAGGCTAAAGTGGAAATATAAATATTCAAAATTTAGTATTTTCTATAAGTCCATGGTTTCTATTCATTGATGTTTCTATTTCAAAGTTATATTACAACAGGATCACTTTAGAACTTCTCTTTCGAGAAGAAAATATTTTCTGAAGAAGAGGATTCATCAACATCCAGTTTCTATTCAACTATAAATTTCAACTAAAAACCTTCATAATCAATATATTTCATTGAGCGTTTTAGCTTCTCATACATATTGGTGGTAAATTATCATCTTCTCAGTCTAAGCTGTGGTTTACAGGTTCCATGTTATAGAACCAGAAGACTCTATTTTTTGTCTTGTTTATAAAGGTGTCAAATTCTTGCACCCAGTTGTTGACTGGTCTTATAAAATGAGGATGTGACTAGTGAAATTCACGAAACTCATAGAGAGTGTAATTGGTGGAGTGGACTAGGGGATCTATATGCCTCGACCCAATATAAACATATGTTCTCTTTATTTCTGTTTTTATTTATAGCTCATAATTTCATAAAGAAGACAAACATTTCTCACATACATAGTCATCAACTCAAGAGGCAAAATTGTAAAGGAATTTTAAAAGAAACAATTCACCCCCTCTTTTATAAATTTATATACTCAGACGTAATAATTATTATCAATGGAGATATTTTGGAAAATACTATAACAAGCTAAACATATAAGGTCTATACAAAGATGAGAACAACTAATTAGAGAGAAGGAATATCAATGGTTCGTGCTCCTTATTTCAATGTTGAAAACTATGGATGATTGAAATAATAGATGATTATATATTTGAAGAATATGGGATTCAATGTCTACTATATGATCATTACTACTTATATAATACCTAAATATCCAAAAACTTGGACTGCTCCAATAGAGGATGACTATGACAAGAATTCTAGAGCTATGAATGCTATTATTTTTTGGTCTTCAACCAGATGAATTAAACCATATCTCACAATTTAATACTTCTTATGAAATGTGGAAAACCATTGCAGTTCTTATGAAGGAATAGACAATGTAATAAAATGAGGTACATAATAGCAAAACTGTGATTTGATACATTTATAATACTTGATGGAGAATGTATCACTCAGATGAAGGGAAGGATTACAGTGATTATAAATAATATTAAAGCCTTATGTGATCCTATTAAAAAATCAGATCAAGCATTGAATGTACTGAGAGTAATAACTACTAAGTGGAATGGTATACTAGCTACAATTTGACAACCATCACCTATAAAAAATCTAATAATGAGAGAACTGATTGGGACACTGATGATGTATGAATTTGAAATGGAATAAGAAGCTCATGATCATAACGTCATAGTGAAAAAGGATAATACTACTCTAATGGTTAAATCATAGAAGTAAATATAATGAATAAATCAAGAATTAAGAGAAGAAAGGAATTTAGATACATCTGATTCTGAAATGGAATTTGCTCAATTTGAAAGAAATATTATCATGTTTTATAATAAGAATAGAGGATTCATAAATCCTTTCAAATGGGATGATAAAGACTTTAGGGAAGTCAGATGATATGAATTCATGAAATTAGGTCATATAACCAAATTTTGAAAAGAGAATGATGGCAAATACATATCCAAAAAATGTTGATTATGAACATAAAGTAAAAAAGATAAATGAATGGAACGTTGAGTGTCTCGGAAGAATCCATATTTTCAAAAAAAACTCTGATTCAGAAAAGGAATAATCACGTTTTAATGAAAATATGTGCTTCATGGAAGAAGAAGTTAAGGTACAAACCTATAATTCATGTAATTGTAATTCGAATTAAAATTATTCTAATAATAAATTGGCTTCCTACTACAAAATTATAGAAGGAAAATATGACTCCATATCAGGGAAACAAAAATCTTTAAAAAAATATTCACAATTATTTTTCGGGAAAATAGATTCCTTACTTAAACAACATCAAGAGTAAATTAAAAATTTTAACTCTTCTACCACAAACTATACTGATCATTAAAATAAAATTAAATAATTAAAAGATGAATTATAAACTTATAAAAGTGATGACCTATTCTTTACAAAAGGAGAAAATATTATGAATGAAAATATAGGTAAAAATGTCATTAGAAAGAAATGATTTGGTATAGGAAGTAAAGGTGAATAATCTAAACTATATAAGAATTATTTTTTTCCCAACTCAAAAACGGTTTCCTATCATTTTTGTAGAACAAAGGGGTAAATAACAATAAACTTTTATTTAATAAATCCTCAAATAATTTGTTTTAAAAATTATATTATTTCAAATATCTTATCTTAAGTAAGTATGATTAATGGAAAGAAAAAGAAGATCTGGATTCCCAGATCTTTTCAAGCTAACACTGCTAGACTCAAAAGAATATGGACACTGAAACAATCTCTTGTTTAAATTTCTTTTACAAGAAATAGGTCAATGAAAAAAATGATATGTCATATATGGATAGTGTATTCTTTAGAAATATGAGTGGAAACTCATAAATATTCAATACATTGAATCAAATAGATAGTGGTCTAGTAACCATTGGTTATAATGCCAAATAAAAGATAATTGGACTTTGAACTCTTGGTGGTCCAAAAACAGTCTCAATCAACAAAGTAATATATTTATGAGGGTTGAAGCATAACCTGATAAGTATCTATCAACTCTGTGATGGTGGATATCATGTTGAATTTTGTAACAATTCGTGTTCTATGTTTAAATACAAACTGCTTATGTTTAGCGAACCTATAAGAGAGAATGTTTATACTTTGCATTTAAAGTCCTTGTGTAAATAGCAAGTGAATTGCCTTACTGCTAAGATAAATGAGTCTTGGATATGGAATAGATTCATGGTCATTGTAATATATATTCTTTAAATAAATTATCTTGGAAACGTTTAGTTATTTATTTATCCAGACTTAAGATTGATAATGTCAGATTTTTTGATGCTTTTTAAATTGGAAAGAAACACAAACCTTACTTCAAATCTATTAACAAAATTATTACATCAAAACATATAGAACTTGTTGATATGATTTTTTGGACCATCAATAGTATAAGGTTTGGATAGAAAATTATATCTATATTTTTAGTGGATGATTAATCTAGATTTACTTGGATTTATTTTCTAAAACTGAAAATTGAAGTTGTTACTATTTTTTAATGTTTCTGTAAGTTTGTAAAAAATGAAAAATGTTTTTATATCATTCATTTAAGAAGTGATGATGGTGGAGAAATTGAGAATTAGGAATTCAATTCCTTTTGTCAAATATAGGTATAAGACACACCTTATCTTCACCAAGAACACCCCAAAAAACTTGAATTTTTGAAAGACGAAACCAAACTATTTAAGAAATGGCTAGGACTATACTGAATAAATATAGTCTAACTACCTACATCTAGGCATATTCTATAAGCACAACTTGCTATATCTTTAATAGATTTTTAATTCATATTATTTTCAAAAAGACACCTTATAATCATTGGAATAAAAAAACCTAAGGTAATGTACTTTAATGTTTTTGGATTTGAGGCGTATATCCTGAACAGTAAGGATAGTCTTGGTATGTTCTATCCAAAAGTTGATGATGGAATATTTTTTGGATATTCTACTATCTCTAAATCCTATTGAGTGTTTAATAAAAAGTCACAGATTGTTGAAGAATTAGTTCATGTGATGTTTGATGAAACTGATGCTTTTATTAAAGAGAAAGATCAAACAAATGAAACAACTGACATCCCTAAAAACATGAGACTTGAAAACCTGAAATACGATTTTGAAAATAACATAAAAAAATTCAGCCCAGTTTATAAGAACATGATACTGATGAACCTAAATGTGTTTTACCTAAATAGTCTAGAAACATAATGAATTATCCTTTCGAAACTGTAATAGGAGACTTAGGTATAGGAATATGAACAAGAAGAAGTAAAAGTAACCTTATTGAATTCTCCGTCATTCTATCTCAATATGAACATAAATCTATTGAAGAAGCCTTAGAATATGAGAGTTTGATGTTAACAATGCAAGATGAGTTAAACTAATTCAAAATGAATGAAGATTGAAAATTATTTGAAAGTCCATCAAATTATCCAGTTATAGGAACTAAGTGGGTCTTTAAAAATAAACAAGATGGTAATGGTATTATAACTAGAAAAAAAGGCTATATTAGTAGCAAAAGGATATAATCAAGAAGAATTTAAAGCTTATGATGAAACTTTTCCCCCTGTATTTAAATTATATGAAATTATAATTCATTTAGACTATACATATCATATTAACATTAAATTATATCAAATAGATGTCAAATATGCCTTTTTAAATGTCTATTTAATGGATAAAGTTTATGTTGAACAACTTCATGGTTTTGAAAACTCTCAAAACCCAGATTCTATTTTTAAACATAATATACATTTCTATGGCCTCAAATAGGCACATAGAGCTTGATATGAATGGTTAAGTTCTTTTCTTTTTAAAAATATATTTAATAGTGGAATGGTATATCCAACTCTTTTTAAGAAAACCATTTTTCCTAATATATTGTTAGTTCAAATCTATGTTGATGATATTATTTTTGGTTCATCTAATAAAACACATTGTAACGATATTTCAAAACATATGTAAGAATAATTTGAAATGTTTATGATGGGTTTATTAAACAACATTCTAGGACTTGAAATTAATCAAATAGACTATGTAAATGTTTTAAACCAAAGTAAATATATTAATGATTTATTGAAGCAGTTTGGTCTCGAGAACATCAAGACATAGAAAACTCCCATTTGTACCAATGTAAAACATGATATGGATAAATCTAGAAAACCAGTGGAAAATAAGTTATATATAGGTATGATTAATAAATTATTATATCATTATGATATAAGACCTCATATTGCGTTTTCAGTATGTTTATGTGATAGATTTCAAAAAAATACTATTGAAAATCATCTCATTGCCATTGAAAGGTTTTTTAGATATTTAAAGGAACTATTTTTCAATATCTTTTTTGTCCAAAAACTTGTGATTTTAAATTAATATCATATTCTTATGTTGATTTTGGAGGTTGTACATTAGATTGTAAAATTACCTCAGGAACATGTCACCTTTGAGGAAAATCATTAGTATCATGGTTAAGTAATTAACAATACTCAGTTTCCTTGTCAACAGTCGGGGCTGTATATGTATGTACATGAAGTTCTTATGCGCAATTATTGTGGATGAAAAACACACTAATGGACTTTGGAATAAAATTTGTAGTAAAACTATATTTTCTGATAATACAATTTACATAAATATTTCAAAAAAATCAAATAAGTTACTCAATAACTATGAATATTGATATTAGACATCATTTTTTAAGAGATTATGTTCTTAAAAAGGATATATCTTTAGATTTTCTAAATAATGAATATCAACTAGATGAGATTTCTACTAAATAACTTCCAACTATAAATTTTTATTTTATTAAGGGGGAGTTAAGTTTATTTAATTTTTAGAATGTTAATATTTTTAAGCTTTTTAATCTTTCAAATATTTATCTTATTTTATATAATTATTTACTCCATTTTATTTATGTTCAAATTATTTATTAATTAATTTAAATTTATTTTTTATAATATTTTATTTTTTCTATACACTTTTGTTAATTTATGTTTTATATATTTGAGCCATATTTTTTAAAAAATATTAATGATTATCTTCAGTAATGCCATGGGAAACAAAGGATTTTCAGAAACATTTCGAATACCAAATTCATTCAACGCTCTAACCCTTTCGAATACCTAATCTCTCGATTACAGTAGTCTACCTTCACATACCTCTGTTTTCCTTCGAAAGCCTAAAAACCCAAAAACCTTAGAGATTTTATTTCTGAGAAATGAAAAAAACTAAGAGAATTGAAGAAGGTAAATCCAATGACCCAAAGGATCATGATGTTTCTAGAAGAATGATTATGTAGGGTAAAGTAGTTGATTTTGAATAGCTCTATAAGAAAAATTTACTCCTGAAGAAAGCACTAGCTTTTCAAAGATTGGAATCTGCGTTTAATGAGATGAACTCAAAATTTCATTATGAGGTAGAACTGATGTTTTCTATAATAGTGTTTAGTTTATTTTTGTTGATACTGAATATAAATATTTTGTAAGAATATAAGATAAGGACTTTTCATTTCCATCGAAATAAATTTCTCAAATCCTGAACTATACTTACGATGGAGTGTTTCATTTAAATCTAAAGTCTATAGGAGATAAGGTATATAAATATTAAGACATTATGAGTTTTCTATTTTTTTCAACAAACGTTAGAAAAATGTATTTCAAAGATCTTAAAGCAGACCATAAAATCTTATTGAAGATTATTCAAAAAGGAATTTCCTCTAGAATGGATGAGATGGAAAAATTCGGTATCTAGACATATATATCATGTTTCTATTTTAGATTGAAATAATGAAGAAATTTACGAGATATATATTCAGATATTTAAATAACTAGTACGAACCAGATGCCAGGATAACTTGTTATCCTTATGGAAGGATAATTTCATGAATTGTTTTATGAAAAGAATGATTCAATTGATTGATTATCGAATTAAATGTCATCACAACAATGTGTTGAATGAGGGAACATTGAGGAAATAGGGTTTTTACTAGAGAATAGTAAAAGGAAAACTTTTACCAGTTGGTGCAGATGGCCATTAAAGATCACGATCATTTCCTCAGGGGGATCAAAGTGATGTTTGAAACGAAGGGATTGGTAAAACCTATGGTGGAGGACTTTCCAAGCCAACACAATGAAAATTAAGACTTTTACAAGAAGTAGAAGAAGAGGAATATGAGGATGTGGAAGGAGAATTTGTCGTAAAACCATGAAAAAGAGTACATCCACCTACTATAGAACCAGTATTGGGTTTATGTGAGGAAACTCGGTCAGTACATTTAGAAGAGAATTTTCTTGAGGAAGATAAACATGTTGAATGCATGATAAGAGATCTGTAGACTATTGATTTACCAGTTGTTCAGGTGGAAGAACCCGCTATATAGGGATATTAACAGCTGAACAGAACTAAAAATGTGGCTAGAGAGATTGTTGTGAATTTACTTTTCTCTATTTTTGATCATGTGTATGAAATACATAAATGAGAAACTGTTGAAAAAATATAATTTCTTTATAGTTCATCTTATTCAAGTTAAAAATCCACTAAAAATCCTATGGAAAAGTCTTTCAAAAAATCTCCATTAAAATATCTAGAAATTTTAGTAGTTGGTCAGTCAAAACATCAAGATGAAGTGATATTTGAATCACTTTCTAATCACATTGAGGAGTTTGTAATAATGTTTAATAGGTCTTAAGAAGAAAATGAGAATCTTCAACTAGAATTGGAAGTTGCAAAGAATATGTTACATGATCTTCATGAAAATTCTGTTTCCATGAAATATTTTGGTGCTTTCAGAAGAGAGATGCTGAATGAAGTTGGAAAGATAAGAGATAATGTAGTTTCTAAGATACAATTTTTTGATCTGAAGTGGAATTTTTAGAGTCACTTTGAATCAATTAACTGTGCTTTTGGTCAAACCAGAACATCTACCTATGCTCCAACTACTAGTCTAGATCTGATTCGTATATTTTAGGCCATCAACTCTATAATGGTTTATATGAATGATCACCTTCAAAATATTCAGTGTTATGGTGCCCCTCTTTCAATTTTGTTGGACAATATGAAATTTCTAGTGGACCAATGGACAAAAAGTGAACCATGTATTAGATTTCTACTAAAAAAATTCATCAAAAAGTTAGAACATTTTATGTAGTAGGACGAGATTTATCAATAATTTTTTATGTTCAATCATGTTAAAAATTTTCATATCAGTCAAGATTCTAGATTTTTAATTATGAAATTGGGGGATATTATGATGAATATGTTGTAGTTACAAATTAATGACTTGAAAGATATGTTTGAAGCTACTCGAAATCCATATAAAATTAAACGATCCATATCCTACCAAATATTTTGTACCAAAACCATTTTAGTTTACTAAACTTTTTTACCATTCAAACTACTTCTCGTATTTATACAAATTTTGAACAATAATATTTCCTTTTTTTTATTTTCTTACATTATTTCATATTATTTTAGGTTTTGGTCTAAAATCCAAAAATCTAGCCTTATTTATTTATACATTTTATTATAACATTCACTTACATATCTGTGAAAAATTAAAAATGTTTTATTCATTTCTACACTTTCTTTTTGATCTCACAAAATATGGAAAAAATTGGATAACAAAACTTTTGTTTTATATTTGTTTTCATATAAATAATTCTGTAAAATCAAATTTTTAATTGTTTTATATTCAATTCTCTAAAAAATTCTAAATTCTATTATAAATTATATGGGTTTTGTGATCATCAAAAATGGGGAGATAGTCGGGCATGTATTGTCTCAACAATACTATATAAATATTATTGATTTTGATGATCAAAAATACTCGTGTTTGTTTTACTAATGATATTACTTTATGTGTATTTTAGGAAATTAATGTTCTTTATATTCCTTATTTTGGAAATATATTCAAGCGTATTATTCATGTGTAATATTCAATAATGTTTTTGGAACACTCCTAACCATATTCTGGAAATCTTGTTTATACCGTACGTTGAAGAAATGTAACGTGAGGAAAAAACCTATGTTTGTTTTTCAACTTATGTTGAATGATCAAAACACACGGTTAATCAACCCTACATTGATATAAACATATAGATAAATAACCTTATGTTTGGATGAAACCATACACTTGACAAAGAGAAAACGTATTGTTAAGGAACCCTACGTAAGTATGAAACCTTACATTTGAGAAGAAAACATATGGATCATCAACATTAATATTGTGTTTTACCTCTCATTGTCAACCTTACGTTTAGAGAATGAACTCTATGCAGTTGAACCCTACATTTGGTATTTTTTCATTTTTTGAAGGAACCATACATTTGACTTTTCATCACTGGGGATTTAAATTTATGATTTTATCATAGTTTTATAAAACGACTTTACTGAATATCAGGATGATTTAAAAATACTTTTAGAATGATTAAAATCTCGTTATGTTTACTTAAATGATTCGTATTAAGTGGAGAAATTGTCTCCTATTATTAAGGGATGTTACAGCTACTCTAAGATATGTCATGAATTTGTATTCTTATGATTATTCAGGATATTTTTATAGATCTAGAACTAAAATACAAAATCTTTGTTTTACTTATATCGGTTAATTTGTTTATATATATATGTTTATGTGATTTTAAGAAAATATATATTGAGATTTATATATTGAACCATATATTATGACATGTATTCACGATTGAAATTGCATTGTTGTGAAGATATTTTTTATATCTACTACAATAATTGATAAGACTTTGTTTTTCTAAAGAAGAGGATACATTGGAAATATACATATTAAAAATTTATTATTTGTTGTTAGTCTACTACTGCTATTTGTTTCCATTTTTATTTCAATGATCTATTGCAACTGGATCTCTTCAGAATTGATATTTCATAAAGAAACAATTCTCTAAAGTATAATATTCTCTTATCGGTAGTAGTTGTTAAACTGTAAAGTTCAACTAAAACCCTTCATAATTAATATCCTTCATTGAGATTTTAAGTTTCTCATACTCCGTTGTGGTGGAGTATCATATTCTTAGTCTAATATGTGGTTTATAGGTTCTCTATTATTGTACCGGAAGACATTGTTTTTAGTATTGATTGTAAAGCTTTCAATTGTTTGCACTCAGTTGTGGATTGGTCTTATGATATGAGGCCCTGACTAATGAAATTCACCAAAATCATAGAGAGAGAAATTGGAAGAGTGGAATATGGGATCTATATTCCTCAAACCACTATAAACAGTCATTTTCTTTATTTCTATTTTTAGCTCGTACTCATAATTTCATATAAAAGACAAACACTACTCACCTACATAATCATGAGTCGACATCAAGAGGCAGAATTGTAATGGAATTTGAAAAGATCCAATTCACCCCCTATTGTGTATATTTGTATATTCCAACCTAACACTTCACTGATTTACAAGATGAACCTTCACTATTGGTCTCTTCACCACATCAGGCCCGATAGATGCTACCTCCCTATCATCCATCCAACACAATATAGAACCATGTGGTCTCCCATATATTGTCTCAAAAACAATATATGACAATGGAAAAATGTTAGTTCTTTTTAGAAGAAAATAAATAAATAGAAATTGTCTTACCCTAGATCCTCTAAAGTCGAAGATATATTCTTACAATATATCCCCATGTGTCCAGATGTTTTGCTCCTTTAGGCTATCTTTTTTATGATAGAATACATTATTGAGGCATAACAGAGTTCTAAAATTTTATTGTAATCCCTTCTAGAATCATGAGTTAAAATGTGAATCTTGATCCTAGACAATTGTCCATAAATGTCAATGAATTTGTACCACCTCATCCACATATCTCTTAGAAAAATAATCCTCTACACCATGCTCATTGATCGCTCTGAAGTGGGATGATTTCATCCACAGATCCTTGATCACCTAGATGAAATCAAATCCTCCATATTCTTGGGGAACCCCTATGATGAAATTAATCAATAAATCATCCTATTTCTACATAGGAAAATTAAATGTATAAATAAATAGTGAGGGACATGTTTCTAGACCTTTACTCGATGGAAAACCAAATACTGGACCATAAACTGAGTCACCGCCCATTTCATCCTGAGAAACCAAAACTACATCCTCAAGCCATAGTACATCATTGATAATCCTGATTGTACCTCCAAATCTAATCTATTAAAATCATAAAGGACTCCCTCATGCATCAAAACATGAATAAATATCCTCCCACAAAAAAACATCCAATTCCATCCTTCCTCCAAACATCCCTCCAAAGCATCACCATCACTAACATGATCATACATAACCTCTACTTATAAGTATCCCCGCTAAGACAACTACACCTGCCTAATCAAAAATTATTACACCATCATCTGAAGCAACAAACCTCCACCATCAATCACACATGAATCTTATTGAAAGGATTCCATATTCTCTATTCCATTCCAAACATTCTCAAACTTCTAAAAAGAATCATTTCAGGCTACCTGGTCAATGATTTGGCACCAATATTCAATTTTACTAAGCTGTAGGAGACCTAAAAATCATAATCATGATGAAACTCCATCCACCCTACACTTCTGCTAATTTATATCACGTGGACAAAATATATACCTCATGCTCTGGGATTTGTGAAGACCAAAAAATGACCTGTAATGACGTAATTCCCCCCACAACTTTAGTGCAAAACCCACCACTACCAACTCCATGTCATTAGTGGAATAGTTATTCTCATGGGTACATGAATTTTTAGACCCATAATCTATCACTGTATTCTATTTTATCAACACACAACCCAATTTTAGACGTGATGGATTACAAAGCACCTCAAACATTCCACTGTCTTTATGAAACTAAAGCACCAGATCACTCACCCACCTTCCAATTAGGTAAAAAAATGTTGATATGTAGTGGTAATTACACACAAATTCATGCACCATTTTGGTAAATTCAATCAATAGGGATACGTATCAATAGAAACTAGGCACAACCCACTAATAATTTCATGTAGGACCAAGAATATTGTGAACCTATGCCATGTTATTTGGTTCTACCCATGAAACAACCCACTCTACCTTAGAGGGGTCTATTAACCCTCTAAATACAATTCATTATTGCGAAATATCACCCCACATGTCCAAAATTTATGCTTGGAAAATATTCCATGGGTTTGGTAGTATTAAATAACATGTAAGATGTATATGAGATGATTGACAAGGACCTCCACTAACATCGAGTAGGTCAATAAATCATTAATGAACATGATGATGAAATTATCTAGGATCTAATGTAACATTGTTTTCATAAAACCCATTAACATGGCTTGTACATTCATAGCACCAAAAAATATGAATACAAACTCAATGTACCCATACCTACATTTGAAGGCAGTCTTTGATGCATCTACCTCCTTCATCGTCAACTTGTGGTATCCAAAATGAAAATGGATCTTAGAAAACCAAATATAAACTATCATTTAATCAAAGATATCATATATCCTTAGAAGTGGGTATTAGTTATTAACCATAACCTGATTCAACCTCTAAGAGTCTTTACACAACATTAAACTACCATCCATCTTTTGGAGAAAAATAGGGGAGCACCCAACGACCAAAGACTAGGATTGATAAAACCCTTCAGAATCAGATCATCTATATGATTCCTTAACTATGAAAACTCAAAATTTGACATATGATAAGTATCATTCAAAATTGAGGGAGCACCAGGCTTTCAGTGTATCCAAAAATCAACATCATGTCGAGTGTGTAACATCACAACCTCCTCGGAAAAAACATTCTATAACTCTCTTATAACACTAGGGGCCTCAAATATACAATCATACAATGATTCTACTGACATATCATGCAAAAAAGAAATAAGGGAATTCACATGTAGGTTTACCACATGACAACCCCTCTCACTAATAAAAACAACATGATGTCTATCGACAATGAAATACATGACTCTCCTCAAAATGAAATAGATAATAGAACACATTGAATACCAATAGTAGATGTCAAGGATGAAATTTTATGGATGAATCTATAGTAGGTAATATCCACATGATATTGATGTGGACCCATTAGCAGTTCACACCTCCAACACATAACAAAAAATATATTATGGACTTTGATAGGTGTAGTGTACCCGAGGAGCATGAAAAGTATGGAAACCTGCCATTTTATTATTTAAAAATTTCATTTCATGATACAAAATTTGACAATATTAAAGATATTTTAGGGTTTAGTTTAAAGAAATATGAACATAATACATGTAAAAGACTCAAAAATAAATTGTATTCTAATCAAATTCCTATAATAATTCATATGATCTAACTCAGTTACTATTATTTCATCTCAAATCCATGAGACATACCTCAATGAAATGGGTGAGCATAATTCCCAATAAAGGTATAAATAAAATAAACACAGAGCATGTGAGAAAGAGTCATATAAATAAGGAATGAAAATATAAATTTTAGGTATATCATAATCAAAGTAACATTAATAATGACATGGAAATTTTAATACAATATAAAAATAGGACATTTGTAAGAATATCACAAAGGTTTTTTAATAAGGTGTTATAAATCATAATTATTGAGGTTATTCACTAAGGTATCGTAAGCTCATTATCTCTAGAGGTTAATTATTTAGATATGGATTGGTGCTCTATACTAGTGCACCCATCATGTGTTTTAAATAATGTGAGCCACGTTGAATATATTGGAAATTATTTCCTAATAAACCCATGGATATAAAAATACGGTTTATATAAAAACTATTCCAAACAAATTGATTTATATCTTGAACAAAACAAAATTTATATCCCATTAAAATTGAATATGGGTTTATTATATGTAAATGGAAATATAATTTAGTTAATTTTATTTCTACATGAATTTACATAGAAATGGAGGTTGTTTGGGAATTCAAAATATTAAAATATTTTAGGAAAATGAGCAAAATTCCTAAACCTATTTGAGAAGAATAATGGTATACATTAAATATTATGGGAAAAGAAATATAAGATAGATGGAATACATACCATTGGTAAAGAATATTTTTTTACTATAGGGAAAAATAAAATTGAATGAACAAAAAGATAGAATTTAGACATCTAGAAGTCACATAATAAGGATGTATTTTCATAAAAATGAAGAGCAAAAAGATTCCCTTACCTTGAAGATTTTCTTCATAAATAATGGAGGGGGTTACCCTAGGACCATGTAGAAACCTTGGAGGGACTCTTTAGTATAATAAAATATCATAAATTTGTATATTTTGAATTTAAAGTGTATAGTGGTGGGGGGAAGGGGGTATTAATACTTGAGGATGGGTGTGTTTAAGTAAATAAAAAATTATTATCTTGTATTTAAAGCTAACCACTCATAGGTGGAAGTAATTCACATGATTATGGTTGAAAATTAAAGTTTTAAAGGATATTTAATATCATGAAAACCATTAAACAAGTGTTAAATGTTTTAGTTTTTAGGTTTTTTAAGCATTTACCTTTTAACATTAACATGCTACATTGTTTACCTATACTATGATGACTCGTTTTTACCATGATATATTTTTTATGTCTAAAAATGAAATTGACTTTATTACATATTTGGACATTATATTTTCAAATATGTAATCCATTTAAATTAATTTAATTTATAAAATTGGTAAAAATAAATTCAAATGTGATACACATATAACTCATAAAACACTTTTTTTGAAAGGTTAAAATCATAGATTTCAAAAATGAAAATAATGTATTTATAAATGTATATTTTTTTGTAATATTTTGTTCCTTAAAAATATTTATTATTAACTAGTATTAAAAAATTTAAATATTGATCATGTCGTAATAACATCATAGGATTTATTGTATTTCATAAAAATGGTATTTTCACTTTTTAACCCAAAAATAAACTTTTTTAGAAAATTTCAATAAATTAAACCTACGATAATAAAAATATGTTGAAATTAAAAAAACACTATATTTATCATATTAATATTCAAAATAAGATAATATTGGATTTTTAATTGACAGTCCTTATTTATTGATTATTAACGATTTTTATGACATAAATTACTTTTTGACAATTATAAACATTATGTTGGACTTAGCTACTTTATATCATCATCTAAAAGTTTTTTGTGAGATAATTTCAATAAAATAGTATTTATTTAAATCATATAAATTCATAATATTATATACTTTAAATGTAAATTATATATTTATATAGTTCCTAAAAAATAATCTCAATGTTCACTCTATTGCATCATGATAATAATATTGACCAACCATTATATTAATTAATTTTCTTAATTACCACTAGTTGTATTGGAAAATTCTCTTGTCTAATAACCATATCTCCATAAAAATATCCTAATATACTATCATAATTACTCACTACTTTAGTTACAAAGGTTCTTACAAATCCTCATATAATTTATATTGTTTTCCAAACAATTGTTTTCATTTTTTTGATCATTATGGTAAGGGTGATCTTCTCAGAGGATTTCAAGATGATGGAGTTTTTTTATTGATTGAACTATTATTTAATGTGTATAGACCATTGTTCTTCATACTTTTAATTGTCCAAATTTATTTGTGATTGATTATGTTCTCATTAAATTAAAAATATTTTTTTTATGATTTTATTGTGAAACATAATAAAAAGATATCAGGAGGCAAGAGATACATTAATAACATAAGAAAATTTTTCAGTTATTCACATTATACCCCATTTAACTAAATTTATCTCTTGAAATATCATTTTACATACTAATGTGAAAGAAGGAGAGGGTATTTATAATTTTTTGGGATCTTCTGGTTCCAAAATAGACTCTTCAAACACGTGATTTCACTACAGGACCTTTACAATTCGTATTTTCCTATTACTTTTCATGTATTCATTTATGTCATGGATCAGGATTGGTTACTCTTCATATAAAATTTCATCTTACAAATGTACAGCAATAGTATCATGTATATGTGATGTGTGATGCATATAAATTCTTAGTAGGGATACATGTAAGACATTATGGATATTATAAATATTTCTCAGAAGAGGTAAATTATAGGAAACCGCACCAAAATGCTCTATAATCTCAAACTGTACAATGTACCTTGGAGTCTCTTTCCCATTATTTCTAAATCAAATAACTCCCTTCAATAGAGATATATTGATTAACACATAATCCCTTACTTGATACTCTAATTTGTTCCTTTTTTTGATAGAATAGTTTTTTTATCGACTTTCAGAAGCATTGATGTATTTCTAAATCAGTTGAATGTTTTCTATAGATTCCGAAAAAAATTGTGGTCCTAATAATTTCCCTTCTCCAACCTCATCCTAAAATTTTGGAGTTCTACACCTTTTTCTATAGATATCTTTAATAGGTGAAATTTTAATTCATGAGTTGAAACATTTCTTATAAGAGATGTGAAATGTGAAGATGTTGAAACAAACTCACTTGAAAATTATGTGAGATAAACTGTAGAATATATTCCAATGATTAAATAGTCTTATCAAACTGCCCATCAATATGAGGACGGTAGACTATCCTCAGTTTTACATCGACATTCACAAGCTCTAGAATTCTCCTCCAGAATATAGAAGTAAATATTGGATCTCATTCAGAAATAATCAATAATTGTACTCTATAGTGTCTTATAACTTCTTAATTATAGAGGTGATACAGGATCCCTTGGGAGAAATCCCCTCATTTGGAAATGAAATGAGATGAATTTTTCAATAAATCAATGATTACCCTTAGATCATTTATATACATAGATGTCTTATGAAGGAATGTAATAATGGATATAGTGATTTTCTCCAACTTCCACATAGGTATGGGTAGTGGTTATAATACCCATTTCAGAATATTTCACCCCACATTTACTTTTTGATATACCAAGAACCTTATAGTGTAATCCACAAGATCCCTTTTCATATTATCCCACTAATAATGATAAGAATGTTCCCAATACATTTTAGTGCTTTAGGGTGTATCGAGAATGAAGATCTATGAGATTAATCCATCATCAACTTCTTTATATCATGAATATATGGAATAAAAAGCATTGTACCCATGTTCATCAATCTTTATTGATAAATATTAAATTCGAGAAACATCTCATATTTCAAAGCCTCAACCTTCTTTTTCATTGAAGGATCACATGTATCATATTTCATATTTTTCTCTATAAATGGAAGTCTAGAAATAAATTTATATATGATTCATGATTCCCCATACCTTATAATTCCCTATTATAAACATACTAGGAAATTTATCAATTTATATTGTTCAATCCAAAACAAAGCAAGAAAACTAGGATCTTTTAAACTCAATGCATCTATGACTTTAATCTCTCTTATAGGGTGATAATGAATTTAACAATAAGAGTATTTAAGAATCTATAACCATCTCCTTTGTTTCATGTTTAGTTTCTTCTCTATGAATATATACTTCCCACTTTTTTGTTTATTGTATATATCATAATTTTCTCCTCGAAGATAACGTCACATTATCTTCATTGAAAAATGAATATATCAAACCACATATCATGGGTATGATAATTATGAAAATTACATTTTAACTGTCATAGTTCATAGGTAATAAAATTTCCATTTTTTATGACTACAGATTCAAGTAAATTTATGTTTGCTTCACTAAAATTTATAAATCCTTCCCCGTAAGTGGGTGAAGTTATCAAAGGTTCACTTATCAATATCATCTTTAGTTCTTGGAATATTTATCCACAATCCTTTTTCATGATGAGTACAAATTCCATTTTAAGTTAACTTAGTCAGTGGATTAAAAATATATGAAAATATTTTCATAAAATTTCCATAGTTTATTACTAGACTATGGAAACTGAAAATTTTAGTTACAGTTGTATGACATGGAAACTACTAAAAAAACATTGTCTTTGTAGTATACACGAAGACTCCTTCTTTGGATATGGTGTGTCTTGAAAATAGAACATGTTTTAACCATAACACACATTTTATAGATTAAAATATCAAAATATCCTTCCACCTAGTTCTTAATAGGAGCGTAATATGATCTTCATGCAACTCATGGTATTTATATTAAATCAAAATATCACCAATTAGAACTAACATAAAATTAGAAAGATAGTACTTAAAGACTATTCACCAAATACATAAATATGGAAGGATTATTAGTCAAGATGAATGGAATAATGAAAAACTAATAATTAATATATCTGGTTTTGGAAGATTTTATTTGGGATATCATCTTACTTCACTCTTAATTGATGATACATAAGTTGGAGGTTACTCTTGGGGAAGAATTGATCCCCACAAAGGCTGTATGATAATTCAACTGTCCTTGAAAGAGGGTACTTATTCATTATAGGGATCTTGTTATGTTTTCTATTATCAATGACTGTTTTCATTGATTTATCATTCAACATAACCAAGAAAATATGTTCTCTCCAAGAAGACACAGTTGGTTGGATAAATTCCATCTGCAAACGTTCATGAGTTTGTTTCATTAATTCCTCCAACACAATATCTTCCATTCTAAATGGGGTCTTCAATAACAGCATGGATCCATGCATGCGTTTAATCAATAACTCTAAATATATTTCTGGAGGAGGTCATGGTAACTCTTTCAGAAATATTTCAATGTATTCTTGAATTATTTGGATATTTTCTATCTAAATACTTTTATTTAATTCTCCCTCACAACTGATCATATCCATAAAGAAGCATAAGGGAGGTTCTTCTAGACCATTCATAGGTCAATATATCTATAATTTTGAAATAATTGTAGGTTTTCCATTGAAGTCTGCAAAAATTTACTTGTTTTTATCAATTTAACTTAGAATTGTACTTTGAGATCCAGTCCATCCATAGTATGTTGTATAATTATACAATTGGAATGAATACTAGATTTGGGATGATATTATACCCAACATAGTTAATTCCAGAGTTTCTATATATTATGGATTCTAGGATAATACAACTAGGCTTCTTGATAGATAACTTGAACTCTTGAAACTTATAGATTGATTCTATATTATTTTCAAACTGATGTGAAATAATGAAATGAGTATAACCATAATAATAAAAATTCAATTTCTATTCTTGGGAGAATAATAAGTATACCTTCCACTACATCATTTGGATCCTCAACATCAGTCTTTAACTGTAAATGCTTGACCATCCTCCCTTAGCATGTGATATGGTTGATGGTGGTTTCCCTACATTTTCTTTTGATGCATACATTGATGTGAAAAGTTCCCAGCCTTCCACACTTGAAGCATTGAAAATAAAGTTGGGCTTGTACCATAATCCCTTTTTCGTTAGTGTTGATAATTACTGGCTTCCCCCTATTATGATAGTTTTGTTCTATGTGGACTTCTCTTCTTCACTTCTAGTACCAATCACTTCAGAACAAGATGTTCCCCTAATGGTTTATCCAAAATATATCACATGTGGGAAGTTACACTTTCTTTTCTTCTCTTCCATGATCATAATTGACCACTTATTTTGGATTCATCTCTATTTTAATTTCATTTGACCTATTTTACAAATGCATCTATAAAAAATTATTCTAATTTCATATAACACTGCACTAAATCCTCATTGATTTTATAATACTGATATGAATAATTACCTTTTATATGGGGTCTCAGTCTACCATAGAATATATCAAGCTTTCCCTTAGTATACATAAAAATATAGTTATGTACCATGAAATTATTGTTAGTTTCATTCTATAGATTCCCACTGGTTCCTTTTCATTCTAATTCAACTTTAAAAATTCATTCTCTATTTTTAATCGCATCAAACAAGGAAAACATTCATTAAACAACGATTCGACCAAACTATCCTAACTTTTTATCATCAATATCCCCTCTTTTATTTGTGTTTTTAAATAGATCCCACCACCGATCATCATCCCCTTCTATGTTATATACTTTGAGGGTGACTTTATCTGTCTCATAAAAATAGAGTATAGAAATTTTCTTTACAATGGAAGTAATCCATTACTTGTAATCAGTAGATCAATAAATCCACTAAAAGAAGGTGGTTTTTCATGAATGAATGATTAAACTACTAGTAGTTTATTTCTTGGAGAAGCGAGGTGCTTCACACAGTTTCAGTTTTTTTCAAGACCACATCAAACTGAATCGTCATCATCAAGGAGTTTTCAAATCCATCTCCCCCATATTGGGAAGGAAATCATCACCTTGACCATTTCATATATTGTTTCTACTTGTTATTCTATTTCCGACCACACTTTTATATAACTAGAAAGCCTAAGTGAGAAATTATATACTATTAGGAGACATATAATAGAAATTCTAAATGAATTCATAATACTAAAATTTTATAATATCATTATTCTAGGATGATATACTTCAATCTTAATCAAAGTTTTAAATTATCTTTGTATCCTTAATAATGGGCTATAAAAACTTGTGATTAATCAAATAATACTTACCAGTAGTGTAAAACCATGTGTATAGAAAAACCCAGTTTCCTTCACCAATTCCTAATCGAATTTAGATCAATATGGTTTTTTAGGTGTTTCCCCTAGGTACATCTGTTCCAGAAGCACATCCACATATAGTATCTAGACCTGGATTTATTTTATAGGAAACCACATACATAATACTTTGTCAGTTACCAATATTTTTTCCTATATTTGGAATCATATATAGGGTTTTTACTAATGTTTTATAATTATAACTTCCACAAATAACTAAACCATCCTTTGATACCAAGTTTACGGAATAGGAACATAATACATAAAAATAAATACACATAAACATTTTTCTAATACAATTGATATATTTCTTCATATGTTCTTCTTATGTTACTTTTACTATGTCACATATCACAAGGACAATCATTAAACAGTGTTATTATGAAGAAAATCCATTAAGAGAATATACAATGGAAACACATAGCATGTCATAATGAGTAACAAAAATATGGAATGATCTTGTGAATATGAGTTATATTGTATTATAACAAACATGAATCATAACATGTAAATTTGTATATGACATAAAAATAGGATATTCATAATCATATCACTGCAGTTTATCACCAAGGTGTCATTAATCATAACTACCAAGGTCATTCCACAAGATATTATAATCATTTCATATCTAGAGAATAATTCATTACTTAATGAATTATAGGTATATCAGTGATCAGCCTTTATATTTCTTAAATCATTTGATCATAATTGAAAATAATGGAAATCATTTCATCAACAACTCGCGGAAGCAAATAATACATTTTATACAAAAAGAATTTTGTATAATCTCATAAATGTATTTAAAAACATAAATTTTAACCCATGAAAAAGGATAAACAGTTTCATATATGTTAATACCATAATCAATATGGTATTTTTACACCTATGTTAATTCCCATAGAAATATTAGAGGTTTCAGTATTCACAATAAGAAAATATTTCATAAAGTGGAGAAAAATTCATGAAATGATTTCAGTAGAAGAACAATATACAACATATATTTTGGGAAAATAATAATGAGGGATATTATAGGTATCCCATTGGTAAGATAACATTATGTAAGTATTTGGAATAATATAATTGAGTGAATAAAAACATATAAGCATGAAAAATAGATGACACATAATATGGACACACATGATTGAAAAAGGAGATAAAGATGAATCCCTTACCTTGAAGAGTTACATCATAAATCATGGTGGGGGAAACCCTAGGACATTGGTGGAAGTTTGAAAAAAACTTTGGAGGGCCTATTTTGTAGGATAAAATATTATAAATTCTATGATTTTAAATCTGGTGTTGATAGTAGGGATGGTAAGGGGTATTTATTCTCGAAGAGGGGTGGATTGAAGTGAATAAAAATGATTATTTTGTTTTTGAGGTGAACCACTATTTGGGGGTAGTAATAAAAAACATTTTGGTTGAAAAATAATATTTTAAATCCTATTTTAGGTTGTAAAAAACATTAAACACCAATTTAATGATGTGTTTTTATGTATTTTATACTTTTTCCTTTTAAATTTAACCTGTTATATTATTTTACCTATACTGCCGTAACTTTTTTTTCAATGGTATTTTTTTTCTAACAACAAAATCGAAAATATTACATGATATAGACATTATAATTAAAAATTTTAATCCATTTTACTTAATTAAATTTATAAAATTGAACAAATAAATTCTAATGTGATATGTGTATAACTCAAAAAAACATTTTCAATGCTTAAAATAATGTTTTTCAAAACATGCTATGAATGTGTGTCTAAATGTAACACATTATGAACTAGGATACTCCACAAAAACCTTTTGATTATGAATAGGTATTATCAAATTTTAATTCTTTATCAAGTCTTAAATAAATTTTAATAGATATTGTATTTTATAAAAATAATATTTTCACCTTTAAACTAGAAAATTAACCTTTTTTGAAAATTTCCATTAATTCCCCCTAAGCTAATTCCAATGTGCTGAAATGAAAAATGACACTTATTTTTTTAAAGTAATACTATAAATATAATAATCATTTATATGAAATAAAAAATCTTATTTATTGAATATCAACCATTTTTATGGAAAAATACTTTTAAAAAAAATATAAAAATTGCATAGGACTTTACTAGTTTATGTTATCATATAAAAGTGTTTTATAAAATAATTTAAGGAAAATTAAATTTATTTAAAACATATAATTTTTTCATACTAAATGATTTTTATGGAAATTGAAAATATATATATTTTTAGTAAAATAATACCAATGGTCACTTTATTTTCTGAATAACAATAATATTGACCATTTGTCTCGATTATTTGTTGTCATAATTCTCCAATGGTCGTATTGGACAATGATCTTATATTTGAATATTCATATAACCCTATAAATATCCCATCATACTCTCATGATTACTCAATACTTCTCTTACAAAGGTTCATACACATATTTTGATAATGTCTATAGTTTTCCTAACACTTCTTATTATTTTATCGATATTTATGGAATGGGAGATCATCAAGGGTGATTTTAAGAATATTCTATTTGTTATAGTGAATGTAAAATTATTTATTTTTTTTATAGAATTGTTGTTTCTAGTTTTAGTACTTCAATTTTACACGTGATGTTTTGATGTTCATATGAAATGAAAAAGTCTTTTTATATTATTTTATTATAAAAAATAATAAAAACTGTTGGGGATGAAAGAGATCTATTAATAGAATAAAAAATTACATGAGTCATTTAGTATTTCCTCTCTACATCTAGTCCAATAACATGGATTAGAGTGGGTGAAACAAAGAAATGTGAAGATCTTGAATCAAGCATGGAACAAACAACAATACTAAACAAACTGATCATGCCTAAAATGTTATCTACCCCAATGGAACTACCATATCCACTATATGAAACTAAACAAGCACACCTCTTATACCAATATGTTGATCAACACACCCAAAACCATGATCTAGTCGATTTCCTCTAACAATAGGAACATCCTGAGGTTAGACTCTACTTGCATTATCACCCTTTAGCAGAGCATACCCATGCTACCCCTACTGTTGGAAATTTATCACTAGAGAATGTTGTTGAGGATAGCGTTGAACCTATCCACCTCCACTAAATATAACTCAATGGTCAACTAGGAACTAGTTCTGATGATGTCCATGAACAACACATAAAAAGGTAATTGGTGTAAATTAACCAAAAAAAGAATAAAAAAATTCACCCCAGAATGCTGAAAGGGAAGGGGACGAGGTCGACTCCCCACTGGTCGAAACTGTGAATGTCCTAGTTCCTGAGTCCCTCCACTGAAAACCATTCTCATCAAGAAACCCTACTGGTTTCCCTCTCATGATAAACCTCACCCTGATTATATCCACTTCATCAAATATTCCTTCATATAAACCTCCAGATACATTGGAAAAATATAAGGGCAACTGCATACTAGATAGAAGGTTGTAGTTTCTTCTCAAGGAAAGTATCATGAGACTCCTATTGTGGAAAATTATCTAAGAAAAAACACAGAGTGTATTTAATATTTATCCCAATATCCCACACTAGCATACTCTCATATAGAAGAGAAATATTCTCACGCATCTTCACATCCCTCATGGTCAATGAAAGAAATTTTCCCAAAACTCATTATAAAAATTGACCCATGAAACATCTACCTACTTCCACTCATAGTTATACATCATCCACCACTAACACAGATCTCCCCACATTTTTATAAATACAAAATTGTCTTGGTATCTCTCTGAAACTGGATCAAAATGAAAATGACCTTGAACTCCTCCATCTAGCTCTCAGTCTCCACATTTGAAAGTCCACCCTTCTAATTCTTTAAAAATTCTATTGAAAATAGTACATTGTCCTCTTCTACTGATCATTCTCTTCAAATCTATAAACCCTATAAAGATCAACTGAATCATCCTGATGAACCTCAACTACCTATGACACATGTGGATAATGAGTAGGATCCATAAATGAAATAAATTAATGATTTCTTAAGAATAATAGTATAACATTACATTTAGATTATTTTAACTCACTTAGTCTTTTAAATATTTTCAAAAAACACTAATTCAAATAATAAAACATGCCATTAAGATGAATGTACCCCTCATAGGTCTCTTCACTATAAACTAGACCACCTCCCTTGGCCATTCATTAATCTCTGAGTCCGTGTACTGGATAATGGAAGGACCTAAAATCCTATGTCATGGAAAATATCAGTAGAATATGTAGTGCAAAAAGATTAACAAGAACTATTTTCATACCAACCCATACAACCCTTATATTTCCTAAATCCAAACACCATTCTATCTCTCAGCCTTACTTTGATACCACTCGGTCATGACCCCTCCCACCAAGGATACATAAATGATGGAAAAGAGATCATGACACCCAATTCCCACCTTTAGTAGGATTTAGGTTGCTGAGTAGCACCGAGGGTATAAAAATATCATGAAATGGGAGGAATTACACTCTAAAATAATCTGGGATCTATAAATAATAAGAATAATCCAAAAACACATGATGAAATAATAAAAATTTTCCAAAACTATCCCAAAATGCATGTATAAATAAAATTGATAGAGATAAAAGTTTCCAATGTAAATACCCAATGGAAAGATAAAGTAGTGACATAACATCTATTTAAAGTCTAAGCAAGTAATGTCCTACATAGTCCACATAATCATCTTGAAAACTGAAAAGAGTTTTATATTCATAGGGTGATCATATAGGTATAATCAATAGTAAACCCAATATCTCTAATGAACATGAGAAAGAAGGATACTAATACACTCGAGAGTAGAAAATTGAACAAAAACACCTAAAAAGGTCAACTATACATCCCAAACCTCACCAAATAATGAAATACAAGTAATATAATATAACATGAGTCACATCGATAAAAATTACCATATATGAAATTCCCAATAGTATGTTTCTATAACACCCCAATATCATACATTCTATCACATAAAACACTTCTAAAAACCACACCACCCAACAAACATAGTCACAACACATATTTCATGATGATACTTAGGCTCCCTACCCCACAAGAAAACCACAAGACATATCCCTCAAAGAATTTGAGGCCAAAACACATCCACAACCAGGACCAAAATAGTATGTTATCGTGAACATGAAAGAAATAAACTTCATTCACTCATATTACAATGCACGCCCCCCATTTTAAGCTACCTATTCTATTATCATCTGTCTCATAGACACCTGGGAGAATCACATATTTCCCAACAACACCTAAGTTCACTTCCCCAAAAGCATGACCACATCACGACTCGCCAAAAAACAAATGGGTTATCACAACCACCATCTAGTGCACTAACATACCTCCAGCCATTACATCCAGTATAATACATACCTCACCTAGAAGACAGATTGGGAAAGAGAGGGTACCCATCAATACTTCATCCACACCAGATATTAGAAAAAATAACCCTAATTTAGATATTATTTTTGGTATTTAATGCTTTATGTTTGTGGGGGTGTGTATATAAATCCCATGGAACCTACAAGTATAAAAATATATCTAAATTGAATCCCAAAACATGTGTTTATAGAAAAACACCAACAACTCACAACATCCCCACCTTCATTACCACTTATAAATTCATAACACCACATAATCCATGAGCCAAAAGCCACATTTCATGATTCCAACAAAAAACTAGTATCTAACCCATTCATTTTAGTATTAAGGAGCCACAAAATTTAACAAAATAAATCCATCAATAAATTATTCATTATTCATTTCCATCCAATTAACCAAACCAAACCCCAACCATTTCAATCATCATAAAATAGTTATTCCATCACTACCTAGGCACCTAGCACAACACAAACACACATAAAAAGTAGTTCATCATCACCATCACGTCTTCACCTAACCGCCCCAAAGCATGGAGAAACAACAAATACCTCCCCACCCCAAAATAACATCCAATTAATCATCTCCTTGACGCCGCAATAGTATGACCAAACTACCACCACCATGCTTCTCCAAAACAAGGTCCAAACAACAACATCCTAGATACTATAAAAGAATGACCAAACTATTATCACCACAACACCCCAAGATCCTTACCAAATCTCACCCATCATCCCAACGATGCTTCACAACTACAAATCCATACCCCATAAGTACAAACACACATCAAAATACATAAAAAATCAATAAAATGATTTAAAAGGGGGGAATTTTATAATATTCCACATTAATTTAGGGGTGTTATCACAAAATCCATAATCTTGAGTCAACCGTTTCATTTTCTAAATATAAGGGGTTATACATTTTCCATTTTTTGGTGATATCATTGTAATCACAGCAGACATAGTATTCACAACACATATCATCAAGCACAAAGAAAGCCCCCAAAGGCCAAAATTTTCAGTGGGGCATCAAGCCATTATAATCCATCATATAAAAATAATATCAATGCTATAAAAACATATGAATAATTTCCCTTTACGCATTTATTTTAAATTTAAATGGTTTATAATATATAATTATTCCATCACAACCATCTACCATAGATAAGAAAGATAAAACACCTCCCACATGATTCACAATAAAGAGAAACGAGGTATTCCCAACCCTAAGGAGGAAATTTTGACTCGCTACACACCCTAGGGAGAAGAAGAAATTATTATAATATACAAACACACACAAAACCTAAAAATTAACCTACTGCATCAATGATGAAACAGAACGCATCCCAATTCATACCCTATACCGAAGCCACACCACTATAGTGGGTTTTCAAAAGAAGAACGGGAGAAAACCACCATGAAGGGAGAAGAACGGACAAAAAATTTACAACAAGGATCAATAAGAATAAATGGATAGAAGTGGGATGAAGTGTGATTGAGGATCCATCAAAATTTTATAAGTCTTTCCATAAAATGGGAGGGAGGAGTTTTAACCAAATTAAGTGAAAAAAATGCGAAAATAAATTTAAAACTAGAAACCCATAGGTTTCACATGGTGTAATGTATATACATGTCATGAATTCCATAGGAATTCCTGACATAAAACTTTTTCGAGATAATGTTTCTCCTTGGACTTTATTTAATACACATTATGAATTCATCTTACACGGAGTGTAATCCATCTAATGGATTCCCTCTAAGCCGATTTACAGCTTGTGAAATAGCCAGCCACACAAGCTATGATCCACCTTTACATGCCATGTATTCTACATAAATGACATGAACATCCGGAAAAATATTCTTTATAGCTCCATCCTCCACAAAATAACTCACAAAACCTCCCCAAAACACCTCAAACAACCAAAAACATCAAAATAATAGGATTGGAATGAAAAAGTGTAACTTCATGAAATTTCATGAAATATATTTTTTGGAACTACATAAAATAATTTGATAGATTGAGTTATTCACAATTCACATTTTATCTGATAAAAAAACTAGTTTATCTTTCACTTCCCATATCTTTGAGTTTCTCTGATATATTGTGTTACATGCAAGATTGAGTCTGATCAGACACCAATACAAAGCTAATATTATAATTGAAAAAAATCGTTCTCACCTATCCACTATAATTTAAGGAATAAATAATATTAACTAATTTATGATTTTTTTAAGAAATGAATATATAATTACTTTTTTGGTGACCAATTAATTAGAAATGAAAATATATTCCTTTTGAAAATACAAGGAAATGTTTTTCTAAAAAAACAATTTTAATGTACCAAAGTGTATTCAATACAAATAAAGTAAAAACATTAATCTTTTTTATTATATTAATGAAATTTATTTATTATATATTCCATAAAATATTTTTACATTCATCCAATATGATTGAAATGCATAAGATAATAACAATTCATATTTTATGAATAAAATGTTGTATTTTTCTAAATGAGGTTTTACAGCCCTTAAAATGATAAATTGTTTTAAATTTAAATTTTGAAACATTTATAAATTTTATTTGATAAAATAAAATTCATTTCTGAAGTATTAATTTCATAATTATCATAGGGTGAATTTTTAGCATTTTTCTGAGAAGCTTTATTTTTTATGAATAGTGGACAGGTACTAAATTTTAATTGAAAACTAACATTTAATCTAAATAGTTTTTAATGATAAATTATATTTTGATTTAGTTTTAAAGTCAAAATACTAAAATTATACATCAATTATTCCAGTATACTTGAATTAAAGTATTCTTATATTGGATCTACATATAAAAACATAGTAATCATTCGCACATTTTCAATTTAAACCCCCACTTTCTCATCCCCTATGTGGGATTAATATTAAATTAATTTCAATATCCACTGGGAATGGATTTTGGAAAAAAGGGATTCATATTTTTAGTAAAAATAATTTATATTATATAATTTTGTAATCTTTTTTTCATACCATTATTATTTCAGAAAATATTTAAAATTAATTAATGCATTTAAGGGTAAAATGGGGTTTTGCGCATTACATGTGTCATTATTAGAATCAATTTAAAACACACATAGGATATATATTTAATTCTAGGAATTAATATTTATAATAAATGGGCATAAATTATCTATTAAATTTGATTCTAATTATAATTTTAATGGTTAAAGTACCAATGTAAATAGGAAAATACAAGTCACCTTTGTAAAAACTATAAAAATAAAATTATGTAAAAAAAAAATCTTATGGAATAACATTATAAAAATGTATTACTTTATTTTTTGGAGGTAATTATAGAAATATTACTATCTAACATCCATTATGTTTCAAATTATTATTTACATGAGAAATGGGAGACAACCCAATAGTGGCTACCTTTTGGAATTTACAAGAATGCCACTCCTCCTCCATTACAAAATGTAATCCACTCAGGCCACTTTTTCACAGCTCCCAATCCATATGGATAAAAAACCATGAAAAATTAAGATCCAAAATTCAATAATATCATCTAATAATCCTCAATTTGTTCATAAATCCAATCAAGGTTTTCCTGTGATGCAAACCAAAAGGAGTTACCAAAAGAAGCTGTAACATTCATCAATGTGTATTTTTATTTTGTCTCCTTCTCCACCCCTTTATTAACTCTTATAACATGATTATATAATATCTTTAGTGTCCTAAATATAGTAATATTCTGTTATATAAAGGTTAATAACTAATAACATAGACACATCCATCAAATTGGTTATGAAATCATCATTTGTGTGAAAGGCACACTACTGCCTCTCAAAACGATGTCATTCATTTTTTCTATTTCCACCTATCATGGTTGGGAATAAAATGGAAATAATATTTATATATGGTATTTATTATATTTATAACATAATAATATGTATGTAGTTAGTTTATTATACACACCCCTTTTAAATTTCATATCGTAAGAGATAAGATACTGTCACTCATTTGAACGTTGTAATACTGCATCGCATAGTGATGTGAATCATTTTTCACGATCATGTTACATAGAAGGTAACGATGATGACTATAATGAATATATATGATGTAAATGAAATAATTATTATATTTATGAAATATTTATCTCTCTTTAAATATAATAGAACATTTTATTTCATACATTTTTACTCACAAAAAAAGATAATGTTGTTCATGGACGTTTTTACTACCACCTCCCCTAAGTGATGTGATTCTTCTTTTTTCATTACAACATCACATTAATGATATATAAAATTATAAATAATTATATAATATATATGTAATGATATAATTATAATTATATAATGATATATGTTACTTACCTTCATTCCATAAGTATCATTGAAAAACATGAATGTGACTCGTGTGTACATAAGGTCTACCATCTCCATGATTGCAAAGCAGGTTAATTTTTCATAACCATATTCCATGATTTAAAATAATAATTTAAATATATATTTGATTATTATGTCATTATTATTATTATTAAATATTAAAATAACGACACCTTTAACCATATACATCCTATCAATGATATTTTTGACACATTAACTTAATATGGTGAAAACACTAGACATAAATATAATTGATGTATTAATTTTATTTAACATTATAATATGTTAAAAAAAGTAATAATAAACCAAAATCGTTTTTAATGAAATTAAAGAAACAATATAGTTCAATTATTTGGGAATATAAAAACACACATGACAGGTTTGGCTCAAGTTAGGGGATTTAGTCTCAATTTCCTTTTAATGGGGAATGTTTTAATGATTATGCACATATAATCTATTATAAGGTATATATATAGTTTATTTGACCTGTTATATCATGATTTTTTATATCAATATGATATTAAAGGTTTTTTAATCTTAATATGACATCCCGCCTTTTTATTACATAACATTACATGACATTTTACAAACAGAGGATATTTAAAGTCTACTGTCTTCAAAATAAGGTACATAATACATGAAAACATATAAAAATATTTTAATCCACTTTAAATACTTCTTGGAAATTTAATCCTATGAACAATTATGGCAACTCATAACCTAGAGACATGCATCCAAGGAAAGGGTGGTAGAAGGCCTAGTGAGGAAAACAAGTGAAACAATTTACTTGTGAACTTGAGCGATATTAATACGAACAAGGGGAATATCATAAAGGTGTGATTAATGTAACACCCTAAGCTTCCACGGTACATTTCCCATTGAATAATGCAATAGCTTGCATTGTATGCAGCTTCAAGATTCTAACACACCGCGACCAATCAAAATAGCCGTTATGAATAGTAATACCCACTTTTTAAATTTTTATCAATTTTATATTTTAAAATTTACTTCATTTTTAGATTCAAATTATCTAATTTAGCTTTGGGTTAAATTTTGGTATTTTTATAAAAACATTCATTTTTTGATGAATAGTGAAAAACATTGCGTTTTTGGTTAAAGCCGACTTTTTATTTAAATAATTATTTATTTTATTTAAATTTAATTTAGGTAAAAAATAGATACAAAATACCTATATAAGTTCAATGTAATTCAATGGTGTCATTTTATAATAAGTTTAGATATATAAAAATTTTATTGAACTTTTTACCATCTTTTACCCACCTCCTAGGAAATTTTGAAATTTTGTATAAAACTAAATTTTATCGCTTCTATGAATTGAATTTAAAAAATCCAAGTGAAATGGATGATACTAGTAAGTAAAAAAATTTTCAATAAGATGAAAATAATTTTTGGTGAATAGTAACTTTTAACTTTTATTTACCACAGTTAAAAGTAAATACGGTAATTAAAGGTAAAATGATATTATAATTACCGAACACATGTCCTAATTCTATTGGATAAGTGTAATTAAACCAAAAAACACTTTAGGAATAAAATACGATCCTTTATGTCCACTTGGATTAGATTAGGACATTTATTATTATTTTATTTAAAGAAGAGTCAAATGTGTAAAATTAAAAGTTTAATAACAAAACCATTTTTAATATAGGGTTATATATAATATAGATTAGATTATAAATATTAATTAGAAAGATAAAAATATTTCCTACATAATTGTATTTTATTTATAATTTTTAGATATTAAATAATTAAATTTATTTATGACACAATGATGATACAGTAATTACATTATTAATGAATGATTAAAATAATTGATATTATAAATATCCAAATAAATATAATTTGACACTTTTGATGAATTACACAAATTTTTTAGGTTAATGTGACATGTTAGGGTTTATCAATTTAATTTTGTTGATGGAATAATTCATTTATGACTTTAACAAAAACAAAATACCAAATCATGTCAACATTGACATAAAAGAGTTTTAAAAAAATATTATATTAATTATTGATATAATATTACTAAAAAACTAGGGACATGAAAAAGGACTTATATAATGATAGTTTTATCATTAATGAACCACTTTTGGTTAACTTGGATGTTTATATTATGTTTATTAACCAAATAATATAAAAATACAAGGAGACGTGGTAAATGTCAAACTATTTAACTTAGAGTTAAATCTAAACGATAAGGTTAATATGGTGACCAAAACTAGTCTAAAACATATTTTTTTAAAGGATTTCGACCCAAACCCACCTTATCCTTGAAATAAATCATTTTTTATCCATTATAAACAGAAAATTATTTTATTATAAAATAATATTTCAATATTTCCCTCACCCCTCTTATAAAATGGCACTTCCCCTTATCTCAAATTCACACCTCCAAAGCCATTTTTAATTGCCAAAACCTGGGAAAATATCTTCTAAACTATCCTAATTTGATACTAGAGGCCTTAATTTGGCTAGAAATCCAACCCAAGGAGACCTTCTGATCAAATCAATAGGAAGAACCCGAAGAAGTGGTAAAAATTGCATCACCTCTTTCAAGTTCTTTTCTTCTTCCACTTCCTCTTTCTTTGTTGTTTCCATTATAAAATAATAAATCCAGTTTCTTCTCTATACTGTGATGTTATTAGAAAAATTGTACAACCATATCCATTATTATATCCATCATATGAATGACAAAGTCACCATACGTGCGTATGTACGGCTTACCGTCTCCACGTGGTGGGGTGGTTATTATTCAATACATTATTTTTTGGATGGGTATAATAATGATGTATAATTGATGTAAATAACAAATAAAACATTTTAATTATGCTGTATATATTAAATACCCCCTATTTACATATGATTTTAATATCAAAAAAATGATATTGTCGCTCGTGCGTACGTACAGATTACCGTCTCCACGAACGCGATGAGATTTATTTCCCCATCGTAACTATTAAAGAATAATTTTTATTTGATGATTAAAAATAATTTCTAAGTACTTAATATCATTCCTTATTTGAATCAAATACATCCTATCCATTAAAAACACGTCTACTGTATCAAAACACATAAAGGAAAACGAATCAATTAACACCTGAAACGATGATAATACTAAAATATTATTAACAAAGCAATATTAAAAGATCATATGTAATATCATATTTATGTATATGGATATTTTATAATTTAATAAAAATAATTTAACTATTGTACAGAAGGTTAATATACCCTCGACCAAGGAAAATTACAAAGTAAGGGTTAATTTTACAATCTCTTTATTATCCAAGGTTGTTTTTATGTCTACTAAGACCTCTTACTCATCCACATCCGTGTTTTTATAAAAATTTATTTCAAAACCCTTTATATACTATGTATTAAATTCATTTATACCCTTATTTGAACTTATGTGTTTTGAAATAAATCTTTCCATCATTTTCCAAACAAGGTACTTTATGACCTTTTTGACAAAATTAAGGTAAGAATTTTTTTAGCTTATGCGTCGGGTGCAGATATTTTCTGCCGTTATAACATCTTTAAAGATTCACTTACAAGTATATAATATTATTTTCAAAATACATTTTTTCTCTCATAACTATGTGACTCTTAAATTGTTTCAAAATAGAAATAGATATTTCTCTCAAATAGTTTTGATTTCATCTATGTCAGCATCCATTGATAGATTTTACACTTGTTTGAAGTTGATTTATTATGATACAAATCATCCATATTATATTGATTTTTCTGTGTTATATTTAATGGTGGATGTGTTATTTTTATACCATTCATGGTTTATGTTTAATTTATTGACATTTCGTATGCTAGTATTAATACGAATGTTAATGTTATGTTTCAACCTTTTCATATGTGGAATGTATTGGACTTAGTAAGTGATGGGAAGAGCCCACTATAGATCCTCGATGCATTGGTAGGTATCATAATGCAATTAGACGTGGAATTGGCCAAGGAATTTTCCAATATGATATTAGGTTTCGGCCGAGGCCTTAATCATTTTTAGATATCTTGGTCGAGGCCTTGAAACAATGTTTCAGAATTTCAGGAATTATACATTCCTTCATTATAAAAATAAAATTGATGGTTCATGTGCTTATTCGACTAGTATAGAACCCATGACTATGATTTATTATGACATAATTTACTCCGCACATATTCCTGCAATAAAGTGTTCATGTTAATTATTTTTAAAGTCATTTGTTTTTAATTATTCATCATACCTAATGTTTATGTTATCTTTCATTGTATTGCTTACCCTTAATGAGCATTTGAGCTCACCTCTTTCTTATGTTTAATTTTCCAAGGATGCAAAGAAGTATATTATGATTGACCTAAAGTTATAGTTTATGGGATATGAATGTGGTTAATGAAGACAATATTGTTTTTTTCATTTTATAATCTAATGTAAAGTTTATGAATGTATCTAGTACTTCCAAGGCTACCAAATTGATCTGTCTTTCTGGACATGATTCCTTGTATCATGCCAATGTTATGTAATAATGAACCGACTCTGGGTAACTAGGGTCGGGGCATTACATTGGTATAATAGGAAGTTTAGTATAAGCCTTGGAAACTAGATTTAGAAAAACTCTATTTAGAGAACGTTACCCAAAGATAGACTTTAAGGATTATTATAGAATAATTCCCTAGAATTTTGGTAATGTAGAAATTTTGTGTATTTTCTAATAAATACATGCCTGTATAGATATGATCAGGTAGAGGTGGATCTGGCACAAATGTACCTAGGGGTAAAACATGAAAACACATCTTTGAGCTAGACTCGAACGGGAACTGGTGAACGACAACGGGCCTTACTGCACTCTTGGTTACAAAAATTTCAGGGGATATATGCTTAGGATAATTCAAATTTATTTACAAATCATTATGAAGGATTTATTATTATATACCACCTCAAAGAAAACATTTTTATGATTATGGATTATATCCATAAAATCCACAATTTATGTTAAGTGTTTTATATGTTTGGAATTAAATAGTGTGATTCATAAACTAATCTAGTGTATGCCATTATTTAGAAATGGTACCTTGTGGAAGGAATTGAAACTGAATCAACGCATGTAATCCATTTAGGTATTTCTCTCATACTCAAGATAATTATAGTGGAGCTGGTGATGCAACTGGTGTTGATCATCTTATCACCATACCGGGATAACTCACACAAGTTATGAATAATAACCTTATCCATATGGAGCACCCTGACCCACAACATGGAGGATCAATGTTAGACTGCTTCATGAGGAAACAACCACCAACATTCAATGTGTCTAAAAATCCATTTTTAGCTGAACAATGGATAAGTTACTTAGAGAAAATATTTTATGCTTTGGGGAGTTGGGAAAGGGAAAATGTTGTCGTGGAAGTTTATTGCCTCACTAGAGAGGAAAATAAGTGGTGGTCGTTAATTCAAAACCCAATGGAGGATGAAAAAGTATCAAGTATGGAATATAGAGAGTTGAAAGTGATTTTCATAGAAAAATACATTCCTCTTTACCATCGAGTGGATATGGAAATGCAATTTCTCAGCTTGAGACAAATGGAGGATGAGAATGTCGCAAAGTTTGTAGCTAACATTACAAGGTTAGTAAGGCATGATACATATTATATACGTAACCAAAGAAGTAAGATTGATCAATTTTTTGATGGTTTAAAACCATTTCTCCATTGAAAATTAGTTTCACAATCCTTTCATCGTATGAAGATATTGTATCATATGCTATCAATACAAAAAAGGAATTCTCTATATCTTACAACTTTAAAGAAATTCAAGAAAAGATGAGATATGCTGAACCCTCTAGGAAAGAAAATAAGGAAACAGGGAAGAAGTGAAGAGTTGAATTTCTACCCTGTGATAATTGTGGAAGGAAGAACCCTAGTGCCTATCTAAATGGAAAAGGAGTATGCTACAAATGTGGAACGAATGGTCATCTTGCTGGTGATTGTAAGGGAATAATAAAGCTACCAATGTTCAATGATACAATTTCAGAGAGATGAAACATTAAGAAAATGAATGTCTTAAGTGTCAGGGAATCTTACCTCAGAAAAGGCCAAGGGATCAAGGCTAAGCCTATGCGATCACTACTGCTGAGGCTGAAGCTCCAAAAGATGTGGTGGGAGGTAATTTAATGGTTTCCTCATTTTTAGCCAGTTCTTTTTTTGATTCTGATTCATCGCATTGTTTCATATCTACCTAGTTTTCTAAGAAAATTAGATATTTCCAATTTGATTTAACAAGAGGATTTTCAGTCAAAACTATTCAGTTAGGTATCATTGAAACAATGTTTTGTCAATCAATCCCTATTAGGGCATATAAATGTTCTTTATCTGCTGATCTCATCGTTATACCCATTATTGAATTTGATACAATCCCTGTTATGGATTGTATTTCAGACCATGATGAAAATATTTATTGTAGGAATAAGGAGGTTACAACTCTCAATGATGATAAGGAGTACCTTATCTTTAGAGAAGAAACATGTCCAACTAATTCTTATCTAGATCCACCCACATTAGCTCAACTAAATTCAATTATTGGGGAGGAAGAGAATGAAATAACTATGGGTGATGAAAATAATTTTCAAATAGATGGTGTACCTTTTGTGCAAGAATATGTTGATTTGTTTCCAGAGGATTTACATGGACATCCTACAGAATGAGAAATTGAGTTCTCCATTGACTTAGTTCTTGGTTCAAGGCCCATATCGAAGACTCCTTATTGAATGTCCACTGTGCAATTAGTGTATCTAAAGAAAAAACTAGAGGAATTGAGTAATAAGGGATTTATTCTCCCTAGAGTTTCTCCATGGGGAGCCCATGTTCTTTTTGTTAAGACGAAATATGGATCTATGAGGTTGTGAGTTGACTATAAGGATATCAATTCTATAACAATAAAGGACAAGTATCCCCTACCTCGTGTTGATTATTTATTTGACCAACTTAATGGATCCCAATATTTTTCAAATATTGACCTTCGTTCTTGATACTATCTGTTGTGTGTGATCAAGGAAGAAATTATAAACAAAGAATTTCGAACCAGGTATGATCATTACAAGTTTACAGTAATTCCTTTTGGGATGACTAATGAACCCTCTGTTTTTATTGATCTAATGAAAAGAGTTTTCAAGGAATATCTTGATGAATTTTTAGTGGTATTTATTAATGATATAATGGTATTCTCCAAAAGCTACAAAGATCATGAACATAACTTGCGCGTTATCCTAAAGACTCTTAGAAGAAATGAATTAAATGGAAAGTTTAGAATGTGTGAATTCTGGCTTCAGGAGATTTCTTTTCTTGGCCAAATTGTCTCTAAGGATGGAATCTCTATTGATCCTTCTATGAAAAAGGCATTCCATGAATGGCCAGAACCAACAAGTATAATTGTGGTACACAGTTTTATTGGATTATTAGGTTATTATCGAAGTTTCATCTAGAATTTTTCCCAAATGGAAAATCCATTAAACAATCTCACACGTAATGGGGTTAAATTTGTTTGTAAAAAAATGTGTGAAGAACGTTTTTATTTACTGAATAGAAGATTATTCAATGCTCTTATATCGACTCTACCATTGGAGAATGATGGGTTTGTTATTTATAGTGATGCTTCAATGAAAGGAATTGGTTGTGTCCTTATACATAATGATAGAGTTATTTCCTATGCATTAGGATAGCTAAAAATTCATGAACAAAACTATCATAATCATGATCTTGAGTTAGTAGTTGTAATATTTTCTTTGATTATATGGAGACTCTAGCTCTATGGTGAAAAATGTGAGATATATACTGATCACTAGAGTTTGAATTATATTTTCTCATAGAAGGAACTCAACAAGAGGAAAAGGAGATGGCTTGAACTACTCAATGATTTTGATTTCATTGTATACTACCACATGGGGAAGGAAAATACGGTGGTTGATGCTTTGAGCAGAAAGGATCATGGAGTTTTGAACAATATGAGAGTTGAAAAGGATACTATATACATGGATCTAGTAAATAAGGATATTTTTATAACCATAGAAGGTGAAAAATCAATTGTTTTTCAAATGGTTGTCAAACTATCTTTACTAGAAAGAATAAAAAGTTCTGAGACTGATGATGAGGAATATCAAAAGAAAATTAAAGATTTCAATGATAGGAGATTGATGAACTTCATATATGAAGATGGGATTTTGAAATTTGGGAAGAGACATTGTGTTCCTGACATACCTGATCTAAAAAGAGAATTGTTGGATGATGCTTATAGCTCCAATTTTTCTATAAACCCTTGTAGCACTAAGATGTATAGTGATTTGAAGGAACATATTTGGTGGGATAACATGAAGAGAGATATTGTTGATTATGTGTCAATATTTATGGTTTTTCAACAAGTAAATGCCAGAAGGAAACATCCTGGAAGAGTTACAAAACCTCTCCCAATACCTGAGTTGAAATGGGATGATATTACAATGGACTTTGTCATGAGGCTACCAAATACTCCTAGAAGGAATGATGCAATATGGGTCATTGTTGATCGTCTTACTAAGTCAGCACATTTTCATGCTATAAGATAACAATTACCACTTGAACGTATAGAAATACTATATATTAAAGAAGTTGTATGACTCCATGGAGTACCCCTATTAGTTTTTTCTGATCATGATCCCCATTTTACATCATGATTCTGGAAAGGTCTTCAGAAATCCTTGGATAATGAACATCATTTGAGCACTGCCTACCACCCTCAAACTGATGGACAATCAGAATGGACTTCTAAAACCATAGAAGACATGTTGATATCTTACTCACATGACTTTCAAGGTATGTGGGATCAATATTTACCTCTGGTAGAATTTTCTTATAACAATTGATTCCATTCTAGTATTCAGATGGCACCATATGAAGCGTTATATGGAAAGAGATGTCACACACCAACATGTTTGGATGATGTTGGAGAAAAAAACTTGTAGGCCCAGAACTTGATGAGGAAACGATGAAAAAGGTGAAGGTTATCCAAACCCACATCAAAGATTCAAAATTTAGTCTAAAGAGCTATGCCGATAACCGAATGAATGATTAGGAGTTTCAGGTAGTAGATCATGTTTTCTTGAAGGTATCTCCATGGAAGGGAGTTATATAATTCAGTAATGTTTCTGATGCTTTCACAGGGGCGCGCACACGTCCATCATGTTCGAGGATGACGATACTTCTTGTTTCCCCGCATTCTCACTTTCCAATGGTGGGTGGCATCTGTTCCTTGTTCAGGGACGTTTACTGCTTTATTGTAACGGGATGATGGGATGTTGGTTCTTCATTCCGTGGATTCCTCCTCGAAATTCCTCACCTATTCTGGGTCTCCCTTATAGATTTGATATGTTGTTTTTGAAACTCATCCCAATGCCATATCTTCATGGATTCTGGTCAATTATGCTGCTTCTTTAGGGACATTCCCAAGGGTCCAACTAGGGCACCAACCTTTTGTCGGGGGAGTCGTCACGTAGGACATCACTGGCATGTCTGGACACTGGAACACTAAAGAGTATGGGTCTATTATCCTTATTATAGGGCATCTTTATGGCATGGAAGCCCAAGGCATCCCACACTGAATGTGGGGTATTATATGCTATAGACATGTCTCTGAGGTTTTCATCGGCTTCCTATATTTAACACAGAGTATGCCGCGAGTTTAACGTCTAGCAGAAATTGATCAGACAGATCAAAAAACTGAATAGAGTGGATCAGATAGGTTTAACCCCCTGAGGGAACACCGTTGTCGGGGTTAACGTGTTGTTAGTTACCCATTTGCTGTTATGAACAGTGCAGAGGTTAATTGGCATGATCTCACCAGAATGTTGAGGCCTGGGTAAGAATAAGGTTGTATGATGGGTGGTTATGTGATGTGGATGGAGAATGGGATATGGTCGACTTAGGGGGCGATGATGATGATGGGATTGAGCCTTGAAGAGACCTCCTATGTATCCTCATGGTAGGGTATCACAGTCTACATAGTCCAAGATGGGGTATAGAATCAGGGTGTGTGCAGAGGACAACAACCCGTTGATATACTGGGGCTTAATCATGGTTAGAATCTCAAGGATGATTGGATGCCACTAGGATGGGCCAGAAATGTGGATCCCAAAAGAGGGGAAAATGTCTTACCGCAGGGTTTAGGTTGAAAACATCTTTCCACTGACTGAAGCTGACAACGGCTTACCGCTGAGCAGGGATCACAATGACTTGCCGTTTGGTAGGGGATCACATCATCTTACCACTGGATGGGACACAAAATGGGCATACAGTTTATCATCATGCTAGTTGGGGGTGGAACGATGTGTAGTGGTCAGGACCAGTGGTTTTTAGGCTTGAACCTTAGGGAGGCATCCTACATACCTTGCCTTGGAAAGGATCAAAGTCTACGTAGTTTGGAATGGTGGGAACCGATGTGAAGATGGTCGGAATGACCGGGTGATGGGATTGATCCTTAGGGAGGCTTCCTACAAACCTTGCCTTTGAAAGGAACAAAGTCCACATAGTTCGGGTTTGGTGTGGGTGAATCGATGTAAAGATGGTCGGAACGACCGGGTGTTGGGCTTTAACCTCAGGGAGGCTTTCTAAATACCTCGTCTTTGCAAGGATAAAAGTCCACGTAGATCGGGATTGGTGGATGCAGTTTAATGTTGTGTAGGATGAAAATAGGTCATGCTGTTTAACATCATGTGGGACGAAGGTGGTATGACGTGAAGGGGGTCGGAACCAATGGATGTTGGGCTTGAACATCAGGGAGGATTCCTATATACCTAGCCTTGGAAAAGATCAAAGTCTATGTAGTTCAAGTGTGGGGGGTTAGTGAACTAACATGAATAAGGACCCAGGGTCTATATGGATGGTGGGATCGAACCTCAGGGAGGCTTCCTAAGTACCCCTCCTTGGAAAGGATCAATGTCCACGTATTTTTGGACGATTAGTTTGGTGAACCGACGTGAATATTGTCGTAATGACCGGGTGTTGGGATAGAACCTCAGGGAGGCTTCCTACGTACCTTGACTTAACAATGATCAAAGTCCACGTAGTTTTGGTATGGTGTGGGCAACCCGATGTGAAGGGAGGTCGAAACGACCGGGTGTTGGGCTTGAACCTCAGGGAGGCTCCCTACGTACCACGCCTTGGCAAGGATCAAAGACCACATAGTTCGGGTTGTTTCTATGTGGGGCTTACACTATGGGATTTCCTGAGAGGATTTCATGGTCGGTGCTTAATCTAAGCCCACATGAGTCATGATCGATTTGATAAATAAGAGACAACAAAGACCTGGTGATCACATTGTGGAAGGTGTGTTCGTGGGAAGGGGAATGAGGCTTACACGTGGTTAGCGGCCCAAAGAAGCAGTAGGGGATTATGCGTGGTTAGCAGCCCAGGGAGATGAAGATTAAGACTTACTCTAGGGTGGAGGCCTGGGTGGTGATAAAGCCCAGAGGGATAGGGAAGGGATAACAAAATCCTTATCCCCATCCCTCCTCTTATTCTTTGGAATGAAAGAAGAAAGGATTAGGGGTACTACCTCCTGCAAGAAAATCATGGGGGATTACACCAAGATGGTCACCCTTCTCCCGCGGATAGACACCGCTCCAATAAGGAGGATTTCATTCCTTGTGAGGAATGGCCACACTCCTGTGGAGATGATCAAGAATAGAGAATGTACGAGTCAGGGTGCCCCATGTAGAGTGTGTGGGGTGAGGTCACAGTATAATTTCATGTGTTGATGATAATGGCTCTTGGCAGTTTAACGTACTGCAGCTCAGACGAGGTGGGTTCACTTCACACCCCTATGACTTACATGATTGGTACCACCCACCCCTTAGAGAAGGAAAGGAATCAGCAACACCGTGGTGAGGGGGTGTTATGGAGTGATCCGTTGGGGGGTCCACGTTAGTGTGGCTATGCGAAGAAGCAATATCCGTTAGTGTGCCTATGAGAATAAGCATGAATCAAAGAAATTCAATGGAAATCATCGCCCAATGGAGTCTGAAATCCCTTCCTACAAACCTGGAAGTTCGCACGGGAAAAGTAATTTCAAAGCAGATGGGTTCATAGGATGGGTCCTTGTGAAGCACTGATGCTCCACATTGTGGAGGGGCTTTGTGAAGTGGTGTGCCTCACGAAGTGTAGTGTCCCAGACAAAGAATTTGTCATTGGTGCATATTAATGGAGCTTCGTGAAGGGGAAGGGAATTCAGAGAGCAATACCTCGTGAAGCAAGGGTTCCTCGTGAAGTGCAGGATTGTCAACAAGGTGCTTCGCGAGGCACATTGGTCCTACCTTAGTATATGGGTCGTGTGTGCATGAAGGTTGTTTTGTAAAGAATAAATGATTCATGACGACCCGTGTCCCCATGGCGAACCCCTTCCTTCGCGGAGGCCTATAGGCTCCATAAAATTCAACCCTATCTAAAGAGGGGATGAATTAATGCAAGGGGGAGGAATTTCGAGATGCAAAAATCCTCAAGTAGCTCATGGTTCCCAGAGAAGAGAGTGCTTCACGAATCAGGTGATAGGAAGTTGAAGGGTCAGATGATCTTTCCTCTAGTCTCGAGGGGAGACCTACATTTATAGGCAAGGGTTTCTGTGAAGCAGATCTCGCTCGTCAAGAAGATAATGCTTCCTCCATGGGGGGTTCGAGAACGTCAAATCGGCTCGCGGAGCCTCCCACCTCCATCCTCCGTAGCAGGTTCACGAATTTCAAATCATCTCACGAATCCTCCTACCTCCTTGCTCCATGGCGGGTTCGTGAACCTCAAATCGGTTCATGGAACCTCCCGCCTTCTTTCTCTGTGGTGGTCATGGGGCCATGGGGGCTCCATGAATGGTCTTTTCAAGGCAGCCCTTGAAGCTTTCGTTTGTTCTTCTCCATCCCAAATATTGGCGCCAACAAATGCCTCCCCCCCCAGACTTGGAGCAGATGGAAAATCAAGGGTCAGTGTTTGAGGTTCAATCACAAAAAACCCTCAGCCATTTGCGATGTTTTCTTGCAAAGGAGGATTGCGAAGCGGAGAAGTGATGGGCCGGCTGAGCGCGCCACGGAGCTTGACACAATTTAGACGTGTCACAAAGCTCCATAGGTTGTCGCCTCTAAATAAGGGATATTACCTCTCTTTTTCCTTTATCTACTTCATAATTTTGGCCTTTTTCACTCTTGATTCATGAAGCTCCACGTACTCCGCGATTTCTCTCCATGAATCGGGTCTTCTGCTTCGTGGCGCATAGTGAGTCTTTGACTCCACGACAACCCTTTGCAACTTTCGTTTGATGGTCAGTGTATTGATCTATGAACATTCTTTGCGAACGAGCTCCACAACATTGTTCCACAAAATGACTTCGCGAAAGGACCACAAGAATTACCCGAATATAAAACTAAACGGATCATCAGGAGGCTACCAGGGGGTCCGTGCGGATGCTGCCTGAAGGGAGGAGATGGAAAATAGTTTGGTCTTAGGCGAGTTAATATGAAGCCACTCGGACCATGGTTCATTGGTGGAACTGCTATCAGAGAGCCAGATGAACTATCCACTGTGCAAGATGTTGCCTCTGTTTAGATTCGGGCTCAGGGATGACGTCTTCATCCCTGAAACAAGTACAGATGAGCCAACATACTGGTTTTGGAACACGTCGTGCCAGTGCCAGTTGTTCCAGGCGGTTGACAGCCAAGTTTGAAAGGCTTCACCCACGTCAATGTTGACTACCTATACAACCACTTTAACCATGTGGATGGGAAGGCATTACAGCTGGAGACCTCCCCCCCCCCCCCCCTCTGTATCAAACAATCATAAAGGAGGGCCTAAGGAACCTGGAGAAGGGATGGTCTAAGGAGTGGGACCTGCACCAGGGTGGTAACATCAGATATTATTGGGCATGGTCCTACTGGGTAGGTGCCTCATGTGAGGAGTTCGAGGTGGATCTAAGAAGGGTGGGTCTGTATGAGGTGGCTTGGGCCTCCTAGTTCTGATTCTATTAACCAAAGAAACTAATGCCAGAGTTGTTGAGTAGGTGGTCCTCGTGGACCAATACATTCCACTTACACCATAGAGAGGTTGGTATTAGCTTGTGTGATGTGTACCAGATCTCAGGGGTCCCGATATTGGGGGTGATGTACGATGAATTACTCCCTATCATGAGTGAATGGGTGGATCTAGAGAAAATGTCCCAGCTGGAGATGGCGTTGATTGAGCTTGTGTTGGGAGAGGACAAAGAAGCAATGAGAGACTTCCACTTCAGATAGTGGTTCAATACGTTTCTTGAACTTCTCAAAAACAGGTAGTTTCCAGTGAGGCATCGGACATGCCTTAAGGGGGCTCAACGGGGCAAGGCGCACACATACTGGCAGCTCTTGGAGGACAACCATTGGGAAATCTAGGGATTTAGCATTAGAACTGAGTGACAGCCAATAGTCAGTCCAACGACATTCATCGCGTCTCTCATATGTGGTTGGATACAACCGGTGAGGGACACAAACATGGGAATGCGAACAAGCACATTCTTCATGGAATCCATGTTGGAAATAGGAGGGAGATTCAACCTCGGGATCCCGATGCTCTCCAAGCTATACGAGATGTTGTGGCACATCAGCGAGGGGAAGAGTCCATAGAGAATATGCGGATCATTCCACCTCCTGTATGGGTGGATAGAGGTCCATGCTATGGGGGTTTATGAGTACCCAATCACAATCTCGCCTCTGGGGTTGAACTTCCACCCATCTATTTTGAACACCGCAGGAAGATTTCAGGCCATACTGACCACGCTGTTGGTACTGAACAAGGTGTGGAAGGTGGAGGAATAAAAATTTCACCCGTTTCTGTTTCCAACAGTTGCTTTTACTGACAATGACCAAGGAACAGAAGAGTACCAGTCCTATCTCCTCACCTTTCGAGGTGGAGTCCTGTTGGGAAGGGTGGACTGTGATCCCCTCTGCGAGCCATACACCCGGCACCAATTTGCCCAGTAATTTTGGTGTATGAAACGACTGACCCTGTGGGTCTATCTAGGGATGCACCACGGAGAACACCCATGGGTGATGAGGAAGATGTGGCTCATGTTAACATGGGAAGAAGAGAATATTTAGAATGTGCTACCTCCATATACTACTATCTTCAGGTTGGTACAAGAGTATTCCCAAAGATGGGAGGCAGCCTACCCTGGGGAGCTGTTGAAGCAACGAACTATTCAGGTTGGTGATGATGAGCCTCCCCAATATAAGGTTCAGGGCAAGAATGCGACAAGGGCCTCTCTAGGTGGTGGGGATGTCATGGCAGCGAGACCAGTAGCAGTTGAGGGTGAGGCAGCAACGATAGATCCTACAACAGTAGCGAACCCAATGATTCTAGAAGAACATAGTCATCCAGAGGGGAGGTCATCAAGGGGATTCCTTAGGATACCCACCCAGTCTCCCAGGAAGAGGTTGCGCCATATATACATGTTAGAGAATGTTGTCTTTTCGGAGGCCTGGCACTTTTAAGAAGTCAACCGGCAATTCCTCGACCTGTCTGAGATGTGGCAACACTTGAACCATCTCAGGATGGATTTTCTGAAGATAGGCCTTATCAATGCTGGCTTTGTGGTGTCCCAAAGCAGAGGTGGATAAATACCTGGAAGAATAGGGGGGACTTTGTGCTTTCCTAGTGTGCCCCGCTTCTAATGGCAGACCATGTCATGGTGCTATTGTATTGTATGGTCCCTCCGCAATTTTGGGCCGCTGAACTGAGAGAGTGCTTCCCTATACTAGAAGAATCATACGAGTCCCCTTGTGGGGATGAGGCTGGTAGAGGGATCCCATTGGAGGATGGAAAATCAGCAATCAAGACTTGGACTTTAAAGAGTTCATAAAGTCCCTCAGGGTAAAATCATGAGACCCTTCTTATGGGTCTGCTTCCTTGTCATCCTGGACTCCTTACTAACATCTGAACTATGCAGGAGGACCTCATACATAGGACCCATTCTCATCCATCAACAAATGTGGATGCGGGACCTTCATGATCTACACCTACGACTGCATAAATTGCTACATCCAATGGTTCCAGGACTCTTGAGGAGACCCCTCTGGAGCTTTTAGATCATCCGATAATATACAAGGAACCACGCCTCAGGGTCCTGATGGCTTCGAACCGAGAACGAGACTAGGAAATTGATCTCTGTATGTTTCTTCTACCAAATTAATGGATGCCACCAATTTACCATGCTAACTAATTTAAATTATCCTTTTTGATGTGTACAGTTCTTCGATTCTCATGGGCTGCTGCAACGAGGTTGGTTGGGACATCTCGGGGCGCCTTCCCTAGGGGAATGTCGGTGGTCATGGAGGCGGATATCCTGACTAACCGAACTGATGATCTCCTGATCGCTGGTGGGGCCGTCATCGGGGCTATTCTTGAGATTATTGAGGTGGGATCCGATGATGAGGATCGATCAAATAGCCCAGGTCCTACCATGCCTAATCATATGTCAGATGCAGACCCTGCTGACAAGTTCCTGAGGTCGTTCCCCACATATGAGCCTGTCAACCAAACTGATTGGGATGAGATGACCTCTTATGAAGAGAAAAAATAGTCAATCACTGATCATGTAAGCTGATCAAGGGATTCATTGATGACACCCCCCAATCACTATGGCTGGATGAGATGGACAGACTTCACTTGTGACTATGTGAACTATGTTCTGGGGGAGTGGATTCCCAACGTCCTCACATGCTCATCTGAGATATTATGGCAGAGAGGATTCAGAAGTATTACCATGGAATCAGTGTGGGATGGCAGTGGAGGAAATTGGTGAACATCAAGAAGCTCTGGGAGGTTGAGAATGATGTTCAGTGGCTGAAGGTCTAGGAGGATGAGCACTCCGTCTCTCTCCATGTGCAATCAGAGCTAATATTTTGATTAAGGCTCAGCTGGAAGAGGACAAATAGGGAATGAAGCGAGTATCCGAGGAGATGACTATCATCCGAACCGACATAGTGCGGGTCCAGATTCTAGCTGATGAATTGCACCCCATTGCTGCTAAGGAAGAGAAGGAATTGACCAAGTGAAAAAAAATCCTAGATGCCACATGCCAGAGGGTGGTGGAGCTGCAACTTTCTTTTGACGGGATTAACCCTTCCATGGGAGGGATAGACCCTCAAGTGCTGTAAAGACAATAAACCCTCTTACATGATTTCATGATTTGATTCTTTGATTCCATAACATGCATGAGTCCCATAATTAGTGTTGGTTTTACACACAACTATTATATTCATGAAATGCCCAGTGATCAATCCCGAAGCTCGCACGGGTCGAGCCCATTGGGAGAAACAAGGGATGATCGTCGTGTTATTCTATCTGAACATAAGAGTGCCCACTTTGAATCAGGCATCTAGAGTTTGTAAAAACGTTACGAATTTTCAAGAAGAAATGGGAGAGACCTGACCAGAGAATAAATATCTCAAAACAGTCAAATTACCATTTTCCCAGTGTGATCTTATGTATGAATGGGGTTGCACTAGGGGCACTAGAATTAATTAGAACATAATGGAGGGGAATGTGTGAATCATGATACCCAAAATTCGGAATACTGTATGGGAGGCGTGACAATGAGGGACAATTTTTGACCATGTTTGAAACACTGTATCTTAATTGTGTTAGCCTAAAATGGGGATAACAAATAAGGGCCTACCGCAGAACATGTTCGAAACACGGGGCCTAACTCGAAATGTTATCCATTAGTCTTACTGAATGTTAGCCTCAGATAGTAGGCAAGCCATAGGCTGAGAATCCATACTATTAGGGGGTTCCATCATACATGAAAGGGGGCAAGGGTCTGAATAAGGGGCAGGCGAAGCATGTAGGGTGGAGTGATGGGTTGTTCGAATGGAGTCCAACACACTTGAAATTACGCCACCGTGGTGAAAATGCATTGGGTGGGTGCGTTGGTATAATCAGGGATCAAACATAATTCCGAATAGGACATGAGGACATGAAATGATCAGTAGTTTTACGTCATACCAAGAAAGACGATAGACACATAGTTCAAAGGTCATACTTCCTGGACCAAGGTAGGTAATGAGGGGCCAGAAGGGTTAATGACCTAGGGGTAGGGCCTAAGGCAGAATTCATTAGTGATGATACATATCTCATGAGGGTTAGAATCAATCCAATTGTAGTTCCGAGACACAACGTGGTCAGAGACCGACGTTGGTAGGTGAAATCATCTCTATAGAGGAAACTGAAGCATCTCGTGATTAACATAGGGCATCCTGAACTTGTTTAGGCTAGAGTTGCAGTTTAGTGTCATGCGTTGAGGACATATGGGCTCATGTAGTTTAACATCATATGATAGGTTGAAGAGTGAATGGGAAGACCCCCAGAAGGGAGTATGTGGCTCATTAGCTATAAACCTGACGAGAATAAGGACATAATGAGTATGCACCACCCCACGTATCCTCGAAGGAAGTTCTTCAGGTCGAGGGACCAAAAGTGAATAATAGTCTAGGCCTGAAGAAAAGTGGTTGGTAATTCATATGTACCCCATTAGGATGGGAATCAAGACGCACATAGTTGTGAGAGTACAGTTTAACATCATTCAGGATGATGATGGGCATGGTTGCGCCAGTACACATCCTACCAAAACTGCTAAGCCCTTGTGAGTCATGCTCATTGTGGGAAATAATAAGTAGTGGTGGGACTTTCCTGATGTAGGAAGGAACATTTTAGGAGTGAAGTAAAGTTGTTTGAATGTCTTCTCAATGATACTAAACCATCCATGTAACACACCTTGATGCACAAACAAGTAAGGCCGAGTATGTTGGAATTCCACTTGAACATAAAGAAGTGAAAATATGTGAATCATGATGCTTGAGATCTGGACTACGATGATGGCGGTATGAATATAGGGGATGGATGTTGACTATGTTTGAAACCCAACATCCATATTGTGTTATCCTGATATGGGGACAGACAGATGAGGGTCGACCGCTGACCATGTTCGAAACATGGAACCTGTTGCCAATGCCATCCGGGGTCCTTATGTACGTTGGCCTGAGATGGTAAGTGAGCCGAGGCGGTGTGAAACTAGGTCATGAAGGGGGTCCCTTCAGATATGGAAGTTTATGAGGATCCAAATAATGTGTTCATGAATCTTGGACATGGAACGAAGGGAATATCTCCATGAAATTTCCACACTTCAGGCACTTTGTCAAAACACATCTGAGTACGACAATGAGTATAGGGGAAGGACTATGCACAGGGTGGCGGAATAGCCGAATGTGATGCACAGTTCCCATAGGGATATATTAGTTTTGGGTCATAGAACATAGACCATTCTGGGAAAGGATATGGAAATCACATGGTGCGACTATTGAAAAACCCGTCGCGAACGATAACATAAGAGGTACTCAGCACACCACTAGTTCCCATAAGGGTTCGAGCCAAGGGGACAAAAAAAGAGGGGTAGGATTGTAGATTCCTTGGGTTGGACTCGGAGACAAGATGCCTTGGAATTTTTACGTATCCCATGAAGATGGGAATCAAGCCAAATGCAGTTCAAGAAGATGTCGTGTAGTTTAACATATTGCAGCAAGAACGTAGATTAGTCTTAGTTTATGGTAATAGAGCTCGGAACATGGAAGGTAACAAGTGATAGAGACACAAAAATATGTAATTACACAACCCGACATGAATGAGGACTTGGTCCGGATCACCGTGCACTTCTTGTGGGAGGTTTCAGATCGGGGGACTGAAAAAGAAAGTTAGTTTGGGCCCGAGAAAAAGTGCATGGGAGTTCATACATACCCCAAAAGGATGGGAATCAAGCCATACATAGTTCTAGAATATGTCATGGTAATATACTTGAGCTAGGGATAATAAGGTTGTGCGGGTCTAGCCCCTACACCAAAAGAAACGGTATGTGATAGATCGTGTTTGTCTTTTAGGATGAATGGGTGTTTTTTTATGAAGCGACAGACCAATGATAGAAAGTCCAAGAATCGCCACAAGAATCAATCCATGTGCAGGCATTGATAAATGATATGGTGCATGACTAATACCAAACATGATGTCCGCTCAAGTGAGGATACCATGATGCAACACTATTTTTCGTAGTGCGGCGAGGACGATAATGTCACTGTTTAGAGTCATGTGATGGGACCAGACAACATAGTTTAATGACATATTTCTTAGACTTATATAGGAGAGATGATCTTTAGGAGGGAAATGTGCAAGTTGCGATAAATCATACCTGATGTGAATGAGGACCTGGTTCAGATCACACCGCGCACAACTCTGAGAGAGAAATCAAAGGCCGAGGGGCCAGAAACGGTTAGAAGATATGGGGAAAGAGTGGTTAGTTCTTGATTATGTTGGACCCGAAGACAAGATGTCTGGGTTTTCCTATGTATCCCGTGAGGATGGGAATCAATCCATTTGTAGTTATGTGAGCTGAGTTTAATGTCATGTGGGACGATGAGTAGGAGATACTAACTCTTAGAAAGGGGCATATATGGTGAAGCTATTGAAAAACCGGCATGAATGAGGGAATAATACCACCCAGGCCATACCACGCAGTCTTGTAAGCAGATACTTCGATCTAATCCCTAAGACCATGTGAGTCGAACTCGGTTTAGGAAACAAGGGAAGATGAGATCATTGAAATACATGGAATGTGCATAATGTGGAAGTCGGTGTAGAGTTCCAAAGAATGACTTACCATGGCTTTGTCCACCTAATGTGAAAATGTTCACAGAGGGATAGCACCAAGAGTGTCGAGATTCCACTTGGACATGATCGGGTGGAAAATGATGTGAATCATGTGACCGAAATTTTGGGCTTAGTGAGGTTTTCCTGATGATGGAAGATGACTATTGACCGTGTTCAAAAAACAATATCAATATCATGTGACCTGAAATGGGAACAAAAAATGAGTGTTTACCACTGACTTTATTCGCAACGTGGGACTTGTATCATCTTTATGTTTGAAAACCCTTGAGGACGTTGGCCCGTAGTGGTAGGAGGGACCCTGGGATGAGAATCTATGCCATTTGGGGGTCCCTTAGAATGTGAAGGATGATGGAAGCCCTAATGAAGGGGAACAAAAAGTCTGGAAGGTGGGTGAGAACATGCCCGGGTTAAATTTGACACTCTAGGTGTTGAACCAGAGTACTCTTGGGCACATTGGTGAATCACTTTAGAGGGTCGAGGGGATCAACTTTAGAGCAGCCAATTTGAAAAAATGAGTATAGAATAAAGAGATGTAGAACTCCCAGGATAAATATGTACATGATGTAGTAATTAAAAATCCAATGTGAATGAGGACATAAGCCCACACCACACCATATACCCCTATCATGGAAGAATGCAGGCCAAGGGGGCAAGATAATAGGGAGATTTCTCATAGATGGGGCTCAGACAACAGACGAAATGTCTTGGTGTTCCTATGTATCCCACAAGGATTTGAATCAATCCACACATTGTTCAGGAAGATGTCTTGTAGTTTAACATCTTGCGGATAGGACGAGGAGTGAGGGTAATATACCCCAACGTAGGCTGTGTGTGGTACGAAGAGTAACCCGACATGAATGAGGGTGTAATCCCATACCATACCGCACAATCCAAAAAGGGGATTTGGGCCGAGGGGCCTAAGGGTCGAGGGACCTGAGGCCAGGTGTCTTGGCCGACTACATCCATATGACCTTTTATGCGAGTACCGCCACATCACGACTCCTAATCCCACGTGAGCAGTTCTCAATGTGGGAAACAGGGAGTGGGACTTGGCTAACCCCATCATATACAGGCCGGATAGCCAGAATCACCTGAGGGAGGTGGCTTCTCGAAGATGTAGTGGGGAAGAATGAACCACTTTTTTCAATCATTGAGACATACGAGGTGGTGACCAGAACAAAAAATACCTACTAACAATGTTCGAAACACAGCATCCCTATAGTGTGACTTGAAATGGGAACAACAAACGAGCATCGATTGTTGACCATATTCGCAACACGGGACTTGTATCAATTTTTCATTTGAAAATCTCGAGGACTTTGTCCTGTAATGGTAGGAGGGCCCTTGGACCAAGCATCCATGACATTCAGGGGTCCTTTTGGATGTGAATGATGATCGAGTCCGAATCAAAGGAGTGGGTGAAGCACAAATGTGCCTATTCATTTCGATGCCAAGCTGGGAGGTGAGAGTAGTGGACACCTCTAGGGAGTGGGACATATGGAGGGATCGAGATGAGATCGATGTGAATGGGGAAAAATATTGTACAATACCATGTTTCCAAAACCGAGGGGAGATTCTAAAGTTTGGGGGTGGGATGACAGACAAAATGTATGGGTGGTCATACGTATCCCATGGTAATGGGAATCAAGCCACACATAGTTCTGAAGGTTCCATACAATTTAACTTCTTGCGGTAAGGATGTAGTAGAATAGAATAATCGAAAGGGAGAACTTGGTGCAACCCTCATACTCCTGACATGAGTGGGAGCTGAAGAAGCCTGCACTACACCATGGTCCTCCAGGAGAAAATTCCCTAGGGGAAATAGTTGATGAAATGAGTTTGGGGGCTTGTTTCAAGATATAACATTTGAGTGTTCCTACGTATCTTATGCGTATGGGTATCAAGTAAAATGTAGTTCTAAAAGCTGCATTTTAACATATTATTGGAATATGTATGGTTTAATGTTGTGTGGGACATGAAAATTTAAGGTCTTACGGGTCCATCTATTTAGGGTCATGTTGGACCAACAGTTTAAGGTCATGCGGGACTGACAGTTTAAGGTCATGCAGTAGCGATAGTTTAAGGTCATGCAAGACCATATATTGCTTAAGAAATGTATTTCTTGGGTAATTTGGCATTGGTGGGAGGAGTTATACGCTCACTATCTATGGTGACCGGAGATTATGCTCCATTGGAGTAAACCTCATGAACAATGTAAGGTCTATCCCATTTTGGCCCCGACATGGCTAGTTCCCTACTAGGTATCACTCGTGTCCCAAGGACCAGTACAAAGTCTCCATAAAAGAAGAATTGGAGTTGAACTTTTTTGTTGAAAGCTCATTCCATCTTATTATGGTGCCTTTCAAGATTGTGCAGGGCGTGAAGCCTATTATCGTCAATTGCTTCCAATTTGGACAGACAGATTTAATCTAACTTATCAGGCATCTGGTTGTCATAGACCACTATGCAAATTGATGGAAACTAAATCTCGATGGGTAGGATGGCCTCAGTTCCATACACCAGGGAATATAGAGTCACCTGGGTGGAATTATGAGTCGTCATCTGGTAAGCCCATAGGGTGTTGGGGAGCCTGTCTGGCCAACTCTTCTTGTTCTGACCAACCATTTTCTGTAAAAATTACATAGGGTGTTGTTGAACGCCTCAAACTGTCTATTTTCTTGTGTGTGGTAGCAGGAGGTATGGTTAGAATGGATGTTGTACATGGAATACAATTTCTTCATCTTAGCAACTCGGATGTTGGCATCGTTATCGGTGAGGACGGTGTGAGGGACTCTAAATCGGTAGATGATATTGGATCTCACAAAGTCAACAATGGAACAAGCCTTGACCTCCTTGAGCGGGACTGCCTCCACCCACTTGAAGAATAAATCTGTAGCGATGAGGATGAACCTACACTGACGGGTTGTCACTTGCAGATATAGTCCCACGACATAAAGTCCCCACACTGCAAAGGGTGAAGAGTACATGGTAGTGTGGAGAGGCTTCGGTGGCAGATGCATGAAGTTAGCTGGAACATTGCATGAATAACTTCTCATGGATAACTCGATGTAGTTTGGATCATGTAGGTCTAGAAGTACCTCAGTCTCTGGATCTGGTGAGATAGCTTCGTCCGATTCTGATGAGCCCCACAAGAACCGGCATGAACCTCTTGCATGAACTGAGAAATCTCACCTCCTTGAATGCAAAGGAGTATAATAGCTTCAAAACCGTGTTTGAAGAGGATCTTATCATGACCTGCGCCATCTTGGAGGGTGAACTGCAATGCATGACATCAGATTCACTCGTTCTCGACCCGGTCTACGGGGAGATCACCATTTTGATGATAATCAACAAACGAGGTTCTCCAATATTGATTCAATGTAGTCGCTGCATCCTGGGGACCTGGGGGTCCTGATGTGGAGGCTCCAGGGGTAAGGTTGCTTACCTGCGGGCTGTCATCATCGTCTAGGGTGATGGGATAAATGACTCTTTGATGTGCCACGTGGATAATCATATCATCCTCTTGGGGCTCTGCAAGTGATGCAGCTAGGACTGTTGCGGCGTATGCTCTACCATTCTATGACTGAGGGACATGGGTAACCTCCGGCCAAGATGGGAACTGGGCCATTAGCTGGAGAGTGTGTTCCACCAATGGTATGAGCTCTTGTTTTCTAATGATATAATCACCATTGATTTTCTTAATGACTAATTCGGAGTCCCATTTCACATGAAAATGGGGCATGTCTATCTTGAGGGCCATATCGAGGTCAGTAACGAGGACCTGATACTATGCCTCATTGTTGGTGCAGCCTTCTGACAGCAGGAATGAGTATGGCAGAATGGCCTGCAATGGGGTAATGAAGATGATACCCAGGCCAACTCTATTGAGTTTGGGGTCATTAAGCCTTCAACCGGTGTGGCTCTGGGAGGCGTCATCGAAGTGCATTTTCCAACACAGGATATCATGATCCACCGAGGGGATTACCTCGTCGGGAAAATCTTGGTCTAGAGATTGGTCCACGGGGGTAGGAAGGGCAGCGAGGAAGTCTACCAAATCTTTTCCTCTGATAGCATTCTGAGGCATGAACCTGATATCGAACTGCTAGAGTATTACTACCCAACGAGCTAGATGGACTTTCAACATGGGGAAGTTCAAGATGTACATTAGTGGATCTATTCAGGACACTAGCTGTACCTCGTGGTGCTAGAGGTAATACCACAACTTTTGTACTATGAATATCAGTGTGAGGAAACTCTTCTCGATAGGGGAGTATCTAGTCCCTGTATTGAGGAGCATGTAGTAGTGGTAGTTAGGGATGTTCTCTATCCCCTCATTGTTTTTTCTTGGTGATAAGGGTGCTGATAGATAGTTCTAGGGCTATCACATAAAGGACCAACGACTCTCCAGAGACAGCTGACAATAAGACCAGAGGCTGGAGTAGATACTGCTTGATTTCCTCCAATGTAGTCTTGAATTCGTCATCCCACTCATAGAGTGTGCCTTCCTCATGAGTCGAGAAAATGGCTTATACCTTCCAGCCAATTTCACGATGAATCGGTGTATATAGGCTAAGTGGCCTTGAAAACCATGAAGCTCCTAGATATTTCTTAGAAGAGACATTGGCTAATGGATTGGATATTTTTCAGGTCGGTCTGGATGCCTATGTACCAGAAAAATATGTTGAGAAACTTTCCATAGGTGACTCTGAAATAACACTTCAACAGGTTCATCATTAGGTGACAATAATGGAAGAAGATGAAAACATTCATAGGATACTTGAGATGGTCATGGTGCTGGAGTGATTTGACCAATAGATCGTCCAAATCACATTCCACCAATGTCTTGAGTATTAGTTTAAATATGCGGTGCATGGCCTACTAATAGGTGGAACCTGTGTTCTTTAAAACGAAGGTCATAACTTGGTAACAAAACGTGCCTTGTGGTGGCCTGAAGGTAGTATAATCCTCATCCTCAGGGGCCATTCAGATCCGGTTGTACCCAGAGTACCCATCCATGAAGGACGGGGCTTAGAACCCAGTTGTGGAGTCAATAAAGTTTTCCGTCATAGGAATGGGAAAATCATCCTTTTGATAGTGGAGGTTGAGATCATTGATTTCGATGTAGACTCTAATCTGTCTGTTCTTTATCCTGACTCACATGATGTTGGCCATCCATTTGGGGTATTAGACCTCCTTAAAGAAATTGGCTCTGATGATCTTGTCATCTTCAGCCCTGACCATGGCATTGTGAGAATGGTGCATCTTTCTGGGAGGTTGCTTGAACCCACGGTGATTTTCTAGAAGACCGAGGCGGTACATTGATACCTGAGGATAGTGTCCAAGAATCTTGTCATAACTCTAGGAAAACACATCACAATGCTATTTATGGAAGTCTACATACAATTGTTGCTCCTTGTGGGGAATGGCATCACTGATCAATGTGGGTCTCGGGTCCACCTCGCTATCGAGGTTCATCTATACCAATTCATCGAATGTGGTGGAGATTCCCTCTTCTAAGGCAAGGGAGAATCCTATAAATCCTCATCTTCACTTATGGAGGAGGGGTCCTCAGTGGGAGGAGTTTCTTCTGAGTCGACAGACCCCGATTAAAGGCTGGTACCAGCCTAAGCGGCAATGGATATTGTATCAGAGGACTCTTGTGATGCTGCAACCATACCGATGAAGGTCTTCGATCTGATCTCATCTGGTCTTCGGCTCAAGGGGCCACGCTTGATGATTTTGAAGCAGTAATGGTGCATTGTATTTATCTAGTTTATCCCATTATGACAAAACAAGCAAGTGTGACATATTGTTGTTTCCATGGGGCGGACATCCCAATATCTTATGGGATAAGGAGGAACCAGGATCACCTGATCTAGAATTTTATAGGAGTATGAGGTGATTTTACCCTATCTCTTAGACTTTGGAACGTGTTTCCCCCTCTTTCCAGACACATAGAAGCATTTTCCCATGTCCGGGGTTGTATCCTCCAATCGGTGGATTGGAAAGACGTAGGCATCATCTAGATCTATCCACGAGTCAGTCACAGCCGTGGCATGCTCGACCTCGTTGGTCTGAATATTTTTTTCCTTTCTCCTGTAGTTGTCGACATCTAGATAGCATGATTAAAAAGAGGAAAAGGGAAATGATTCACCTTGAAGCACTCCCACCCAACCATTGAGGGAGTACTTGAGGCAATGGTGATATGATGAGGGAACTACCACGTGTAGGTGGAGCCACGGCCTCCCCATCAATGCATTGTCGGTGATATCCTGAGAGAAAACCATAAAATCATTGCTAGAAACTAGACCACTGAATTGGGTCTTCAAATGGATCTTACTGACCGGTATTTTTTCTGTCCTATCATAACCATGGATTCTTAGGTCAGAGAGGCTCAGGTCATCTTCAAAAAATCCCAGTTTTTTCACTTTCCGAGTCGGGATTAGTTTGATCCCAGAGACCTTGTCAACAAGACAACGACAGACCTCAATTCCATTGAACTGGAAAGTACTATACAGTGGGAGAATGTACCCATGTATGGGATAACCTTCATCTTCTCCAAAGAATAAGATAATGGACTTGCATTCAGCATTCTCAATTGCATCAACATGGTAGGCTTCTATGTCTGCTACTTCCATCTCAAACTGGAGGGGGCTTCTTAAAGCCTCGTCGAGGGCCTCAGGAATATTTGACAACAGGCAAAGAGCCTCTAGGATGGAGAGTCTTTATGGAATTATGGAATGATGTTTTAGGAAGTCATACATTCACACGAGGCATGAACTTCTACTTAAGGGAGGTCACACTATGACAGGTGGTATGGTTGGCCCCACTAACTGGACTAGAGTCTGACTGGTGATTTGAATGTCCCGCAACACACTAGTCAAATCATGTGGACTGACTACTGAATGAGGACCCAACAACTACAATCAGTCTGTGTGGAACCGCGACTGATCGCGACGAGGTCTGGGTGGCTCTACCTGATCGAGTAGCATGAACGGAGGCAAAGGCGGACCTGATGTCACCAGATGAGAAGATTTCTCTTGTTGAGCTATGCACTGAGAAAGTATCCTTGTTTCAGTATCATGTACGGCCTAGATGGACGTGTTGAATGAAGTACTTATACATACCATATTTCCACGTCCCCGGAGACATTGAAGATGGCTGGGGACATTGGGAGGGTTTGTCTGGTGCTCCTCATCATCGAGAGTCATGTATCACTTTACCAACTCTACAGTATTAACTAAGGCGTACCCTTGGATATCACTTTAAGATTAATCCACTACTGGGTGGATTCTGGGAGGAACCACCATCATTGGGGTAATGAAGTCTCTGAGAGTACGGGATGAAGATGGCATCAGCGGGAGACTTCGTTATCCCTTGAATCTCCGATGCTTGCTCTTCTGAGAAGAGGACGACTGAGATGACGATGTAGAAGTAGTAGTTGCGGCTTCTGAAGGATCTAGATAATTCAGGCATGCACAGATGACACCATGGGAATAAGCAACTATTTTTCGAGCCATCCAGTGGTCATACTTCTAGGACCCGTGGTTAGAAACCTACTACCACTCGTCCTCATTGTCACTGATACTGTCTGGCCTAATGAAGATGCATGCCACCTATGTCAGGGCAGGGCCCAACTTTACTATGTTGTTATCTACCTGGTTTTGGATCCATTCCCTGAAGACATAGCACTATTTGAGATTGTGCTCCAAGATCCAGTGATAAGGACAATATTTAGGGCGATCGGTGAGGTTCGCCTCTTTTGGAATTCTGAACATAGTCAAACGTACGATCCCCTAATCTAAAGCATTGTGGAAGTAACCGAGGACCTGGGCCTCGTTGAATGTGTAGGTCCAGTTTCTCCTGTCTGAAAAGGGGGCCCTTGGAGCCTAACCCTGATGAGGAGCTGGAGGATCATGTTGAGGAGGTGTTTCTTGGGTCGCAGTGATGCATTATGTGGGGGAACCTAACAATTATGTGGTGGGCGCTGCAAGGCCGGAGGCTGCGCCTGAGGTGGAGGGCCTCTATGAGGCTGTAGAGCCTGCCCCACTAGTAGCAATTCTAGTTGCATGTGGACATCTATTTGGGCCACTGTGGTGGGCTCGGCTCTATCATCCCTCATTGTAAGAATTATAGGTGGCAACAGACGTGCATTTCTTGCCTGTTGTTGTGCTTCCTCTAGGCGTTGGGCCTTATCAGAGAAGTCCCAGAATACCCCGAGGTAGTTCTGGGTGATTAAGGGGGGACCAGCTCCATCTTGACATTCCCTACACACAATGTTAGTAGTTTCTCTTGAGTCAGTGGCATGTCAAGAGAGTAAGTGAGGTCATTCCACTAGGAGAAAAATTCTGTGACGTGCTCATCAGGCCTCTGCTTGCTCTTGAAGAGGTCCGCGATACTCGTCCTCTGAGTGGTGGAACTAAACTCATAGAGGAATTGCCTATAGAGGCCTTACCAGCCGGCTACTGATTCGATGGAGAGATGGTTGTACCAGATGAACGTCGGTCCTTCCAATGTTTGCACAAAACACTGGATTTTGGCGGCATCCTACTGCACTGGGGTCCCTAACATGGGCCCACACCTTGAGATGAAGTTGTCCAGGTGTTGCAGCAGGTCCCATGTCCCGTTGAAGGGAGAAAAGGTGGGATTCCAAAAACCTAGGGGTGTTGGCATATCATCCACCCATGCTAGATATGGATTACCATCAGGTGGGAGTGCCACCTGTCGTGTTTACAATGCCTTGAGGTGAGAAATGATTGCCGCCATTGGATCATCTAGGCAGGAGTTCCTATCTTGATGGGGATCCTGGACCACCGGTACATTTCCGAGTTCTTCGACATGGTAAGCAAGCCCAGCGACTCATGGAGTGGATGGTGGAATGACCTGTGGGGTAGCTGGGGGAGCCTGAGCTGGGTTTCGGGGGTTGTTACGCCGCTTAAGAGGATTTGGTGATATGTACTAGGCCCTTATTTCGTAGGCTTCGGCCTCAACACTATCTATGTGGGCAGGATGATCATGGTCACCTAGGGGTAGATCGCCAATGGGAAGTTCTGCCTGCCCCTATTGTCTTGGCCTAGGATCACTGTAGTCTTATCGTTGTTCCACAACGTGTTCAGCTAGGAAGTCATCAGCCAACCTTTTTTGTTCGTCAAGGTGTTGACCCAACATGGATTTTTTCAAGTCCTATTCTTTCTTCTATGCTGAGCTAGATAGATCAGAGGGTTTGGTAGCTCCATGATGTTTTTACCCTTACTGTGATTCTGGCTAAGAACTAATGCCTCATTGGGCACAGGGAGACCCAATAGATTTCATTTTTGGCGAGTAACCAATCCTGATGGATCTAAAAATGGTGGTATTCCCTAAAGGGTAATGTCCCCATCGAGGAGTTATAGCTCATTCTCCTCTTCCGATAGGCTGTCCATGTTGACCATGACTCTTCCTGGGGGCATGTCCTCGATATCACTTTGGCAGGTCGGGCTGACACTGAGTAGATTTGAAGATAAGGGTAGTGTATTGCCCCAAACCACAAATCAGCATGTGGTGGAAGCCTCCTTGATGACCATGCATAGTACCTTTAAACTCTGGATGCATCTCTGTTGGAGTGCCTTATAGTGACCTAGTGACATAGGGCACTGGCCCCCGGGGAGTGCCGCCAGATCAACGAGACAACATTGTTTGTAGATATCCTCGAAATGTGCTTGGATCTTAGGGTAAGCCACACACTAATGAATAAGAATAAATTGTGTCGCCCAGATGGTTTGACGGAAACACCTGTCTTCTTCTGGGGTGAAGGATTCTGGCGCGCCGAAATTTGACACTACAAGGGGCCAAAACATATCAGGGACGTGTTCTGCTGCCAGGATATTCCATAAGCTCCTCGGCTCGGATTCAGGGTCTATCCCTTCATTAACCCACTCATCAACTGGAGGAGGCTGAGGAACTGGTATTAGTACCTAAGAATACTACGGGGACGGTAGGCTGGCCGATGGAGAATATGGAGAGTGAGATGAAAAACTGCTGCAACTCAGGCAGTCCTTTGAAGAGTGTAGCGACATCGCCACCACATCACGGTAGGATAGTCTAACGGTCATAGTTCCTAGTGTAGGGACTAGGGATACTAGCGATGGACCACCCCCCTGATCATCCACCATTGGTCCCCAGAATAGCTCTTTGTGATCCCTAGTCGAGGTAGAGACCGCTTCTGGTGATTATGGTGGGGATTGCACAACCGCAACCTGTGGGATTTCCATGTTTTCTTCCTCCTAGATATACCTATGGAGGGAGGTGGTAATCTGGTGGACATCGCTTTCTGGGAGTATGTAAATGATGTGCCTCATTCATGCCCCGACCCGTGACCTAGAGGACCGAGGGGAGGGTTCCATTGCCGAGTCATACTCTACTTCGGAATCTGAGAAGTGGACTTGTGTGATCTCAGTCTGAATCATCTCAATGTTCTTTTTATGGTAGCAATGACCCGTCATCCTCCCCCTGGGTGGTTCTTCAGGACAAGGTAGATTTCCGGAATGATCTGGACCTTTAGCCATACTGGTGCTGGGGTTGAGAGGATTTCTGCCTGAGTATGCCGGGGTGCGAGGGTCACTGGGGCAGATATCGAAGGGGACATGGGGATGACCTATGTGGGAAGCGCTGGAGTGGCTAGGACCTACACTAGAGCATACAGGAGCACAGGTAGGACCTCTATTCTTATATCCCCTGGTGACGTCAGTGTGAGGAAGGTCCTCGTACTGGTCGAGCTGAACACGAGTAGGACCTTCGTGATGGGAACTGGTGAAGTGAAGTTGACCTCCACCCCTCTGATTTCTAGGGCAAGGAGTACTATAGCCTGCTGCTATGAGAACATGGTGAGGGCACCCTCAATTGTAGAGTGAACATTTCTTCAACATCCCCATGTCGGTGGTCTGTGGAAGGAAAAATAACTCCATAACCAGTGTAATGAGCGCGGGAGAGACTCTTGTACTGAGTGTTTCCATCGTAGGGGGACCCTCATTTGGGCTGAAGGTGGCATGAGGTGGACCTCCATTCCATGATTGGAAGCAGGGAGAGCCCACACTTTCCATGGTTACAGTACGAGGAAGACCTTCATACTGGGTGTCATCGCTTCGGATTGGTCTGTGATGGCCACTGCCTGTTCCAGAGACCAAGAGAGTCGACCCGACCTACCCATGGGTTGGTTGGGCTCTCCATCTAGGTCGGGCGTATAAATGCCCATGCTCAGCAAACATAGGGGTCTGGTGATATACTTCCGCAGTGGCTCAGGGCATTATAGCTGCTGACATAGACGCTCCTTAGCATGTGTCCTCTTTATCTTGTACCCGATGCTGGTGTTGGGTCAGACGTACCAAGGTCAGTGATACAGGTACATATCTTACATTCTCTTTATCTTGGGAAACCGGGTGGCGGTATTGGAGTGACCTGGTGGGGGCCTCCTTTGGGACCCTCAAATGAGATCCTAGCTGGGCTATCCCAGGCATCACCTACCTCGTTGGCGTATGGGAGAGAGTCGTTGAGGCGTTCTGGGGAGAGGCTTCCGAAATTATTGTACTTCGTAGTGGGGAGCAGTGGACCCTGCACGGACATTGGGGGTGGTGGTGGTGATGAGGCAGAGATGGTTCTAGATCATGGCAGGCCATATCCCTAGTTGAGATAACTCCCTCCTCCTCATACCAGCATACGATATCATTGATCACCCTTCATTGAATGACATAATAGGGGGAGATGGGGTACGGGAACCTACAAGCCATGGTGGTGGGAGTCATTATAGAAGTGTAATACCCACACGGGATTGCCACATTGGCGTTGCCCATACCCCTGTTTCAGTGGACGGGTGGTGATTGGGCTCCTGGTGTAGCAGTTTGGTTCCTGAAAAGTAAAGAGATTGGACCATTAGTGCTGAAACAAGGAAATTGATGTTCAGTGCCCCAACACAATTATGTCTTCCATGGTTGGAAAGAGGGATCCATGCTGAAAATGTCACTTTTTGACTGCACCATCTTTTGGTGGGTTTCGGGCCAGGCCCGTTATTTTCCTGGTGGGACTCGGTGCCAGATAAATGGATCTGGTGACACACTTGTCTATTGATGTCTCGAATGCTACTAATCCCCTCATTGAGAAGAATAACTTCATGTCGAGTTCACCATTTATATTCCTGATTCTTTTTCCAGGGTGGGCGCGTGTCCATCTGGTTCGAGGACAATGACATTGTTTTTTGCCCCGCATTCTCGCTTTCCAAATGTGGGCTGCATCCATTCCATGTTCATGGATGTTTTCTCTTCATTCAAAACAGGATAATGGGATGTAGATTCTTCATTCCTTGGATTCCTCCTCAAAACTTTTCACCTAGTATGGGTCTCCCTTATAGATTTAATATGTTGTTCGTGAAACTCTTCCCAGTGCCATATCTTCATGGACGGCGGATAATTACGCAGTTTCTTTCAGGACATTTCAAAGGGTCCAGCCAGGGAAGCAACCTTTGGTCGGGGGAGTAGTCACGTTGGACCTCACTAGCATGTCTGGATGCTGGAACACTGAAGATTATGGGTTTCTTCCCTTTATTATTGGGCTTCTCGAGGGCATATAATCCTGAGGCATCCCACACCGAAAGCAGAGGATTATATTCCATAGGCATGTCTCTGAGGTTTTTCTCAACTTCCCATGTTTAACACTAGGTTTTTCATGAGTTTAACGTCTAGCGAAGATGTATTAGACTGATCGGAACACTGACTATAGAGGATCAGATAGGTATAAACCCCTAAAGGAACACTGATGTCGGGGTTAACACATGGTTAGTTACCCAGTTGCTGCTAAGAGAAGTGAAGTGGTGAATTGGCATGATGTCACCGATATGTGGTGGCATGGGTAAGAATTAGGATGTATGATGGGTGGTTAAGTTAAGTGGATGGATAATGGGATGGAGTCGACTTGGGGGGGAAATGATGATGGTGGGATTGAGCCTTGTAGAGACCTCCTACATATCCCCATGGTAGGGAATCAAAGTCTATGTAGTTTAGGATGGGGTGTAGGATCCGGGTGAGCGCAGAGAACATCAAATCGATGATATATTGGGGCTTACACATGGTTAGAAGCCCGAGGTTGATCTGACGCCACTAGGATGGGAAAGAGATATGGGTCCCAACAGAGTGGACAACAACAACTTACCACTGGGTTTTGGTTGAAAATGGCCTACTGCTAACTAAAGTTGACAATGGTTTACTGCTAATCTGGGATCACAATGGAAGGTCATTTGGAAGGGGATCCCATAGTCTTACCACTGTGTGGGACACAAAAGGGGATTACTATTTAACATCATGCATGATGGGGGTGGACCAATGTGTTGTGGTCAAGACCAGTGGTAGTTAGGATTGAACCTCAGGGAGGATTCCTATGTTCCTTGCATTGGAAAGGATCAAAGTCCACGTAATTCGTTATGGTGGGAACCAGTGTGAAGATGGTTGTAATGACTGGGTGTTGGGTTTGAACCTCAGGGAGGCTTCCTACATACCTTTCCTTAGAAAGGATCAAAGTCCATATAGCCAGGGTTTGTTGTGGGCGAACCGACGAAAAATGGTAGGGAAGACTGAGTGTTGGGCTTGAATCATAGGGAGGCATCCTACATACCTCACCTTGGCAGGGATCAAATTCAACATAGTTTAGGTTTAGTGGATGCAGTTTAACATCGTGCAGGATGAAAAGGGTGCATTCATTTTATCATCATGTGGGACGAAGGTGGTCCAACGTTAAGGGGGTCGAAACCAATGGATGTTGGGCTAGAACCGCAGGGAGGCTTCCTATGTACCTAGCCCTAGAAAGGATAAAAGTCCATGTAGTTCAGGTGTGGGTGTCTGTGAAGCGATGTGAATAAGGACCTGTGGTCTAGATGGATGGTGTTTTTTAACCTCATGGAGGCTTCCAACGTACCCCACCATGGAAAGGATCAAAGTACAATTTATTTTAGGATGGGTAGCTTGGTGAAGAGACATGAAGATGGTCAGAATGTCTGGGTGTTGGTCTTGAACCTCAAGCAGGCTTCTTACGTACCTTTCCTTGGTAAGGATCAAAGTCCATGTACTTCCAGTATGGTGTGGGAAAACCGATGCTAAGGGAGTTCAAAACGACTGGCTGTTGGGATTGAACCTCAGGGAGGCTTCCTACGTACCCCACCTTGGAAAGGATCAAAGTCCACGTAGTTCGGGTTGTGGCTATGGCATGATTACACTCTGGGCTACCAGAAGAGGATGTCCTGGTCAGTGCCTAATCTAAGCCCACGTGAGTCATTCTTAGTGTGAGAATCAAGAGGCGTCAAATACCTAATGATCATGTCATGGAAGGTGTGTCTGTGGGAAGTGGAATTGGTCTTACATGTGGTTAGTAGCCTAAAGAGGAATCAGGGGCTAATGTGTGGTTAATAGCCCAAGAATATGGAGATTGGGACTTACTCCAGGATGGAGGCATGGGTGGAAACAAAGCCCAGAGGGAGAAGGTATAACAAAATCTTTGTCCCCATCTCTCCTCTTAGTCATTGGCATGGAAGAAGAAAGGAGGAATAAGGGTACTACCTCATGAAAGAAAATCTAGGGGGCCTACACCAAGATGGTCACCATTCTCCCACGGATAGACTCCGCTCTGACAAGGAGGGTGTCAATCTTTTTTAGGAATTGTCCCACTCCCTTGGAGATGAGCAGGCGTAGAGAATGTATCATACAGGGTGCCCCGCGTAGAGTGCACTGGGTGAGGTCACAACTTAACGTCATGTGATAAGGATGATGGTGCTTGGTGGTTTAAGGTCTTGTAGCTCGGATGAGGTGGGTTCACTACCCACCCCAAGGAATTACATGACTGGTACCTCCCACCCCTTGGGGAAGGGGAGGAATCAGCAACACCGTAGTGAGGGGTGTTATGGAGCTATCCATTGCGGGGTCTAAATTAGCGTGGCTATGAGAAGAAGCACTATCTGTTAGCATGCCTATGCGAAGAAGCATGAGGCAAAGCAAGGCCACAGAAATTATCACCCAAGGTAATTTGAAACCACTTCATGAAAACTGGGATGGTCTTATGGGAAAAAGAATTCCAAAGCAGAGGGGTTCATAGGCAGGGGCCATGTGAAGATCTGATGCTCCACGTAGTGGAGGGTATTTGTGAATGGGTGTGCCTCGTGAAGTGCAGTGTCTTAGCCTAAGCATGGGTAATAGGTTTATATGTAAAGATCTTTGTGAATTAGAATGGAATTTGTGGAGCAATGCCTCATGTATCAAGGGTGCCTTGCGAAGTGCAGGATTGTGAAGCAAGGTGCTACGCGAGGAAAAGTGGCCCTGCCTCAGCATATGGATCACATCTACATGAGGGGTGTTTCGCAAAGCATAAACACTCCATGACGACTCAGGTCCAATTGGGGAACCCCTTCCTTTGAGGAGGCCCATAGGTTCGGCAAAAGGCATCCCTCTCTAAATAGGGGATGAATTAATGCAAGGGGGAGGCATTTCACGATGTAAAAATACCTCTCATAGCTCATGGTTCGCAGAGAAGAGAGTGCTTCACGAATCGGGAGCTAGGAAGTAGAAAGGATAGATGATCCATCATCTAGGCTCGAGGGGAACCCTATATTTATATGCAAGGGGCACCACGAAGCAGAGCTCACTTTGTGGGAAGAAGAAGCTTGCTCTGCAGTGGGTTCGCAAACGTCCAATCGGCTGGTGGAACCTCCCGCCTCCTTGCACCACAGTGGGTTCATGAACGTCAAATAGGTTCATGGATCCTCCCACCTTCGTGCTCTGTGGTGGGTACACAAACGTCAAATTAGTTCATGGAGCCTCCCACCTCCTAGTTCTGTTGCGGCCGCAGGGCCATGGGGGCTCTGCGAACGGTCTTCGCGAGGTACCCCTTGAGGCTTTCGGGTTTTCTTCTCCATACCAAATGTTGGCACCAACAGGTAAGAAGGGAAAATTAAGTCCAAGGTACATCAGATCTTTCGAAATTCTAGAACTAATTAGGGATGTATCCTACTATTTGTAAATTCCTCCAAGTCTCTCAAAAGTTCACGATGTATTCTACGTATCACTATTGAGAAAATACATGCCTGACCTAGCACATGTACTCACCTATGAGGAAATTGAACTGGAACTTGATTTTTCTTATTGTGAAGAGCCTGTCAACATTCATGATACAGAGACCACGTTTTGAGAAACCGGACGACTCGTCTGGTAAAAGTTATATAGAGAAACCACAAGACGGAAGAGGTGATGTGGGAACCCGAGGGACTTATGATGAAGAACCACCCGAATAATTTTGTGTGGTAGTATTCTAGAAATTTTGAGGATGAAATTATTTTAAGTAGGGAAGAATGTAACACCCCAAGCTTCCACGATACATTTCTCTTTGAATAATGTAATATCTTGCATTGTACACAACTTCATGATTCTGACACACCGCGACCAAACAAAATAGCCATTATGAATCTTAATCCACACTTTTTCAAATTTTATAAATTTTTTCATTCAAAATGGACTTCATTTTTGGATTTTTAATATCGAAATTTTCTTAGGGAAATTTTTCTGTATTTTTTTGAAAACATTCAACTTTTGATGAATAGTAAAAAAAAATATTGCGTTATTGGTTAAAACCGACTTTTTATTTAAATAATTATTTATATTATTTAAATTTATTTTAGGTCAAAATAGATACACAATATATATATAATTACAATTTAATTCATTGGTGTCATTTTATAATAAGTTTAGATATATAAAAATTTTATTGATCATTTTACCGTCTTTTACCCACATCCTAGGAGAATTTGCAAATTTTCCTAAAACATAATTTTAAAGCTTCTATGAAATGAATTTCAAAAAATTGGGAGACACTATTGATATCACTAATTAAAATGTGGTTCAATTAGATGAAAATAATATGTAGTGAATAATATCTTTTAACTTTTATTTACCATGGTTAAAAGTAAATAGGGTAATTAAAGGTAAAAATTATATTATTATTACCAAAACACATGTCCTAATTATATTGGATGTGTTTAATTCAACCAAAAAAAACCCTTAGTAATAAAATATTATTTTTTTAGGTCCACTTGGATTAGATTATGACATTTGTTATTATTTAATTTAAATAAGAGTTTAAAGTGTTAAATTCAAAGTTTAATAACTAAATCAATTTTAATATAGGGTTATACATAAGATAAATTAGACTGTAAATATTAATTATAAAAAAAATAAATCATACATAATCGTATTTTATTTATAATTTTTAGACATCAAATAATAAAAATTTTTAAGACACAATGATGATGTAGTAATTACCTTACTAATGAATGATTAAAATAATTGATATTATAAATATCCAAATAAATATAATTTGAGACTTTTGGTGAATTACACTAATTTTACTGGTTAATATGACATTTTAGGGTTGATTGAAAGAATTTTCTTCTATTTTATCATGCATTTATGACTCTAACAAAAACAAAATACCAAATAGTGTCAAGATTAACATAAAAGAGTTTTAAAAACAAATATTATATTATTACTTGATATAATATTCCTAAAAATATAATGTTCGGCCAAAACACTTATATAATGATATCTTTATCTGTAGTGAACCATTTAGGGTTATCTTGGAAGTTTATAGTATGTTTATTAACCAAATAATATAAAAATACAAAAAGACATGGTAAATATCAAACTATTTAACTAAGAGTTAAATCCAAAAGATAAGTTTAATATGGTGACCTAAACCTGTATAAAACCTACTGGTTGAAATTATTTTGACTCATACAAACCTTATCCTAGAAATAAATCATTTTTGATCCATTATAAATGGAAATTATTTTCTTATAAAATAATATTTTAATCTTTTCCTAAGGCGCCTCTCACCCCTCTTATAAAAGGGCACTTCCCCTTCTCTCAAATTCACATCTCCAAATCCATTTGGCTCTGGAAAACCCTACCCAAATATCTTAAAAAATAGTGTACCTTAATCTTAGAGGCCTTCCATTGGTCAGAAATCCATCATAAGGAGCCCTTTTCATCAAATCAAAAAGAAGAATCCGAAGAAGAGGTAAAAATTGCAGCACCTCTTTCAAGTTTTTTTCTTCTTCCACTTCTTCCTTCTTTGTTGTTTCCATTATAAAATAATAAATCCAGTATCTTATATATACTATGATGTTATTATAAAAATTTTACAACCATATCCATTATTATATCAATCATATGAATGGAAAAGTCACCATACGTGCATACGTATGGCTTACCGTCTCCACATCGTGGTGTAGTTGTTATTCAATACATAATTTTTTTGGATGGGTATAATAATGATGTATAATTGATGTTAATAATAAATATAACATGTTAATTATTATGTATATATTATATACCATTTATTTACATATGATTTTAATATCAAAAGAATGATATTATTGCTCATGCATACGTACGGATTACCGTCTCCACAAACGCGAGGAGATTTATTTCCCCATCGTAACTTTTCAAGAATAATTTTCATTTGATGATTAAATATAATGTTTAAGAACTTAATATCATTTTTTATATGAATCAAATACATCTTATCAATAAGAAACATGTCTTATGTAACAAAACACATAAAGTAAAACTAATTAATTAACACTCGAAATGACAATAATACTAAAATATTATTAAAAAAGAAATATTAGAAGATCATATATGATATCATATTTCTGTATATGGTTATTATATAATTTAATAACTATGATTTAACTATTATACAGGATGTTAACGTACCCTCTACCAAGGAAAAGTACAAGGTAAGGGTTAATTTCATAATAGCTTTCTTATCCAAGGTTGTTTTTACGTAAGTATCAATTGAGACCTCTTTATCATCCACATCCATGTTTTCATAAAAATTTATTTCAAATCAATTTTAGTATTTACTATACTATGGTTTTAAGTCATTTATACCCTTATTTTAACTTATATGTTTTGAAATGAATCTTTCCTTCATTTTCCAATCATGGTATATTATGACGTTTTCGACAAAATTAAGGTAAGAATGTTTTGTTATTTTATACAAAAGGTGCATCTATTTTCCGTTGTTATAATATCATCGAAGCTTCCCTTACAAGTTTATAAGATTTTTTTCAAAATAAATGATATATTTTATAATTATGTGACTTTTAAATGATTTCAAAATAGAAAGAGGTATTTCTCTCAAATAGTTTTGATTTCATCTATGTCAATGTCCTTTGATAAATTTTACACATGTTTGAAGTTGATTTATTATGATACAAACCTTCCATATTTTATTATAGGTTTTGTGATATATTTGAATGTGGATGTATTATTTTTATACCATTCATGGTTTATAGTTAATGTATTGAAATTTAGAATTCCAGTTTTAATAAGAATTTTTATGTTAAGTTTCATCCTTTTCAAATGAAGAATGTATTGGACATAGTAAGTGATGGGTGGAGCCCACAATTGCTCCTCGATGCATCGGTAGGTCAGATTAGAAAATTATATCTGGAAGGCCAAGGCCTTTCCCAATTTGATATATGGTTTTGGATGAGGCCTTAATCATTTTCAGACATCTTGGCTGAGGCCTTGACAAAAAAGTTTCAGAATGTCTGATATTATACATTCCCTCATTATGAAAGTAATATGGATGGTTATTGTGCTTATTCGACTAGTAGAATACCCATGACTATGATTTATTATGGAATTATTTAATCATCACATATTCCTACAAAAAAGTGTTCATGTAAATTATTTTTAAAGTCATATGTTTATAATTTTTCACCATGCCTAATTTTTATGTTATCTTCCTCTGTATTTCTCACCCTTACTGAGAGTTTGAGCTCAACCCTTTCTTATGTTTCATTTTCCTGGGATGCGAAAATGTATATTATGACTGACTTTCAATGATAGATTATGGGAGATGAATGTGTTTAATGAAAAAATGTTGTTTTTTTACATTTTAAAATTTAATTTAAAATTTATCAATGTATCTAGTACTTCCAAGGCTACCAAACTGATAGGTCTTTCAAGACATGATTCCCTGTATCATGCCAATGTTATGTAATAATGCACCGACTCTGGGTAACTGGGGTTAGGGTGTTACAAAAAATAGGGATATGATAATAATATTAATAATATGAAAAATAAATTGACATTCTGGCTAAATCATTTAATTTAGACATTCATAATCATATCACCAAGGTGCATCCCCAAGGTATCATAAAAATTGCCAAATTTATTCACCAAGGTATCATAAAACATATCCTCTCTAGAGATTTATTTCTTTTCCCAATGCATTGGAGAAATATTCGGGAGTAACATTAATATGTATTTATTTTAATGTGAGAAACATATATCATAATCAAAAATTTCATAAGTAACCCATAGAAATAAAAGAAATGGGTTTCCAAACAAAATCATAGCAAATTAAAAAGTCCTTAAAACATGATCATTATGTAATTTATAACCCACAGAAAGGGATTCATGGTTTTATGTATGTTGATTCCAAAATAAAATATATTATTTTTATGTCTTTATGAATACCACTAGACATGAAATACATTTTGGTATTCACAAAAATAAAATTAGAGAATTTATTGAGAAAAAGGGAAAGATTTTGAGACGAAAATTCTACAACATAACAATAATGAAACTTGGTTTTAGGAAACATTACAAAGATTGGGGACATGGGTCACCCATTCATAAAACACTTATAATATATTATAGGTACAAAATAAAATGAAAATAAGAACGTGGTATGGATATTTTGAGGAATACCGTATAAAAGATAACATGAATGGAAAAGAGTAGAGGAGAATTCCCTTACGAAAATCTGGAAACCTAATAGCGTCTCTTAAAATTCAAAAAAATCAGTTAATGAGATTGGAAAGGGTCTCTCATAATTTGTATATAAAATGAAGAGAAAAAATGACATATAATAACAAACCCCAACACAATAAAATGGAAACTAGATGAAATAACATAAATGAAGTCTGGACTAAAAAAGGAGGGTGAGAGGTTCCCTTACCATGAAAAGAAACTTCAAAAACTCGAAGGTTGGGACATTGGGGGGCTTGAGGGAACCTTGGGAGGACTCCTTGGGAGATAAAAGACTGAATTTTTTTGAGAAGGAATTTGTAATGAAATTAATTAAGGAATGGGATGGAATTTATAAAAAATGTGAGGGTATATTTTATTAACATCCAAGGGAAACCTCATTAGTGGTATTTGCATAACCATGGGCTTTCCCATGTTTTTCCCCATGTTATTTTCCAGTTGGGACACATCATATTATATTTTAATCCATAACAGTCATCCAACATCTTATATTTTTCTTTATTATATAGTTATGTTGTCATTAAACATACAAAAAACCCAAAACTGTATTTTTTTCTATTCACTGATAATTCAAATGTTTCAGAAAAATCCTAAAAAATCAACCTAACCATTTTTCTAATTGTTGCATTGAATGGTAACCTAAATTATGTAAAATTTTATTTCATTTTAAAATAAATTAAATAAATAATATACTAATAATTAACTAATAATTTCTAAAACATTTATTTACATATACTATGTTATATTTATATCACATTTCCATATAAGATGACTAAAACATATTTATACTATAACGACCCACACTTTACATACATTGTTAATACTTCAAAATTGAAGCACACTTATTACAACATATGACAAAACCACAAAGGACCGTATAGGTATAGTGTCTTTAGAAACTGGGAAACATAAACAACTGGTTCATAAATCTTCTACAGTGTCTCCCATTTATTTCATCATATCTAGGGTCCCTTTTAGCATATTCTACTTAATATCCATCTTCCTGACCTGGGGAAAAGAAAACATAAAAGGGTGAGCTCAAATGCTCAGCAAGGGAAAATAAAGGAAATAAAAATCATATCATATCTTTTTGAAAATCAAAACCTGCAAAAGAGATCATAATATCTTAACATGGAATAAATCATAGAAGTGAAAATGAGATCCCCATAATCATAACATAAAACTTGAAACTTTGTGGCATGCACACATAATCATGGAAAATCATTTCTTGTTAGTCATGACTCATTGCCAAGACTATCTTAGTGGACAAAGTCCCTTTCTGAACCGAGTTCACTCCTCGTTTCAGTCCTGTATCACTGAACCGAAATAACCTTCCGTTCCAGCCATGTCTATCTCATGAGAAATAGAGTCTTTACCTAATGCATTGGAGGGAGATATAGGTCCCACCCATCTTATAATGAATCCTTTCTTATGTGTTCCACATAATCATAAACCATACATCATAGCGTAACCCATGTAATAAAAATGGGATTCTTAAACAACATGACATCATAAAACAATTCATATAAGATAAAAGAATTCATAAAAATATTTCCATCACAACATAATCAAACCAATGTAATAATAGGGATTAAAACATAACCCTTTATTATCTTAGATGGAAAATAATTTTGATAAAACACTTGAACTCCATTCTTGAGGAAAATATCATTTCTTCTTCAAAAACATTTTTCCTTTCATAACATGTCATACGACTTTAAAATAAAAGAAGTTGATTAAAAATAAACTTGAAAACTTGTAAAGGAAGCCTCTTGGAAATAATGTTTTAAAAATCCATTCATGCCGTATAAGTCAAAAAAAACATTCTTCGTACTTTTGTCGGAAAAGTCAAAAAGTACCTCGTACAAAAAACGACAAAAGATTCCTTTCATATATTTTACTAAAAACTCACCGAAGGGTAAAATTGGACTTAAACAATTGTAGGTGGATAGAAATAATATTACATATTGAGGAAACATGGATGTGGATGATAAAATACACCCCAGTAAATGCCAAAGTATAAACAATCTCAGATAAAAATGAGATTCTGATATTTCCCTTACCTTAGGTCCGATTTGCTTTGTTCATGTCTGAAGCTCCTGTATAATGGTTTAAATAATGTTATTGACTTATTCCAGAATCATACATATTGATATGAAATCATATATGGTCATATTATTAGTTTCTTGTTAATAATATTTCATTGTTACTTGTTACTCGGGTCTTTATAACTTTTTGTTCTTATGCGTGTTTTGTCGAATACATTCTTATTCTTCTTTTAAGGTTATAGATACCTTATATCCAGAATGTTATTAGTGTAACATATATCATATTTATTCATTCAATTCATTTATATAATTACTATGTAATGATGATCATGTAGAACGAGTCGCATCACATCGTGGAGACGGTATTCCGTACGTACGCACGAGTGATGATATCGTTCCTATGATCGTGGAACTGTACAGGAGTATATATATATATTATTTCAGTATCAATATTACTTTATAATAATCATAAATAGTTACTCATTACACCATTATACCCATCCTTGTAAAGTGATGGTGGAAAATAGATTACACCACGGCGTGGAGACGGTATTCCGTACGTACGCACGCGCGGTGATTTCATTTTTCCGTAGGATGGATAGAAGGTGAATTAGGGTTGTTTCATATTTATAATAACATATCAGTATGTAATTAATACTGATGTTATTACTTTATCATGAAAAAACTAAAGAAGAAGAAGATGAAGAAGAAAGAAATTGAAAAGATCGGTAATTGATATTACCTCTTCTTTGGAACGCTTCTTTGAATCCTCCAATTAGGGAACTAATATTGGTCTTTGAATAAGACCAGGACCTCTAGGATTATTCTAGGGAAGTGGAGAGGAGAAAATGGCAGGGGTTGGCCGAGCTTGAGTGCTCAAATTGGTGTGAGGAGGAGTGGGGAGGAGGTGCCCTTTTATATGGGAGGAGAGGGGCACCTTAGGAATATCTCAAAATATTATTTTATATTAAAGTCAAAATAGGTTTATAATGGTTCCAAAGGGTCTTATTTCGAAGCTAAAGTGGGGATGGGTCGAAATCCTATCAACCAATAAAATTTAGACAAGTTTAGGGTATTATTTTAACCTTATCAATTAGATTTAACTCTAAGTTAAATAATTTAACTTTTACCATGTCTTTTTGTTTTCTTTAACTATATGGTTAATACACTTACTATAACATGCCAAACGAACCCCAAATTGTTTATTATTAATATATATATCCTTATCTAAGTCATTTTGCCGAACCATAGATTTTTAGGAATAAAATAACAATTAATAATATAATATTTGATTTAAAAACTATTTTGTGTCAATTTTGACACTATTTGATATATGATTTTTGTGAAAGTCATAACAGAATTATATGTTCGAACCAAGTTGATTAAATCAACATTAATATATCATAGTAACCTAGAAAAGTAGTGGAATTCATAAAAAGTCTCAAATTACATTTATTTTGGTGTTTATAACATCAATTATGTCAATATTTCATTAATAAGATAATTACTGCATCATCATTGTGTCATAAATAAATTAAATTATTTAATGTCTAAAAATTACAAATAGAATACCATTATGTAGGAAATCTTTTTAGATTTCTAATGAATATTTATAGTCGAATTTAACTTATGTATAACCCCATATTAAAAATGATTTACTTATTAAACTTTGATTTTAACTATTTTAACCCTTCTTTAAATAAATTAATAATAAATGTCCTAATCTAATCCAAGTGGGCCTAAATGGTCATATTTTATTCCTAAGTTTGTTTTTGGTCGAATTACACTTGTCCAATAGAATTAGGACATGTGTTAGGGTAATATTAATATCATATTTACCCTTAGTTACCCTATTTACTATTAACCGCGGTAAAAAAAAGTAAAAAGTTACTATTCACCAAAAATTATTTTTATCTCATTGAACCACATTTTACTTATTGATATCAACCGTGTCTGTCGGATTTTCGAAATTCCATTCACAGAAGCGGTAAAATTAAGTTTTATGCAAAAATTCAGTTTTTAACCTACCACTTAGTGGTTTCACTATTCATCAAAAATTGAATGTTTTCAGAAAAATACCAAAATTTCATCCTAGGCTAATTTCGATATTCTGAGTCCAAAAATGAAGTCCATTTTGAAAAATAAAATTTATAAAATTTCAAAAAGTGGTTATTACTATTCATAACGGCTAGTTTTAATAGCATATTGTTGTTTAGTGAAACTCGGTATTGCGTACGACGCAAGCTATCGAGGAAGGTCGCGATTGCATGTAAAGAAAGCCAAGCAAATGTTGTGTAGAAAAAGATTCCTTTGATGATTCATATAACATAAAAGTCTCGGGTGTTACATTCTACCCCCCTTAAAAAGAATTTCGCCCTAGAAATTCGTCACTTTGTAACAAACAGATGAGGATACTTCTCCCTCATCATATCCTCAAGCTCCCATGTAGCTTCTTCAAGTTGGTGGTTCCTCCATAAAACTTTCACTAAGCAAGTGGTCTTGTTTCGTAGGACTTTTTCGCTGCGATCCAGAATCTCTATCGGCTGTTCTTCATAAGAAAGATCTTGCTCCAGCGGTACAACTTCTGAGCTGAGTACATGTGAAGGATCTGGTATGTACTTTCTCAGGAGAGATACATGGAACACATCGTGAACTTGAGAGAGATTCGGTGGAAGCGCCAATCGGTAAGCTACCTTCCCAACACGATCCAGTATTTTGAAAGGACCGATATATCTAGGGCTCAACTTCCCCTTCTTTCCAAATCTCATAACCCTCTTCCAGGGAGATATTCGTAAGAACACTTTATCACCCACTTCAAACTCTAGGTCTTTTCTTCGGTTGTCGGCATAACTTTTCTGTCGACTCTGAGCTGCTATTATGTGTTGTTGAATAGATCTGACCTTTTCTACCATTTCATCAACGAGATCAGGTCATAATAGCTTTCTTTCCCCAACTTCATCCCAGCAAGTTGGAGTCCTGCATTTCTTTCCATAGAGAGCTTCATAAGGAGCCATCTGAATACTAGAGTGAAAGCTATTATTATAATAAAATTCCACCAAAGGTAGGTGTTGATCCCAACCTCCTTTGAAATCCATAGAGCAAGCTCTCAACATATCTTCTAGGGTTTGAATTGTTCTCTCAGATTGACCGTCTGTCTGGGGATGATAAGCAGTGCTGAAACTCAACTCTGTATCCAGAGTATGCTGAAGTCTTCGCCAAAACATTGAGGTAAATCTCGGATCCCGATCAGATATAATAGAAAGTGGTACTCCATGCAATCTTACCACTTTCTTTACATATATCCTGGCAAGCTGATCTAGAGAGAGATCCTCTCTAATAGGAATGAAGTGTGCAGACTTTGTAAGAAGATCAACTATGACCCAGATAGCATTATTGCCTTTGGATGTTTTAGGAAGTCCTGTGAAAAAATCCATAGTGATGTTTTCCCATTTCCATTCGGGTATGGGTAATGGTTGTAACATCCCCTTAGACTTTTGTCTCTCAGCTTTAACTTGTTGACACACCAAGCATCGAGAGACATATTCAGCAACATCTCTTTTCATTCCATCCCACCAGAAGTACTCTTTCAGGTCCCTATACATCTTCGTGTTTCCGGGATGAATAGAGAATGAAGAACTATGAGCCTCATCCAGCAGCTCCTTCTTTAATTCGGGGATGGGAGGAACACAAACCCGATTCCTGAACTTTATTATCCCATCACAATCAAGGTTGAATTCAGGAACATTTCTCACCTTCTTTTGTAACTCGACATCTTCTTTCTGTGCCTCTTTAATCTTCACATGTATAGATGGTTGAACATTCATTTGAGAAAGATAAGATTTTTCCCCTTCCATTATAATTCCAAGATCCATCCTTTGTAAATCCATAAATATTGGATCTTTTGTGATCCTCATCATGGATAAACTAGCATGGTCTTGTCGACTTAATGCATCTTCCACCTTGTTTGCTTTCCCAGGGTGGTAATGGATTGAGCAGTCATAATCCTTAATCAGCTCCAACCATCTTCTTTGACGCATATTCAACTCCTTTTGTGTGAAAATATACTTTAAACTTTTATGATCAGTATAAATATCACACCTTTCACCATAAAGGTAATGCCTCCAAATCATTAATGCAAATATTACCGCAGCCAACTCCAAATCATGTGTTGGGTAATTTTGCTCATGGATTTTCAACTGTCGTGAGGCATAAGCTATCACCATATCATTTTTCATAAGAACACACCCCAATCCCTTCTTGGATGCATCACTGTAGATCACAAACCTTTCTCCACTACAAGGCAGTGTGAGCACAGGTGCACTGGATAACCTTCTTTTCAACTCCTTGAAATTCTCTTCACATTCCTCTGTCCAGACAAACTTAACTCCTTTCCAAGTCAACTAGGTGAGTGGATTAGATAATCGTGAAAAATCTTTTACAAAACGTCGATAATATCCAGCCAAACCAAGAAAACTTTGGATCTCAGTTACTGTTGTTGGTCTTGACCATCTTTCGATAACCTCTGTTTTTGCTGGATCCACAGATATCCCCTCTTTTGAGATTATATGACCCAAAAATGCAACTTTTTGAAGCCAAAATTCACACTTGGTAAATTTGGCATAAAGGTTCTCTTTTCTCAGGGTCTTCAATATAATTCTCAAGTGATCTTCATGATCTTCCTTGCTCTTTGAATAGACAAGAATATCGTCTATAAAGACTACCACAAATTGATCAAGATAGTCTCTAAAGACTCTATTCATTAGATCCATGATGATAGCAGGGGCATTAGTAAGACCAAATGGCATCACTATAAATTCATAGTGTCCATACCTTGTACGGAAAGCCGTCTTTGGTATATCCTCCCTTTTGACCCTTAATTGATGATACCCTGAACGAAGATCAATCTTGGAAAAGTATTGAGCTCCACGTAGTTGGTCAAATAAGTCATCAATGCGTGGGAGAGTATATTTTTTCTTGATAGTGATCTTGTTAAGTTCTCTATAATCAATGCAGAGTCTCATTGATCCATCTTTCTTCTTAACAAATAGAACAGGTGATCCCCAAGGTGACGCACTAGGGCGTATGAATCCCTTATCAAGATTCTCTGGGAGTTGCTTCTTCAATTCCTGCAACTCAATTGGGGCCATTCTATAAGGTGTCTTTGAAATAGGCAAAGCACCCGGTAGTAGTTCTATTGAAAACTCAACTTCACGATTTGGTGGAAGACCCAGTAATTCCTCCGGAAAGACATCATCAAACTCCCGTACAATGGGCATATTCTTAATCGTGAGTTTCTCACCAACCATTTGAGATAAATAACCTTCATTTAGTGGAATCAATACCCATAAGATGTAAGAAATTTCCACTGGAAGGTTATGTTCATCCTTGCATTGATATACGATCGTAGATTGATCTGGAATATGGAATGTGACTTCCCTTCTTTGGCAATTGATATGAGCTCCATGTAGAGAAAGCCAATCCATTCCAAGAATCACATAAAATTCCACTAAAGGAAGGATCACAAGATTTGCAGGAAGCACTTTCCCACAAACTTCGATCAGAGAAGAATTATAAACTTTTGATGCAACTGTTGTGCCATTAGGTGTTGTCACAGCTAACTCAACATCTAATTGTTGAGGTAATACGGTGATACCCTTAGAAAATTCTTTATAAATAAAAGAGTGGGTGGATACAGAATCAAATAAAACATTTGCTACTTTAGAGTGGATGGTAAGTGTACCTTTCACCACTTAGTTATCGTACTCCACATCGCTGATAGAAATTGCATGTGACTTTCCTTTGTCTTTAGCCTTAAGAGTTTGTTGACGTCGACCATCATCATCAACCCTTGGATTTGGGCATTGATTGGCATAATGCCCCATCTCCTTGCACTTGAAACATTGAAGTGTAGTAGGTTCATTCTGTGTATCCCTTCCTTTGTTGGCGTCATTAGACATCTTCTTCCCATTATCACGGCATTCAAATGCCCGATGACCTTCTTTTCCACATTTAAAACATTTACTTGTCCCTTTAAGACAACTCCCTCCATGTTTCATTCCACACTTTGAGCATAAGGGAAAGTTCATCTTCTTTTCAGTGTGCTCTTTAGAGTTTCCTTTGAATTCCATCTTCCTCTTCTTATCAAACCCATGTGACTGATGGGTTACTCCAATCTCCATCTCGACTTTGAGAGCACATCGAACGATTTCCTCGTAGCTATTGAAGTCCCTTATGGCTAATGCCCATCGAAGACTTGGTTTTAAGACGCTAAAGAATCGATCGATCTTACTCTCAGGTTGGATAATAATACCAGAAGCGTACCTTGCAAGTCTTGTAAAATTTGCTTCATAGGTACTAACAGATTCATCATCCCTTTGCTTCAGTTCAAGGAACTCTTTCTCCATCTTTGTTTGGAGAATATGAGGGAAGTACTTATTGAAAAATAAGTTCTTGAACTCGTCCCATTCCATAGACTCAATTTCATCCCTTTGCCTCGTATTCTTAATAAGATTCCACCATTGATCAGCATCTCCTTCCAAACGATACACTGCTAGGATGACTTTATCATGTTCAGAACATTGAAGAACTGAAAATATCTTTTCAGTAGTACTAATCCATTGTTCAGCAACTAATGGATCAGTAGACCCTCTGAAAGAAGGTGGACGCTTCCTCATGAAGGATTCAACAGAATGTTGCTCCCTCCTTTGCTCGTTTGGAAATCCTGCATGATTCATAGCTTGGGAAAGTTGTGTGAGCATGGCTACAAGATTTTGCATTCCAGCTCCCATATCGTTTGGTTGCTCAGGGGGACAATCATTGCATTGCCCATCGCATTCCGCATTAACACGGTTCCTTCGGGTTCCAGCCATTGACTAAAACCAAGAAGAATAGTGTGATCAACACTAATTATAATAGGAAAACCACATAATTCAAGAATAAAATTTTCATGCTTAAGGTCTTATCCTAGGTTATTAAAGGACATTTCTAAAACACTAAGATTGTGTTATATGCTTAGACTTATCCTTAGGATTCTTACTAAGGCTTTCACATCCTAGTTTCAAAAGTTTGACTATACCTTTCCTCTGATACCAACTATAATGACCCACACTTTACATACATTGTTAATACTTCAAAATTGAAGGACACTTATTACAACATATGACAAAACCACAAAGGACCGTATAGGTATAGTGTCTTTAGAAACTGGGAAACATAAACAACTGGTTCATAAATCTTCTACAGTGTCTCCCATTTATTTCATCATATCTAGGGTCCCTTTTAGCATATTCTACTTAATATCCATCTTCCTGACCTGGGGAAAAGAAAACATAAAAGGGTGAGCTCAAATGCTCAGCAAGGGCAAATAAAGGAAATAAAAATCATATCATATCTTTTTGAAAATCAAAACCTGCAAAAGAGATCATAATATCTTAACATGGAATAAATCATAGAAGTGAAAATGAGATCCCCATAATCATAACATAAAACTTGAAACTTTGTGGCATGCACACATAATCATGGAAAATCATTTCTTGTTAGTCATGACTCATTGCCAAGACTATCTTAGTGGACAAAGTCCCTTTCTGAACCGAGTTCACTCCTCGTTTCAGTCCTGTATCACTGAACCGAAATAACCTTCCGTTCCAGCCATGTCTATCTCATGAGATATAAATTCTTTACCCAATGCATTGGAGGGAGATATAGGTCCCACCCATCTTATAATGAATCCATTCTTATGTGTTCCACATAATCATAAACCATACATCATAGCGTAACCCATGTAATGAAAATGGGATTCTTAAACAACATGACATCATAAAACAATTCATATAAGATAAAGGAATTCATAAAAATATTTCCATCACAACATAATCAAACCAATGTAATAATAGGGATTAAAACAGAACCCTTTATTATCTTAGATGGAAAATAATTTTGATAAAACACTTGAACTCCATTCTTGAGGAAAATATCATTTCTTCTTCAAAAACATTTTTCCTTTCATAACATGTCATACGACTTTAAAATAAAAGAAGTTGATTAAAAATAAACTTGAAAACTTGTAAAGTAAGCCTCTTGGAAATAATGTTTTAAAAATCCATTCATGCCGTATAAGTTAAAAAAAACATTCTTCGTACTTTTGTCGGAAAATTCAAAAAGTACCTCGTACAAAAAACGACAAAAGATTCCTTTCATATCTTTTACTAAAAACTCACCGAAGGGTAAAATTGGACTTAAACAATTGTAGGTGGATAGAAATAATATTACATATTGAGGAAACATGGATGTGGATGATAAAATACACCCCAGTAAATGCCAAAGTATACACAATCTCGGATAAAAATGAGATTCTGATATTTCCCTTACCTTAGGTCTGATTTGCTTTGTTCGTGTCCGAAGCTCCTGTATAATGGTTTAAATAATGTTATTGACTTATTCCAGAATCATACATATTGATATGATATCATATATGGTCATATTATTAGCTTCTTGTTAGTAATATTTCATTGTTACTTGTTACTCGGGTCTTTATAACTTTTTGTTCTTATGCGGGTTTTGTCGAATACATTCTTATTCTTCTTTTAAGGTTATAGATACCTTATATCCAGAATGGTATTAGTGTAACATATATCATATTTATTCATTCAATTCATTTATATAATTACTATGTAATGATGATCATGTAGAACGAGTCGCATCACATCGTGGAGACGGTATTCCGTACGTACGCACGAGTGATGATATCGTTCCTATGATCGTGGAACTGTATTGGAGTATATATATATTATTTCAGTATCAATATTACTTTATAATAACCATAAATAGTTACTCATTACACCATTATACCCATCCTTGTAAAGTGATGGTGGAAAATAGATTACACCACGGCGTGGAGACGGTATTCCGTACGTACGCACGCGCGGTGATTTCATCTTTCCGTAGGATGGATAGAAGGTGAATTAGGGTTGTTTCATATTTATAATAACATATCAGTATGTAAGTAATACTGATTTTATTACTTTATCATGAAACAACTAAAGAAGAAGAAGTTGAAGAAGAAAGAAATTGAAAAGATCGGTAATTGATATTACCTCTTCTTTGGAACGCTTCTTTGAATCCTCCACTTAGGGAACTAATATTGGTCTTTGAAGAAGACCAGGACCTCTAGGATTATTCTAGGGAAGTGGAGAGGAGAAAATGGCAGGGGTTGGCCGAGCTTGAGTGCTCAAATTGGTGTGAGGAGGAGGGGGGAGGAGGTGCCCTTTTATAAGGGAGGAGAGGGGCACCTTAGGAATATCTCAAAATATTATTTTATATTAAAGTCAAAATCGGTTTATAATGGTTCCAAAGGGTCTTATTTCGAAGCTAAAGTGGGGATGGGTCGAAGTCCTATCAACCAATAGAATTTAGACAAGTTTAGGGTATTATTGTAACCTTATCAATTAGATTTAACTCTAAGTTAAATAATTTAACTTTTACCATGTCTTTTTGTTTTCTTTCACTATATGGTTCATACACTCTTACTATAACATGCCAAACGAACCCCAAATTGTTTATTATTAATATATATATCCTTATCTAAGTCATTTGGCCGAACCTTAGATTTTTAGGAATAAAATAACAATTAATAATATAATATTTGATTTAAAAACTATTTTGTGTCAATTTTGACACTATTTGATATATGATTTTTGTGAAAGTCATAACAGAATTATATGTTCGAACCAAGTTGATTAAATCAAAATTAATATATCATAGTAACCTAGAAAATTAGTGTAATTCATAAAAAGTCTCAAATTACATTTATTTTGGTGTTTATAACATCAATTATGTCAATATTTCATTAATAAGATAATTACTGCATCATCATTGTGTCATAAATAAATTAAATTATTTAATGTCTAAAAATTACAAATAAAATACAATTATGTAGGAAATATTTTCATCTTTCTAATTAATATTTATAGTCTAATTTATCTTATGTATAACCCCATATTAAAAATGATTTACTTATTAAACTTTGATTTTAACTATTTTAACCCTTCTTTAAATAAATTAATAATAAATGTCCTAATCTAATCCAAGTGGGCCTAAATGGTCATATTTTATTCCTAAGTTTGTTTTTGGTCGAATTACACTTGTCCAATAGAATTAGTACATGTGTTAGGGTAATATTAATATCATATTTACCCTTAGTTACCCTATTTACTATTAACCGCGGTAAAAAAAAGTAAAAAGTTACTATTCACCAAAAATTATTTTTATCTCATTGAACCACATTTTACTTACTGATATCAACCGTGTCTGTCGGATTTTCGAAATTCCATTCACAGAAGCGGTAAAATTAAGTTTTATGCAAAAATTCAGTTTTTAACCTACCACTTAGTGGTTTCACTATTCATCAAAAATTGAAATTTTTCAGAAAAATACCAAAATTTCACCCTAGGCTAATTTGTATATTCTGAGTCCAAAAATGAAGTCCATTTTGAAAAATAAAATTTATAAAATTTAAAAAAGTGGTTATTACTATTCATAACGGCTAGTTTTAATAGCATATTGTTGTTTAGTGAAACTCGGTATTGCGTACGACGCAAGCTATCGAGGAAGGTCGCGATTGCGTGTAAAGAAATCCAAGCAAGTGTTGTGTAGAAAAAGATTCCTTTGATGATTCATATAACATAAAAGTCTCGGGTGATACATATACCACCTTAGGTATTGTTACAATTCCCTTGTTAAAATTAACATTCATAAGGGTAAAATTACTATTCCAAAGGCTTATGTTACTATTCAATAAAAAATTATTTTGATCTTATTGAACCACATTTTCCACCCAGATTACAAGCATATGTGTCTAATTTTCAAAAATCATCTCACAGAAAAAGTTGTTTAATAATAAAATATTTTTTTTTACTATTCATAAAAAAACAGTATTCATCAAATATGATTCATAAAAAATTATCATTTATAGAACACTATTCATCAATTTGAATCTTCTTAGAAAACATCTAAAAATTCAGGATAGGTTAATTTGGACATTTGAAATTCAAAAATGATGATTATTTCACCATAAAAATTTTCAAAGTATGAGAAATTGAAATTTTAAATATAAAAATCCTTAGTTATTAAAAATAATATTGGATAGAAGATAAATAGTGAAATTCAATATTGAATTTTCCGACACAAAATAAAATAAAATAATTTATCATTTAAATTTTAAAAGGGGTGTTTTAATCATACTATTTAATTAAAATAATCATTATTCCATATACCTTAATTTTTGATAATTATTATATCATTTCTGAAAACTACAATTTGGTTCAGGAAAGACAATTTATCCAATTTGAATCAATTAATCATATATTTTATCAAGAAAAACTCTTCTTAAATGTGTATATCCCATTATTGTATATAGTTTTACTAATCCAAATATATCCATCATATATAATGTTCTCGTGACATAAAAAGTAATTCAATGTGATTCAATTGTAAAAAATAATAAAAAATCATAGGAAGAAAATTGATCCACAAATAAAAGAAGTACATTTCTTGGGTCGTTACATTATTCCCCCCTTAAAAAAATTTTATCCTCATAATTTTCTCTTATTAGAAATTTTTTATTGTTAAGAAACATATAATTATAAAGTAATTTCATATCATAAAAACTAATTTTATTTAACTACAATTACCTTTTCTATAAACCCTTTATAAGGATTAATAAAAATATTATGATTAACCAAACATATCCCCCAAGAGTGTCAAACCATGAGTGTAGTAAGGCCAATTTTCTTGCACCATATCCAGTTCATGTGTAGCTCAAAGAAGTGTTATCATTTTTTACCCATTATACATCTGTGCCAGAGCCACATCCTCTTGTTTTTATCCAGTTAGGGATTTATTTATTCAGGAACCACTTACATAATATTTCACCAAGATACCAGGATTTTTTCCAATTTTTCAACATTTCTATAGGATTATTCCTAATGTTTTCAAATCCTAATTTACAAAAATAACTAAACTATAACTTTATACCATCTATGGAATCCCTCTATTTTATTACATAACTTTACATGACATTTTACAAATAGAATATCTTTATAGTCTAGTGTCATGGAAATACGGTACATAATACATGAAAATATAGAACAATATTTTAAGGTTCTTGAATATATTTTTTAATTTTTCATCCTAATAACAATTACGTATTCTCATAACCTGTAGATATACATCAAAGTAATGGGTGAGCAGAAGGCCCAGTAAGTAAAACAAGTGAAAAAATTTACATGTGAACTTGAGCGATATCAATAAGATAATGGGGAATGTCATAAAGGTATGATAAAGAGACATTTAATAATATTAATAACATGAAACATAACCTAAAAATTTTGCTTCAACATTTAATTTAGACATTCGTAAGCATATCAACCAAGTCCATCCCCAAGGTGTCATATAAATTACGAAGGATATTCACCAACATATCGTAGAAATTTTCTTCTATAGAGATTTATTTCTTTTACCAATGAATTGGGTTGATATCAGGGAACATCCATAATATTTATTTATTTTCATGTGATCCACATATATAAAACTCAAACATTTTATAAGTAAACCATATAGAATAAAATAAATGGGTTTCATAACAAAATTAAAGCATTTTAAAAAGTGCTTAAACCATGATCATTATGTCATTTATAACCCATGGAATGGAAATTATGGTTTTATGTATGTAAATTTGAGAATAAAATATATATTTTTTAAGTATTTATGAATAAACTAGGACATTAAATAGGATTGAGTATTCACATAAATAAAATAAGAAAATATCTTGAGAAAAAGAGAGAGATTTTGAGACAAAAATTCTGCAGCATAACGACTATGAAACATAGTTTTACATATCTTTAAAAAGAGAGGGGACAAGGGTAAACCATTAATAAAAGACTCAAAATATATTATAGGGAATAAATATAATTAAAATAACAACATTTTATTGAAATTTTTAAGGCATACCATATAAAAGATAACTTGAATGGAAAAGAGGATTGGAGAATCCCCTTACCAAAATGTAGAAGCCTAATACTGTCTCTTAAAATTAAAAAAAAATGTTTTGATCAGAGTGGAAAGGGTCTCTCATAATTTGGAAATAAAATTGAAATCAATAAAGACATATAATATCATACCCCAAAATAATAAAATGGAAACTAGAAGATATAACATAATGGAAGTCTTGAGTAAAAGAGGAGGGTGAGAGGTTCCCTTACCTAGAAGAATATCTTCAAAAACTCAAAGGTTGGGACCTTGAGGGTATTTAGGGAACTTTGGGAGGACTCCTTGGGAGGTAAAAAGAAATTTTATTAGTTTTTGATGAATTTAGAATTAAATTAATAAACTAATGGGTTATTATTTACAGAAAAATGAGGTAATATTTTATTAATTTCCAAGGGACACCTCATCTGTGATATTTTCAAAACCATGGGCATTCTTAGGGTATTTTCACATGGTATTGGACCTTTGAAACACATCATATGACATTTTAATCCATAAGAGTCTACGAAAATCTTATCTTACTCATTACGACATAATTATGTTGTCCTTAGTCAAACTGAAAACCCAAAACTATATTTTTTACTATTCCCCAGAAATTCAACTGTTTTAGAAAAATCCAAACAATTCACCCTAACCATCTTTTGACATGTAGAATTAAAAGGTGAACTTAATTAGGTAATAATGAGTTTCATTTCAAATTAAATTAAATAATTAAAATACAAATACATAATTAATATTTATTAAAACATTTATTTACTTTTACATTGATATATTTAAATCAAATATCCACTAAATATGAACAAAACATATTTTTACCTCTTTAGGAGATGTTACAATTCCCCTGGTAAAATTACTATTTAAAAGGGTAAAGATACTATTCTCTCAAAAATTATTTTGATCTTATTGAACCACATTTTCCACCTTGATTACAACCATATATGTCTAATTTTCAAAACTCATTTCACAGAAAAAGTTATTTAATAATAAAATATTTTTTTATTATTCATAAAAAACACTATTTATCAAATAAGATTCATAAAAAAATAGTATTCATTAAACACTATTCATAAATTTTAATCTTCTAAGAAAACATCTAAAAATTCATCCGAGGTTAATTTTGACATTTGAAATTCAAAAATTATGTTTATTTCAGCATAAAAATTCTATAAGTATGGGAAATTTATCTTTTAAATATAAAAATACATAGTTATTAAAAATAATAGCGAATAAAAGATGATTAGTGAAATTGAATAGATAAATTTATGACAAAAAAAAATACTTTCATCATTTAAATTTTAAAAGTGGTGTTTTTATCATGCTATTTAATTAAAATAATCATTATTCCATATACCTTAATTTGATATAATAATTATATTATTTCTGAAAACTAAATTTTGGTCTGGAAAGATAATTTGTCAAATTTGAATCAATTAATCATATATTTAATTAAGTAAAACTATTCAAAAATTAGTACATCCCATTGTTGTTTATAGTTCTACTAATCCAAATTTAAGCATGATATAAAATTTTCTCCTGAAATAAAAAGTAATTCAATGTGATTCTATTGTAAAACATAATAAAAATTATTAGAAGGAATGTGATCCACAAATAAAAGATTTACATTTCTCGGGTCATTACATTCTTCCCCCATAAAGAAATTACATCCTCAAAATTTTCTCTAATTATAAATTTTTTACTATTAGGATACTTATAATTATAATGTAATTTCGTGTCATAAAAAATAATATTCTTTAACAAAAATTACATTTTCTATAAATCCTTCATATTGATTAATAAAAATATTGTGATTAACCAAACATTTTCTCGAGGACTGTTAAATGATGAGTTTAGCAAGGCCAGTTTTCGTGCACCAGTTCCGGTTCGAGTGTAGCTTAAAGATGTTTTTTCACTCTTTACCCATTGATAGATCTGTTCTAGAGCCACATCCACTTGATTTTATCCAAACATGGATTTATTTATTCAGAAACCACTTACTTAATATTTCACCAAGATACCAGGATGTTTTCCAATTTTTAAACTTTTCTATATGATTATTCCTAAAGTTTTAAAGTCCTAATTTTCATACATAACTAAATTATCCTTTGATACAAACTATGGAATCCCATCATTTTATTACATAACATTACAAATTAGGATCATTAAAGTCTAGTTTCTTCGAAATAAGTAACATAATATGTAAAAATATATAACAATCTTTTAGTACACATGAAAGGAATATTGAAAAGTACATCCTAAGAACAATTACTGCATCTCATAACCTGGAGAGATACATCAAAGGAAATGGTGAGCATAAGGCCCCGTAAGTAAAACAAGTGCAACAGTTTACATGTGAACTGGAGCGATATCAATAAGAACATGGGGAATATCATAATGGTGTGATAAAGAGGCATATAATAATAATAATAATAACATGATAAATTACTTGAAAATGTGGATACAACATTTAATTTAGACATTTATAAACATTTCACCAAGGTCCATCCTTAAGTTTTCATAAATATTACCAAGATTATTTACCAAGGTATCGTAAAAATTTTATTATATAGAGATTATTTCATTTACGAATGCATTAGAGTGATATCATTGAACACCACTAATATGTATTTATTTATTTTTTTGAGTCAAATATATCATAATAAAACATTTCTGAAATAAACCATAGAGAATAAAATAAATGGGTATCATAACAAAACCATATCATTTTAAAAAGTTCTTAAACCATGATCATTATTTCATTTATAACCCAAGGAATAGGAATGATGGTTTTATGTATGTCAATTAGTGAATAAGGTATATAATTTATATGTATTTATGAATACCCTTGGTCATGGAATAGTCTTACATATTCACCTAAATTAAATAAGAATATATCATGAGAAAAGAGAGATATTTTGAGATGAACATTCTGCAGTATACAGACTATGCAAAATAGTTTAAGGAAAAATTAAAAAGGGAGTGTAAAAGGGAAACACATTCATGAAAGACTCTTAATATATTATAGGGAAATGATATAATGAAAATAATAACATGGTAATGAAATTCTAAGGTCATACAATATAAAAGAGAACTTGAAAGGAAAATAGGAGTGGAGAATATCCTTACAAAAATTCGGCAGTTTAACAACATCTCTTAAAATTTAGAAAACCAGTTGATGAGAGTGGAAAGGGTCTCTAATATTTTGGAAATATAATTGAAATAATTATGGATATAGAATAACATAACTCAGCAAAATAAAATGGATACTAGAATACAACACATAAAGGAAGTCTTGAGTAAAAGAGGAGGGTGAGAGGTTCCCTTACCTTGAAGAGTATCTTCAAAAAATAAAAGGGTGGGACCCTGGGGGGCTTAAGGGAACCTTGGGAGGTAAAAAGACCATTTATTCATTTAGGATAAATTTATAATTAATTGAATAATGTAATGGGTTGGTATTTATAGAAAAATTGAGGGAATATTTTATTAATTTCTATGGGAACCTCATTAGTGATATTTTCAAAACCATGGGCTTTCCAATCATATTTTTGCCTGGTATTGGCCACTTGGGACACCTAATATCATTTTTAATCCATAATAGTATACAAAAATATGATATTAATCATTATGAAATAGTTAAGTTGTTATTAAACATACTAAAATCCAAAGACATTATTTTTTTCTATTCACCAAACATTCAATTGTTGGAGAAAAATACATAAAATTCTCCCTAATCATTTTTCAATGTGTAGAATAACAATGTGAAATCTATTTTAAAAAAAAATTAATTTAAATTTAAATTACATTAATTAAATAAAATACTTATACTTAACTAATAATTTCAAAAACATTTATTTACTTATACTATGATATATTTAAATAAAATTGCTACTTAAGATGACTATAACATATTTATGCATCCTTAGGTGATGTTAATAATCTATTGGTAAAATTATCATGCATAAGTGTAAAATTACTATCCCAAAGGGTAATGTTACTATTCACAAAAAAAACTATTGTGATCTTATTGAACAACATTTTTCACCCTGATTACAATAATGAATGACCAATTTTTGAAAATAATTTCATAAAAGAAGACATTTAATAATAAAGTATTTTTCTACTATTCATAAAAAAAATATATTCTTCAAAAAAATCTATTCATAAAACACTATTTATCAAATTGAAACATACTAGAAAACATCTAAAAATTCCACCTAGGTTAATTTTGAAATTTGAAATTAAAAAATGATTATTATTTAACCATAAATATTTTATAAGTATGAGAAATTTAGCTTTTAAATATAAAAATATATATTTATTAAAAATAATCACACATATAAAATGAATATTAAAATTGTATAGTGAAATTTCCATCACATAAGAAAATAAAATTATTTTATTATTTAAATTTTAAAAGGTGAGTTTGAATTATAATATTAAATTAAAATAATTATTATTCCATATACCGTAATTTTTTATCGAAGGTATATCATATCGTAAACTACAATATGGGTTTCAAAAGATAATTTATCAAATTTGTCTCAATTAAACATATATTTTATTATAAAAAACTATTCTTTAATGTGTATATCCCATTATTTTCTATAGTTGTATGAATCCAAATTTATGCATGATATATAATGTTATCATGAAATAAAAAATAATTCCATGTGCTTCTATTTTAAAATATAATAAAAAGTTATAGAGAGGAGTGAGATCCAAAATATAAGAAGTACATTTTCCGGATGTTACACATAACCATCATGGGGCATATGATTCAAGTGTTTATCTTGGTCGTTGGTTTAAATGTTTACTTAGAAGAACTCTGGGATTCTATCCAAAATAATTTAATAGGTCTTTCCGGATATGTTGGGACGTAGTTTTTTCCTTGTAAGACATTGAAATATATTAAGTAATATTTTTAGAGAAAGGAGTTGTGTCTAGGTGAGATTCCAAGACTTTGAGAGGCTGAGTATTGATATATTAAAATAATTAAATATATTATATCACACATATTGTTTTTTTTTTGGTTTTTTATGTTTTTCCTGTAATTTAGGACCTCAAATTGTAAATCTGAGAGCATGGTTGAATCTGCAGTTTTGGATCGACATTATTGAGTCAGGTTCGAGCATGATCAAGCACACAAATTTATAGTACACTTAATAATGAAGAGAATATAATTGTTTTGATGATAGATCGGACCGTTTTGTAGGTAGTGGTTGATGAATCTGTCGATCTGGGACACAAAGTAGTGACGACAGGTGACCAAAGGGGTGATAGGCTTTGTTGCGGGCTTTGAGTGGTGGACTAGATTCTGATTTGTATCTAATAGAGGACCACAAATTGATGAATGGAATCATTATCTTTGATTTTTTGGGATCATTAATTATCAAACGGTGAAAATCATGGTGTTGAGGCCGAATCTAGAAGACACCTGAAGGAAATTTGGGTTCTATAAAAATCCCAACAATACACCTTGTATCCCCTAGAACACACACCATGTACTATGGGATCCCTATGCCGGCTAGGCTTTTATCCAAGTTAAGGATCACATTCCATGTTCCTGGGCCCACATGTTTTGTGACCCTTCCCTAGGTGGATAATCTCTATTCCATTTGGCACATTCCCTAGGACTATGTGAGAAACGACACATCGTGTACACCAGGATTACACGGGCACAACATGTGTATGAAGACATGGGATAGATGGACACTACCATAGCCCAAGTGGTCCAGACATGAATTTTACCCCTTATAAAGGAAGTGTATATCTTCATGGATATCCAATAAATTTTTAGATCAGTTCATGACTAGATTTCTAGAGGTTACCCACTATGTGACCCATCAGAAACATCATGCACCATCTTTTGGATCTCCCAACCTACAAAACTCCTTCTTATAGACACATATTCTAGTGAATAATAGCTTATCATGGGATTTGATTTTGTAGAATGTGATGGGGGAATATGTAGTGGATATTGAGATATGAAATGAGGTTTTTATGAGTGGTATCGAATCGGTTCATTCCATGGGATAGTGCTGGTAGTTTTCCCCTTTTGAGGATTGGTTGGGACATAGAAAAATTGTGTAGAAGTTTCTTATGTACGAAATTCAGTATAGGGATCCCATTGGTTATATGGTAGACGATATATCCATTAACCGAGACTCGCACTACCAACTTGATAAGTAATCATACAAAGACATTTGTGGCAGGGAACAATGGTACATGAATCTATAGGATTGAGATGTTTGGCTATCCTTCTTTTGTATGTGACCCTATATTTATGATCTTCTAACTGTGGTATGTTTTGATCACATTAATTATACCTCCATGAACACAAAGAGTTAAGTTACCAATATAAGATTTAAAAAATGATCAATTTAGTGATTATTCCACATTTAAGGGTCCAACTCGTGTGGTGTTAAGTCCATGAGGGAAAAAATAAATTCCCCTCATGTTGAGATTTAGATAGTACTATGACGGAAGGCTGAGGATGAACATAGTAATAGTGTGCTATGTTATTTCCAATACTATAAGCTGTTGAGGTTCTCTGGTGAGCTAGATCCTAAGGAAGATAATGATTGGCTTGTGTCAGTGATATAAGTCTTCAAGATCATTTAGTCCGTGATAGATCATGTGGTTTCTCTATAACCCAATCTATTCCGTAGAGTATCTAGGAACCGGTTGAGTCTATTTACACATACTCATAATGAGATGATGCTTTATGTAAATACTTCTTGAAACTATTTCATGAGAAGTATTACCCCTCATGATTGTACTCAATTTAGATTAAGGAGCTTTGTGAGTTGCAAATTTGTAGTGTGATAAAATATTGGCACATCGTGAGGTTTGATGAACATCCACAATACTCCTTGGAGATGGTACAAGAAGTTTACTTCAAGGAGTGTAATATTGAATAGGGTCTCTATGGATAAATTTGTGCCACTATGGTTCTATTATTCCTTCCCACCTATATTGGAGTGTTGGAATGAGATCTATTTATGTAGATCTTCCTATCAGAGGGATACGGGGTAGCTGGATCAATAGAAGGGAATCATGGGGCAAATTCATCTATAGTGTTTGGAAGGAACCATTCATTTTGGTCTCGGTGTAGAAGACCAACCCATAGTTGGTCTTAGGCATATGAACATGTGATGTAGGTTTTACAAATAGGATTCAAACATCACAGAGTGGGGTGATGTTACACTTGTGATGGGTGAGGTAACATGGATCATGGTTTCCCAACCAGACACACTGAGGAGGGTAGGAAGGCCAAATACAAACCACCCAAACATGGGTAACATCGTGATTAGGGATCTCCTAGGCATTTCCATGGAGGACCCCAGGTAAGTGGTACTGAAAGAAGAGAAGGTGTAGCTTTAGAGGGAAGATATGTTGGTAGAGGATGATACAATTAGTTAATTCAACCACCACAAATATGTAGCCCTTGAAAAGATCAGGGAGTTGTCAGTATAGAAGGCATGCTATTTTTAGTAATCTATTTTTTTTACCAGGATTCACATGAGATTATCCGATGTGTGATTTTTGTTTATTCTACTCATTTTCAAGTATTAATAGACACATGTACGAGTCATTACTTCATCTTCATTTCCCAGGTGCGATATCTAATACATAAATATGGGACATTATCCCAGTATCTATGGCTTGAGGTTCCTACCATAAAAGGTTCTTCTATATCATTTATCTATCATTAGTGAAGGATGATGATTGATGGAGAGTGTTTCTTATGGGACCTCATGGTTTTCATAATGAAACCTTACATCATAAAATTTGGTATGCACTAGTTACCTTTTGTTTGTTCCTAGATATACTATCATCCTAGAAGATTTAGATTCCATCAGGAATATGAGGAATGATTCTCCTTTTTAGGTGATAGAGATCTCAAGTCTGTGAAATTGGGTTTTTCAATTAGGAAGCTATAACCCATCACACATCAGTAACACAGTATGGATGTTGGTGTAGTATGATCTTCATAAATATGGCTTCCAATGATTATGGAGGGTTATATTCATGTCTTCCTGGAGGATATTTTGGGACTACCTCCACAGTGGGAGACAGAATCCAGCATCGACTTTCACCCAAGGACTACACCGATATCTACTATAGTATATAATATGGACACTATTGATCTTCGAGAGTCAAGGGTGAAATTAGAAGACCTTTAAGAGAAGGGATTTACTGGTCCTAATGTGTCCCCGAGGTATCTCTAAATTTGTTCATGAAATGTGTGGATTGGTTCATGAGGATTTGTGTTGACTATCATCGTAAGAACCAGGTTAAGATAATGAAAAATTATCATTTACTAAGGATTTATGACCTCTTCAACCAACTATATGGTGCATGTTTGTTATCAAATATTGATCTTAGGTCCATCTACCACCATTTATGGATCCTGATGACAATTTTATGAAGACAAAATTATGATGTTTCTAAAGACACTATGAGTTCTCGATGATTCCTTTTGGTGTGAAGAATTCCCATATTGTGTTCATGGCTCTTATGAACTAGGTATTCCAGTAATACTTAGACTAATTTTTTGTTTTCTTCATCAAGGAAATCCTCATTTACTCTTCTTTATTTGAGGTGCATGTCGAGCATCGGAGGTTTTTCCTAGACATACTCTAGGAGTACCAGCTTTATGATATTCTCTTGAAGTTCCAGTTCTTGAATCAATAGGATCACTATTTGGGGTATTTAATATTTTTTCATGGTTTGGCTAGGTACCTAGTGAGGATTGATCCAGTCATTTCTTGGGAACCACTGAAGAGTGTGACATCGGTGATGATATTCCTTGGATAGGGATGGTGGTATAGGAGGATTTTGGCTGACTTTACCAAGATTAAAACACCTTGGAAAACCATGACGTGAAAAGGGAATTCATTTACCGAGACCAAGTAGTTTCTGAGACCATTCATGGTGTTGAGGTTGATGGTGATTAGTTCTCCTGTGAAGAAAATACCATTGGAGGGAATGAATTATGTATTGTTTTTGATGCCTCTGTATTTGGGCTCTGTAGTGTGTTGATGTAGAGCCATGAAGCAATCGTCTATGGGTTGATCTTTTTGAGATTTAATAAAACACTATGCAAACCATGATGTTGAGCATTTAGTGGTATTATTCACTTTGAATACGTGATGGATCTATCATCTGGGTGAGAATTGTCTTTTTTACTCATACCACCATAGATTCTGGTATGTTTTCACTTTGAGAGACCTTAATCGGAGAGATATGCATTGGTTGGAGATTCCACAGGACTATGACATCATGTTAGTTTATTCTTCAAGGGAGAAAAATGTGTTCACTTATAACCATATCCTGGAGTCTCATTCTAACTTTCCTTAAAAGGTATGTGAGTAGTTGGATTTGTTATAGTTGATCCTCATGGAGGATAGCGGTGCAGTTTTTATTTAGTTAATGTTGGAGACTCCTCCACCTAATTAGACTATAAGGGAGGCTTGGTTGGGATACATATACTATGAGGTTATTTGTGACTAGTTATACTCAAGAGATTAAGTAGGTCGTATTTCCAAATGATAGGAGTTCATCAACCTTTTTAGAAAATGGAAGGTGTTTCAAGTGACTTTTCTAGAAGACGTGATGAGGGAGCTTCACTCTTCACTCTTGAATGTATATCCTGGTGTGAAAAATATCTACATCTACCATTAACTAATATTTATTTTTCCTAGAATAAGGTGGATTATCTCTGAGTTCATAACTTAGTGTCTCAATTGTTAGAATGTTATGGATAAGCACCACGTTCCAGTAGGTTTGAAAAATCATATTGAGATCTAAAAGGGGAAATTGGATGTCATATACATGTACATAATTATTGGTCTTCCATAGAAAACAAGAGTCTACGATCCCATCTAGATTATATCTGACCAACAAACCAAGTTAGTACACTTCCATTTCATTAGGGAGCAGATTTTCGTGGTGAGTTTGGAGCTGTTATACACATTTGAGATCGTCTAACTTTATAGGGTACCCTCAATGATTGTCGTGGAATGTGATGCGTGGTTTACATCACAGGTCTATTGATGATTATAGGTGAATTTTAGGACCCAATTGAAGAGGAGTATGATGTTTCACCCCATGTATAATTAGTAGACCGAGGGGACTATCATTGTGTTGTGGGATATGGTGATGGCCAATGTGTTGGGCTTCTTCTAGTGTCGGGAGGATCACATTCCATAAGTGAATTTTTCTTATAATAACATGTATCACTATAATATCAACATTTCACCTTTTGGTTCCATGTATGAGGGCCTTTCAGGTCACCCTTATATTGGATCGAGGTTGGTAAGACATATCTTTTTAGTCAAGATAGGGTTAAGTTAATGAAAGAGAGGGTATATGTGATACGCGAGCAGATGAGGAAAACCTAGATTTGATAGAAATATTATGCAGATCAACGTAATAGGCACTTATGGTTCATGTAGGGAGACCATGATTTCCTATGATTCTCTACATAATGAGGATTACAAAGGTTTGGCTAAGGATACAAGATATCCCTGAGGTTCATCAAGCTATTTGAGATCCTGTAGTAGGTTGGTGAGTTTTCTTACCGCCTAGACTTATCCCCATAGTTGGATTGGGTGTATTAGATATTCTATGTGTTTCTACTATGGAGATATATACACTTCCCTACACATGTTATTGAAATGAGACATATGGGAATTGAGGATGGATCCTCTTTTCCAATGTACATAGGTGATCAATGACAGAAACATGGGGATCATGAGTGGATAGAACAACAATTTGGTTAATGTGCTTTGATATCACAAGATCATGCATGAGGGATCCTAGGAGTGTTAGAGTCATATGTGGACTCAATAAAATGATGTTATTGTATATATTGAGTTTTTTCTGGGTGTAAATCCTTGATCTAAGTTATAATATAGTGACATGGGTTTTCCTTGTAATATTTTGGTATATATTATTCAATATTTTTAGAGTCAAGCGATGATTCAACATGAGTATTCAAGAACTAGAGAGGATCAATAGTGATATATTAAAAATATTAAAGATATTAAATCACATTAATACATAATTTCTGGTTTTTATGTTTTTCTTATTTTTTTGGGTCCTATAATATGAAATCTTAGACCATGTTTGGATTAGGAACACGAAGTTTACACTATATGATACATAATGTTTTTCGGCACTGGGTTTCTGGTTGAGGCATTCATTGGAAGTGTGTTTAAATTAAATAAATGATTTTTTTAAATTTATGAAACCTCAAATTCCTCTTGAAATACACTACTATTGAAATTATCTAAGGTCAACCAAAAACATTGGGAGATTTGAGAGGAGCCTCTGGTATTTTTCATTGATGGATCACAATCAGAGAACGATGAGAAATCTAATCGAGGTGGGTTGAGATACAATGAACATAATGAGTCTTTTTCATTAATAGTGGACACATTATTGACCAACGATCGATCCTGAATAAATGTAGGGAAAATATTTTTTTATTCTCTTACAAAATTCATAATCATATATTCATTATTTTTAATTTGGATCTACATTTTCCCACCGGTTGTATGAGACCATATAATAAACTAAATTTTTTAATAAAATTTAGTTTTGATGCGCCATTATATAAAATGGGAAATAAGTGTTTTTTCATCATTGGGAATGAAAACTTGGTCAGTAATGGAATCACATTTCTTCTTTACTTCTACCATGCCTTTTCTTTAAGTTCTACATCGTTCGGCCATGGGGTCATTATTTGACATTGTTAAGGAAGATTCGAGTGTGATCAATCATCCGAATTCATGGTGGTTGTGTTCACGAAAAATGGAATGGTGTTTTGAGGATATATTGGTTTTGTTTTATGATTTTTGGTGATGAATATATGTATATGGAATCTAAAATAGTGATAATAATAAATGGGAGGTGTGATGTTCGGTGCTGGGAGATTTGAGTGGATGACTGGCTTTTAATTTCCAATAACATGATGCTTAAAATAAAATATTTGGCATTGTTACATTAAATTTTGGGGGATATAATATGGTAAAATGGAATAAATCATACTAGGGATGCTATATTTGGATAGAAAATAAAGTAAATTTATTTTTTGGAAAAAACCAAACTACATGTTGTGTGTCCCAAAGAAAAAGTTCTTTGTTGTCCGGGATTCTTGTGGTGGCTAGGGTTTTAGTTGAGTTAAGAATAACAATCCATGTAGCTTTTCCCGCATAATATGTAAAACTATATCAGGTGGAAAATCTATATTTTAACTAGCACACACCCTAGAGCTTCATGTGGATAGACATGTCGTGTACTCCAAGAGTACACATGAACAACCTATGTACATGGAAACATGCTAGATAGACATGAAAAGACACCATGTGGCACCTAAATTCCATTTAACCCCTTGTAAATGGAATGTATATCTCTATGGCCATCTAGACCATGTGTAGACAACTGCACGACCAGATGTCTAGGAAAGATCCCATGCTATGTTCCCCCTAGGGAACCTCGTGTACCTTATTGTAGATCCTCCACCCTTTGAATCTCCATCGTTTGGAATCGAATTTTGGATCATGAGTAGCTTATCATGAGAACTCTTCCACATAGAATGTGGTAGTGGCCTTCATAGTGGATTTTGAGATACGACATGAGGCATGATTATCTTGAAAATCCCTTTAGCAGTGCCTGGCCGATGTCAGAGATTAGAAGAGATTTTAGAGATATGCTAGGGTTTCTAATCCATTTTCAAACTAGGTTGTGTTTCCCCCACACCCTTTTCATTTTATGATTGGTAGCACCAATTATATGGGGTGTGGGTCCTCTATCCACTAGGTCGAACTCCCCATATCATACCAGGGTTTGCATTCTCTAATCACACATTGAGTGGTACCCACTATCATAATAGGGCATAATCCCTCAACATGTTGACTGGAACACCCTATTATATAAGGGGGCATGTCCTATATACATTGATCCATACCCCCTATCATTAAAGGTTATGGTTCCTCCACCTACTAAGTAGTAACTCGTTGTCATACCATGGCATGGTTCCTCTGTCTGTTTTCTGAGTAGTACCCCATATTTCACCAAGGTGAGGGTCCTATGTACACAGAGTAGAACCACCCTCAGGTATTAGGGTTTGGGTCCTCTAAAAATTATTGTGCACCCCTGGGTCTCTAGATTTTAGTGTTGTGGTATCAACCCTTCACATTGTTTACCTATAGATATGCATGTTTCTAAGATTCAAAGATGGGCCTTTTGGAGTTGGGGGAAGACTCATCAATCATTTCTTGGTTGTGAATACAGGTATCCCCTTTATCAAACATTTGAGTTTATTTTTTGAGTATATATATATATATCTATTTAATTTTTAATATCATTCTTATTATGGGTCTCACTGACCTATTACTATTTCTTTCTATCACTCCCCTCTCCATTTTTAGGGTGTCCTATTGGGTATGTATATACTAACACGTGTATGGGATTTTCCTAGACGAGTTCTATCTTATATAGATGATAGGGACCTCTAAAGTTATATGATTAGATAATAGTGTTACTAGGGGTGAAATAGCTACATTAGGTGGTCAGAAATGGAGATCAATTTCTAGTCCCTCTCATCAGCTTTATCATTAATAGATATAGTTAGGTTGGGACTTTATTTCTGATTGGGCGAATAATTTACCCCTTATAACATGGTTATTTTCCATTATAAACCGATTTATTCACTATAGGTTTAGTCATTAGTTATTTACTCTATATGTCACTATCCTTTATTATACCTATTCATTATTTCATGGAGTGGGTTTTTTATGTGTGTATAGGTACATTATGAAAATTCCTAATATTTTATTTATGTCTTCTCAGATGTAGTATCCAGCCCCTAGCCTATTAAAGAATGGCTTGGTGTTGTCATACATTTCTTATCACATGCCAATCATGGCTTGTGAATTCGGATCCTGACATGATAACCTTTTATATATATTTTAGTGAAGATTGGTGTAAGTGGTATTTCCCGTTAAATTTATTCAATATCTTACAATCAATATCGTATTTCCATCTAAATTTTACTCTCACAAGTACGGGTTCTTAATTTTCATTATAATCAATGACTAGACTTGATTTTTTGGGAATAAAGTGAATGGGGATAACCCACTATAAGTTGAAGATGGGTATATGATTCATTCTATTAGAAATGATTCAATATCTTTTTTATCTACTTTAATCATGATATGGTTCAGTGTCAATGTGGGTAGTCTATATGGTTTGGAATTATCTTCAAAAAGGATTCAGTGAATAATGATATGCGGACTAAGATCATGTATGTAACTTAGAATCCATACATTGACCTTGACTTTATCTCGTAAGGTATTTATGATCATTATTTCATGATCCAGTGACAAATTGAAAGAAATTTTCATGGATAACATTTATTTTCCCATTAGAAACACATAGTTTAAATGTGGTTGTAGTGGTTTCATTGTAATCATGGGTGAACAAACTAGAGATGTTAATTAATTTGGTTTTCTTACATCAACCACTTTCTGTTCTGTTCTAGAAGGTTAATATTGAGATTAATCATTAATTGGAAGTTTCCAATCAAACCCATCAATGAAATTAGGTTCTACCTCATTTTTAGGTTGTTAAATTGTAATATAAAGTTTATCATAGTCCTATCATATATAATTCATGAATATTAATTTGTTACCCAGAGTTTGAATCATATGAATAGATTAGTATATATATGTGAAGTAGGTTCCTTAATCAGTGTGTAAGTTTGAAAACTTATTGTTCATCTTGTGTAAATATCATTGAATTGAACATTTTTAATATTAAAATATTCTCTAAAAATATTATCACCAACATGAGTTCATGTATACATATGGTTTTTATAGTTTTCTTTAGAAATGGATTAACTTGGATGATTTATGATATTTAGCGTATTTTCTCATATTCTATTTTTAGGGCATGGAAATTAGTAAGAATGATAAGGTAATACACTATCACTAACACATCTTCAAAAACAATATATGGGAATATAATAACATACTTTTCTTGAGGAATTATAACATGGGATTGGGCTCCACAATCAGTAAAGATCATAACACCATATACGATATAAAATTAATTGAATCTCTTAAGTCATAATAAAAATATATCAGGGGAATGTCTCTAATAGTAGAGGGATTGAAAAATTTACTTGGATCATGAATTTTTTATGTAATTTAGGTGTTATAAGAGTTGACACATTTCTTCCCAAGAAAACTCTCATATTCCCTTGAAGCCTCATTTTCATGGGGTATAATTCCATTATTAACATAGTATATCAAAAATCTATTTTTGGGATTCAAGAAGAGGTATTAAGATTTAATATTTCATTAACATTTCAAAAAATTGTTATTGAATCTCCACTTGATGAATTTTATTGGCTTGAATCATTCCTTATGGAAATTATAGTGGGGATTTTTCTTATGTTTTGTAGTTTATCATGTTTAATATCTGATTTTTCTGTATGTTATTCAGTATAATATCTCTTTTAGCTTTAATTTACTTTCTTGTATTTTTTTATTGTGGTTTTAGGGAAGGTTAAATTTCTTACCCCTTATAGTTGTTATCAAACTCAAATTTCCCTTAATATTAGATAATGTTGTAGGAGGTGATTTACTTGGTTTTTTATCAATCTTTTCAACTATATTAATTTAATATTTTTTTTGAATTCATTCAACTCTATTTCATTTTTCTCTATGTTAATATCTGGTTGGTGATGGATTTTTACTTGATAACTATATTTAGGGGAGAAATTGGATTTTATTTTTTGAAATATTGATGGTTAAAAATTCTATCAGTGTCCTTCCAGGTATTTTTATTAAAATTGTATATTTTGATGGAATTTTTTTTTTGAAGTGGAGGTCGGTAAAAGTTTTTCAAATTACCAAATTAATTCATGATTTATGAGTTTACACCCTATCCTTAGTTTTCCATAGGTTATTGAAATTTTATTTTTGATAGGAAACAACAAAGCCTTCAGTATCTTGCACTTCATCATGGTGGTTAGTGAAAATGACTTTGAGATGAATGAAGATCACAAACCATAACTACGTTTCGTGGGACAATATATTTTTCAAGATAAATTTTCTTTTCAATAGGGGTTAGTTAATTCATATTTGGTTAAAAAAGGTTATTGTTTGGGAATTTTGTGGGATTTACTTATGGGTTCTCCTATAGGATGCACCTATGATGCCAAATTTTAGTGAATTACAAGAAAACATTCATTTCTTATATTGGTTAATTTTCAATTATTTCTACTCTAAATGATGAATAAATAAATTTTTTATCACTATCAAGTAGTCCTTAGTGGAATAATGTGGTGAACTGATGTTCCTAAATTTCATGTTGTGGACAACATGAAAAAGGTTTATTGACTCTCTCCTAATACTTATCGAATCTGTCTCCTAGGAAGTTATTTATTTTATATCATTTTCAAGGTGTTTCTTAACCTGTATGTAAAGAATATTTAAATATCCTTTTATTTACATCCTATATAGTGAAATAAATTGTTTACAGGTAGTATAGATGATCTTTCACAATACTTTCAAGAGAGGAGGGGAATTCAATCCATTTGATGTGTTCCTAATCCATAACTCTCAAAATAAGTGTAGAAAACTCCATATATATTTCCATGATATTTATTTTCGGATCTTCTTTTACAAGGCCATCAAATTTTGGAAATTGTTGACTAAGTATATTTCTTAATTCAAATTCATCTTCTAAAAGTAAGGTATCTAATAAGGATGTTTTGTTTCATTAAATAAGGAACCCATAAATCTATCAATGTTTTTTCAATGTTTCTTTCTATGAATTAGAAACCACCCTTCTTCACCACTTGTCTGGATAATGGGAATTTCTTATCTTTTTGTAGCTCTCATTTCCATTGATTAGTTTCATTATCCTTTATAATGTAAGCCTTGTTATCATCGAAACCATAAAATTAATACTATGAATGGATTATAAATAACCATAAAATAGATGCCTTAAATTATTTTTATTTTTATTTTTATCCATTGGAATGAAAATTATTTCATTTCTATAGGTGTTGGAGTCTGGTCTACAATGATGTTACCACCATTTCAAGTCATGTAACTATATTTTCTATCCACATCAGAAAACGATATTGCGACTATGATTCACTTATCTCTAATATATTTCATATACCCTTCTAAATTCCATTAACATTGTCCAATTTTCCATGAACACTACACCAACCAGGTTTTTCATCATTTGGCATGCCCAGAATAACTATCATGAGTCATGTTCGACCATTTCTGCCACATCTGGTTCATCTATAATAGCATCTTGGTTTATTTAATAACACTATATCAAATCCCTATCAATGAAAAAACGAATTTATATTTTTGGTTAAAAATATGTTGTATTTTTCCATCCATTTATCTATGAGTATAGAAAATATAGACAATTAATTTAGTGATGATTATATATGTGGCTAAAAAAAATAGAAATCCACCAAAATTTATTTTTTATTGTGTCCAACCCTTTTGTTATTGGACAATGATGGATGATTAGTGAAATACTAAATGTGAACTATAGTAGAAGATTTAGAAAATAATAATGATTAATAACCCAGTTTTAGGGGAGGGTTGATTCTAACCATTGTGGGTGGGTTCTTGTGGGAATTATCTGATTTCATCGGATAACATCATTGTTTTGTTGGGTTGGTTTTGTAGGAAATTGGTTCCTCAGGGTGTTCTATTCATGGAGGCTCAATTTTGATGATTTCTAATGGCCAACGTCTATGGGAGTGTGTTTCTTTCAATGACGATGGTTTCTGATGAGTCTTTCTAGCGTTATGATGAGTATCCATTTTATCATTCCTCAAATCTTTCTCAAGAACTCAACATCTTTATCTAAGGATGATGAACATGGTGGTATTTAGAGTTCCTTTGGTAACAGGTTTGAGTAGATACCAACGTCATTTTGGTTTCATTGGCATTAGTTCTATGGTGGATGGTCTTCTCTAGTGATCCTATTTGTGATCATACAATGATGTTGAAGGTGGTGTAAATCAAATGATGTGATTATGTGTTGATAGTGACATAGATTAGGGTCTGTCAGGTGGCTCGCTTTGAGGGTGGTTCTCGAGACAGTATCTCCACCCACATTTTTGAAGTTCTCGACATTTTTTGTTTTAATTATATATTCTTAAAGTGGATTTTTGTATTGTGGTTTTCTGTGTTTCTATCTTAATATTTTATCCCTCTATTTGCTATTTGGTTACTATGAGGTTCCCACTTAACTATAAAATGGTTTTTTTTAAATTAAAAATTGATCAGGGATCATTAGTAGACATAAGAAGGCTAACAGGATGATTGATAACCCTGGGGTTTAGCTCTAAGCAATATTGAAGTGTGTCTTGTGCTGTGTAAGGATTATTTGGTTGTATTGGGATAATTATACTCATTATAAAGAGAATAAAAACGTGAATATTAGTTTAATACACTACTAGTTAAGATTCATAATTAGAGGAAATATTTTTTGAAGAACTCTATTCTCATATGAAAGGAAAGTATGACTGGCGAGAAGCATGAAAATGTGCATGGTGACGCAATCATGTATTTCTGGAGGATATGGATGAGGCTTGGATGAAGTAATCCTTTTGGGTATTTCCTTTGGTGATAGTGGGTTGACATGGTATTTTGATCCCTTAATGTGATTAAGGTATCCATGTATAATTTGGATGCTGGGGTGAAACATTTCTTGGATGAGGCTGCAGCACCATGGTATTGGACCCTAGAATGGATTTTATTGTATAATGTGTCAACATTTGTTGAATATTATATGTATATGGCTCATTAAAATTACAAAAATACATACATCAAGAATCCATTGGAATTCATAAGATTTCACTTATTCATAACTACAGATTATAGAAGATAACATGAAGATTTAGGCCTACTCACTGCTTATGATTCATGAAATGGGTATCCCTTCATTAAATATTCAGTGAGGGTAGTCCATGGTACAAAATAATACTATAGTGAACCATGAAGTATTTATGTGATCTAGTATTCAAATAGATTTAAGTATGATTATTTGAAAAGTTTTTACACCGTGCCATGCCTTTAGAAATTTATATATGGTTGATTTTCTCTCCCTATAAGCCTGGATCTTGAGACTATCAATTGGAATGTGTCTTTAAATACCGTCATGAAATATTAAACAAAAAATAATGTAATTTTACATCATTAAAGCCTCTATAAATAGTCGTGTTTCTTAAAATTCATGTTACGTGGTGTATTTAAGAGATATAAAACATAACTAACATCCCTGACACATTTGGAACTACTATAATATAAAACAATTCCATCATCATAGTGGATTTAAATGACTCATAAATAGGTTTAAAGCCTCATTCTACCTGATACCTATTTATATAGAAGATAAATAACATCAGACTATAATTTAACAAAATCCAATTCATGACAGATGATTTTTTTATAGTCCTCACTGAACTGAAATAAAGTTAACTTCTTAAAAATAAGTTGAATATCAATTTTATAGTATCATTTACAAAAAGGAAATAATTTTCATGAAAGATGATATTTTCACAATGAATAAATTCTAATTTTTTCAATAGATATATGATAACTTTCACCCTCAAAATCTCAAAACATATCAATAATTGAATTGAATTTTGTTGCCAGAATACTAGTTTCTAAGAATTCATTTATCGACTCGCAAATTATTTCTACAAAAAAACAAAATAATGATACTATTTATACACCTCCCCCGCAAAATAAACACTACGATATCCCTTATTAAGTGTGTGTTCCTTTGCAATTTTTTAAATTGAAGAAACAATAACTTATAGAAAAACATACCTACCAAGAATAATACAAAAAATAGATCTTTTTTCTCCAAAATGGAGACCTAGTGAAACACCCCTCTCTATTGTCATGGAAAGGCATATATTTATCTCGAAATCATTCTTGGTAGCATATTGGCCATTATTGGACTAAGACCCCCCCCCCATATGGAGGGACTTCGCCCGTCTGAATTTCATTTAGAGTTGATTTGGTGTGTATTCTAATTTGTCCTGTCTCATAGACCATTCTATGGACCATAAAATAGTTATGTGGTTGCACCTATTCTCCAACATATATCCCTTCATCAATCTTAAAAACATCTAGAGAGGTGGTCGTGGAGGCTATGGAGGTGTTGTAATTTCCAACAAATTGATTGGAAACTATATATTTCACTGTATATCTAGGGATCTATCTAATGTTAGTTTCCTTCATGTCATCCCAGATTCTCCATGATGCTCTTCACTGATACCATGTAACATGAATCAGGTTGGCCTTCACGAAATACATGCCAATAGTGAATTATGGGGTCAATTTCCAGTTATTTATGTTGTTTTAACATGAATTATGTGGTCCTCTCTAGCTCTGGGACATCCGATATTTTTGATGGTTAGGAGGAAGCGGTTTCATAAGAGTCTGGCACTCTGTCTTCTAGGAATAAACCCTTTCTAGTTTACTCTATTCACCCATACCATGGTGTGGTAATTATCTATCTCATCAAAAGAAATCATTTTCTATACAAAAAATTGATCCAAAATCAAGGTAGGGTATGTATTTTTACCTTTTTCCCCTTTAATATTTCATGACCATGGATTCATATTTATCTGCTTTTAAACTTCTTTCTCCCACCATTCTCATGATTCAATTTAATAAATTTAATTTTTTAATACTATTTAATTTTTTATAACTTGATATCACATGGAAAATTCAACGATATTGTAATTGTTGGATGAGAATTCTAGTTCAATTATGGTTTCACATTTTTTCTTTTTCTTTTCCCCAACATTTTCTTTGTGTTATTCATTATTGGATCATGGGGTCAAAATATGATTTCGTCGATTAGGGTTCAAGCATAATCGAACCCTCATATTCACAATGGCCATACACATGATGAATGATTTTTTTGGGGGGATGGATTTGGTTTGTTTTTAGGTAGTAGGTGATTACTTTATTTATTTTTAATTTAGATTAGTGACGATATGAGAGGTTTGATGAGTGCCATTGTGAGCATTTATAGAACAACTGGATTTATATTTTTTGCCATTGGAGGTCTGAAAATCGATGTTTGAAATTGTTACCTTCATTTTTGGTGTATTGCAAATGGCCATATGGTAGTAATCATAGTTCAATGATCACATCTGAAAAACTTTGGATGGAAATTCAAGTTCTGGAAAATTCCAACATACACTCCATGAAAACTGAATAACACATGTCGTGTGGTCAAGATTACCAACAGAGGCTTTGGTTTTCTCTAAGTTAAGGATCAAACACATTGTGCCTTGTCCCAAATTCCATGTGTTGTTACCTCAAGTGGATATGTTGTGTGGATGACAGAACATGCCCAACATCCTTGTGTGAAAGGAAACACCATTTACTCTAAGTGTTCATGGGAACTCCCTATGTACATGGGAAAGGGCTAGATGGACACAACAATACGCTATGTGGTCCAGACACATCACTTATCCCCTTTAAATGTCATGTATATATATATACCCATTCATGCCATGTAATGTTATGTGCACAACCAAATATACAGGCGAGGTCACATGTTGTGTGACCCTTGGGACACATCATGTACCATCTCAATGATCTTCTTCTCTTTATCCCATGAATATCATATCATGAGAAATTTCACAAGTAGAATAAGATGTTCACCTATGTAGTTGTTTTTGATACATGGAATGAGATGTGAGGATCATGAAACATATTTTATAGATGATTATCTGATAGTAGTGATTTGGTCATATTTCTAAAGAGACACTGGGGTTGGAAAACCCCTATATCACCAAGCCATGAGTCCCCCAAACACTTTTCACTAGTTGAGTGGTACCCCTCATGCTATATAGCTTCAGGTCCTCTGTCCACTATATGGAACCCACTATCATACTAGGGCATGGGTCCTTTATTCTTATGAGGGAGCAGGTCCTCAACATGATGAGTGGAACCCCCTATCATAAAAGGGTTCATGATCTATATACACTGATGTTTACCCCTATCATGATAGAGTGTGGTTCATCTTCCCGCTAAGTAACACGAAAAATTTGTACCAGTGCGTGGGTCCTCTGGGAACCATCGTTGAGAATTTAAAGCATGATAAGTTCTTTGTTTTAAGATAAATTTTTAATTCACTATTAAAATTAAATTAGATAACAATATCTAAAATTAAATATTAGAAAGAAAATTACATTGTAATATTTTTCAAAGAATATAATATCATTATAATAGATTTTGATATAATGTAATAATATTCATAAAAATATATTATTTTCAAGAAAAGAAATTTGGATTTTAAATAATCAAAAAATTATAAACAAATACATACATATTTTATTATGTAGTTGATTTAAAGTATTTATAAATATGAACTATTTTTTTAAATAAAATTTATTTGAATATTAAAATTCATATTAATCAACCTATAATTAAAATTATCAAAGTTAATATATTTTAAAAAAGGATTTAAATTATAAATTATGTTTTTATTGACATATAACTTTATAAACTATTAATAAATAAAATTTTAGAAGCTATAATAATGAATTCTAATGAAATTTCGTAAATATAAATGAAATAATACATAAATTACATATATTTATTTTCCTTCAAAATTATGAATATCTGTATTATTTTGAATTATTAAATTTTATACAATATATATTTGATTACAATTAAATAAATAATATTAATATTTAAAAATAAGATATATATATATATATATATATGATGATATATATAAATTTTTGTTTTAAACAATGAACCATATATAAAAGATGATATAATTCAGGATATAATAAAAAAATGAAACCAAAATAATTACAAAAATTAAAACTAGATTAGTAGGCTAGGACTATTTTGGGTTCAGATGAACTGAAGACTCTAGGGGAAATGGGATTTTCTTTGACCAAATGATCCAAGGAGGTCAAGAGAGTTTCGTGAGGAATTGGGTTTGACTGAAGGGAAGAGTCGATCCAAGACGAGTCGATAGCGAGGGTTCAGTTTGAGTCGAGCCGTGTTGTGGTTTAAGATGGGGAATAATCCAGATCAGGATATAGATATGAGTTCGAGTAATTTAGAGTGGTGTCTGATGGCCATTTCGAGTCGGATGGGTTGTGTGGAGGTTCAAAATAGGATCTAGCGGAAAAACAATTTATGTGTCCCCAAATCACAAGTGTGTGTTATTTATTTTGTTTTTTTATATCATAATCTCATTGAAATTGGATTTTTCAATGGAATGTTGATTATTTTTCATTTTTTTTCAAGATATACCTCATTTCCTAGTAGTATATGTGATATATATTAGTATTCTGATTTCGTTTCCTATCATCTTCTCATGCCGTCATTTTTATGTACATGAATGCTTAGGGTGAGTTCAATGTATTAAACCAATGTGTCACCCACTTTCTTCAATACATTTAATCTAGGTTTTCCTTAAATCATATCAACTTTGTTACAAGTCATCTTCAAATCTATTTCCTATGTTGTGAAAATCTGAGTTTGATGAAAACATCAAATTGAATTTATTTCTCTCATCCAAATGCAAGGATTTTATCTTTGGTTTGTGTTTGAATAGACCCATGTTACCAAAGACATATAAATTTATATTTATTTAATAATTTCATTTAATTATTGGTGAACTCAAATTTCAATTGAAACATGAGCACAACTATATAAATAATCTTTCCTTCATCCATTTTTTTATCACAGTGAGTATGAGTTTGGCAGAGAAGTTTGACGGGATGGGTCCCATTCATATTTTACATTGATATCTATAATTTTATATTAAGATAAAACCTCATTTGTGGTAGATAAATTAGAGTCTGGAGAGGGCAAGAACACAATGAAAAAACAATTAGAGGAGAAATATTTATTTTCAAGCAATTGTTTATTTTGAAATCTTATTTTTATAAGGGACTATTATTTCATGTTTGTTATCTTACTAACTCAAAACTATTTATTTTAAAAATAACATATAAGTGTAATCTCATTACTTGTTTTCAAGAATTTTCTATGTGAAATAATCTAATAAAAAATTTAAATGATTTAATTCCTAAATTTAGTAAAGGATTCTTTTTTATTTATTTCATGTTATAATTTCTATTTCCTGGTGTTGTGTAAGGAATATTCTTCTATACCTTATTTAAAAATTATGTTCATTAATTATTGAATTTGTGAGATTATTAATTTAATGATGTTTAAGAAAAATTTATTTCTAATATAATTGGAGTTTTTTATTAACATCTATATTGTCAAAATTTTATTTTATAATTTTGAAAAAAATGAAATTGTATCTATGTTAATATTAAAACTCCTTTTTTGAAAAATAATTTATTTAAACCAATGTTTTTATTCTGTTATAGAAAGTCAATTATATTATATATATTATACAAAGGGAATTTTTTATTTGAAAATTAAAATTCAATATAATTATAATTAATCTTTTTGATTAATTATTTATTTTATAGTTAATATTTCATTTAAAATGAGAAAATTCAATAACATGAATTTATAGAGTAAAAATTATGTTAAATATATATTTTATAATCTAAAAGAATTTTTCTATTTGTTTAAATTTAATGATACTACTTTTTTCATGTTCATTTTTTAATGTATGTCTTAAATAATTAAACTATCACTTTATATGTGCAATTAAATGAATGAACATGGATTTCATCCACATTAAGTTGTATGACCATCATAGTATTCAATGAACATGCATCAGTAAGAAATACACACAAACACACACACACAAACCGATGCATATAATCTAAGATGATGGTCATACCACTTAATGTGAATGAAATCCATGTTCATTCATTTAATAAAAACACACAAACACACACACAGATATATATATATCTATGTGTGTGTGTGTGTTTAATTCAATATAAAAATGGAGGTATGCGTTTGATAAATGAAATATTATTGAATGAATGTTAATAATCCATTTATTAACATTTCATGTACTTACGAAATGCTTAAATATGCTAAGATTCAATAGTTATGAATCCATAAAACTATCTCCCATAAAATGTGTACATATATATATACATATGTATATGAATAAGATTCAATGAATTTTAAAGTAGAAAACCTCGTTTGAAATTTATATCAAAGTTAATCATGATTAAAATGATTTAAAACAATCAGCACTTTATCATTGTAAATATGATAGGGAATTTGGGAGTGAACCCATCCCCCATCAAGTGGGTAGGCCCAAGACAACCATCGATGTTTCATTTTTCAACAACATTTTTGTTTTCCAAACCTTGAGAAATTCTTTCTAAAATATCTAGATTATATTTATAACAATTTTTGTACAAATGTAATTTCAAAATCAGAATATTATTTTAAATGTAAGTAAATTCAATTATGATTTGAAAGGGTATTCTGAAAAGTATTTTTATTTTTTTATCTAAAAAAAATTTAAATCATTTTTCAAATTTATTTTCAATAAATTATTTTCTAAAAATTATTTCAATGATGTTCAAAACTCATTACTGGGAAATTGAATGCTCGCCCTTTATTTTAAAATGAATTTTTTCACTGGTATATTAGAAGTTCTATTTCAAATATATTCCATTTTGGAGTTAGTTCAGGGGAGGAAAAATAGACATTTGTTTTGTTATTGTTAAAATCTAATAAATGTAATGTGTTTTCTAGTCCTCCAGAACCTAGACTGGTAAAGGGTACTTGATTTTTTTTTGTATTGCATAGTTTTTCATGTTATTTTTATAAAAAATGTTACAAAAAATTTTCAAGCCCTAATCTCAGATGTTTAGTATTGGTGTGTTATAATTGGTGTTAGGGGAATATTTTTGAAAAAAATTGGAGATTAGATTTTTTATTTTGAAGAAAAACAATCTACGTGTTAGAAGTTTTTTAGATAGTAAAGTCCACTGAGAAATACTTCAATTCCTAAGATGGAAATTCAGAATTTTCTTTTGATCAATGAATGAATTGTGAGGGAAAAATTAATTTATGTGGGGGTGGGGGAGAATTTAACATCCGATAAAATTTGAATAATGATAAGTTCTTTTTATAAATCAAAATTTGAAATAAATGTTATGATTAAATTAAATAATAATATCTAAACATAAATATTAGAAATAAAATTACATTTTAATATTTTTCAAATAATATAATATCTTTATAATAGATTTTTATATAATGTCAAAATATTCTTAAATAAATTACTACTTTCAAGAAAAGAAAATCTAATTTTAAATATTCAAAAAATTATAAAAAAATAGTTACATACTTTATTATATAGCTGATTTCATTCCGTAATAAATATAAACTATTTTGTAAAATAAAACTTAGTTTTATACATAAATTCATATGAATTAACATTAAATTAAAATTATCAATGTTAATATATTTTAAAAAATGATTGATATTATAAATTATGTTTTTATTAGACATATAACATTGTAAAATATTAATAAATAAAATTTTAGTAGCTATAACATTGAATGCAATGAAATTTCATAAATACAAAAGAGATAATTTATAATATACATAAATTTAATTTTCATTAAAAATTAGGAATATATATATATTTTTTATGTATAAAATTTTAAACAATATATATATATATATGATTATAATTAAGCCAATAATATGAGTATTTATATTAAAAAATATAATATAAATTAATTATTATATATATATATTAATTTTAAAAAACAATACATATATAAAAAATGATATAATTTGGGATATAATAAAAAAAAGGAAATGAAATAAATTTAAAAATTGAAAACAATAATAATGGGCTAGGGATTTTTGGGATCAGATAAACAAAAGCCTCTAGTATGAAATGAGATCTGCAGCGACCGAAGGATCCATGAAGGTTGGTCGAGGTTCGTGAGGTGTAGGGTTTAACTAATGGTGAATATTCGATTCAGCCCAGCATGAATACGAGGGTTCACTCCGTGTTGAGTCGTGTCATGGTCAAAGACAAGCAAGAATCAAGATCTAGATTTGGATCTGGATCGGAGTTCTTATCATTCAGTGTTCTGTCCAATGGCCATTTGGAGTCAGATGAGTAGCACATCGGATTTGAATGGGATCTGGAGTTAAAACAATTTTTTGGTCCCCTATCACATGTTGGTGTTATTTATTTTGTTTTTTATATCCAAATCTCCTTGAAATCAAATTTTTGGTTGGAATTTTGATTTTTTTTCTTTCTTTATTCATCCAATCCATCCTTTTGCAATTGTATTTTTGATATATTTCAATATTTTTATTTTTTACGCATCCTTGTATCATAGTTTCTTTTTCATATATGTGAATTTTGTACTATATTCAATGTATTGAACCAATCAATCAACAACTTTCATCAATACCTTTTACCTATCTTTTTTCCTTCAAGTATATCAATTTTTTATTAGCTATTTTCAAATATATTTTTTGTGCTGGTCAAATATGTATTTGATGAAAAAAAATTAATTTATTACTCTCATACAAATGTAATGATTTCATCTTTGGTTTGTGTTTGAATGGATCCACTATACCAAAGACATAAATAAATGAATATTTATGAATGATATTATTTAATTACTGGTGAATTGGAATTTCATTTGAAACATGAGCAATGCTATATAAAGAAAATCACCTTCGTCCATTTGTGTTTCATGGTGAGTATGATTTTGGCAGGGATGTTCGAGAGGAGGGGTCCCATCAGTTGGTACCACTTTGTGTATGATGATTATATTTTGTAATCAATAACTTAATGTTCTCCTCAAATGAATGTGTCAATGTCAAAATTAGAATCTTTCATCTCTCCTTTACTTCCTTCTCTCTCCCTTACATACTTCATTCTCCCCCTTACATTCACACTTGGAATTAACATTCTCTCCCCATTATTGATAAGAAATACAATGATCATGGTAAAGGGGGTATTCGTTCACACTTATGAAATTTTCCATCAATAATTTCACTCTATGTAAACTTTAGCAATATTCCGTGTAGAAATCAGGAGGATTTTATTTAGAAAACAAAGTTTTTCATTCATTACATATCATGATACCTCATGAGATGAAAAGTATTGAACATTATCGTCATGTGTTTTCCACTTTCATTCGAGAATGACGATATTGAAAATGATATGAAGTAATCAACTTGAAACTTTTGCACTCACTTAAACAAACAGATAAAAAACATTCAAGTAAAGTGGGTTGGATACGTGACCTTGAGGAACATCCATTATTCTTATGTCTAGGATTAATTCAGTTCCCCCATTGTAAAATGATGTTTATTTTGTGTTACCATGAATGAGATATTGAGAAATGACATACCTTTTCCAATGACTTATTATTCAAGAATTTTCTAGAGTAATTGAATTTGATACCAACTGATGTTGACACTAATTGAGATTATGACTCAGGTAGCCTCTTCATTTTTCTGCCCATCAAGAGAGACACTGCTCATCTTATTCATCAAAAGGTGATACTTAATTATTTTAATATTTGAATATAAATTGAATAATTTTCCATGGATGAAAACTTCTTCTTCTTCTCAATCAAGAGTGGAAAATGTTCACTACTTCTCAGGTTCTCCCCATGAGATATTTCTTCACCTTCAATTCCCTATATTAGAAACACAAATAAAATACAGAAGAGATTTAAGGAAATTAGGTGGATCCTCCTCATTTCTCCAATGAGATCAGGAAGGCTGAGATGATTTTCTCATCTAATATGCTTTATTTTCTCCACTCCACACATTTTCACATTTAATCATCAATTTTGAATTTGGTTGTGTAGATATCAACATTTATTCGATCTCTTTGTGTGTGAATATTCTGTCTTAAAGGTATTTCAAATCACTAGAATCTCTGAGTGAAACATTCATCTTCTTGAGGATTTATTCTTGAGATGGGATAAATTCAATGAAATTTCTAACAGTATGACTGGACTTCTTTCACCTCACACAGAGAACTTCTTTATCGCAAGAGTTTACTTTTGTTTACAACCTCTCATTCCCTTTTCATACATCATGTGAAATATTTCCATTTATTTTTTCACTAGACTTAGCTATTTCATCTTCCATCATTCTCATTCATTCAAAATATTTTGGCCATATAACCAATATATCATTAGGGACTGAGTCGTCAATATTGGATCTTCCACATGGATTCTTCTGAGTGACATCCTTCTTTGTAGCTCTTTTGGATGCACAACCCTTCATCTTCATGGATTTATAATCCAATGTCTTCTCCCCATTCCTTCTTGAAATATTATTGGGAGAATTTGTTTTTGAAACATTATTCTAATTACATACCAAAGACTATTCATCTTTATTAGATGGAATCTTTGGTATTTTGTTCTTTTCAGCCTTGGATATATTTTGAGATATACAAGCACCATTCTTGTGTCAACTCCCATTGCACACATCACAGATGTTGTCTGGAATTCCAAATCTATTTGAAGTATATAGATTGTTCTTGATATGTGGATATCAATTCTTATTCTAAGGATTTATCCCCCTTGAGATGGTCTTTCTCTATGATTTTACCAGTAAGGGATTGTACCATTAATCTAGTGCACAATGCTGAAATATCATGCTACACCAACATTGACCCACATATCTGGAACTCTAGATATCTTCTGTATTCAATTGATGGGCCTTGTTATTGATGTTTTATGCTCTATAATGGGAACCAACTACCAAATTCTTCTTCCTATACACCCTATCTAGGGTGGTAGGTATCTCGTCACCTTCTTAATCCATACTTGTTTTGAGTTATTCTTCAAACCTCCACTTTTGGTAGAAATAGTTTTAGAAAAAATAGTACAAAGTAGAATGGATGATACATTCACTTTCACAGCTTCTTGTGATAGATAAATGAGTGAATCGATGATCATCTTATCACTTATTGGTGGTATTTTGACAGTAGAATCATCTAGTGAGCATTGAGTATTAGCAGTACTTGTTTCCTTCTTTTATTTAGACTCAATATGAGTATTCTCATGATTGGTCATTTGCGATTACAATTCAAGACATTTCACAATGAGGATGAATTTATTGTATTCAATCATAGTAATATTATTTCAAAATTACTATCCAATATTTAAATTTCATATTCACAAAACTTCATCTTATTTTGAAACAAAGAGTCACGATCATTGATCATCTAAGTATTTTCTTCCAAATGTAAATACTTGACTTCAGTGCTTTTTTCCAACTCATCTTCATGTTCAGGGATCTGAAATCTGAGAGACTAAATTACTATATCTTTATCTTAAACATTCTTGATCCATTTGGAGGAATTTATTTTAGACCCCCTATTTGTTTTTTCAATGGATCTAACCAGTTTGGAGAGCATTGATCATTCCATAATCATTGCTTACAAGCCCTTGTCCATAACATCAGTTTCTTATTCCAGTTGAGCGATATCTTCAAGAATAAATTGAAATACTCTACAATCTAGGGATTCAATTTTGGTAGGTTCCTCATGAAGAATCATTCTTAATATATAAACTGATAAGTATTGAGAAGTTTTTTATTGTCCATCACCAATTGTGCTAGAATTTTAATCATGAGAGAAATTTCCAAATGTACTAACATATACCTTCTGGTTAACTGAGGTAGGAAGGTTGTCCATCTTCTAGGTGGGATGTTTATCCACTAACTCATTAATATCCATATCTGATATCTCTTCATTGTTAGCATGGAATGGAGAAATAAATAATTCCCATTCTTTAGACAAGATGGACTTATTCTTCATCATTCTCTTCTCCTACATTTTCCTGCTCATCATTATCTTTGTAGATATATAATTTTTCTCAGAGATCAATGAACCATCATTGAAACTTCACTTCACCGATAACTGATGAAACAATATCAAGTCTTTAAAAGAGAATAACTTCACTCTAAATAATATATTTTAGGTGAACCTTGGCATTGATACCCATTTAAAGGACTAGTTTGAGATATTCCTACTACTGAGAGGGGGTGACTTAGTGTTGTGGTATTTTTAAACCAATTTTAACTTTTTATACCTATACCTCCTGACCTATTAGGATCTTTATTATCTTCTTCTATTTTCTCTATTGCATGTCATAATAGATATCAGTATACACATGATATTTTTCTAAGGTTTACTACTCAATGAGATAATATAGTACTTACCATTTATGGGTATGACCAGTACACAGATTCTCTACTATAATGTGTTAGCTATTATATTGGTTTGGCTAGGAAAGCACCCTTCAAGCTAGTGTGGATAACTACACTTAGAGGAGGTAAGGAGATAATCGCTTCCCAGTGTGTGTCCAAAAACAAAGATGGGGAAGGGAAATAATTCACTTATAGTTTCAATGAGTAGGATATGCCCTTATAGTAACTGCTTCTTTATACTTCAGGTGGAGACAGTTTTATTCCTTCTTCAAAGGGGTTTCCAACACCAATATTCATCCACCTGGTGAGACCTATTGGATGCCACAGTACTACTTTGTTCTTCCTCTATTAAATTATTACTTGCTTAGCAGTATGAAAGTAGCCAGCCTGTTCTTTCCTAGTGACAAACCAGATAGCTACACAATATTCTTCTCCTTTCTCTTCAGAGAAAAATCAGCTGCACAAAAATCACTTCTTCACTATTTCTCTTTCAGTGAAAAACCAAATGCACTAAACCCATCTTTTATTCATCACTAGAATCAAAAACACCATTTCTGATTGCAGAACAATGAGGATCAGCTCATCTTAGCATCATCATAGTTGAACATCCATGTATAATTGTCAATCTTTAGTTGGGAACATTCTGTTTTTCTTCTTATACTCTTACTTATCCTCTAAATACCTAGACATTAGTGTATCGGTATACTTATTTATTCCTTCGTGAAGATATGATTTTAGTTGCATGTCTAGTTCTTCTTTTCATCTAAAGGCACAATGAGGGTGTTAAACACCATTCGTGTGAGTGCGATATTACTTATATTTGTAAAAATGAATAGTTCGCATTACTCTTCTCTTTGAAAAACCTCATTGAGAGTGCAAAGAACCTCTAGAAGGCCTGCAGGTCCCCAAAATTTTAACGCACCCTTCTAGGTGTCTTGTGCATGAAATTCATGCCTTTCCCTTAAAATTCCCCTTTTTAAATGTAAAACCTCTTACACGTAATTATCTTTTTATGTAAAACATTCAATTTCACGCAATATGCCCCATTTTATGGACAACACATTATTTTTCATGCAATACTTCTACTTCAACCTTTTCTCACCTCAGAGCTTAGGATGTCCCTAATTGTCGAGCATTAATATATGAGAGGGGGTCACCTCATATTTATATACATTTATTACCCTATGCGTATAACCATGAATCCATGTCTAAACACCAATTTATGCACATAAAACTATATCTTCCTTATTCAAATTAAGAGCACATTCTTGATCTTTATGCACATTGCCCTGATTTTTCACGTACCACACGCCATTTCCATTTTTCTCTTTTCTGAACCCAAAGACCCTCTTTTGTAAAAAAATACCAAACTAGTATTATGTACAACTCCAGTTTCACTCACATCATTGATTATTTCTCACACATCATGAATTTTCCATTTTTCCATGTTCTAATCTTGAAAAATAACTTCTGTGCAAAACCTCAATCCACTATTTTGCACACACCCAATTTCACACACATTACCACTTTTTCGTGCACTTCCCAGGGATTCCATGCAACTATTTCCTTTCAAACAATTTGATGATATAATCATGAGACTCCCCATGAACACATAATACCAATACATCTTCAACCTAGTGCCCAATATCCTTTTCCAAAATCTCATGTCCTCATTTTTTTCATACCAAGAAATTGGGAAAACTCTGGAGAACAGCACCATCTTGAAATCTGCTTCGACAGGAACACCAATTCCTCTTCAATGTCTTCTATATTCATCAACAATCATATTATTTCTTCACTAACTCATTCCACCATGATATATACTCTTTGAATGATCTGTTTTAGCATCACCAGATTAACCAAGAAAAGAACTACAACGTCCCTATTTTCTAGCAACATCATTCTTTCCAATCAACACTGAATATTACTCGAATAATATTTTATCCCCCTTTATATCATAGAGCTTACATTATATGTTCTCTAAAAATATCATATTTGAGAAATATAAACCATCAAATAATATTTTGATTTAGTGTAATGAAATGTAAAATGAATTTTCATCTTATAATGCCAAGAACTTCCACACTCTCTCTTCTTATTCAATGATTCCTCATCAAAGACTCTTCCAACATTCTTCTTCAATCATCCTGAAATGGATGATACATCGCCAATATTCATTTTTGTAGGCAATGTATCACCATTGACAAATATAATTTGATCTTAGGATCAGTTCAACAATTGAATGAATTCCATTATCTATTAACTTTTGTGTTTCTCTTCATCTCGTACTTAATTTTGACCAGTATTGATAATTTTTGACAAAAAAATACAAAGTTGGGGATTTTTGGGACCAGTTTGTGTTTGAATATTGTATCTGTTGTCAATATTTGTCAGTAGTTGTCAAAATAATGAAGGAGATAAAGAGGAACTCCAAAGCTAATAGAGATTTGAATTCAGGCGATTGTTGAGCTGATCCTAAGTTCAAAGTACATGTATCAAATGTGATGCTTTGTCTTTAACTATGAATAATACCAAAGTATAATCTATTTTAGGATGATTGAAGAAACAATATGGTAGTGGTTTTGAATAAGAAGAGATAAATAAGAGGATTTTGTGGAAGGGATTGGTGTTCTATGATGGCCATGTATTTCACATTGCATTACACTAAATTAGATGATGCTTTTCTGGTATGTATTTCTCACATATCATATGTTTGGAGAACTTGTGATGAAACCACTATTAAGGGAAGGTGGAGAAATGATGATGCTATTCTTATTCAGTGTTTACTAGAAAGTGTGATGCCACTATAATATAGATAAGTTTTAGTACATTTATTGGTTAATATGACGATGCTAAAAGAGATAATTCAAATAGTATATATCATGGTTGAAGGAGTTCATGATTAAATCAACTTATTGTTGAAGAATCTAGAAGATAATGAAGTGGAATTTGTGTTCTTCCTGAAGATTATTTCAAGGCGGTGTTGTTATGAAGAGTTTTCCAAAGTTCTTGTCTTAAAAAGAAATGAAGACATGTGATTTTGGGAAAGGATATTGTGTGAAATGTTGATGATGGCTTGGTATTTTACATGAAAGTGGAGTTTCATGATCATATCATCAAAATATATCAAAGTAAATAGGTGTTTAAAAAACCAGAGTTGTTCATGAAAAAATAGGGAATCTATGATAAATTGGTTGTGCACGAAATAGTGGATGAGGTTTTGTGTGCTAGTGCCTCCCCGAGATCAGAACAACGAAAAATGGAAAAGGAAATAATTGCATGAAATAATCCAGCATTTGCATGAAATTGGAGATGCGTGTAATATTGTTTTGGTATTTTTCCCACAATTGGGTCTTTGGGTTCAAAAAGAAAAAAAATAGCAAAGGCATGTTGTACATAAAAAATCAAGGTGGTGCACGAAAGTAACAGGAATGTGCACATAATGTTAATAAGGGAGAGAACATTTTACATGCATGAAGAGGGGTTTACGTGTGTATTTAGGTTCTTATGATTAGGTTCAAAAATACCTATAAATATGAGGTGACCCCCTCTAATTTATTAATGCTTGACACATAGAAAAATCTTTAGCTCTGATGCATGGAATTATTGAAGGACAAGTGGTGCTAAAAACATAATGTATTGGGTGTAAAAAGTGATGTTCTATGGAAATAAAAGTTTATTGTAAAAGGATAATTCTGTGCAAGAGTTTTTATGTTCCAAAAGTGTAATTTTATGTCCAATGAATGAATTTTACACACAATAAACCTGGAAGGGTTCATGAAAATGTTGTAGTCCCATCAGAAATTGATAGGTTCTTAGAACACTTGAAGCGGGTACATGAAGAGAAGACTACCATGAACTATTCAGTTTTATGAAGAAAAGTATTACCGCACTCACATGACTGGTGTTTAACATCCTCATTATTCTATGTGAAGAGAATTAGAAGAAGATGTGCGACTATAGTCATATCTACACATTAGAAGGAGGATGTAAAGAGAATATACTCATGCGATGTTATTGATAAGACAAGGGAGAGTAGAAGAAGAAGAATAAAGTGTGCTCAACTAAAGATTGAATATTATATAGGGTAGTTCAACTCTGATTATGGTAAGAATAGATGATCCTCATTATTCTGAAAATCAGAAAGGTAGTTTGTGATTCTGGAAAAGAATAAGAGAAGTGTTTAGTGATTTTGGTTTTTCACTGAAGGAGAAAGTGTGAAAAATTGATTTCACTGCAGCCGTTTATAAACTGAAGAAGCGGGAGAAGAAGTGTGTGCAAATATCAGGTTCGTTACTGGGAAAAAGTGGCTGGATACTTGTATGTTGCTAAGAAAGTAACTATTTAATAGAGTAAGAACAAAGTACCACTATTTCATCCAATTGGTTTCAGTAGGTGTAATACTCTATTGGTGTTGCAAACCATTTTGAATAAATAAGAAGACTATCTCCAAAGGGAGTTTAATGAACCAGTGAGTGTAAGGGCATATCGTTGTCATTGCAACTTGAAGTGTATTGTTTTCCATCCCCATCCGAGTGTAGGGACTCACATGTGGAATATATTATATCATTACCTCCTATAAGTATAGGGATCTACACTGGCTAGCAATTTTTTTCATATCCAAACCGTTATATCAACTAACACAATATAGTGGAGATTTCATGTACTTATCATACCAATACATTAGAAAGACAAGCTGCACGCAATGAGTAGTAAACCATGTAAAAATACCGTGTTCATATTTTTACTTCTTTCTATTGTTACATGTGACATGGAAATGAGAATAGGAGAATCATGATCCTAATAGGTCAAGAGGTATATGGATAAAAAGTTGAAATTGGTTTTCAAAGTACCCAACAATGATTCACCCCCTCTCAATGTTAGGCATATCCCAAACTGGTCTATTCACCATCCATATTTTCCATTGTCTTCTATAATTTTATTTTAAGTGAAATTATACTTTCGGTTAGAGAAATTATTGTCTAAATAGAACAAGAAGACTCTACAAAAACAAGTATTGGAGAAATATTTATTTTCAAGCAATTGTTTATTTTGAAATCTTATTTGTATAATGGACTATTGTTTAATGCTATTTATTTTTCTAACTCGAAACTATTTTTTACAAAGATAATATATTTGTAATATATTTTTTTATTTTAAAACTTTTAAAATTTCAAAATATTTTATTAAAAATTTTAGATTTTTTATTTTTAAAATTTATTAAGGGAAGTTTTGTTTATTTATTTTGAGTTATATTTTATATTTTCTGACTTTTTGTAAGTAATATATTTCCATTCCATGTGTAAAAATTATGTCCCTTAATTCATAAATTAGTGAGATTATTTATTTACCGATAGTTAAGTCAATTTTCTATGTATGTGGTGGTTTTTTTATTAACATTAATATTTTCAAAATTCTATTTCCTAATTTTGACAAAAAAATAATTGTATCTATGTTAATATTAAAACCCCTTTGGGGATAAATAATTTTTTTAAACCAATGATTTCATTTTGTTATAGAAAATAAATTGTTTGATATATATTATGTATGTAGATTTATTTTTATTTAAAAATTATAACCCCTTACAATTATAATTAATATTATCTATTAAGTATTTATTTTTTAGTTAAGATTTCATTTAAAAAAGATAATTACATTAAAAGAATTTATATTGTAGAAATTATGTGAAATCTCTATTTTAGAAACTAAAGGGATTTTTCTATTTGTATATATTTATAGATATTATTTATTTCATGTTCATTTTTTTAATGTAAGTCTTAAAGTATTAACCTAATACTTTATAAGTGCAATTACATGCACAAACATGGGTGTCATTCACATTAAGATGTATGGACATCATCTCATTCAATGGAATTCCATGCATTTAAATTATATGAATTAGTTTTATTAATCTAATATATTTATATATTTCTAATTAAATATAAAAAATAATTTTATAAGTTTCATAAATTAAATATTATATCATGAATGTTAATAATCTTTTTATTAACATTTCACATATTTAATAAATGACTAAAATTTTGTGATTCAGTTGTTCAAAATAAAGGGAATGATCTCCAATAAAATTTGTATATATATATGCATATGAGTAAGATTTCATGAATTTTAAAGCAGAAAACCTAGTGATAAATGTATATGAAGGTAAAGAAAGCTTAAATGTTTTCAGAAAATTGGCACATGAACATTATATATATGGTAGGGAATTTGGGGGGGGAGAATCCATCCCTCATCAAGTGGGTAGGCCTAAGACAACCTTTGATGTTTCAATTTTCAAAAAACCATTTTTTTTCTAGTGTTTTCATAATGTTTTTTATTTAGATCAATATTTGTATGTAAGTATTTTCAAATGTGGTATATTATTTTAAACAAAAGTATTTTCAATTTAGTTTTCAAAGGTTATATTGAAAATTTATATTATTTTGTTATAAAATAAAATTTTGAAAGAATTTATTAATGATATTTTCAAACAAATATTTTCTAAAAAGTATTTCAGCAATTTTTTTAACTCCTCACAGGGAAATAGAATGCTCACACTTTGTTTTAAAATTATTTTTTTACAGGTTTCATAGAAGTTATATTACTGAGAACTTGGATCTTTGAGTTAGCACAACAAAAGTGTCGTAGAATTTTTTTTATTTTTGTTCAACTCTAATAAATGTAATCTATTCTATAATCCTCTAGATCCTAGATATTTAAATGGTCTTGGATTTTTTTTAGTGTTATCTAATTTTTCATGTTCATTTTTTAAAAAAATTACATAGGATTTTCAAGAACTCAACAGAAAAGTGTGGGTTCGGGGCATTATTGTCTCTATGTTTACTGAGTAGTTCCCCTATTGTACCAAGGTGTGGGTCCTATATATGCTGAATAGAATAATTTTATTACACTTGGGTGTAGGTCCTATAAATGAGATTGTGAACCCTCTGAATGTGGAGTTTAGTGGTGAGTTGTGGGTACTCCACATGGTTTTTCTCTAGATATGAACAATGATGGGCATTAGAGACGTACCCATTAGAGATGGAGGTAGAATCATCGATCTTATATAGGATATAGAGATAGAGATATCATTTATCTCTTATTTGGGTTTCTATTTTTCAGTGTGTTTTAAATTTATATCATTATGTTTTCTATATTCCTCTTTCTATCGGTTGAGATGAAATATTTTCATTTCTTTCTATCTCTAATATCTTAGTTTTTAGGGTAAGCACCCTGTAATCCTATAGGAAAAATGGGGGTTCAAAACCCATTGGACACAGGTACTGTAGTGGTACTGTAGCAGCGGTGGGTATTGTAGATCGGCGGGTGCTGTAGCGGTAGCAGAGAACTGTAGCAGCGGCGGTACTGTGTGAGTACTGTAGCAGCCGGGTTACTATTCATAGAATTGTAATTAGGCCAAATAATTTGGCCTATGGGCTATGTTATGGGCTACAAGCCCACTAGGCCTTCAGGCTATGTAATGGGCCTCCCTCTACCCAGTTAAAAGAGGTCTTTTATTTTATTTAATAATAAAAATGAGGCTTTGGCCCCAACCTTTAAAAAAAATCTTAGTTTTTAGGGAATCCAACTATGTTTTTATATACTCAACCATGCATAGGATTTTCCTTCATGTGTTGTGTCTTATTCAATTGAAAGGAACATCAATATTTTTTCAATGGAGAATATCGGCATCCGGGGTGAATTGGTGACATTTAGTAGTCGGACATGGAGATTTGGAGCATGTATCTCTCATCAGATTTATATTTTGCAATTATAGTTGGGTTGGGACTTCTTTCGTAGTCTATCATGTATTTTACCTCCTTATAAGATGGTTATTTTTTGTTGACTTATAATTTATTCCATATAGGTTTATAGATACATGGTTTTCTCTAGATGTTACTATCTTTTATTATTCCTCTATATTATTGAATGGGGATATTTGGGTGTGTGTGTGTGTACAAGTACATTAGGTAAATGCCTCCAATTTTAGTCATGTCTTCTTGTCACTAGTAGGTACCCCCAATCCCATTGGTGTTGGGCTTGGTCTGTCACACTTATCTTATCAATAGCTAAGTGGGCCCTAGTGGATTAGGTCATGACATGATATTCGTTGATATATTTTCTGATTAATGATATTGGAAGTTGTATTTCCCAGTAACATGATTCAATATACTACAATAAATATAGTATTTTCATCCTTTTTTCACACTCAAAAGGATTACTTCATTCTACTTCATTACATATAATGGTAAGAGTTGAGTTTTTGGGAATACTATGAATGGGGATAACCCATTGTATGTTTGAAATAGGGTAAAATATTTATTCCCCATGAAATATTACAATATTTTTATTCACTTCCACCATAATGGATAGGTTTTGTCACTTTTTGGATAGTATGTAAGGTTTTGAACTATCTTGAAATAGGCATCCATGAATAAACATTCCCATACAAGGCTTGGGTATGTTACCAAGATTGTACCCTATGACCTCGACATTATCTCTAAAAATATTTATGTCTTTCATTTCTCTTTCATGGGACACAATTCTAGAAATTATCTTGGGTAAAATTCCATTTCCCATTTTAAACAAATTGTCTAAATGTGGTGGTAGTCATTTCAATGTAATAATGGGAGGTAAAATTATAGATGATAATTACATAGTTTCACTTAAATCACCAACTTTTTGTTCCTTTTTGGAAATTGAATCATGAGATTAATCATTAATTGAAATTAACAAATCAAAACCTTCATATAAATCATGATCTGCTACATTTTTATGTTCCTATATAGTAATCTAAGATTTATCGTATTCATTTCACCTAGAATTATTCAATATCAAATTATTATCCTGATTTATATTAACTTTTTTTAGATGCGTTTCTCTAGGTAAATTAAGTTCCTTAGTGGATGTAAGTGTGAAACGTAAATGTTATTCTTAGGTAAACATCATTAAATAAAAAAATATTAACTTGTAGTATATTTTCTCTATATCCTATTAAAAATATATCATCAGGGAAATGGATTATTGTCCATGGAATCATAAAAAATGGATTATCTTGGTTGATTGGAAAATTAGAAGGTATTTTATCATCATCTATTTTGTTGAAAATGAAATTACCTAGAATGGTAAGGTTCTACACCATCCCCGATAAATATTCGAGAACTCCAGCTGAGAATACAATAGCATGGTTATTCAGAATAAATTTAATAATGGACTGAGCTACATAGTCGATAAATATGAGAACGTAGAATAAGTAATTACAATAATGGAATATCCTAAATCAAATAAAACATATCCCAATTACATGTCACAAATAGTGTAGGCAATGGAAAATGACCTTGTATCATGAAATTTAGTGGTTAATTGAGGTGTTATAAGAGTTGATTGAATCTTCCCTAGCTTACTCTCTGATTCCGTTGAATTTTTCTTTACATGGTTTATAATTACATTACTAACATAGTATAATAGTAATGTTCATTATAAAATTCAAGAAGATGTATGTAGGTTTCAACATTATTAAATTTGTCCAAATTTTATTATTTAATCTCCACGGGATGAATTTTATTATATTTTATCATTCTTGAGGAAAAGAATTATGGGGATTTTCTAATCCTTTGACTGTTTCTCAAGTTCAATTTCTAATTTTTCCACACCCTATATACAATAATTATTCCTCTCACCTTCTTTGATTAGCTTGGTTTTTTCTGATTGTGGTCCAGGAGAGGGTTCAATGTCATTACCACTTGAAGTTGTTACCAGACACAAATTTTCTTTAGGATAGTATAATACTCAATGTGATAATTTATTAGTATTTTTATCCATTATTTCAAAAATATTACATTACATGGTTTTAAATTCATTCAACTATATTTATGGTTCTTATTTTTTAGAGTCTGGTTGGTGAAAGATTTGTACTTGAGAACTAGAGTTAAGAGATCTGTGGGAATTCCTTTATTTAAATTGTGATAGTTGGATAGTATATTGGAATCCTTCCATTAATTTTTTTTGAAATTATATTATGTGATGTAATTATTATTGAAAAAGTAGTTAGTTATTTTGGGGGATTTCTAAATGCATACAAGATTTAGGAGTTCTCAATACCTTTGTGTCTATCCATGTTTTGTTGATATGGTCTTTGTTGATATACAATGAAACATCTCTCAGGATCCTTCAATTGATCATTGTGGTCAATGAAATGACTTGGAGAATAATAAGAATTGGAAAACATAACTAGTTTTGGTTGGTCATTACATTGGTCAACATATATTTTCCATAACTATAATGACCATCACTTTTCATTAATTAAAATTACATCACTTTTTCAGAATTCTTAAAATATTACATGAACAGACAACCAAAGACCATACTAGTCTAGTTCCATTGGAAGGATTCAAACATCAACACAGGATCATAAGTGAGCTGCATTATCTACCACTAGGATATTCATGACTTTCACCATTTTAGAAACATCATACATAATACATAACTTTATTGTAGGATCGAAATAGAATATGAGATGCTCAATATACAAGAGGGGGGGTGAATTGTATACTTTAAAAATTCCTTAGGAACCTTTAAAGTTAGTTATGAATAACTGGAGTTTCCTTAAGAAAAGGAAAGAACTAAGTTTAACAAAGTTAAACTAAGTAAATTCACAACACCTCTAGCACCGAACTAAACTTGGAAAGAGATTCCAAAAGTAGGTTCCGGAAATATGGTTCCGGAATTTGAAACTTAACAAAAGTTACAATATAAGATTCTACCTTAAAGCGTATAGAATCTGAATGAATCAGAGTAAGTAAGGAAGTATAAGAATGTTATACTTTCCTTAAGATACAAATTACAGCGGAATAGAAACGAGTAGTAAAACTACTAGTAACAAGATAATAGTCTTTTAACCCAAAGAGAAGGGTATCCAACAACCTTGGATAAAGGTCCCTTGATTTATACTTTCAAGCAAGTCTGTCTTACCCACACCAGGGTAAGCCCTCGATACGAAGATCGGTGTCTCTGTCTTGCTATCCCCGCAAGCCCTCAACTTCAAGGTAGTTGGCAACCTCTGTCTTTCTCAGCAAGAAAGCCCTCGATCTTTAAGGTAGTAGGCACCTCTGTCTTCCTATCCCCGGAAGCCCTCGAATGTAATCACCAACATTCGGAGTCGCACGAAGCTTTGAGAGTTAATAAGAGACTCTCTCTCTAGAAATCACTTCAACAGCATGTATGCACAAAGTCCAAATGTTCATCCATCCGTTGTGAGCTTTTTCAAATGAGCTCCTATTTATAGGTGAGGTCGGCTCCTTCTCCAACGGTCATATTTCCCTTAAAGTTAGGAGGGACCTGTACACGTGTCACTTAGACAACGGTTAGTTTATAACAAAATGGACGACATCGTTTTATAACAAAGTAAGTGTAACAGAATACACGACATCGTTTTAAACTCTAACATAAAAGTTCGGAATAGAAATTTCGGAGTGAAAGTTCGGAGTGAACAAATTCAGAGTGTATAAAACAATGATATCCAGATTCTGTTTAATGAGTGAATTCGGAATGAGAATTCGGAATAGGAATTCGGAATAGGAATTCGTCATCAGAAATCGTAATGGGAATTCGTCATCAGAATTCGTAATGAGAATTCGGAATGAGATTTCTTCATTAGAATTCGTAATGAGAATTCTTCATTGGAATTCGTAATGAGAATTTGTAATGAGAATTCTTCATTAGAATTCGTAATGGGAATTCTTCTTCAGAATTCGTATCCTGAATCTGGAATAGAACTTAGTCAGAATTCATAACCGGAATTCGGAGTGAAACTTCCTTATAGTTCTTGTCCAGAATCCGAACCCTAAAACAGAATGCTTTTTATCAGTTTTAATGATTCCGAGAAAGTGAATCCGAATTTCATACTTAAGAAAAATATTAATGAAAATATGATAAGGATAATTTTTCTTATAAAAGCGATTTTCCTTAAGAAAGCATTTTTCCTTATAAAAGCGATTTTCCTTAAAGATAAGGTGTTTGTGATTTTCAAAACAAGAAGGAATGGAAAAGTCATAAGGAAAACCTTATTGACTCAACAATCTCCCCCTTTTTGGAAAGCACAAACATCCTTACGAAAAAGCTATTCTAAGAAGAAAGAAACATATTAAAGCTTATCTCCCTTGGTTTAAGAATATAGATGAATACGACTAACTCCCCCTTAGGCTTTGAATCTCTAAGGATCGTATTCATATTTCCGGAGTGATATTTCTTTAAGAAAAAAACTCCCCCTTAAACAAACTCTTATTAGAGTTCTATCTCCTTGGGTATTTTTCTTTCTCCCCCTTTGATAAGCACTTATTAGATTTCCTCTTTTTCTTAAGGATCTTTTCCTTCTCCCCCTTTGTGATTTTCAAAAAGAATTTCGAGGGAATGGAAAAAAAATAACAAAGTACCTGAAAGAATTAGTAACCACAACAAAACAGAACAACAAGCACGATTCTCATTAAATTTGAAATGTCAGCAACAAAAACAGATTACAACAAAAAGATCGGATTGGTCATTTGGGATCTTTCTCTTTCGACATCAGCCCCTTGAGAATAGTCTTGATCTTCTTGAGATCCTTATGATCTTCCTCTGCTTGCTTTTCTAAGACAACTATTCTTGCTGACTGAGCTTGAATGATTTCTTCCTGAGCCTTCAACTTTTCTTCCTGAGCTTCCATTTTCTCTTCCTGAGACTTTATCCTTTCTAGAAAATTTATCCGATGATCCCTTTCAAATTTTCATTTTTGATTAACAGAGTTGAGCTTTCCATTCAGATCTCTTACTTCCTGACTCCGAATGTTCTTTTCCTCTGCCAATTTCTCATCGAATGATGCAGTCATCTCATGAAACTTCTTGTCCTCGGTTTGAAATGCATCCTTGACATTCTCCTGAAACTCATCCAGCAGCCTCATCTCTTCCACATTCTTCTTCGACCAGCTAGTCATCCTTTTGAAAGATCTTTTATGGGCTTCGTAACCAATGAAGAAATTTTTGAACTGAGCTTCTATCTCAACACATTTATCCATAACCATGGATACGGAATCGGTTTTCTGATTCAGCGTATGTTGGAGCATCTGGCACCGAGAGTCAATACTGGAGAAGGTCGGAATGGTTCCCACCAACTTCTTCAAGGATTGAACAACAAAATCGTGCCCCAACGAAGATGATTCCGAATCTGACATCTTGCTAGGAGAATTTTCTTCTTCAATAAGCTCCAACTTCCTCTTTGAAGAACTACCAGCTTCCTTCCTCATACTCTTTTCTGAACTCGGGGTATCAGCAATAACTTTTTTCCCCTTATCTTTTTCCAGAATAGAAATCTGTTCCGGAGATTTCTTCTCACTGTCAGAAACTTGAACAACCAAATCTTCCTCATCAACAACTTCTATATTTTCTTTCTGAGCAGCATCAAGTAATAATTGTTCTTCTTTTCCATGATAAGAAACTTCTTCCTCTCCTTCCTTTCCTTCTATTACTGGAGTAACTAGTTTTGAAGATTCGGCTTCAGAAGTTCGGAGCGACAGGTGTTCCGAAGGAGTTCCCTTATATTCATCTACTTGTTTGAGCACATCTCCTGTCTCGCCACTTCCTTCAGCAACCTCTTCAGCTTGTTCCACTTGTTCAACTTCGTCAGCATTCTTAGCAGCAGCCTCTTTCGGATCATCGAGATTTCTTCCTGGAGTCTCAGGTAGAGAGTCCAAAGAAAAAGTTCTCGGAACGGGAATGGTTGCTGAAACCATTTCATTAAACTTCAACAAGGCTTGCACAGCCTCAGCTTCTGACAACTTCTTCTTCAGCTTCTTTTCCTTAGCTTGCTTCTCGAGCTCATCAGCAGCCTTTTCTTTCAGAGCCTTAGCCTCTGCGGGATCCAATCCGAACTGCGGATCTCCTTCCTTCCTCTTTTCCTTGTCAGCTCTCCACTTCGCTGCAACCTCATCAGTATATGTCTTCTTCTTCTTAGGATTAGGAGGAGCGGAATGGACTTCCTTAGACTTAGGTTCCTGAGCTTCACCTACCACTTCTTTCAGCTTTCTCTTCCTTACCGGCTTAGGCGATTCCGGATCAGCCACTTTCGGAGTCACTTCTTCTTGAGGCGGTAGATCGATAAATTTCCCAGACTTCTTGTCAAATGCTATATTCATCCTTTTAAGAGTTGCATCACTGAGCAACATGATCTTGCAAACTTTCGGTTTAGAACTGCAAGCAACCTTGAAGGACTCAAGGCACCGAACTATCAGCTTCGACAAAATTGCCGGGTACATTACTATCTGAGCTCTCAGATTCCCTTTCTTTAAATTCTCAAGATTAAGAAGGATATGCTTCATCAGGTTGAACTTCCTTAGATTTATCAAGAAATCTAAGATGTATATCTCACTCTTCTTCAAGCTGTCCTTGTCTCCTTTTCTCGGTACAATAAGCCCTTGCACCCATAACTCCAGAATCCGGAAGTTTGTAGAAAGGGTTGCAATTTTCGAAGCCTTATCATCATCCAGTCCGAGAATTTCTAAGGCTTTCTCCTTGTTGAAACTACCCAAGGAGTCTGGCAGAACATGCGAGATAAACTCAGCTTCCCCTTCATAATTCAACCCTACCAAGCTTGCAGCCTTGGTGTAAGATAGCTTGTAAGTCTTGCCATACGATTTGAAGGAAAATTTTTCTCTATTGTCTTCCACAAAGAAAGCAACCGACTCATAAAACTCAACAAGCAAGTCTGGGTAAACTTCATCTTGGTTGCCGGTTTTTGATATCGCAACATCTTCCCAGCCATTGAGCTTGATATTCTTTGATATAATAGAATCATAGTTGCTGAAGAAATTTGGATGCACTAACCGTTCTCTGTAGACTAACCACTGAGAAATGGGCTTGGTTGAAGACATCTCTTGAGAAGCTAACTCTGCAGACATTCGGATTAGAAGTCTCTGAGAAGTTCGGAACTGAGAAGACTGAAGTTCGGAACTGGAAAACTGTAGTTCGGAACAGCCTTAAATCAAAGAGACAGAGCTTCAGCACGCAAGAGCTTGAGATCGATGTGGGACGAGAAAATAGGGTCCCCTTTATATAGGCTTTGGGATGACGGTTCAACTTCCTCGGTTGATCTAACGGTTTAGAATGATCTGAGATCAGATCTGACGGTTGAGAGGTTGAATCCGATCTTTTTGAGGTTTTATTAAAACAGAATTCAAGAAATTAAAAAAAAAACCGAAAACAAACTATAAGAAAATGCCAGCAAGTAAAATATGATTACGAAAACTTCAGTAAGGAAGTCATACCTTTCGGATTAGCTTAGGAAAGTTATTCGTAATGGGTAATGTAAAGACGACTACGAAAAACTCAATACGAAAAACCTAATACGAAAAACTCAATACGAAAAACTCAATACGAAAAACTCAATACGAAAAACTTCATAAAAAAACTTGTTATGGAAGATTCAATACCAAAGTTTTTCCATTATGAAAATACCAGTACGAAAATTTTCCATTCCGGAAATTTTCAATACGAATACTTTTATTCCAGAAGTATTCTGTATGGAAATATCCATTCTGGAAAATTGTAGTTCCGGAAGTTCCATTCCGGAAAGTTTCGTTCCGAAAAATTTGAAAACAAATTTTGAAAAACTTTGTTAAATAAACAAACAAATGTACTCCCCCTATGAAAAGGAGTTTATTACTGTGAGGAGATTTTTCCAACAGAAAATTAATTAAGGAAGATTACCTTACGGTTATCATTCCTAACTTCTGTTTAATATATTCAAATCTATCAGAAGGTAAAGATTTTGTGAAAATATCAGCAAGTTGATCTTGCGTTCCGATAAACTGAAGAATAATATCTCCTTTAAGTGTGTGATCCCTAAGAAAGTGATGCCTAATATCTATGTGTTTTGCACGGGAGTGATGTGCAGGGTTTTTACTTAGGGCAATGGCACTTGTGTTATCACACAAAATTTGAGTTTTAGTAAAACTCAAGCCATAGTCTGTGAGTGTGTGTTGCATCCACAACACTTGTGCACAACAACTTCCAGCTGCTACATATTCAGCTTCAGAAGTGGAGAGTGCAACAGAATGCTGCTTCTTGCATGACCAAGAAACTAATGAATCTCCTAAGAAATGACAAGTTCCGGATGTACTTTTTCTATCCATTCTACAACCACCAAAGTCAGCATCAGAAAAGCTTTTTAGAACAAAATCATTTCCAGAAGTATAAAATAATCCTAGATCCATGGTTCCCTTAAGGTAGCGAAAAATTATTTTTACTGCCTTTAAGTGAGATTCCTTAGGATTGGATTGATATCTTGCACATAAGCATACAGAAAACATTAAGTCTGGTCGACTAGCTGTTAAGTAAAGTAGACTTCCAATCATACCTCTAAAAGATGTTTGATCTACTGGTTTCCCAGCTTCATCAAGATCTAAAGAGTTTGAGGTACCAATAGGAGTACTTATACTCTTAGTGTTGTCATAACCATACTTTTTAAGAAGATCTTTAATATACTTATGTTGGGATATGAAGGTTCCTTCTGGTTTTTGAGAAATTTGAAAACCAAGGAAAAATGTTAACTCACCCATCATACTCATTTCAAACTCAGATTTCATTAGACTATCAAAAGAATCAGTCAAAGATTGCTGAGTTGAACCAAATATAATGTCATCAACATAAATTTGAACAATCAAAACATTTTTCTTATCTTTCTTTATAAAAAGGGTTGGATCTGCATTTCCCTTAACATAGTTATTTTGAAGCAAAAATCCAGTAAGTCTATCATACCATGCTCGTGGGGCTTGTTTAAGGCCATACAAAGCTTTGGTAAGTCTAAAAACATGATCAGGATGTTTTGTATCTTCAAAGCCAGGAGGTTGTTCAACAAAAACTTCCTCTTGAACATAACCGTTAAGAAAAGCACATTTCACATCCATTTGAAATAGTTTGAAATTAAAGAATGCTGCAAAGGCAAGTAGAATACGAATAGATTCAAGTCTAGCTACTGGAGTATAGGTTTCTTCATAGTCTATTCCTTCTTGCTGATTATAGCCTTTAGCAACAAGTCTAGCTTTATTTCTAACAATGACTCCATTTTCATCACATTTGTTTCTGAAGACCCATTTTACTCCAATAACAGAAGTTTCCTTAGGTCTTTCAACCAAGGTCCAGACTTTATTCCTTTCGAATTCATTTAGCTCATCTTGCATTGCTTTGATCCAATCATCATCACCTAAAGCTTCATCAGTGCTTTTAGGTTCTAGTTGGGAAAGAAATGCTAGATGTTCTACTTCATTTCTTAAGGAACTTCTAGTCCTTACAGGTTGATTTACATCACCAATGATACTATCACTGGGATGATTCTTAAGAAACATCTGATTTGGGTTTTGTAAAACCTGGTCATCAACATAAGGTAGAAAGTCTTCTGGGGTAAATGTTTCAGAAGTATCTTCTAGAACAATTTCCTTATCAGAAGGTTCTTCTAACAAAGGTTGACAATCAGTTTTTGAAAACACATCCGAAGATGTAAGTTGGGAGGTTTTAAAAACAAAAGGATCTGACTCATCAAATTTCACATGTACTGTTTCCTCAACAGTACAAGTATTTTTATTAAAAACTCTATAAGCCTTAGAGGTTGTGGAATATCCTAAGAAAATCCCTTCATCTGATTTTGGTGCGAATTTATGTAAGTTATCTTTAGTATTCAAAATGAATACTTTGCAACCAAAAACCTTGAAGTAGGAAAGCCTTGGTTTTCTACCATTCCATAACTCATAAGGAGTTTTATTAAAAAAACGTCTAATCAAAACTCGATTTATAGTATAACAAGCAGTACTTACAGCTTCAGCCCAGAAATGTCTAGCAATAGAATATTCACTCAACATGGTTCTAGTTATTTCTTGAAGAATTCGATTTCTTCTTTCAACTACACCATTCTGTTGAGGAGTTCTAGGTGCTGAAAAGTTGTGAGTAATACCTTTCTTACTACAAAAAGTTTCAAAATCAGAATTTTGAAATTCTCCTCCATGATCACTATGAATAGTTTTCAATGGAAGGTTTTTCTCATTTTTAACTTGAGCTCTAAAACTTTTGAAATAAGAAAAAGCTTCAGATTTCCTTGCTAGAAAATAGACCCAAGTAAATCTAGTGTAATCATCAACTAGAACAAACACATAGTATTTGCCTCCAATGCTTCCAGTTTGTGTTGGACCAAAAAGATCCATGTGCACCAACTGTAATGCATCGGTTGTTGAGACTTCACCGATTGACTTAAAACTAGATTTATGTTGCTTGCCATATTGACAAGGATCACAAACTTTAGAAGAATCAAATCTAAGCTCCGGTAGATCCTTAACTAGTTTCTTCTTAGAGAGTTTACATAGGTTTCTAAGATTACAGTGTCCTAGTCTTCTATGCCATAACCAAGAATGATCTTCCATTGCACTTAGGCAAGGTAAATCTTGGCTTCTTAGGTCTTCTAAGTTTAAGGTGTAAACATTCTCTTGCCTGTTGGCTGAGAGAATAAATTCTTCCTTGGAATTGTGAACTAAGCATTTATCATTCCTAAAATTCACAAGGTAACCTTCATCACATAACTGACTTATGCTAATGAGGTTGTGCTTAAGACCTTTAACAAAAAGAACATTTGAAATCAAAGTTTTACCTAAAAGAACAATATTACCAATACCAACAATCTCTCCCTTAGCATTGTCTCCGAAAGTTACCTTTCCTCCTTTCGTTTTGATAATATTTTCAAAGAAGCTTTTGTTACCAGTCATGTGCCGGGAACATCCACTATCCATGTACCAAACATTGTTGCTGGAACTTTCTTTATTTTCCTGAAATTAAGAACAAAGTTAGACTTTCAGAATCCAAACTTGTTTGGATCCGAGATTTCCAGACAATAAAATTTTAGGTACCCACATTTTCTTAGAAAAATAAGCTTTATGAAAACCTAAGGATTGGGTTTTGTTTAAGGAACAATTTCTTGCCCAGTGACCACCACATTGACACTTAGTACAAAATGGGGCACTTTGAGGAACAAAATAATTGTTGCTGAAAACAGGTTTTGCATGGGTATAACCAAATCCGGATTTATTTCTTAAAGGTCGTATTTGAGAATACATCTTATCAAAATTTTCCTTACCATGGGTAAAGTTTGATAAGCACTTCTTTAAGGAAAAAATTTCGGACTTGAGTTTTACAACCAAGTTTTTATCTTCAAAATCATTAGTTTTGGAACTAGAGTTAGGCTCGAAAACATTTTTATTAGAAATTACTTTTTCTAACTCTTTAGAAAGTTTATTCTTCTCAGAACTTACTTCCTCAAGATTTTTTGAAATATTTTCAAAATCAGCATTTTTCTTATCAAGATCTTTAGAAAGATCTGATATCTCTTTAGTAAGAATAGAATTCCTAGAATTTGCCTTATCAAGTTTCTTGTTGAGTTTTGAATTCTCAATTTCAAGAAGTTCAGCAAATCTAGAGACTTCTTCAAAAGTAGGTAAAGTATTTTCCTCATCAGAAGATGATTCTTCATCAGAAGAGTTATAATACTTACTATCATTAGGATTTAAGGAAACATTGGTCAAAGATTCAGCATTTCGTACCTTAGCCATAAGACAATGATTATCAATAGGTAATCTGGCTATAAGACCAAGATTCTTCTGTCCTGAAGATTCATATTCAGAAGATTCATCTGAAGAGTCACCACCACTGGCACTCCAGGTGTCATTAGCTTTCAAAACTTTCTTAGCTTTAGCTTTGTAATATTTCTTCCTGTTCCTGTCTGAATGCCTTTCCTTTCTTTCTTTCTTTCTGAGCATAGGGCAATCTGGTCTAATATGTCCAGCTCTCTTACATTCATAACAAGTAACTTCTCCATCTTTCTTATCTTTCCTATCCTTCTTCTTATACTTGGATTGAAAGTTTCTTTGTCCAGCTATCTTGTTCATCCTTCGAGCAAGATTGGCTAATTCATTTTCTGAAACTTCACTTTCACTAGATTCGGATTGGAAAATGACTTTCTTCGATTTGGATCTGGTTACTCTCTCAGGAGTCTTAGCTTTCATCTGATTCGAAGTTGTAGTAAAAGCAACAGTACCATTTCCATTCTTCTTCTTGATGTTTTCAGCATCTCTCTTCATTCTAGTCTCATGTTGTAGAAGAGTTCCAAATAATTCATCAAGAGTAATTTGAGTAACCTTCCTGTTCTCATCTATAGTTGTTCTCTTGGATTCCCACTCATTGGGCATAATGTCAATTATCTTGTCCACAAGAGCTTCATCATCTAAACCTTTCTCTCCCATAGACTGTAGACTGTTGACGATTGTCATAAATCTTTGTTGTACTTTACAGATAGGTTCTCCATAAGGAAAATTAAAGCCATGATATTCAGCTCTAAGCATAGCTCTCCTAGTCTCAATCACTTTAGAAGTCCCAAAATGAGTAACCTCTAACTTCTTCCATATACAATTAGCTGCTTCACAAGAAGAAATTTGGCTATATATATTTCTAGTCATTGAACATAATAAAGTGTTGCGTACCTTATAATTCAGTTGATATTCTTGCTTCTCCTGGTTAGTAAAGGTTCTGACTTCCTTGTCAGGAATTTTGTAATCACCAGTAAGCATGACAAAGTTATCTACTCCAGTATTGATAACGAATGTCTTCATACGATCTCTCCAGTATTCATAATCATTACCATCGAAGATTGGTGGCCTTGTAGGATTCAAATTGTCTATCGAACCAACATTCATTCCTGCCATACTTGAAAATAACTTGGAAACAAACTTGTTAATAACAAAAATTCGGAATCAAAAAGTTCGGAATAGGAAAAGTTCGGAATGGATAATCCGGAATGAAAAAGTTCGGAATTGAAAAGTGAGCAAGAAAAACTTGAACGTGAGTACAAGTATTTCAGTAACCTTGGCTCTGATACCAAATGTAAGAATGGTATAGAGTAAGAGGTTTCCAACCTCTGATACCAATTGTAGGATCGAAATAGAATATGAGATGCTCAATATACAAGAGGGGGGGTGAATTGTATACTTTAAAAATTCCTTAGGAACCTTTAAAGTTAGTTATGAATAACAGGAGTTTCCTTAAGAAAAGGAAAGAACTAAGTTTAACAAAGTTAAACTAAGTAAATTCACAACACCTCTAGCACCGAACTAAACTTGGAAAGAGATTCCAAAAGTAGGTTCTGGAAATATGGTTCCGGAATTTGAAACTTAACAAAAGTTACAATATAAGATTCTACCTTAAAGCGTATAGAATCTGAATGAATCAGAGTAAGTAAGGAAGTATAAGAATGTTATACTTTCCTTAAGATACAAATTACAGCGGAATAGAAACGAGTAGTAAAACTACTAGTAACAAGATAATAGTCTTTTAACCCAAAGAGAAGGGTATCCAACAACCTTGGATAAAGGTCCCTTGATTTATACTTTCAAGCAAGTCTGTCTTACCCACACCAGGGTAAGCCCTCGATACGAAGATCGGTGTCTCTGTCTTGCTATCCCCGCAAGCCCTCAACTTCAAGGTAGTTGGCAACCTCTGTCTTTCTCAGCAAGAAAGCCCTCGATCTTTAAGGTAGTCGGCACCTCTGTCTTCCTATCCCCGGAAGCCCTCGAATGTAATCACCAACATTCGGAGTCGCACGAAGCTTTGAGAGTTAATAAGAGACTCTCTCTCTAGAAATCACTTCAACAGCATGTATGCACAAAGTCCAAATGTTCATCCATCCGTTGTGAGCTTTTTCAAATGATCTCCTATTTATAGGTGAGGTCGGCTCCTTCTCCAACGGTCATATTTCCCTTAAAGTTAGGAGGGACCTGTACACGTGTCACTTAGACAACGGTTAGTTTATAACAAAATGGACGACATCGTTTTATAACAAAGTAAGTGTAACAGAATACACGACATCGTTTTAAACTCTAACATAAAAGTTCGGAATAGAAATTTCGGAGTGAAAGTTCGGAGTGAACAAATTCAGAGTGTATAAAACAATGATATCCAGATTCTGTTTAATGATTGAATTCGGAATGAGAATTCGGAATAGGAATTCGGAATAGGAATTCGTCATCAGAAATCGTAATGGGAATTCGTCATCAGAATTCGTAATGAGAATTCGGAATGAGATTTCTTCATTAGAATTCGTAATGAGAATTCTTCATTGGAATTCGTAATGAGAATTTGTAATGAGAATTCTTCATTAGAATTCGTAATGGGAATTCTTCTTCAGAATTCGTATCCTGAATCTGGAATAGAACTTAGTCAGAATTCATAACCGGAATTCGGAGTGAAACTTCCTTATAGTTCTTGTCCAGAATCCGAACCCTAAAACAGAATGCTTTTTATCAGTTTTAATGATTCCGAGAAAGTGAATCCGAATTTCATACTTAAGAAAAATATTAATGAAAATATGATAAGGATAATTTTTCTTATAAAAGCGATTTTCCTTAAGAAAGCATTTTTCCTTATAAAAGCGATTTTCCTTAAAGATAAGGTGTTTGTGATTTTCAAAACAAGAAGGAATGGAAAAGTCATAAGGAAAACCTTATTGACTCAACATTTATAACATGAATAAAAAGGAAGATTAAAAATGGGTGAGATTATATGATCATTAAGGGTAAACAAAGGAGATATGTAATCATATACTTGAGCATAAGGGTATGAAAATGTGATCATGACATTAGAATATCATTACATAAAAAACAAAGAACATTGTTATGAAGCATGCCATAAATATTGGAAGTTCAAAAGACATGAGTCATAAAGGAATCATAATCGTAATCCATGAATGCATAACATAGCAATTTAGACGTGGAATTATGGACGACACATAATTAGATAAAATGATTTCATAGTCGTCAAGGAATCACTTCCAAGGCAATCTTAGTAGTATCGTTTCACTCCACATACCATCAAGGCAGTAATGGTTCACTCCCATTACCATCACAGTAGTCTATGTTCACTCCAAAGACCATCCTTATGGACAGAGTCCTTTACTAAACCGAGTACACTCTCTGTTCTATCCATGTCTATCTCAAGAGATATAAATATTTATCTAATGCATTGGAGGTAGATATAAGTCCCACCCATATCATAATGAAATCAAACAAACATGTTACATAAGATCATAAAAAATCATATCATAACCAATAATATGAAATTTGTATCATAAACATGTAATCATATCATAACCTATGGAAAAGAGACATGTTTCATAATCATTTCATCAAAGTATAACTCTTAAAAGGAAGCTAGTTTCATAAGCATATTACCTGTGAAAGGGAAATGAGCTTAATAAACATATAACCCACAGAATAGAAATGGGTTTCATAAACATAATTAAATAAAAACATAAACAATTCAGAAAATAAAATGAGTGGCACATTTGGATTGATTCCCAAATAGGAATGAGTAAGACCAACTGATGTCATCTTAGAAGGAATATAATTTAGGGAGCTCTTTTAAAAAACATTTCACGAGAAAAATATTTTTTTATTCTTAAAAATGATTTTAAAAAATGTTGATTTTTTTAAAAAAAAAATCACTGAAAACATAAAATGGAGTCTTGAATATTTTTTGAAAACTATTTAACTTGAAAAAATAGAAAATAAGCCTGAAAATAGTTTGAAAACCATTTCTTTGAAAAAGATGGATGATTTTTTTTGAAAATAGATCTATAAAAAAGTTTTAAAACTTATATTGAAGACACTGAAAGCCATAAAAATTTTAAAATCATTTTCCTTAATTTTATTATTAATTATAATTTGTAAAAACATGTTTGAATTTTTCTAGACAAATTGTTTTTGATACCAGAATATTTCCAATTGAAAAGAGAAATGAGATTGGATTTTATTAAAAACATTTTCTTAGTTATCTTGACTTCCATATAGTGTAATATGGTACCAATACATGAAGAAATCATGAATAATCAAAGGATAATATAATTATATTATCTTCTAGAGATATGGAACATAATATTTCGTCAATGGATGCATAATCATTAACAATCCCGATAAACGATGAGATTGTTGCTATAAACTCTTATTAATTGTTTACATTAAATAAAACTCTCCATGTATGAAATGACATAAATTTAAACTCTAAATATAATGAAAATAAGGATATTAATGATATCGCATGTCAAATTTTATTATAGATAACTCATAAAATAATTTAGGTGAATAACAAAGCGTGTGTCTCAAGGAAGGAAAATTGAGAAAAATTGGTTTACTGGATTGTAAAATTTTGAATCACAACCCCATGAAAAAAATATATTAAAATGGGTATGTTAATAACCATAAATTTAGGATAATAATCATATAATATATTCTTGGATAGTATATAAACCACACAAAATAAATGAGTGGAGAATAAGGTATAAATCCAACAGAAATGAAAGTAAGATGAGAAAAAATCATTACCTTATGTATTGACTCTCATCGTATCTATAAAAAATTCCTATATACTAAATATATGTTTATTATAAATATATTAAATAAAAATATTCTTTTATCAAATACCATATATTATTTTATCCTGACTTTATATTACCCATTTATTAACAATTCCATGTTAATTTTATGCTTCCGATAATATTTTCTTTATTTACATACATGTTTGGATTATTATTTAGGATCCCCTTACTTACATAATTAATTATTTATTTAAGGAATTTAAAATATGATTCAAATATCGTATATTTTATTTATATATATATTTATATTATTATATAACATATTGAATTAAGAAATGGAATGCACTATTCCTGGAGACTGTAGGTCATACGTACGCATGAAAACTGTTTTTGTTATATGGCCGTATTGAAATAAAGAATGTAAATGAAATATATGAATATATATATAATATAATTAAAGTTAAATTATTATTTAATATATATCATATAAGTCAACTAATTCCATCCTTAATAAATTCCACGTAAATTTTGAACGAATCACAATTTTTGAAGTGGTAGTAGTCCAAAAGTCTACATAAGAAGTTATCATATTAAAAAATTGAAAGCATGAAGTTAGGTTTTACATAATAATTATAGAAGTAAAATTAAATCATAAATATAAAATATAACAAATAAAAATAGTGTTTCTATCATAGTTCCAAACCATGGGATGTATTAATGGAAAACTGAACCACATCATTTTGTGACGTGGTATTTCACCTTACACAAAAAGTGTATGTTCATTACTCATTTTATTAAAGTGTGTGTATGCTTAGGTAAAATAATTAGAATTAATATTTTTTTATGCTTTGGATGTTGAGGTTATTATATAACCATGGTATGATAAGATTGTAGTTGGTGGAGAATGAAAACACAATAAAGGAGCTTGAGGAAGGATGTCTCCTCTTCTTTGGGAAAATCTTCTTGGTTTACACCAAAGAGCTTCCTTTGTTTGATTTATACCAAAATGGAGGATTCTAGGTCTAAGGATGGTATTTTTAGAAGATATTTGTCCTGTTTTTTATGATAAAAATTATATTTATTGGTGTAAGGATTTTCGGTGGGTGAGTTGCATTTTATAGAGGAGGAAGAGTGACATTCTTGGAAATATAAAGAGGTAAAAACTATTGAGTGGTCAAACATACATCACAAGAATCCAATAATGAATATTATTTGATACAAGAGGAGAATTCGCAAAATATGGCCAGAAAATAGCTTCTTGAGATGTGTATAAGGTGTTTTCATCTTAATTTTAATGATTAACCATTCATTAATATAAATTTTATCTTAATCACTACAATTAATTTAAATCAAATTCAATAATATTCATAGTCAAAAAATAATTTGACCTTATTATAAATTATAAATTATTATATATCAAAATATTTAATCTATTTTTCAATATTATAATCACTAATTTGGTAGAAATTAATTTATTTCTAATCCCATAGACATGTCATGACCACAGGTTTTTAAGGAAAATTGTATAAAAGTATGAAATATTTTTATATCTTATTTTATCATAAAGTTATTCACAATAAACTAAATTGAATTAATTGATATAAAAATGATCTAATAACAATTTTAATAAAATAAAATGTATTATAACCGTATAAATTAATTAGATGAAAAACCAATTTTGAATTAAAATTATGTATTTTCACTATTCATCCAAAAACGTTGTTTTCTAGAAAAATAAAAAAATATCACCCTAATATAATTTTTACAATATAAATTAATAAAAATAATTTTATTTTACCAAATTGATTTTCTAAAGGTTTCTAATTTTTTTTATTTTTGTTCATATAAGGACCTAAAAAGTATTTCATTTGAGAAAATATTATTTTCAAACATATGACAACTTTACCAAAAATTATATATTTTATTATCAATATTATTTTTTATATAAAACCATTATATTTAAAACATTGTTATAAATATTCATATTAGCATGTTTAATATAAAGGTTATGACTATCTAATTTAAATAATTATAATAATAAAATCATGTTTCTTATAAAATCAGTGTTGTGTGTAACACAATCTAACTCTATGTTATGTGAATTGTAATATTTTCATGGTGTAACATTTAAAAAATACATCAATAGACATCAATTTATTGGATTAAAAAAGTACATAAAATCTCATGTTGTTTTATTCTAACCCCCAGTAGATGGGATTTATTCCTCAAAATTTGTCATTTTGATAACAAAAAATGTGGATATTTAGGCTTCATTGTATCCTAAGGTCCCCAGGTAGCTTCCTATTACCTATGGTTTCTCCAAAAAACATTGACCATGTAAGGGTTCTTTTTTCATAGAAAATTCTCTTTATATTCCAAAATTTCAACTGCTTATCCCTCATAAGAAAGATCATACTCCAACGGTATGATCTATGAGTTTAGTACAACTGATAAGTCAGGTATATACTTCCTCAAGATAGATAAATATAAGATATCAGAGACATGAGATAGATTTTGAATAAGTTCCAATAGATGGGATATCATAATGATATGATAAAAAATTTCAATGGTACCAATATACATAGGGGTTAATTTCACATTCTTCCCGAATATGATAACCTTCTTTCAGGGAAATATTCAAAGAAATACCTTCTCCCCAAATTCAAAAAAATTTCAATGGTACCAATATACATAGGGGTTAATTTCACATTATTCCCAAATCTGATAACCTTATTTCAGGGAAATATTCAAATAAATACCTTCTCCCCAAATTCAAATTTTAGATCACACTAATTTTTACCATCATAACATTTCTATCAACATTGATCATCCTTAATATGTTGTTTATTGGCTCTAACATTTTTTTCCATTTCATTAGTTATCTCAGGTCCCAACAAATTTATTTCTCTAACTTCAGCCCAACACATTGGATATCTACATTTCAAACCATATTGTAATTAATAAGGACCCATTTGAATGCTTGAAGAAAATAATTATTTTATGAAAACATAACTAATGGAAGTTATTGATCCCAAAAACATTTTCAATTCATCAAACATGATCTCAACATATCCTCTATGGTTTGAATTGTTCATTATGATTGACCATCCATCTGGTGGTGATAAGAAATGATAATACTCAATTCTATACTATGTTCTTGCTGATTACTTATCCAAAACATTTAGGTAAAACTAGGATCCCATTCATATATAATAGAGTTTGGTACTCCATGAATCCTTACAATATCCTTAATGTATATCATGGAAAGATGATCTAGAGAGAATTATTATCTGATAAGAATGAAGTGTGATGACTTTGTAAGGCAATCAATTACCACCCATATAACATTAAAAAAAGTATAGGTTTAATGGAGTCCAATGAAAAATCCATAGTGATGTTCTCCTATTTCCATTTTGGTATGGGTAATAAATTCACATCTCCTTAGAAATTTTTATTTTAGCGTTAACTTGATGGCATTCCAAGCATTGAGATAAAAACTCTATGATAACACCCTATATTCTATCCCACTAGAAGTATTTTTCAATGTCTGTATACATCTTCATACATCGGGGATGAATTTAGAATGAAGAACTATGAGTTACTTCTGATAGCTCAATATTTAAATCTAGTATGGAAGTAACCCAAATAGATTTCCTCAACCCTATCATTCCATCATGACCAAGGTTAAAATCAGGGATATTTCTATCCTTATTTTGATAATCTACACCTCCCTTATGCACCAATTTAATAATAACTTGGATAGAGTGTTGAACAATAAATTGTGTTGTGTATGCTTTTCAAGTACCTTAATGTTTCCATACCCATCATTCAAAAATCCCAAAATATTAGATCATTTTTTATACACAACATAGCAAAGCTATCATGCTCCTTTTCACTCAAATCATAAGCCATATTTTTTGCTTTCCTACGGTTGTAATGTTTTAAGGAGTCCAAATACATTATGATATTTATCCATCTTCTATAGTGAATATTTGAATCATTCTATGTGAATATATATTTTAGACTTTTATGATTGGTATATATATCACACTTTTTTCTGTTAATATAAATCCACAATATCTATAATGAAAAAACTTATACTACTATTTCCAAATCATCAGTTGGGTAATTTTTCTCGTGATTCTTCCAATGTCACAAGGCATAGGCTATAAGCATTTTATTATGAATAAGAACACATCAAACTCTCTTATTGTTTTATCACAATATATTCAAACCCTTATCCACTATATGTTATTTCATTCACAAGTTCATTTACTAACTTTATCTCATGTTCCTTGAAATTTAACTCTCTAGATGAATTTAGAACCCCTCAAAGTGAAATAGGTCAGATTATTAGATATTAATGAGAAATTCCAAACCAACCATCGATAGTATCAAGAAAAACCAAGAACATTATAGATCTTAGTCACCATGGTTGGTCTAGGATGTCATCCAATAGACTGTATCTTTGATGGAAATTTTTTTACACATTCTCTTGAGATTATGTGACCACAAAAACGAAAACTTTTGTAGTCAAAACATAGACTTTTTAAATTTTTCATATAGTTTCTCATTACATAGTTCTGTTAGAAAAATTCTCAGGTGGAATTCATGCCCTTCATTTCTATTTTAAAAGATAAGAATATCATCTTAAAATACAACCAAAAACTGATCGAGGTAATCCCTAATGAATTTGTTCCTCAAATCAATATTTATAAAAGGGGTACTAGTTTGAAAGAAATTAATCACTATATATTCATAGTTTCCATAACTTGTACAAAATTTCATCTTGGGTATATCTTACTTCATGGTCTATATTTATCGATATCCAGAACAAAGATCGATCTTGGAAAATTATTGAGCTCCTCCAAGTTGATCAAACGAGTGAATAATACAGGGAAATGGTACTTTCACTTGAATGATATATTGTTGAACTCTCAATAATCAATGAATAGTCTCAATGATCAATCATTTTTTATAACAAAAATGAATAGTGAACCCCATGATGATACAGTTGTCCGAATAAATCCCTTATCATGTTTTTCATGGAGTTTCATCTTCAATTCATTCAACACAACTGGGATCATTCAATAGGGATCCTTTGAAATTTGTGGGGAACTGGGTATGAGGTCTATCACAAATATAACATCATGCACTTGTGGAATGATAAGAAAAACTTATGAAAGGAAATCCACAAATACCTAAACAATAGGAATATTATCAATGTTGACTTTCTCCCTAAAAATTTGCGATAAAAACCCCTTCAGAATAGTAATTATGACCAATACACTATATGTAATCGTCATAAGAAGTTCATAGGTATCATTAAATTCATAGAAGATCATATGTTGGTTTGAAATATCAAATGACACATCTCTTCATCGACAATTGATGTGGGATTTATGTTGATAAATCCAATAAATTCATATGATGAAATAAAATTAAACCAGACAAAGAATGAAACAATTTTCCAGATGAACAGTACCACAAATGTCAATGAGGGAGGAAACATTGTCTTGAGATTCAATAATCATACCCTTATGGTTTTTTACTACTAATTACACTTCAAATCATTTTTTTGGAATATTTTTACCCTTATAAAATTATTTATATATTTATGAGTGTTTAGATCTAGATTAAAATAAGACACTAGAGGTTATAGAATGGATGGTATGTTTACCTTTCACCATGTCATTGTCTTAATCCTCATTAGAAAAATGATTGTATGAAATTTCCCCTTCCCCCTTCGTTTATTAATTTTCTGATTGTGATCATTATCACCAACCCTCGGGTTTTGGAACTAGTCATCAAAACCATCATCCATAAACCATTGTCACTGATGTTGGGGAGGTGCATTCAATGCAGTTTTGCCTCCACTTTCATTTTTTGGGTTACTTATTAAAATAACTTCAACAGTAAATGCCTGATGAAATTTCTTTCCACACATGAAATCTTTATTATTCCCCTTAATATAATTTCTTCCATGATTATTTCCACACATAGATCATAATGGCACTACTGGAAAAACGGGCTATACCCACGGTTCAAAACTGTGGGTATAGCCTAAAAACTCGTGGGGTATAAGCTATACCCATGGTTTTGGGAACCATGGGCTGGAGTGGTGTCGGTATATGTCCCATACTTATACCCCCGGTTTACCAATCCATGAGGATAGATTTTTTTTCCAGGCAGTCAAAGCCCTTCCACGCTGTCAAAGAGTAAATGCCCACGGTTTTAAAACTGTGGGGATATTTTAAAAAAAACCTTCCGCAGGTTTCGTACCCGTGACGTCGGGCGACCTGCAGCCTAATTGTTCCCACCACTTCATCCATATCAATTACGTTTAATTACATGTATATTTTTATTAATATATTATATATGTATGAATTAGATAAAATAGAGCAGCGATTTCGGGAAAAAGAGGAGACCAAGTTTCGAACCCGTGTCTTCCACAAATGAGACAGCGCGCTTCTCCAACTAGGCTAATGAATTTTCAATTATTTAATTCTACACCTCCTTTCTTATATTAATTAAAATTAATTAACAGAAGAAAAAAAATAAATTGGATTCGAACCCCAGACCTCCACACAAAAATAAAGACCATAACCAACAGACCTACAGAACTTATATGTCTTCATTTTTGTACATTTATGATTATATTAATGCAGACCATGTTTTCGGCCAAAAAACTTTTCACCCCGCATAACGGTTTTTCAAAACCGTGGGTATTGGTCTTTTAAAAAACTATATCCCCACGGTTTTAGTCCAAACCATGGGGATAGGGAACCTATGCCCACTGTTTTCAAAAATAATGGGGATAGGTTCACACTCTACCCCTATACCGACGATTGAGAAAAACTGTGGGTATAGGTCCATTAGCAGGTAGTGTGGAATTCTAATATTCTTCTCTTCATTTTTTTTATATTTTTTTGAACTCCATATTCCTTTTTTCATCAAACCCTTGAGATTTAGATGTAACTCCAATGAACAATTCAACCTTCATTACACAACTCTCAATCTATTTTTTATCTATTAATGTCTCTGATGTCTAACTCCCTTATAAGATTTGGTTAATTGGAACCAAAGAACCTATCAAGCTTAATTTTACATTGGATGATAATACCAGAAGCCAACCTATCAAGTCTTGTTGATGTTAGCTTCATAGAGACCATTTGATTCATCATTCAATTTATTTAATGCAAGACACACTTTCTCCAATAATGTATGTTAAATCTAAGGAATGTAATTATTAAAAAAATATCTTTTTGAACTCATCCCTATATATGGGTTAAATTTCATCTTTCTTCCTTGTATTCTTATTTAGTGTCCCCCACTAATCATCTTATCCTTCTAACCTATAAACATCAAGAATGACTCTCTCATGATTCAAACACTGAATAATGAATAGTATCTTTTTAGTGTTACTGATCCATTGTTCAGAAATAACAAAATTAGAAGACCCACTGAATGAAGGTGGGCATTACCTCATGAAGGACTTAATTGATGTGGTTTCTCTTCTTTTCTCATTTATATGTCCAACATGATTCATAGCTTAAAATAAATTTGTGAGAATAGTAATGATTATTTTCATTCCAGATCTCATTGCATTTGTATTCTAAAGATAACAATCATCACATTATACATTATAGTCACCATGAACATGGGTTTTTGGGATTCGTTCATTGACTTAAATGAAAAAACATTGTGTATGAAATAGTTATCATAGAGAGGAACCACAAAATCATGAAAAACCACTTATCAGAAGTCTAAATTATGATACCTTCCTCATTCTATGACATCCTAGTTTATCCTAGGTTATTCATAAGCCTTTATAATGGTTTGTGAGGATTTTTTGGATTTCTGAAGCATATCCTCTAAGAGTTTCATACCAGGTGTGTCGTAAGGACCATTTTCATGTACCATGTTCTTCTTGAGTCTTTCTCTACCCACTAATCTATAGTTTTTACCCCTAGGTACATATGTTATAGAGCCACAACCACTTGTAGTATCTATATAGATATTTATTTATAGTAAACTAGTCACTCTATCCTTTACCAAAATTCTAGGACACTTTATTATACTATACATTATCCTTAAACTTATACATAGCCATGTCATTTTTTTTATCACTATGGTGTTCCCATCCATGTTTCCAAAGGATAACAAAAAAATTGATTTAATACCAACTATAATGACCCTCACTTTTCATACATTAACATGACATCACTTTGGAGGAATACAAAATACATTACAAAAAACCTACACCCAAATATCGTACTAGTATATTGTATTTGGAAACATGGAAACATAAAAACTATTATATAAGTGAGACATATTATCACTCACTAGTTTCATAATGAATATCACACTTGTCAAAAATTCATACAAAACACAAATCCCCATAACCAGTGTAATGATATCTTAAAATGTTTTGGGCTTATATTGTCAATAAGTGTAAAGTAGATATGTAAGAATATACAAGAGCATATGGGCATGATAATGTGATAATGAAATTAGAATATTATACCCTATATAAGAAAATCATAGAAATCAATCATGGAGTAAATATTGGTAGTTCATAATACATCATATATAAGGGAATCAAAATCATAATCCATAAAATCCTAACATAATAATTAAGATATTGAATTTTAGAAGACACATAAGTATATAATATTATTTCCATGGTAGTTAAGGAATCTATTAAAAGGAAATAATAATAGTATTATTTCACTCTCCATGACATCTTGGTTGTTCTGGTTCACTCCCATGATTGTCTTAGTAGTAATGGTTCAGTCGCAAGTCCAAATTAGCAGGAAAAGTCCCTTACTAAACCAGGTTCACTTCACATTCCATCAATGATCATTTCATGAGATATAAATCATTACCCAGTTTATTTTAGGGAGATATAGGTCCCACTATTCTCATAATGAAATCACAAATATGTGTGAAACAAGATCATAAACAATTATATCATATCCCCTAAAATGAAATGGGTATTATAAACCGGTAATCTTATCATAACATAAGGAATAGAGACTTGTATCATAATCATTTAATTAATGAATAACCTATAAAAAGAAGAAGGTTTTATAATTATATAACCCATAAAAGAGAATTATGTTTTGTCAACATATAACCCATGAAATATAAATAAGTTTTAAGAAAATAATTCTACTAAAACATAAAAAAATTAAGAGAAATAATATGAATTGATCATTTGGATAATTTCCTAGAAAGGCATGAGAAACGCCAACAGATGTCATCTTAGATTTAATTTTTGTGGACAGATCCTTTTAGAAACATTTAATGAGGAAAATATCATTTCTTATTAAAAAATATCTTTTATAACATAAAAAATTTCAGAAAAGCATTGTATTGGAAAAAAGAAAATGGATTCATGAATACATTTTGAAAACCATTTTCTTATGAAAATAAATAAAAGAACCATGTAAACAGTTTGAATATTAATTCATTAAAAGAATGTATGGAACTATTTTTTAAAACTATTTATTTGAAAATACTTATAAAAACTATAAAGTAAGATTATAAAACCATTAAAATTTTGAAAATCTGTATTCCATGAAAATTATCTTTAAATATAATTTAACAAAATTATTGAAAATAAAATTTGAAAACATTGTTTATGAAATTAGAAGATTCTTGATAGAAAAGTGAAATGAGAACAGATTTTCCAAAAAACATTTTCAAAGTTATCTTATGTACAAAAGTGTGGAAAATTGTACTATTACATGAATTCATCATGAATAACCATATGATAGTAAAATTAATTAGTTTTCTATTGATATGGATCATAATTGTTCCTCAAGGGAATTATAATCATAAACAATCTTGATAAATGATGGGATTATTGCAATAAAATATTACATCATGGTATCTTTGAATCATAAGACCCATGTAAGAAAATGAAATTAAATATAGTTTAAAATATCATTAAAATAATGAGGCTCGTGAAATAACTAGTCCAATTTCAGTATATAAACCCTGTGAAAGAATTTATTTTCATAACAAAACATGTGTCTCTAGAACGAAAATATGAGACAAAATTACATTAATAAATTGGTAGCTTGTGAAACATAAACTCCATGAATAAAAGACCATAAAAGGGATATGTTAATACAAATAAATTTAAGGATAATTATAATTGAATATATTCTTGAAAATTATATACACCACAAAAAAGAAAACCATGGTGAATAAGGCATAACTCTAAATGAAATAAAAGTGACATGACATAAACCCTTTCCTTATGTCTTTACTCTCATTGTACACATTCAAAGTTCCTGTATAATAAATATAAGTTTATTATATATATATATATTACAGAACCATAATAATATTTATAATACAATATAATATTTCATTATGAGTTTATATTACCCATTTTTAAACAATTCCTTGTTAATTTTACACTTCGGGTAATATCTACTTTTTTCGTACAGGTTTTTGATTATTTTCCTTCATACACTTTATTATATAATGACTTACTTATTTACAGAATGTAAAACTATATATAAATTTTATATATATTCTATATATACATATTTATAAAAATCTATAACATATATCAATATAAAATGTAATACACCTTTAATGGATATAGTAGGCTCTACATAAGCATGATCATTGTTTCTATTATACTAATATATTGAAAGAAAGAATCTAAATGACATATAGTTATATATATAATATATAAATCTAGTAGAATTATTTTTTCATATATATCATGTAATTTCACTAAACTTATCCTTAATACATTCTATGTAATGTGTGAACATATCACATCACTTTGAGGAGGCGGTAGTCCACACATCCACAAATGAAGTTATCATATTTACAAAAAATGGAACTAATGAAGGTAGGTTTTATATAATAATAAATATGTATAAATACATCATAAATATAAAATATAACATATAAAAATGTATTTTACATCATAACCAAAATCAATGAGAGGTGGTAAAGGAGAAATGAACAACATCATTTTGTGATATGGTTGTTCTTCATACACAAAAATGGAAATTTCATTACCCATTAGATGGAAGTTTGTGTAAGTGTTGGTGGAAAACCGGTAATAAAAAAATCTTAGAATATTCTAAAAAATAATGTTTTTACATATGAATGGAATGAGAAGATTTTAGGTGTTGGAGAATGAAAATGAAATAAAGTATCATGAGGAAAGGATGATACATCTTATTTGGAAAACTCCTCTTGGTTTTCATCAAAGGGTTTCCATGGTTATATTTTTACCAATAGGGAGGATTTTAGGTATAAAGTAGTGCTTTTTTATGGATATTGTTTTATATTTTTTATATAATCCAATGTGGATTAATTTTTTTAAGGATTTGAGTTGGGGGGAGTGCCGTTTTATTAAGGATGAGGACTGACATTCTTGTAAATATATTACAATAAAACTATTGAGAGGTTTCTCTTACATAATGGTTGTAAAAAATAATAAAATATGATAAAATATGGTAATTGGGGGAAATATTATCCATTAAATAACTTTTGTACATGTTTAAAGTGTATTTGGCCTCATAGGAATAAGTTTTAAACCTTTTATGATAATTTTTCACTTAATCGATATAATTAAATTTAATTCTATTCACTAATATTTTTGGTAAAAAACTAAGTTAAACTTATAATAAATTATAAATTATTATGATTCCATATATTTAAGAAAATTTTCTAAATTCCCATCTCATAAATTTCTTTAATTAATTTAAAATTACTTCCGGAACCTGTCATGACATCCAGTTTTTAAGCGCAAATGTTTAAAATGTTAAAATATATTTATATCCACTTAAAATGATAAATGGGTTCTAATGACATAAATTGGATTAATGTATAGATAATTGATATAATTAAACTTTAAAAAAAATTAATATATAATTTAACTATATTAATTAATCATATGAAAAAGATGTTTTGAATAAAAAAATTGTATTTTTCACTATTCAACAAAAAATGATGTTTTTCAAAAAACTCCAAAAAAATAAAACTAACCCAAATTTGAAATTATGAAATCAAAATATAAGCTTATTTTAACAACTAATATTTCTAAATTTTAAGAAAATAAATTTTTGTATTATTTATAGAAGGACATAAAAAACGACATATAAGAATGTAATATTTTCAAACATATAACGGCTTTAAAAAAATAACATATTTTATTATCTATATGTTTTATTTATAAAAAACAATAATATTTAAAGGTTATTTATTAATATTAATACTATTATGTTTAATTTATTGGTTATAACTATCTCATTTAATTAATTATAATAATAATAAAATATTTCGTAGAAGCTCGGTGTTATGTGTAATGCAATCCAAGTATCTGTTGTGTGTAGCATAAGATTTTCATGGTTTAGCGTTTTAAAAACTAAATAAAAAGAAATTAATTTATTTGAAAAATAGGATTTGAAAAAACATGACGTGTTTCATTAACAAATGGGGTAGTATGTAAATATTTAAATCAAACAAACGTGATATTTTAGGAATTTTGAGGGCTTTAATTCATGGACTCCTCTACTGGATGTGTCTCTTGTGGAATGTTTTTGGATATTTAAATGTATCATCCCTAACTGCAATTACTTAATTTTCAAAAAAATACCCCTAAAAAGGATTAATCTAGTATATTTCTATCATTATCATGTTGTCCTTAGTGGAATAACATTGTGAAGTGTCATTCATAAATGGAATGGTATGGACAACATGAAAAACGCTTCTTGAATCCCTCTCAATAATAATATACTATCTAGCATCAGACATTTTTTATTGAATATATTTCATCCTGGTGGATATCTTATAGGTTAGAAAAAATATTTAATGTTCCTTTGATGTTCATCCTAGATAGTGAAATCAACCAGTTTCATGTTGTATGGATACACCTTCACAACACCTTCGAGAGAGAAGGAGAATTAAATCCTTTTGATATGTTCCTCATACACACCTCTAAACATCAATGTAGCAAAAACCATTGTTAGGACCTTTATATATCTATTTTTATCATATAATACAAGTGAATTAAACTTAGGATATCATTGACTAAGTTTTGTTTCTAATTCATGTTCATATTATAAAGTAAGGTAGAAATTATGGTTATTTTACTTTATGAAATGAGGTGGAAATTAAACTATAGAAGCCTTATTAAGGACTATTTCTATGAAATTTAACCTTCCCTTGTGACTCCACATGGTTTTATAGCATACATGTCTCATTATTTTTTGTAGCTAACATTTCCATTCCATCAAACTAAGCCATATTTCTCAGTCTGTTTCCTTCTATGTGAAGTACATGACTACATTTATTATCCTTCAAAATGTTAACCTTCCCATCATCATCTAATCGGATTGAATAATCATCTAGGATCAGAGATAATAAAGACTTATCCATATTCAATTCATTAATTTTTATCTCTATCTTCTAAAATGTAAAAGTTTTTCATTTCCCTAGGGAAACAAGTCTAGCCTACAATGACACTATCATATATCGTCTAGTAACTCTGTTCTCAATCCTCGACAACAATTGTTATTTTGACTAGAACTAACTTATTACTAAAAGTATCATCTACAATACCATGTGAAACTAAATGCTTTTTATGTTCCTTGAACAGTAGACCGACTAGGTTTTTCATTGTATCGCATGCCAACCTTAGTTTTCATGAGTCATGTTCCACCTCTGTTGCCACATATGATGTGTCCGCGACTATGTGGAAGATTATTTAATATCTATATCTTGAAGAAATATCAATGAAAACACCAATTAATAAGTTTTTTATAAAATATTTTGTAGTGTCCTATCCTTTTACCTTATCTTTAAAAACCATGGATAATCAATTTAGTGATCAATATATATGTGGCTGAAGTCAAATAAAGAAACACCAAAATGAATTTTCTATACTCTCCAGACCAATTGGTAACTCGAATATGAAGGATTACTAGTCATGATGGTAATGCGAACTAGACAAGATGAGTTGGAATATGCACCTGATTTGTAGCCTAGCTTCAGTTATAGATCACTCAGTTAACATAACGAGTATGTTAAGATGATTGATAACCTTGGGGGTTAGCTTAGAGCTGTCCGGAATAATGTTTTGTTCTTAGTAAGGAATCTCTTATTGTATAAGGATAACAATATTAATTTTAATGGTAGTATCTAAATATATGTATGTTTCGGACTCTATATGTTAGGAAGGGAAATTACAGTAATTTCACTACGAAGAAACCAATTACATTTATCAAATGAAAGAATGATCAAAGAGAAGCATGAAAATGTGGATGGTGACCAATTCATATAAGTCAAAGGAAATTGTGGAGGCATGGATGAATTAAACCATTCATGAAATTTTTTGTATGATAATGTGTCTACATGGTATTTTGACCAATTAAGGAGAATAAGATATCCATGTATAATTTGGATGGTGGTGGTCAACATTACATAGAAGATGCTCGAGAACCATTGTATTAGACCCTATAAATATTTTATTATAGAAGGTATAACCTTTGGATAAAACATTTCTCAAGAAAAAACATTTAATAGAGAGAAATAAATACTTATAGAATTCATTTTAATGAATAAAAATGGGTTTATTCAAAAATATTACATTCCAAAAGTTTACATGAGTATTTAGGGCTAGTCACTGCTTATATAACATGCAATGGGTAGCCCTTAAAAAAACATTCACTTGGGATAGTCCATGATACTGAATAATATCATAGAGATACATGATGTATTTAAATTGTGTAGTATTCAAATAGATTTATGTGAACAAGTATGATAATGTTTTATTCAATTACATTATAGATTTACTTTTTATATGGGGTATATTTTCTCTCTAGAAGCCATGATTTGGAGTTTCCTTGTAAGATTATTTAAAAATAATCTCAAGGATGATTAAATCATCAAAAATATAATTTCCCAAAATTCATGCCACAAAAAAATAACAAATTTTCCCTAAATGATTCATTGGGGTTTTATTCATAAGAAAAACATCAAAACTAACTACCCTAACACATTTGGAGCAACTATTGTTTAAAATTTTAATGAATGTATATGATAAGAAATTCTATATTGCAATGAAACCAAAAAAGAAAGATAGAGGCTGTGTGATATTACTACCAATCTCTTGTAGAGGTCACATTGTTCTATTAGATCTCTCATTACTGAAGAGAAGTAGAATCATCGTCAAAACATTCCACCGCTGTAGTGGATTCCAAAAAGTCATAGACATGCAGGAAATATCGTTATACCTACTCCCTATTTCTGGAAAATAAATAACATCAGTCTCTAATTTAATGAAATAGAAATCAAGACACATGAATTATTGACCATAGTCGACAATAAATTCAAATAATGTGAAATTATTTAATAAAATATGAAATCATTTTCATTATCTTAATTTACAACAAATCAGTTTTTTCATGAATGAAAATTTGTTCACAATGAATAGAATCTTATTTTTGATCAGCTACATGATAAAATTATCCTCAAAACTGTCTAGTCCTGTCAATAATTGAATTGATTTATGCTATCCAAATACTAGTTACTAGGAATTAATTTATTGATTCCAAGAAAATTTATATAACAAAATCACAATAATATTTCAAAATAGACAAATCCTCGGAAAAATAAAGTCTTCAACAACCTTTAATAAGTTTAGGTTCCTTAGAAATTTTGGCAAATCAATAAAAGTTACATATAGAAAAAATGAACTACAAATAATAATACCAAAATTGGCTCTGTTTCTTGAAAATAGAGGCACAATGAAACACCAATCCTATGTATTCTTAATATAAGGTAGTGATTAATCCACAAAACATTCTAGAGATCCTTTTGACCCTCACCTAGATGAAGAATCCCCCCTCATGGAGGGATTTTACCAGGATGAACCTTATTTGGAATTGATCTGGAATGTAATCTATTCAGCCGCATGATTGATATAACGTGTATGTTACTGTCTATCAGATGCTCTCCCTGATAGTAATTCCCCTCCACCATCCCCAACTTTTCCAAAAGGCCTCAGTCAATGCTGAGGAAGGGGAATCTGGATAACGTTTGTGGAATACTAAGTATAAGAACATTATCAATTCATATATGGTTTCTTTTCATTATCTATGGACAAATTATATGATTTTTTCTAGATAAAGAACATCCTTTGACGGAGGTGGTTCACGGAAAGTGGTATCTGATTCAAATGATCCTCCATCTCCCTAGAAATCATTTCTGTTTTCATCTAGATGATACATTCTCCTATACCATGGGGTGGGGTGAGGGATTTAAATAGACCCCTTTCTATGGATTCATATGATGTCTCATTCTAATAGGTAAATTAATGGAACTAAAAAAGTCGAGAAAATAAAAAATCCCAGCATTGAAAAAATCACAATTTAACAGATTTCAAGGGTTTTATAGATAATTTTGTGGTTAAATCCAGCATATTATGGATTGGTATTCCATTTATAAAAGTTATAAAAATAATGATAATTCAAATGGAGTAAAATATACATGTTTAATGATGTATAAATGTTTATTTGGAATAGGAAATCAAATGTATTTGTTAATGTTTCAATCATATTTTAATAAATAGATAATGATATCTGTATTTCATGCATGAATTTAATTGTGTTTAAATATGTTTATTTCTGTATTTAATTAATTGATATTTCCAATATTGTTATTTTTTTATTTTTTACGTGTTATGTCAAGATACAACCTGTATTTGAAATAGGAACCAAAAATAGTAATATTTTAGTATCAAATTGAAACTTCTTTCTGTGAGATTTTCTTGCATCATGACAATCGATTTTTAGGGATGAAACTAAGGTATGGAACTGGTGAAAAATAAAATACACAATGTTTATTTCATTTAAAAATCATGATTTCATCAGGAGAAGTGGGCACTATGGCGACCTGTTTGGTAGTCATTACACAATGTGAAAAGTAGTTACATGTCATGATACATTTTACATGATGTAAATGTTCAGGATAGTAAAAGTATGAAAACTATTCCACTGACATTGATTAGACAACATCAAAATAAATTAGACATCTTTTATTTTTTGGAAAATTGAAAAATAAATACACAGATAGTCGAGGGTTTGAATTTATTTTATAAAAATACACCCTTGGCCACATAACATGTGATGTCCAGAACCAATAAAACCAATGGTTGATTTCCAGATGACAAAATCACAATCTCGAGCCATGCTTCAATGTTGTTTATCGATGAATTTCCTTCTTGGGTATCCATGTTGTTTGTTCTCATCATGACCAACATGAGAGGATTGTTTTCTTTTCTTTAGGATATGTAATTATTGGGGGATGTGAAATTAGGGATTGTGTTTTTATTATTCATGTTTTCTATTATTAAAATTCAATTTATCAAATCCAGGATTCTCATTTTTTTCAATTTCATAACCATTTCATATGATTTGAGGAGGTGTATTTCATTTAATCAGTTGAATACCCTATTTTTTGAAGTAAATATATGTTAATTATGATTAAATAGAGTTTTTGGTTGACTTGGTTTGCAATTGCACCATGTATTTGACCATTCAAACTGTGAAGTCAAAGGATTAGGGTAGGATATCAAAACCATGGATCCATGATGATCCAATTTCAACACTAACCTTGAATAAATCCAGTATCTATTGAATCCCAAGAGCATGAACTAGAAAATCACAGAACCCGGTATGCCTCTCTCTTAATATCAAACCCAATTATTTCTTTTATTTATATTTCTACAAAAAAACCAACCAATTTATATTTTATTTTTGTTAAATAATGTAAAAAATAAAGATCATCCATGTGTATTTGACACTTAGAGTGGATAAATACTTCAATTTTTAATTAGTTTATCTAAGTTTTATAGATTATTAAATTTACATATCCCCATTGGAAATTAACGATGCCCTAAAAGATGTTCAAGAACATGAGATTAATTTATATATATGATGATGAAATGGACTAGGGTATTCTGACCCAAGCCATTGGATTCCCAGAAACTTGGATTCATAATGAGGGAGTTCAAATGTGTTTTAAATGAATGAGAGGAGTTCTTAACCTTTAAAGTTCCACCAGACTATACTGTTATGACTTTTGGGGGATGTGGTCAGCTTTCATGGGAGACTTAACCATTTCGGTTCTCCTTTTTGGTTCTCTGATGACTTGAGCTAGCCGCATGGTACTAGGGCACACCAGAGGGAGTGAATCTCTTATTTTGGTCATTTCAGTAGGAAATTTGGTCCTGTTGGTCACATATATGAAATGGGGACACCTAAAACACTTACAGCAGAGGGTGTTTGTTCTAGATCATTCCCCAATGGAATAAAAACCAAAATTTCATTATATGGGGATCATTTGGTTATTTATATTCCTTAAACATGATTTCTATGGTCTTCTCCATCTAATTAACATCCTTCAATTGTGGTGGTTGGGAGGAATCTATATCAGAAAATTCTGATAACCCTCCACCATTGATGCATATACCCATTCTGATTTTTCAGGATCTTAAATTCTACTTGGATTTCTCTATTGAATAGTGGTGTGGGACAATGTATATGGGGGATTCAAATAAACCAATTTATAGAAATTATTTTTCCCATTGAATCAACCATATTACACCTTTAATCCCCTCAATCACTCACTAATGATTTATGGTTGAATTTTATGTATGGTATGGTGACATTTGGACAAGAGTAGTTGGCAGGATCTCCTTAGTTCAACCTTTTTTTAATGGAAATAAAATTTAATTACCCAAATAACCCACCTACAAATATTCACCCTATATATATATTTAAATTAAACTTTATATATTATCGTTAAAAACTTTATAATATATTGACATATACATTAAACATTCTAATAACATATATATATATATTAGATATTATAATTAAATTTTATATATTTTTATGTTTATATATTAACATTTGATAATATAAAAACCATATAAAACATATTTTAAAATTTATAATATTATTCAAGTATTTTCTTGTTTTTAACTGTGTTGTGTGAGAACTCATTACAAGACCTAAAGATCCAATGAAATTAATTTCTAAAACATAGCCTGAAGACCGTGCTCTTCATCAGTGTCAATTAAGGGTAAACTAAAGTAATGTAATAGTAAAACATAAATTTGTTCAAATTATGTAAGGGAAAAATTTAGTTTAGGGGAAAATTAAATTAAGGGTATTATAAAGATAAGTAATGTTAAAAAAAAGTTATTCAACTGTAAATAAAAGATAATCAATTGTATACTAACGTTATGTAATGGTAACCTCATGTTACATAAGGGTAGGGTACACTAAAGTCATTTAAGGGTAAATATAAGTTAAATAAAGGTAGATAATTTTATTTATGGGTAAAATAATGTTACCAAAAGATTTTATTTAAGGTTAAAACAAATTTATGTAAGGGTAAAATAATGTTACGTAATAGTGAGTATAAGTTATGTAAGGGTAACACAATTTTATATGAAGTTAAATGTAAACTTTTATAGTTTAATTAAGCATAAACTCATGTTATTTATGATTATAATAAAGATATGTATGGGTTGTCTAAAGTTAAGTAAAGGTAAAACAATGTAATCTGATGGTATAAATATGTTGTTTTAGGTTAAGCTAAAGTTAAGTAAGGGTAAACCAAAGTTATGTATGGGTATACTAGAGTTATGTACAGGTAAAAAAAGTTAATCAAGAATAAAGATGTAGTTAGTTAAGGTTAAAAAGATGTTCATTAAGGATAAAAAAGTAAATTGATATTAAAATGAAGTTAAAAAGGGTAAGATAAAATAAATAAAGGGTAAAACTAAAGTTAATTAGGGGGAAAAAGTTATGTAATAGTAAACTAATATTAGGTAATGGTAAAATAAAATTTTGTATGGATAATGTATTTTTAGGTAAGGGTAAACAAATTTTATATAAGAGTAAACTGATCTTAATTTAGTTTAAAATAATGTTATGTAATTTTAAACAAAAGTTAATTTATGGTTAAAAAAATTTAGGAAAGGGTAAAAATAATGTTACCTATGGGTAATTTTTTGGTAAATTGTAAAACAAAGTTAAGTGTTAAGTAAAATTATTTATGGGTAAAAAAAGTTAAGTAAGTGTGAAACTAAAGCTATGTAACGGTAATGAAAAGGTAAACTAAGGTTTTTAATGGTACACTAATGTTATGAAAGGGAAAAAAATTAATGGAATGTTTCTGTATGATAAAAATAATATAACCACATTTTTAAATATATATTAAACTATATAGTAACATTTTTTATATTAACATTTATATTCTAACAATGATAAATCTATATTAAAGGACATGGTTATTAATGATTATATATTAATGTAAAAATATAATATATATATATATATATACATATATGTATACATAATTATATTAAAATGATTAATCATTTATTTATGTACATGTATGTATGTGAGATATAAACCTATAAATACATATATTAAGAAACACATAAACACGTTCATACATTTGTATATAAAAAATAAGATAAGCATATTCATAAATTATTTAATAAATATATTTAATTACAAGTATGTTCATACATTTATATCAAAATATTTATTAATATAATATAAATACATATTTAGACCTTTTTATATAAATATACATATATATATTTTAATTATAAGTATACATGTTGACACATACATACACTTACATTACAATAAATACACAAATGCACATTAATGATTAAATTTTGTTATATACAATATATATACTTTTTTATATATAATCATTAATATATATAATGAATATAAATATATATATTAATAATCAATGTATATAAAATTTATGTGTATAAAAGATACATTATTTATTCATTACATACGAGTGCACACTCACATACTAAAACACACTAACTGTACGTATGTATCTATATAACACCTTCATATATATTAATAAAAAAATAATCATTTATTAATATAAATTTATAAATTATTTATTTATTAATATAAAATTCATTATGCAGATCTCATATATGAGAATCATAGTATTATTATTCTATACAATGTCCCCTATGGGAGATTAATAAAAAAATATCATCTAGAAAATTTCATATGGGAGATTACTAGGGAAAACATCATATGGGAGAATCACAGGACAATTACCCTTTGGAAAATCTCATATGGGTGATTCAGAAGATTAATCTCTTCTGGGATATCCAACATAGAAGATCCACATGAAAAATATCATATGGTAAATTTCTTGTGATAATCTTCTATGGGATATTTACATTGTCTGTATATATGCATATGTATAATTTGGTATATGAATTTATGTGTGCACGTGTTAAGTATAACTATAAATATTGTCATATATATAATTGTATTAATATTTTTTCATGCGGTTTTATTAAAGTAGATCTATATATGCATGGATATATGTGTTTGTATTTAAATATATGAATGAAAGCATGTATGTAAAAAATTCTAGATGAACCCATCTGTGATTATATTTAACCTACATATATAAATATATATGTGTGTGTGTGTGTGTGTGTGTAGTTAGATAGGTATATAGTTTACATTCATATATGTTTGTATGTAAACACTCATTCCTTTTCATAATTTCACACTCACACAAATATATATATATATATAGTATGTTGTTATATTTTTATATAATTAACAATATATATAGAAAAGTCATATTTTATAAATTGAACATAAAATATTACTATGAGTATTTATAAGTATAAAGAAATATTAAAACTCATTCATTTTTATAATCTAATATATACATATATATAATATTTGGTTATATTGATATATAATCAACAATATATACACAATAGTTATAATTGAAAAATTATTCATAAAATATTATGTCTGTATGCATTTACAAGTTCACCCAAATGCCAATAAGCCTATTCTCGAGAGGTAGAGGAACATGAATAGCATCCAAGAGACCTAGGATCAAATATGAGTGGAGGAATATTTTTGCGTTATTATTGTAGTAATATATCATGTACTATAGATGTTACTATAATAGGCACTATACCGGGTCATGTTTGATACAGTAATAGGTGAAACTACTCATCTGATTGGGCCTTCGAGACACTGATTTGGTCCTTGAGTCCATCATATACTTCAGTCCACCTATTCCTTTAGGTAATGTAAGTCATCTAGGCCACGATAAGTCCTTCGTGTCACCTCAAGTCCTTCATTCCACCTTAGGGTCTTCAGTCCACATGATGTGTTGAAGCAACCAAACAAACACTACGAGGAATAGTGTAATGACCCAATTCATACAATTAGATTGAGAATACAATGAATCATTATTTATCCTTAACCAACATCACTAAGATTCCAATGGATGGAATAAATTCCGAGTGGTTCCAAAAACTAGTGGGGGAAAATTTACCATTAAATAAATAACCAATAACCACACAAACCATAACCAAAAAACTCACTATAATATGTATGAATAAAATCAAGACAACTCAACTACTTTATTCTGATCAAAATCACTTTTACGTTTTAAAGAGATGATGAAAAAAATTATAAATGTAAATATGTGAAGAAAAAATAAATACTCCAAGAGGAAAATGAGAACACATGTTTTACAACATCCATGATCCATGATACCTAAACATCCCAAGTATCATGAGGTGTTGTTAAAAACATGTGATACTTTACCTTTGACCAAGTCCTGGAAATCAAATATGAAAAATCACCAAAGTGAAAAAGTAGGATTGAGTATAAAATATAGTAGGTTTTCCCCAATGTTATATATTATCACACCAATACAACAGAAAAAATTAGGTACATTTATTTAAAACCATTATATAAAACAACTCTTCGGAAAAGTGTATAATATAATATAAAATATATTCCAATACAATTTGTAACCAAATTAAAACAAGTGATATTTAAATAAATTTCAATCAAGTCATAATTATATAAAAATAACCAAACAAACCATTAAAAAATTACCATAATCATTTTGGCATACTCCATCCATTAGTCCACAACACAAGCAACCATGCATGCTTTGTTTGATAGTTCCATAACCATGAGTAGTCTCTCATCTTATCACCTTGTGTCCCACTGACACATGTTCTTAATCCCCAATCACATGAAAAATACCCCACTAGAACATGTCAATTATTCAAACCTCGTCATCATGAACTCAGAAAACCCAACTAATGCCAAATGTTTCAAATTACCAAAATAAACCATTTCAATAAAACAATACTTTTTTTTGAAAACTAATGAACAAACCAATTTTAAAAATCCATTCAATTTCAATAAAAAATTCCATTTTTATTGAAAAAATATAATCAAACCTAATACCAAAAATCTAGAAAATCCAAATTTTAAAATATCACTTTTAAAATCCAGAACAAAAGAATGTTCATTAAAACCCCAACATTCCATATTTTCTACAATTTACCACGCAATCACAAAGAGGGATTCCGACAATTGATCAATAGAAAAAACCACAAATTAAACAAAAGATATTTAATTTTAAATCATACCCATCAATTCGAACAAGTGGAGTTGAGAGAGAAGCCACCTACCTTGAAGGTTTTGATGAAAACCAATAGTGGACAAAGAAGGCTCACGCAACCAGATTGAATATCTCCAAAAATAGCCTTAGATCTCTTATACTACTAATGAAAAACCAAAATATCAATATATTTGTCCTCCAACATCTTATATGTCACCATAATAATCATATATTTGAGATAGAAAGACAATATAAGAAGTATATCTAATGAGAAGTAAGAAGAAGTGAGAAGAATGATGAAGAAAGTCACTTACCATGAGAATCGGGCTTGAAAACACCAAGGGAGGGCTTCCAATCAATTCCAAAATGCTTGGGTGAGGTTCCTAAACCTTCAATGGGAAGAAATATAGAGTTTGGTGGGTATATGAAAAAAATGAGCAAGATATCTTAAAAATGTCAAGATCATAAAAAATAGGATCTTACTTTTTCCTTACACACGGTTAGTTCACATTATTAGGAAAAATTTTCTCTTACTGTACTTTTTTCCACTATCCAATTCTAATGGTGGGAACAATTTCTTCTAGGATATTTGCACAGTTTAGACAAATTGTTCGTAGAACGTGCAAACCTCTTTAGCCCCCAAAACATTATGGATTTCCACAAAAATGTCTCAAAATACACCCTTACACTTTATAACCACAAAAATTACTAAGTAAGGGTTACATAATAGAATCTAGGGGGACTAAAAATGGGTTCTAGATTAGGTTTTTGAGTAGGAGCATTCACTAGAGATGAGCGAAATGGATTTGGATGAATGAGAGGGTATGACAACTGGAATCGGTACTAGGCCTATGAATCTCTACCCAGGATAGCTTGGAGAACGACCATGTGAAGGTGGAGAGATATCATCATGATCTAGATGCTGGGGAGGGGCAGTTTCAAGTAGTAATAGTCTGCAATAAATTCCTCTATGACTTTTAGGTCATGTAATGTCATGATGCCTAGGGTCCATGTTAGGGTTCCCCTCATCCCTTAAAAGGTTGATTATAGAAAATGAAAAAAAGTATAAGGTGTTCAGTCTATTTACAGAAAAAAGTACCCACAAATGTAAACACTCATATATATATATTTATATATATATATTTGTTTTATGTAGTAATATTGATATAAAAATTGTACTGTAAATGTCCACATAAATATTTTATTCCATTTTTAGGCAGGAAATTTACATTGTGTACATGTACTTATGTAAAAATACATTATATAAGTATTCATTTTTTTTACATACGTGTGTGTGATAAAATAAAATTTATATAATTTTATTTACATATTGGTAAAAAATAATTTTTATAAATAGTATATACAATAAAAATACCCTTAAAATATATAGGGTAAAATTTATGTTGTGTGTATAGTTATAAATATGTTTACACATAGACACATGTTTATGTGAAAAATGTATATAATTAAGTATATAATTTTATTAATATATAATTTTAAATAATTATATTAGTAAATACTTATTTATATGCATGGACCCATGCATGAACATAGATTTAGTTGTATGTAGTTATATATATATGTATATGTATATTTGTAAATAGTTAAAGTAATATATATTTAGGTAATCATACTAGTATATTTATATTTATATTTTTATATTTTTACATTCATACACACACACATACTTATTATTATATTTAATTATTTATCTAGATGTTACTTTTTTAGTGTCTTGTTTATATAATTAAATACATTATAATAGTTTAAAAAATACAGTGTAAATTTTCGGAATATGTTTACACCCGTATCTAAACAAATGAATTTCAAAATAATAAAACAATTTTTTTTAAATTATTATTTTTGATATAATGGCCTAAATGGTTTTGATATATTGAATTTTCCATATCATTTGAAAAAAATATTAGATCAATATTTAAAATAGGAAAAAAAGATTTGATGGAGGAGATAGAATATAAATTTAGTTTTGGTGGTGGTGCGTGGGGTGTGAGGGAATGATAAGTATGTTAATATAATTTGTAATATTAATTGAAAAATGATGGAAAGTAGGGATTTTTTTGGCCACATGTTTTCCTCATAAAGGAAGATGTCATCCTGGATTTCATGTGGGATATTGAGAGGATGCTAATGTAACGACCCAAAAATTCATTAATGAAAACTACTCGTGATCTAATTAAATTGCTTAGTATGTTAAATGGTTATATAACATATAAACTTCCTTGGTTTTATGTTTTTGTATTTTGAAATACCATTCACAATCGTGACTGTTACAAATATACTCGTTGAATAGTGATCACATGATTAGTATATAGGGATTTACCAAATCCAATTTACCCAGAAAAAGGAAGTGAGGATCTCATCCAGTAGGATTGATCCATATGAAAAAAAGGAAGTGACGGTCTCATCCAGTAGGATTGATCCATATGAATCTCATTTGTCGAAGCTCGAAAAGGAGGTGGCATCACTGAGATTTTCTCTTGACCAAACCCAAGTCTAGCTTCAACACATTAAGCTCAAGTGAAACCACCTACGCTAGTTGGACCATGCAGTGATGAGACCCTCCAGGGTCCTTTAATAGAGCAACAGTTTTAGTTGACGACAACTACTCTTCTTTCAACTACTTCCTAGGTTTTTCATGCTATGCGGTTTTAATCGACACTTGGAGGCGAACTGCCAGATACGATGGGAGGAAGCTTTCCCTTCCCAATGGGGATTTTCCAGAGATTTTGGGTCAGGTTCCATCTGCACCGAGGGGAAGGGTGGGGGACACACCTCTGACATGGTCAATTCTTTTCCGACTTCTTCCTCGGATCCTACGGACCAGATAGTCTCGTTGCCTGGCATCTCTGGACAGTTTTCCTTTTCAACATCTGATTGCATGGAGGATGTGGATTGTCAGGGCCCTCAAAAAGGTGTAGCTTTCTCTTTGCGGAGCCCGGCCAAAGCCTTGTCCCATCCTCCTTCTACGGTTCATGTGTCTTCCCAATTTTCGTCGGATCTTCTCCAAAGATCTCGGGTGAGCAACCTTACGCTTTCTGTGGAAGGGTTGAAGGAGCTGGGTGGTATTTCAAAAGGTACTGAAAATGAGCTATTGGCTTCACGTCATTCCCCCCAATGCCGGCTGTCGAATTCCATGGTGCATGGTGAATTGGGGATAGATTCCCTAAGGTTTCTCCCATCCAGGAAGAGGCCACTGTTGGAGGATTTTGATGGATCATTCAAGAAAGTTGTTCTCTCATCAAAAACGGATATCTGAGATACTAGGACATCCAGAGCTGTCACCCACTCCAAAGAAAATGAGACATGTTTATTTTTTCCTTCTCCTTTATCACTCTCGTCGACCCATATGGCTCAGAAGGGATGTCTGTGATTCTCTCTCTTATCATCTGGAATGCATGTGGGTTTGGGGATAAATCCAAGCATGATTTTGTCATGTCATAAGTCATTAAGCATAAATCTTTGATGGTGCCAATTCTGGAACAAAAACAGAATCCTATCAAACATCATGGCTGTCAAAAAAATGGGTTTCTTGAGTGCATTTCATAGAGACACGGAAAACACCCAGATTTGGATTTGTTGAAAAAGCAATGTTTTAGATGAGGTTGTGAGTCTCATGTCATAGTGTATCAACACAAATATCTCTCATGGAGGGGTGGAGATCATGTTCTCCTTCGTCTATGCAAGCACTAATGTCTGTGAGAGGATGGATTTGTGGCGACACATGGAGGCATTTCAACCAGGGTTGATTCCTTGGACTGATGTCGGTGATTTCAATACTATTGCGGACTTATCAGAAAAAAGGGGTGTCTCCCCCCTAACCAAGGAGGAAAGCAGGACTTTCAAGGGTTCACGGCGAATGAAGGGCTTATGGACTTGGGGTTCTCAGTATCTATATTTACCTGGTGCAACAATCGAAGGGGCGTTAATCGCATATGGATCCAGCTGGAAAGATGCCTCACAAACATCCAAGGGTTGGATATTTTCTCAAAAACATTGGTCAACCATCTTATGCGATCCCATTCGGACCGTTCCCCTCTACAATTTGTTGTCAGGCATGAAGCGGTGTCAGTTTCAATGTTCCACTTCCAATCCATGTCATCAGGAAGCATCCTTCATGCATCTTCTGAAAGAGTCGTGGAAAAAGGAGGAAGAATGGAGGTCCTGGGGAGGTATGGTTAATCACTTGAAATGCCTCAAACAAGAAATTAGAAGCTAGATGGTTAGTCAAATAGACATTTTAGATGGAGTGGAAAGAATCCAAAATGAAGTCGACAGGTTGGAGGGGTCTCTTCAGGCTATTTGCAATGAAGACACATTCATTAATCTGTGACAAACGGAATGCCATGATCGAGAAGATCATAGAAATTGAAAGAGACTATAAATAGCGCTCCCATGTCAGATGGTTTAGAGAAGGAGGATGCAACAGTGCCTTCATTCATTCCTGTATAAAGGATAGGAGGAATATGAGGATCAACCAGAGTCTCAATGATGGGTCCTTCACTTCCGATGTTGATGTAGATGGAAAAATGGATGTGGATCACTTCGTGGGGCTTCTAATGGGGGAGGCCTCTTCCAGCTTTGTGAGGGATTATTCAGACGGCGACAACTTCCTCAGTTTCCTCCCTCACCCCATGAGGGAGGTAGACAACACCTATATTACCACTCTACCAAGATATAATGAGGTTAAGAAGTCAGTTATGAGCATGTATTGGGATAGTGCCCCCGAACCGAACGGTTTCTCAGCCTCCTTTTACTCTTCTGCTTGGGAGGTGGTTGGCCAGTAGGTGGTGGAGGTTGTGTTGGACTTCTTTGCTGGCAGGGCCCTTACCAGGGGAATTTGTGCCTCAAGGGTGGTTCCCATCCCATAGACTAAGAATCCATCCTTCCTTATCCAATTCTGTCCTATTAGCCTCTGCAATATCTCCTATAATATTTTTGCCACTGTCATCTCTAGGAGGCTCAATAGGCTCATCCCCAGGCTAGTTTCCTCTGAGCAACATTGGTTTTTTCAGGGTCGATGAATTCAAGGGGCAGTGGGCATCGCCATTGAGCGTGTTAATGATCTCTACAGATGTTTTGTGGGATATAATGTTATTTTCCATGTCGAAATTAATAAGTCCTAAGAAAATATCGAATGATGGTTTGTCATTCGTTCCATGCGGAGGTCAAGTTCTTGGAATAATTTTGTGACCTTTTCATCAGGTGTTATTCTTCCCAATGGTTTTTTATCTCTCTTATGGGGAAATTTTTTTGCTTCTTTAAATCCATCCAGGGTGTTCGACATGGGGATCGATTATCCCCAATTCTTTTCATTATTGCCCAGGATTCTCTATCTAGGAACCTGAATCACAGCATGGTGGGAAAGATGATTCCTTTCTGTGGAAGATAGAGTATGGACAGTTTTTCTCATCTGATGTTTGCCGATGATGTCTTAATTTTCACCAATTGTAGGAGCAGATCCATAGTCTATATTATGAGGATTTTAGATAGATATGGTTGACATAGAAACCAATGAATCAACTCCTAGAAAATTCATGTCTTCATCTGAGACAAATTTTCCACCAGGCGGTGTAGAGACATCCAAGGAATCCTTAGTTGCCACCAAAAGCAGCTCCCAATCACCTATCTTGGACGACCGATATCCTTCAGCCACATCTTGAAACAACACATTGATGATATTATTGATCGACAACTAGGAAGGATTGTCAGATGGAAGAAAAAAACACATTTCTTTTGGGTGATGGGTTATGATGATCAACAGTCTGCTTACCTCTATAGCGATGCATGTTTTCTCCACCATCACACCCCCAAAAGGTACGATTGATAAAATAGAGTGACTGATCAACACCTTCTTGTGGGACGCAAAACAGGAAGGGCATGGCCATTGGGATTCTTGGAAGCAGTTTTCTAGACCGATAGTCGAAGGGGGTGTGGGCCTTCTGGACATCCAGGATACCACCCCTAGTATGAAAACTCAGCTTTCTTGAAAGATCCTTGCAGGCAAATCCATGTGGGAAAGGATTTTCAATGCACACTATGGTAAACATGATTAGGGGGTTCATTGTAGTGCAACTGTTTGGTCTAGGTGCATGTTCACTCAAATTGAAACTTTATCCAACTACACTCGATGGGTCCTTGGAAGCGGGAAGGTTAACTTCTAGGAACAAAACTGGTCAGCGGAAATTTTGGCTTACCCAGGATGTCCCTCACTAATCTTCTCCTTCAGAGAATCTAGTGAAGTGTATGAGCTAGTCCATGCATCTCTGAATCCCAAAAAATGAAATTTTTGGAAAATATTGTTTTAAATGATGAACCAGATGTATGTTGTTTCACTGGATCAAGTTCTGGCACGTACAACGCCCGAGATTACAGAAGGTTAATCCAGACTGATGATAATTCGGATCAGTGGATGCCAATTTCATGGTGCAATGAAATTCAAACGAGAATGAGTTTCTTGCTATGGAGGATTAGAAAAAAGGATATCCCAACATAAGAGACCATCTAACGGAAGGGTATTTCCATGGCTTCTCGATACTATTGTTGTGAGAACCCATAGATTGAGTCGACGCTCCACCTGTTTTTCCAAGGCCAATGGGAATTTTAACTATGGTCTTTATTCAGTCCACGTCCGAGCACCGATAATGAATCCAGATCTCTACGGGAACTCATGACATAGTGGTTTATTAATACAATGCATAGAAATATGGAGCACACAACTCAGACTATAATTATTTTTTCCATTTTCGAAACCATTTGGGAGGCGCACAATTAGGTTATACTGGGACACAAATGATCTATTCTGTTCCTGAAGATGTGGTTAAGATCACTCATCGTTGAGTTGGCCACATTGGTTCAAGGAGGACATACATCAGCTACAATATATAATCTTCTTAATCAATTATGCATGCAGCCCAGGGGGAACATATTTTGGGTTAAATGGAAAACACTGGAGAGTAGATTCAAACTTAATATTGATGACTCTTATATGGAGGGGGTTATGAGGGGTGGTGGGGTTCTTCGAGACTCCTAGGGATCATTCCACATTGCATTTAGTGCTTACAATGGTCTGGGGAACTCCTTGGGTACAGAGGTTTGGGCCCTACTCTCTGGATTGATGGCTTGCAGGAGGTGGGGGCTCCAAGCGGCAGAGATTGAATCAGACTCTGATGTCCTTATGAAGGCCTTACAAGGTCAACAAGAGATACCATGGGAGTTGAAATATCTTATTCTTAGATGTAAGGTAGAGACCAATCAAGGAATGATGGTTCACCATTGTTGTAGGGAGACCAATTTTGTTGCGGACTCACTGGCTCGCATGGGTAGGCAGGATGAGGTGCTTATGGTTTATGTTGGCCTTAACTCCCTACCCATAGAGTGTATAAATGTTGTTCAATGGGATTCCCTCATCCTTCACAACTTTCTCCCTCCTTGAAGGTTTTTCCCATGTATTATCATGTCAATATCAATAATAAAATAACTCCCACCAATGTTATCTGAGCCTCCCCAGTAGTCTATCTCCATCGCACACCTTTACCTTCAGTCGAATGTGCCTGTTACAAGGGTTCATGTAAAAATACCCTAGCAATATGATTATGTAAATTAATTTTTATAGATAATATGTATTCATTTGATTATGGTTACACTATAAATAGTTGTAAAAACACAAAAATTATTTTTTGTTAATTTTCAATTAAGAAATCTATTTTAATGAAGTAATGGATTTTTTAATTAAATAATATTTTATTAAAATATTATTACTAGATTAATTTTTAAATACAAATGATAATATAAATTTTATGTATAAAATTTTATTTTTTATTTAGGTTTGAGTGTGTTTTTGTCAAAACAAATGAATTTTCGATAATAGTCGGTTTTTATTTTAAAAGTAAAAATTCACATATATAGAAAATTAATTATATAAAATGAATATTATTTTTGGAATTATTATGTCTAGACTATCCAATGGTAAATTTTTCATAAATTTATAAGACGGTCAATTGTTTTTGGATAAAAATTAAATACCGTTTAATTATATAATGTGTTTACGACCTCATAATGGCCCAATATTAATGTAATAAATTACTATAAATGGTATGTTTGGCCAATATATATTTTACCATTAAAATAATGTGATTTTCGGTATGTTTGATTTATTTTAAAAAGCTTTAGTGAACCCTATAATGCTTATAAAACATTTTATCTTTTTAAATGGATTTCCTTAAGAGTGTGATTCACCTCCATATAAGCAAGCCTAATATTTTAATAAGTTCAGACATTGGCCTTATAAAATAACGTTTTCCCCTGTACTTTGGAAAAATCCATGGGATGGTTTGTGGTTTTGGTTAGTTTACTATGTAGGGTCCCAAACCTAAATAAAAAAAATTCCCTCCCTTTTCATATATAAACCCCCAAGATCCCACTTCATCTTCACTAAAAGCCTTTGGATTATGTCCAAACTATCCCCTCCTCTCTATAGAATCCTCCCAAGGTGTCCTAAGCTCCCAAGAATCCCCTCTCAATACCCACCCAAGCCTTTGGGATCACACTTACAAGTAAGGGATTTATTCCTTTCTCAATTTTTCCAAATTTCATTACGTTTTTCCCTTTTATTTTCAATTGAGAATGTTGGGGTATCATTTCACACCTACTACATACTTTCCCCTTTATGTCAGAATAATGAGAGACCTCTTTCTCTATCATCAATGCCTCCCATATACACCTGTTACCATGCCGAAATTCTGTAAGGAACGTCTCTCTCCTCATTTACATTCAAGTAATTATTTTCTATTATGAATATAAATTCCATTACATATATTAGGAAATTAAAATATAAAAACAATTACTATCCATTTAATGTATATATGATGAAATTCCCCTTTCCCTCTCATCAACCATTTTAATGAAATTTTTTGTCACGATGTTATGCTTTTGAAATTGAACCATGATTTTTTAAGCCAAAGTCCTTGTGTAGTGAATACCATTCCCATTTCTCAATCAAGGGTATTCACCTTTAGGAACATTTACTTATTGATTATATAGTTTAAAGTATTTATTCCTAATTCCCTTATCATTGAATAAATGATGATGTTTAATGTTTCTATGTTATATGATCCATGTGGAACATTTTGCATGAAATGAAGTGTTTATGAAGGGTGCACCCTGATAGCACTCCAATGCATTGGGTAAAGAGTTGTATTAGGATAAATCAATTAAAATGAGGGGTTAATCATGCTAATTAAAATTAAATGAGGGGTAACTCATGATCCTTGTTAAGTGAGACTTGGATCATGATAATACCTTGTCAAGTGTTGTTTCCACATTTCCATGTTATGTTATTCATGATATATCATTCCCTTATGTTCATGTTTCTATTATGCCCCATTGGTATTCCTGTTTCATACTAAGTCTTTTATTCTTTATGTTATTCCTTGTTTACTTCCTTAAATGGATTTATATCTCACCATTTTCTTATTCATGTCCTCATGTTATCCCATGCATTGTTATGTACAAAGGAATGTTGTGGTCATGTAATGGAAGCTTTCAACAAATATGTTGTCTTTTGTTTTTGTTTTAAGTTGTCATGTAATGATCATAAGCCCCAAATACACTAGGCCTATCGATCTTCTATGTTGTATTAAGTGAATGTTTTATGTACTAATTTATGTTTATGTGTGTAATAAAGACCAGGGTTGTTATAGTTGGTATCAAAGGATAAGTTTAATTATTTTTTGGATTAGTATTAAAAAAACCTAGTGAACTCCAGAGGAATAAGACTATGTATAATGAAAACAACCCAAAATTTTGTTTAGTATTGATTAAGTTTTTTATCAAGAAAATAAACCCCTTTCTGGATACGAGTACGTAGAGGCGGCTCTGGCACATATGAACCAAGGAGTGAAAACTCTGACAAAGAGTTTCAAGATTGACCTGGGGTATCCTAGTACCCGAAAATGGGCCTTGCTGCACTCTTAGTTACGACACTCCTAGGTTATATTCTTTGGTAAAATCATGAGCTTATTATGAACCATTAGAAATGGATTAAAAAAATTCCTATAAGAATATATGTTGGGAATTAGATCATTGATAACAAAGATTGAAGCCTATAAATTCTTATGGTAATGAAATAAAAGTAATTTATAATTCATCTATTTTTTGTATTTGGATTACCCTTTATGTGTTATCCATAACATTCATTTTATTCCATCCAATGGCCAGTAATAGGATGACTCATGGATAACAACTGATGCGAAGATCAATGTGATGATCGTTCTAATGATATTCCCAATCCAATTGGAGTGGGAATCACGAACTTTGCAACAATTCTCTCTTAGTAAATTCATGATTTTAATAGAAACATGGGCCAGGAAGAATTTCCAACCCCCCCCCCCCACCCTTAAGAAAGAAAAAGTCACAATCTAGAGATTCAGCAGACAAAGCCCTCCTACTTTAAATGGATCAACTCATTTGAAAAGATCTTATCCAACCTTCAATGTTCTAAAAAAGAGAAGGATCTTCTAGATGCTTATTGAATAGAGGGTTATTCTGATCAATAGTGGACATTGATAAAAAAATAAAAAGCTTGAGTAGGAGATTGAGGTGTTGGAAAGGATGGATTTTTGGAAAATGTTTTTCGATAAATATTTTTTGTGCACCCTCTGACATAAGATGGAAATGGAATTCCTTGCCCTCATTCAAGAAGACAAAGAATCTATCAGAGCATACGAGGCCAACTTCACAAGGATTGCATGATATGCCTCTGGAATTTCCGTTACCCCTAAATGAAATGTAGAAATCTTTTTTCGTGGGCTAAAACCTAGCCTACTGAAATCCCATGCGATCCGTGACTATGAAAGTTATGAGGAAATTGTCTGATGTGCCATCAATGTTAAAATGGAGATCAAAGAATCTCAAGGGTATCATAGGGATAATAAGTGTAAGGCGGAATTCAATTTTTGTGGTCTGATGGATAAATCCAACAGTGCTAAAAAAAATCCAACACCGCACTTGCTAAAGGTGCGGAAAGAAGCACCTTGGAAATTGCCCGAAGGGGACATGGCAATGATTTAGGTGTGGAAGAGAAGGGAACCTTGACATTAACTGCTGAAAAAATCGTGTGGCTACAACATAGTAGGGGAATGCTCCATTTGACCCCCAAGGAATTTTTCATTGATTCAACTGCACAGAACTGGGTCACTTTGTAAACTAGTGCTCTAAGATAAGGGTTTTTAGAGGAAACCAACAACCTCCAAGGCAGCAAGGGTAAGAATTTTCCATCACTACCACTGAAGTGATCCAAGACTCTATAAAGAATGGATTTTTTGGAGCATGAGGATATGAAGAAACAAATACAATAGAATCTGGATAAAGGGTTTATACACCCATGTGCTTCACTATGGGGTGCACTAGTCCTGTTTATCAAGAATAAGGATGGGTCAATATCCCATTTCATTGATCATAATGAGCTCAAAAAAATCACTATAAATAACAGGTATCCTAATCCCCAAATTGACGACTTGTTCGATCAGCTATGTGGAGTACAATAATTCTCCAAAGTGGATTTGTGGTCAGGGTATTACCATGTAAGGGTGAAGAAGGAGAATATCTCCAAGACTACTTTTAGCACATGTTATAGGCACTATGAATTCATAGTAATGCCTTTATGACTCACTAATTTTCTAGGAATTTTCATGGACTTGATGAATAGAGTCTTTAGATATTACCTCTACAAATTTGTGGTAGTCTTTATAGATGATATTCTAATATACTACAAAATGAAGGAGGATCATGAGGAGCCTCTAAGAAATTTACTAATGACCTTGTGAAAGGAGAAGATATATGAAAAGTACAAAAAGTGTGGGTTCTAGTTGAATAAGGTCTAATTATTGGGTCATATCATTACAAGAAATGGGGTATCTATGGATCCTTCCAAGGAAGCTACAATTGAGGGATGGACGAGAACAACATTGGTAATGAATATCCGTAGCTTCCTAGGGTTAGCTAGATATTATCACCGATTTGTGAAAAATTTCTCATGATTGACCACCCCTCTTACCAAGCTATCTCAGAAGGAAATAAGGTTTTATTAAAGTGATGAATGCAAAGAGAGATTCATGAAGTTTTAATGGAGGCATATCACTATTCACATTCTCACACTACCCATAAGTGGAGAACCTTTTGTGGTATTCAGTGATGCTTCAAAGAAGTGTCTAGGCTGTGTGTTGGTGAAAAATTATAAAGTCATTGCCTATACATCATGAAAGATTTAATGTTCCTAAGAAAAAATATCCAACACATGACCTGGAGTTGGTTCTAGTGATCTTCGCTTTGAAAATTTAGGGGAATTACTTCTTTGGTGAGAAGTGTGAAATATACACGGATCACAAAATCCTCTAGTATATATTCACACAGAAAGAGTTGAATATATGGAAATGAAAATGGTTAGAGATGATCAAAGTGTATGAATGCTCAATTCATTACCACCTTGGGAAAGCGAACAAGGTGTAAATGCTTTAAGCATAAAGGACACTGTGATTTTATTATTGAAAAGAATTTAAAAGGATCCAATCTTCTTTGATTTGATGAAGATGAACATGGGAATTATAAAAGAAGGTAACATCAACAATCATTTCATAAATGATTGCCCAACCCTCTCTTTTGGAAAGGTAAGAGGATTCTCAAAAGGATGATGTCGGAATTCAGAAGAAGGAGGAAACTATCAGAAATGGGAAATCTTGGGAGTTCAATGTCAATGAAGAAGGAATTGTGAGATTTGGGAAAAGACTATGTGTTCTGTTAATTCTGGAGCTAAAGAAAGAAATTTTGGATGATGCACATAGTTCAAATTTATCCATTCACCCAGGAAACAATTATATGTATGGAGATCTCTGGGGGAATTATTGGTGGGATAATATGAAGAAGGACATTGCTGAGTATATATCAAAATTCATGGCATGTCAGCAAGTGGAGGCATAGAAGTAGATGTCTAAGTGGATGATATAACCATTACCCATACTAGCATGGAAATGAGAGAACATCACCATGGACTTTTTCACTAGACCTTCAAAGAAATATAGAAAAAACAATGCTATCTAGATTATTGTGGATAATCTTAAAAAGACTGCACACTTCATTGCAATTTGGGAGGATTTCTCACGGGATCCACTGGCATGAATATAAATCAAGAAGTGGTAAGACTACAAGGAGTACCACTATCGATTTTATCTGATCTAGATCCAATATTCACCTCTATGTTTTGGAAGAGTCTTCAACATTCTGTTGATACTTAGCTGAACATCAGTACAACTTATCGTCCTCAAACTGATGGACAATCTAAGAGGACTATCCAAACACTCAAGGACATATTGAGAGCGTGCTCAATAGACTTCAAAGAAGGACGAGACCAACATCTTTCCCTGGTTTAGTTCTCTTGCAACAACAGTTTCCACTAAGTCATCCAAATGGCTCCTTATGAATCCATGTATGGGAAGAGGTGCAGAACACCGATATGTTGGGATGAAGTTGGGGAGAGAAAACTCCTAGGTTCGGAAATGGTCAATGAAATTCTGGAGTAGGTTATGGCCATCCAAAACAACATTAAAACTGCTAAGAGTAAACAAAAGAGTTATGCTGATAATCATCAACGAGACCTAGAGTTTGATGTCGGTGACATGCTATTACTCCGAATATCACCATGGAAGAGGATTATGAGATTTAGGAATAAGGTAAATCTTATTCCATGGTAAATTGTCCCTTTTAAGATCCACGATCACATTGGAGAAGTGGTCAACCGAATAGCATTCCCACCAAACCTATTTAAAGTACATGATGTATTCCATGTATCACTCTTGGGGAATTACATACCTGACCCATGGAATGTACTCAATCCAGAGGTGGTACCATAAGAGAATGAGCTCTCCTATGAAGAGAAGATGGTGAAGATCTTAGATTGTAGGAAAACATTTCTACAAAATAAGAAAATGCTTGTCGTCAAGGTGTTGTGGTGAAACCACATGTTTGAAGAGGTAATGTGGGAATCAGAGGGCGTGATGAAGTAGAGTTACCTGAATCTATTTTTTTGTGGTGAAAGGAAATTCCAGTGGAGAAATATATTAATGGGGGAAGATTGTAACGACCCAAACATTCATTAATAAAAAAATTTCTTGATCTAATTAAATGTCATATTTTGTAAATTGGTTATATAACATATGAAGATCCTTGGTTTTATGTTTTTGGATTTTAAAATACCATTAAGAATTGTGACCTTTGCTAATAACCCCATTGAAAATTGATCACATGTTTAGTATATAGGGCTTCAACAAATCCAATTTACTCCGACAAAGGAAGTGATGGCCTCAACCGGTAGGATTGCACCATACAGAGACCATTTGTTGGAGCTTGGAAAGGAGGTGTCATCATTGGGATTCGCTATGGACTATTCCCTAGCAAAGATTTAACATGTTTAGCTTGAGTGGAACTGCCTACAAGATAAGAGGAAGTTAATAGCGATTACAACCCGAGCGATGTTATCTAAGGCTCCCCAAGAGTCTATCACCATCGCACACCTTACCCTTTGGTCTTATGCCAGTGTTATAAGGGGTTGTGTAACAAGACCTCAACACTATGATATGTACATTATTTTCTATATAGATAATATACATTCAATTTATTATTGTTACGTTTTTAATAGTTTTTAAAGCACAAATAGTATTTTTATTTAATATTCAATTAAGAAATATTTTTTGACGAATTAATGGATATTTTATTAAATAATATTTTAATAAAATATTATTACTATATTACTTTATAAATATAAATGACCGTATAATTTTTATGTATTCAATTGTAATTATTATTTAGGTTTGAAAGCTATTTTTGTCAAAACCAATTAATTTTTGATAAATGTCAGTTTTTATTTTAAAATTAAAAACTCACATATTTTAAAAAAAATTGAGATAAAATGAATAATTATTTTTGGAATCAGGACATCAAAATTATCCAATTGTGAATTTTTCCTAATTTTCTATGACAGTTCAATTTTTTGGATAAAAATTAAATATCGTTTTTTATATAGTGTGTTTTTTGACCTCATAATGACCCAATAGTGATGTAATAAAATAAAATAAATGGTATGTTCGGACAATATATTTTTTAACATTAAAATAATGTTATTTTTGGTTTTTTTGATTTGTTTTATAATGTTTTTGTGGACCCTCCAAGTCTTAGAATATATTTTATCTTTTTAAATTGATTTCTTTAAGAGTGTAACTAACCACCATATAAGAAAGCCTAATATTTTAATATGTTCACCCATTGGACTTATAAAAAAAATCCCCCCTCCCCTATTTCAAACATTATGGGAAAAAACCATGGGATGAGTTTTTGTTTTTGTTAGTTTAATGTGTAGGGTCCAAAACCTTAATAATAAATAATTCCCTTTCTTTTCCTATATAAACCCACCCAAGATCCCACTCCCTCTTCACTAAAAGCCTTTGGTGTTCATCCAAAATCTACCCTTTTCTCTTTAGAATCCTCCCAAGGATCCCAAATCTACAAACATGCCTCTCGCATGCCCCTTACAAGCCATTGGGATCAGACTTCCAAGTAATGTATTTCATTATTTCTCATTTTTGTCCAAAATATTTTAAGTTGTTATTCCCTTTTATTTTCAATTGAAAATGTCGAGGTATTTTTTATCACCTACCCCATACATCCCTCTTTATTTTTGAATTATGATAGACCTCTTTCCCTCTCATTAATTCATCCCATGTACACACGTTACCATGCCCAAATTCCATAAGAACTTCTTTATCCTCATTTACATTCAAGAAATTATTTTCTATTATGAATCTAAATTCCATTAAATATGTTGGAAGATGTATATATATGACCACATTACTCTCCATTTCATTTATATATGATGATATATCCCTTTAACTCTCATCAACCATTTTTATGAATTCTTATTTCATGTCGTTATTCTGCCGAAATTGCAACATGATTTTCCTTGACAAAGTCCTTGTGTAGTGAATACCATGTCTATTTCCCTATCAAGGGAATTCAACCCTATACACATTTAAATATTGATTAGAGACTTTCAAGAATATATTAAAAATTATTTTACCATTGAATAAATGATGATGTTTAATGTTTCCATGTTATATGATTCATGTGACACGCTTATGTATCAAATTAAATGTTTATAAAGGGTGCGCCCTGATAGCTCTCCAATTAATTAGATAAATAGTATTATCATGATATGTCAAGTGCAACGAGGGTTTACTCAAGAAAATTAAAGTGAAACGAGGGTTTACTCATGCTCCATGTGCAATGATCCTTAGATAATGCTAATACCATGTTAAGTGTTATTGCCACATTACCATGTTATGTTATCCATGCTATATCATGCCTTTAGGTTCATGTTTCTCCTATGCTCCATTGATATGCCAATTTCCTAAAAAGTCTTGTATTCTTTATGTTATGCCTTGTTTACTCCATTACTGAGATTTATAGCTCACCCTTTTTCTTATGCATGTCCTCAGGTTATCCCATGCAATGTTAAGTACGAAGGAATGTTGTGGTCATGTAAAAAATGTTTTCAATAAAGATGTTGTGGTTATTTTATTTTATGTTGTCATGTATTGATCCCAAGAAACAAAGAAACTAAACTTATCAATATTATATGTTTTATAAAGTGAAGGTTTTTTGAAATAATTCATGTTTAAGTGTGTAATAAAGAGAATGGGTTTTCTAGCTAATCCACTGATAGAGGTTTATTTGTCTAATGAATGGAGAAAATAAATAGAAAAAAATGAAAAAATATAATATTTTTACAATATATCATCTTCAAACATGGATGGGGTGGAGTTAATAAAGTAAATAAACGTATGTTTTAAAAAAATTCCAATGATATATTACTTTAGGAAAAAGTATTTTTTTTTAAACATACCTTTCCCCACCCAAATATCAAGGGATGTTATGATAAGGACTGTATAATTTAACTTTTAAATTTTAAAAATTAATGCAATAGAAATGTCATGAAAAAAAATCATTACATCAATTTGGAATTTTCCTATTGAAAAAATAATGATTTAGAATATTTTAGTTGTAATTTAAGAAATTTTGGAGATAAATGAAACATAATAGTTCTTAATATTTAATTTTGTAGTAGATTGAGGAAGTAGTAATGCATAAAGGAAGTAAAATATACAATTGGTGATGAAGTATAAATTTTCATAGGTAATATTGGTGCAAAAATAAAATTTTAAAATAATCCAAATTTTATTGATGAGGAATGTATTATGTGATCAACATAGTCACTAAACTAAATATTAAATAACAATCCTTCTTGATAAAGAAAACGAATAATATTTTTCAACTAATTGTAAAAGATGAATAAAAGGATAAAATTATATTATGTTGAAAGTTAAATGTACAGAATTTGGAAATTTATTGGGTTTTCATTAAATATGACTAAACATATATAAATCGTGAAAATGAATAGGTGTTATAGTGGAGTTAAAATGTCCATTGAAAATGAAACCGTATTTTTGATTAAATGATTTGGTATTATATCATTCACATTACATGTAATGTTAATTTACCTAAATAACACTAATATGGAGTAATAGTATATTAAGGATGATCTATGAGAAATTTAGATATTTTTTTCTAGTACATCATTCTTTAATTAATTAAATTATATTTCTAAAATAATAATGTTATAACAAAGGAAAATTCATATAATGTGGAAGGGATTCCACATTACGAAAACTATATTCTAAACATAGACACATTTTCAATTTTCATATTCATATTGAGTATTAGAATATAAATTTGATAATTATATTCAAATAGTAACATTTAAATTATAAAAATTATAAACCCTATGTCTTGGATAAACAATGTTGAAAATTTCATGGATTATTGTCTCTATTATCTTGTATGAAATGATATTAAAATGTATATATAATAAAAATCATTAAATTTATTATTTTCAATTTTTCCATATATATAAAATGAAAACATTTAATACATTAAATCACTTCAATATTAGAAAAATAACCATTCATAAAATCAATTATTCTTTAGATAAACACTCCCTAAATTAATAAACACCATTGCATGAAGGCAATATTGTTTTCATTAACTCTTAATGTCATTTTTAAAAAATAAATTGAGAATGGATAAAAAACAAATGGAAAATATTATTTTGATGATACTAACATATCATTCATTTATGTTACCTCATTATACTAGATTATTTATTATAATTCATAATAAATTTTAACCTCTTGACCTATAGGTTCAGTTTTATTGGAGATTAAATACATAATTGTATTATTTTACAAAACTGTGTCTATTTATTCTATAATTTAATCACAAATAATCATCATATAGACATATCTTATGTTATATACTAGTTTATAACCTTGGTAAACAATGAGTTTATATGTTTAAAATAGGTTATATCATGATAGAAATTAATCAGAACAAATGAATATCATAAGTGAGTATAAGATGAATTTGTGGGTATGAGAACATAATCATGGTACATGACTATAACATAAAGAAAAAATACTAAGTAGAATGTTAATCATAAAACCAAAAAAATCATAACATAAAAAATTTGGCATATCATACATAAAAATTATAACAAATAGAGAACATATATAAGTATAGAAAATCATATCCTTATACTAAGGATCATTTCCAGGACCCCCATCTCAAGTTGAAAAAATGTCCCATAACATACTGGACTATTAACATCTATCATGTTATATGACATAATATTTTATGAGAAATAAGATTTACCCAATTCATGTTAGGTCTATATAATTTTGGTCTCACCATTAACAACATGATAATCTATAAATATGTGTTCCACAAGAACATAATAATATTCATTAATTATTTGTACCAAGATAAAACAATGAGAATGAAATGTAATTTATGAAAATTTAGATAAGGCATAAAAATAATCAATCTAGAGAAATATATTGGATGGTTTCATTGAATAATATCTTTAAAGAAACATGATGAACATGAAATGATATTGATATATATGGGAAACAATTTAGAGGATGATAAAAGTTTTAATGTGAAAAATGATTAAACAGTGTAAGGAGAATGGTAATACAAAATGTTTTAGTGCGTCATAGACTAAAAAAATTTCAAATGGGTACATAGTAAAAAATATAAAATGAACCAATATAAGAAATTACATGAGAATAAAATATAAAATAAGAGAGTTATAAAGATTCCTCTTACAATTCTTGATTTATTATAACTGAATTGAAAGGGAACTTATGAAATCACCAATTCTTATATAAGTATACATAAAAAATAATTATAAAAATATGGACACAGAAGACATTGATCCCAGATTTGAAAATAATATATAAAGAATTTTTTACATACAAACTCTATTTAGGGAGAATATAAATCAATGATATGTGAAATTTAAAACCAACTTTTAAACAAAAAAATTATCAAAGGAGTGGAAAAAAAATGGGGATTTAGGGAGAATTTATATTCAAATTCCCTAATGAAAATTATTATTTATACAATCTCAATTTTTAAGAGTGATTGGAATAGTAACTCCTGCTACTTTGTTAATGTTTGAATCAAAATGTAAGGAAATATATAACATGAGATGGATTTATAAATATGATAATGGAATAGACCAGACCTTTTTGACCTGTTAATTTGTATTTGTGGGTTCATGGAGTCATCATGAGGGATGTATGAGGTGTTATGGGGGCATTGGTGGTGTTTTGTCTATTTAGAGGGACACCACTCCATGGTGTTGGCATTTTTGTGATCATGATGAGATTTATTGGGTACCCAAATAATTTTGGTTGTTCTTTTTGGTTCTATAATGTTTTTATCTAGTTTTTTGGTGTTTGGGAATACAAAGGGGAGTGAAACCTCTTAGGTTTTTTGTTCGGTAGGCATTTTAGTTAGGGAGTTAACATGTTTGAATAGGTACCTCTGAAATTCTCATGGTGGAGGTTTTTTTGGATAGATAATTACCCTATTGAAAGGAAGAATCTTAGAGGCAACCATAAAGGTGTTTGTGGTGATGTTTGAAGGCCAAAGTCCTTAGGCATCAGGAGACCATTCAAAGGCATGTGATAATTTCCTTGGGTGTAGTTCTTGGTGAGTTAGTATGTGAGAAATGTACATACCACCAAACTATGTTGTTGGGTATTGTGGAATTATAGGATGAGGTGATGATGAGTGAGCAAGAGAGGATGAAAAATTGTTTAAAGGAACTTTCCACCCCAAATAGCATGGTATGGTGAAACAAAATGGCTAGCATTCATTCCCCACACTATAGTGAGAGGCTATAGAGGTCGTGGACATGTCAAGAACAACATGAACCATGTTGTGGTGTGATGAATAGTGGTGGTTTACAATAGTTGATTTTGTTTTAATAGAAACTTATCATTAGGTTTGTAATTTCTAAAAATAGGATCTGTAATTGACTATGGGGGGGCATAAAGTGTTTCACCATTTTTTGTGGAGACTATTTGGTATGTCTATATAAATAGAAGATCATGTGTTCCTTAGATCAATTTTCCTTCCCTTACCTCAACCCTAGAAAAACATTATCCGTCTCACTGGTCTCCAATCATCTCATTAAGAGTCTAAACGCATTAGATTTCTAGATCAAATTCTGGATACTCAAGATACTCCCAGTTATGGTCTTCAACTCATATTCATTTTTTTTATTTTTATATAGATTCATGTGAGTTATTTTCACTATTTTTTATTATATTCAAGAATTTATTGATTATGTTTTTTTGCGTTTAGTATTTCGGTCACATCACATTGAAGATTGTGGTGGTTCATTTCCTTGATCCACTCGTTTGAAGTGGTGTTCCCTTGAAGTTTTTTACCAATGTAGGGATCTAAAATACCCATCCATTACTATTAAAATTTATAAATATTAAATTCATTTATATTATGTTGGGTGGATCGTATGGATAAACATAATGTGTTAATCAATATGATAAATTTAAATTGAATGGGGTGGGATTTATCCCACAATATTTATTAGTTTTATGTTAGTTCCTTTATGAGATATTATGTTCATTGTTGTTGATTGTTCGGAATTTTAATTGTTTATATCGTATGTTTTGTGTTTACAAGAAACATATTTTTTTAAACACCATTCATAAAAAGACTATGCAGATAAAAATGGTAATGAATCAGTTGATTGTAAATCTATAAATTCTATGAAATCTCCAATGTTAGTGATGTTTAAATGTCATGAACGCCCATTATTGATGAGAAATGATTGAATGACATGTTTTTATGGCCTTAGTTACCCTTGAATTTTCCTACTAAAATTTTTTATTGTCATGGATATCATGTGTGATCTTGTAACTATTATAGTTTTCTTTTAGGTATAAAAGGTGTTGAGCAGTAGGACTATGGTTTTTTTAACTTGTGTTATGTTGAGGGATAATTTTTTTTAATGAGTGGTTGTTATTTTAGAATGAAGTCTAAGAAGTATTTATGGCTTGGCGATGGTATGAGACACTGTTATGGGGAGGTGGTTTGGAGGTTTTTTTGTGTTGTATGTTTATAGTTTCCTTGTTTTCATATAATATAATAGAATTATAGATTTAGTGACATGAAATGAGTTAGAAATGAATTGTAAATGGGTGGTTTATAGAGTAATATTCCTAAAATTGATGTCTAATGAGTGAGAAATAGTATGTGTAGTGGATATATAATATTTTTTCATTAAAGGTGGAAATGGATGTTACAATGAGCATAATGTCTATGGAAATGATAAATTAGGATATTGGATAAAAAAGCTAGTAATAGAAAAATAAAAATGATGCATATGGGGTTTTTCTTAGTGAGTGGGGATAGTTTAGTGGTTTAGTGATGAAAGTGATGATCTATGTTTGGGGTGGTGATATGAATGAAGTAGTGGAGTGGTAGTGTGGGTTAGTATAATCCAGTATGAGGAGCTAGTGTGTGACTATTATAATTGTGTTTTTTAGGTTTCTATATTCACATCAACCAAGTTGATTATTTCATACAAAAATCAAAATGTTGGTGGGGGGGTTATCTCTAAGATCTGGGTTAGATAAGTGTGAATGGGTGGTTTCCCCTCTTCCCCACTCTCCCTTCGATTTTTGAATCAATTAGTGGTACCCATTTGGTGGCACATAATAGTCAGTGGTGGAAACATTGGTGGATATGCCTAGTAAAGAGGAGACCTGAAATGTGGTGGGGCTCATGTATGCTTGGAGGAGGTCACAATGTTGATTTTCATCATGTTCATGATACCTTGTCTACCTGGTGATAAGGTTGTGACTGGATATTAGAAATTCTTATGACATCAAACATGATGTTTTTTATTGATTCTCGTATGAGATGCTATACCTAGTAAGAGGTTGGGACTAGTAAGGTTGTTGTTTTACCCATGTCCAAATAAGATTTTATATGTGATGACAGATATAGAAGGAATGTGAGTGTATGATGTTTGATATTGGGAGATGAGAGAATAAATCTAGTGGGGAATTGGTTTGAGGGAACCACTGAAATATATTCCTCTTGGTTTTATTTTACTGGGATTCACTATTTAGAAAGAAATACTTGGTGTGGTTGGGGAACTAGGGAATAGTAGGTGCTCATTGGTATTACTATTTATTTACCGAGTCGTTAGTCTTCTATTTACACATTGACACTAGAGATATTGGGTATAATCCTACTAATTATAAATTTTATTCTCACCCATATATATATATATATATATATATTTTAATGTTTTTTGGAGTACTTCAATGATTGAGCTTTGTGATACTAGTTTGGTGTACAGAGTAACAAAGGAATTTTTTCCTAATGAGTTTTACATGGAATTATTTTATTTTGGAGATTTATATTTGTATGAAATATCCTTACACATGCACTATTAATGGATATTAGTTTATTTATATTTTATGGTTTTGGTTCGTTTTTGTTTCTTATAGTCTTATGTTTTGATGGTAATGCTTCCCATATATGTGAATTTATTCCATCAATTCTAGTGGTATACCCTGACCCTAATGGTGGTGGTCCCTAGGGGTCACCCTAATCTTCACCATTGGACTAGGAGGGCATCTTAGTAGGAGAATGTCATGACATATTAATTCTATGAAAACTATGAGAAAATAAATTCATGGGGAAGTATATGCATCGTCTAAAATAAATTATGTGGTTAAAATGGAATATTTTTAAAAGTAAAGATATTTAGTTAAAATACCTTTAACATTACTCATGACTACCATGAATTAATTATAATGCCATATATAATAAATATATCCTTCATAATAATATATTCCAAAACCTTGTCGATATGTATTTACATTTATTTTCATGATCATATGTTAGTAGGTTTTATTATTTCATTCATGTTTGCTTATGGAGATGTAAATCCTCATATTTGATAATTGTTGGTGACAGAATAAATACACCATGATATGTTGAGGAAAGGTAAAATCATTCAAGATAAAATTCAAGACCAAACTGCCCCAAAGTAATCCTAATGGTCTGCATCATGAAGATTCTTCATGAAGACCCCCCAACACTATGAGTGCGCAAGGCACTGACATAACATTTGAAAGTCCGACACCCACTATGACTACACTAAGGATGTTGATAGATGGATATATGAGTCTAATGATGTCACCACCTTTCACACAGCCCGATTTCCTTCACGGTGTACCTCTAAGCATCGTAAGGCCCCATTAGATATAATTAATCCAATCATCCCACCTTAAAGGGACATTTACTCCATCCTTTCAACTTCTGTGATCACATTTCCAAAATTTCCTACACACCACAACCCAATGGGAAAATTGATCTCCCATGGTATTTGAGCATCATGATATTCCCCTCCCCTTGTTCATATTTACCCTTCCCTAATGTAAGGATGTCATTTTTAAATTTCCATGCCCCTCACGGAGGAAAGAGGATCTCTGGGGTACTCAAGGCTTCATAGAGAATTAATAATTCATGAAGCACCCTTCAATCTACTGTCAGCATCATTCCAATTATGGTCCACCCTCTCTTGAAAATACATATCCTTTGGGAGGCCCCAATTCTCTGCGATGATTTGAGCTTCATGAGGCCCCTCACAGTGAGGCTCCTTGAATCACAAGACCCACCTCCAGTCATCCCTCCAGGCTTGTACATAGTGACTTCTTTGTCCCTCGTGAGGTTACCCATGCTGTTTTTCCTAACCTCATTCATTTCATCATAGGCCCACCAATAGCTCTTACTTTTCAGTAAATCCATGCTAACATAGACCCCACCATAAACCACTCATCGACACCACTTTTTTTTGGGAATTGCTGGTGCCTTCCCATCCCCGAGGTTCAGTGGAAACCAATTATGTAAGTACAAGGGGTTTGGATTGAGTCCTTCCCATCCATGTTATAGGACATAAAACTACCTTGCACTATCATTGTCAACATGAAATGTTAACCTATAGTCTCAGCCCATGTAGTTCACATGGGGTGATACACCTCATGAATTTTCCATTCCCGTTCATGTCCATGAGAGTGGGATATTCCTCACATGGAATAAAATCCTTCTTATATGTAATGTGATCCATAAGGTCAACTTCTAAGCTTAATCCCCCACCATCTCTCATTGACACATCTTTCACGACATGACTACCAGGTCTGCTGCTTCCTCTTGTTTTTTACAAAGAGCATAATTTATGTGGTCATAGGGGTTGGTAGCGACCACGACACTCCCACCTCACCAAACTATGTGGGTTTTTATCCCTATCTTATAAACATGGTATGTAGGAAGCATCATTGAGGTGAAATCCCAACCAACGGTTATATCTAGTGATCCCTCTTAGGGACGTATCCCCATGATGTGACATCATCCCTTTAAGGGACACTCCCCCCAGATCTAACTTCATAGGGTGTCTTGATTCATCTGCCATCAACCATTTAACCATAACATCAACCTTATTTTCATGATATCACATCATCCACCTCTATCAACACAGGTTTCCTCAGTGTGTATTCGCCAACAAAGTTCCCCATATCTGTTTGGGGTCCACCCCGAGGTGTACCCTTATTACCCTAACTATGTGGAATTTGACTTCTAGACACTGAGTTATGTGGGATGACTCTCTAATGTTCAATACCATCACACATTCACATACTGGTATTTCCCTCGAGACACCATGTCTTGAGATGTTCATACCCCAATCTGGAGGTTGCACTTCATTTGGGTTCCACCCAGATAGCTATCCATGTGCAAGCTCCAATGTTATTTCCTAAACTATATAGACCTTGATTACTAGTCACTGGGATTTATAGTAAGACTCCCCATGGTTAAATCCCATCATAAAATCTCATCATGTTCATTCCCTGGAGACCCCATGACTCGGGAGGATCTTGGGCCAAACTAAAGGGTAACAATTCTGTTGGGTTCCACCCAGGAATCTAACGATGTGTAATCTTTGATGTCATTTCCTGAACTACGTGGACATTGATCCCTGTCATCTAAATATGTTATGTTGGATGCCTCTTGAGGTTTGATCCCATCTTCCATTCCCATCTTGGTCTTTAGCACAAGTTATCATGTATTGGGAGGATCAAGATCCAATATGGAGGTCACATTTCCTTTGGGTTAAACCTGGGAAACTAACAATAAGTCAGCTCCGATTCCATTTCCTAACCTACATAAAATTTGATTGATAGCCATGGGGATATGATGGAAGCCTCCACAAGGATCAATCCTTATATCCTCACACTCAATTCATTCCATCCCTTTTATAATAACACCACACCCATATTCATTATGATTCCCACCTGGGCCACCACATCTGGGTGAGATCATGCGATCCATCGTAGTTGTTCCTACACGAAATCCCCATTAAAACCAACATTTATCTTAGTAGCACTTGGGTTGATAACCATGAATAATCCCCACATAAATCACAATATTCAACAAAGATAAATCATCTTGCAACGGGCAATCTCAGTGTGTAAGCCCCTTATCACCCTTTCGAACTATGATGGTTTTGATCCTTGTCTTCTAAATCGGGTATGTAGGAAGCCTCCTTGTGGTTGAATCCAAACCAAAGGTAAACCATAGTGTCCCCCCCATTGGGGTGAACCTCCTTGATCCTCCCTCAGTGGTTTCCAAATCAACCTTCACGGTGAAAGATCTTCGTTTTATAGGACACCTCACCCGAGTTTGTCATTAGAGGCATTTCAACACATAAATATGGTAAACCGTTGTGCCTAACTAATTGGGAATCACACATTAATTGTATGAGATCGTCCCATTATAGGGAAACACCATCTCAATTTTGATCACAATGTGTATTTGGATCCACCCATCTGGTGAACCGTTCTGGTGCTCCCTCCTAGGGATGTACCTCTTTGATACGCCTACATCAGGCATCCTGATTAACCCTTTAATGTCTCCTCAAGATATTAGACTCATTATCAACAACTTTATTAACATGAGATGCATAAATAATACCTCATAAGTCATTCCTTTGTTATAACCATCTCTGTATGACGTAAAACTCACTACCTACCTCGTGTAAAACCATATATGCCTAAGGAAAACCTCAGAAGACATGCATTTACGAATAACTGTCATGAAAAGACATTAAACTAATAGCCTACCATGTTCTAAACATGGGGGGCTTAGAAAAACCTTCAAAGACATTATTCTGGTTAAACATACCCCACGATCAATGTGGGTTTCCTGAGGCTCCACTCCCTTAAGAAGCCCTCATATAAGGAAGAATACATGTGTTCCAATATTCGAACATCAATCTATGCCACTGATTCCCAATGTGACTAATATCATAACCAAAGGGTTTTTTACCTATCAATACCCACTGGAATGTCTAGACAGAAGTATTATAATTAACTGACATCAGCAAAGAGATGGAATTGGGAATGAGTTTCACTATCTGTGACTCAAAACTATGATGGATACCTGTATAGGGCAACAAATATCAAGGTGGAATCCATGGAAGAAGAACCTACATACCATTATCCCATTTCAATCAATGTGAAGAGATAATAAATATAGTTATGAATTCCACCCACCATTGAAAAGTGTAAATGTAGGGAACAATTCATCCATCAGCCATCGACACATGTCACATGTGAGGAATTTGCGCATGAAGGAAGATCCCACTCTGGAGGAAAGAATAAAAAATAAATGGTTAACACAATGTGAATCTATAGTCCTTAATGTGGGTACTAGTATAATTTTATCAATCATCCCTACAGAATGTCATGTCACTAGATCTAGATATCTAGTATAGGGGCCTACTAAGAAAATTGTTGGCCCAATGTGGATCTCTCCAGTAGTTGGGGCATTTAAACATTGGGAACTCCCATATATGGAATTATCAGGATAGATATTTCTCTCTAGCTAGGAAATATTGGATGATTTTGTGGCATTGAACATTAAATTCCTTGAAACCATACTCACAGATAAATCATCATTCTTTGAAGGACCCAAGATGCAAGATATTTCTCACCCAGTGCTCACAGATGTAGTTGAAGGAGGAATTTCAATGTTACACTCCTATGGGACTCCACATCCCCCATGAATTTAATGACTCCATCATCTACTGAGCACCCATGCCCAATATGACCCTATAAAATCATATAGATGAGGATTATGGATACCCTTGTATGGAAGCATGAGTTGTAGGGGGTTACTCCCACAAGGGATACTGATCTCTCTGACCTGGAGGCTTCTGCGCCTCACCATTACTTCCATCCCCAAGGGCTGTGCTAGGATCCCCTACGCCCCACTCCCATGATGAACTACTTCAGGAGCTTCTCCCTAGATCACTCCTTTGACTCACTCCCCTGCTCCCAGGAGGTAGGGGATGCTGGAGACATCCTAGTGATGACCACAACCCGGGACCCGACAGGGAGGGAACCCACAAGGCTACATCAATGCGACCATAAATTAGCCCTTCAAACCAACGAATAAGTGGTCCATTTCCCTCCACTTTTAGCTCTGATATGAATCACGCAACAAAAATTTTGGGGCCAAGTGTAGGAGGATTACCATGAGGGGGCATCATCTCGAATAGCTTCCATGTCCCTTTCCATGCCTATCACACTCTACTAAGTCCCTTCAAAAATAGAGAAAGGACTCCTCGACACCTGTTTGGGATAGATCCCTCAACCGTTTCATCGGTGAGTTGGGATGACTCTCTCAACCATCTTCGTCCCTGACATTTATTATGGGTAAGTCTGTGCTAACTACACTCAACATGAAGGCCCTTCTAGTGCAGTCGCCTACTATATTGAAGGTCCTCCCATCTCTCACTCCTAACATGGAGGTCCTCCCCATGTTCCCAGCATCACCCATGGTGGAGGTACTCTACACCTTATCAATGTTCATCTCAATGGTCCTCCCCATGCTATGGTTTTATGTACGAAGGTCATCCTTGTGTCTCTGAACAACATCGTGCAGGTCCTTCTCACGTCATCCCTTGCTCCAGCAAAGGTCCTCCCCACTCAATCAACAACCAAAGTGAATTTCATCTTTGATTCATCCATGATCATCATCAATTTCCTCCATGTGCGATCACTATTCAACATGGAAGTCCTCCACGTGTTCATATTGACCAATTAAAAGGTTCTCCCCGCACGTCAACCCACCAAAGTAGAGTTCTTATATGCTCCTCCAACAATCAACATGGAGGTCTTACCCTTGTCCTCAACCACTATAGTGGAGGTTATTCCTACTATTTGATGATCTAGTTGTTAGAAGACCCTCCTTACACTGACCATATATAGAGTGAAGGTTCTCTCTACTCTATTGATAACAAATACGGAGGACCTCCCCATGTACTACTACATCAAAGTGTGGGTCCACCCTGTGCATCCAAAAGCTCATATAATGGTCCTCAACATATCCCATTTGACATATGACCAGGTGCCTCTAATACCATAGATCACCAATGTAGAGGTCCTACTCTCACTTAAGCATCAACCAATAGCACATAGGTCCTCCTTGTGATGAAAAAGTTCCCTGTCCTAATGAACCATCCTTGGACAGAAGGTTCAACCCTCACCAATGATGATATAACTATGGGGATCATCAAGTTTTTTTGAATCACATTATCTTGTCTGATTATGAAGCTGAATGGGACTTCATGGTAGAGCCCTCCCCTCAGAATTCAACATCCATGTATGGGGAATGAGTCTTATGGGTGGAGATCATTATCTTGGAATGTGATATTAACTTGATCACTAATTACCAAGGAAAATATATTTCGGTGGAGGAATATTTGGCTCTCATCCAAGGTTTTGTGGTGCAGACGTCTTTTCCATTAGAAGCTTCATGCTCTACCTCTAAAAGAGATCATAGAGAGTGTTTTTTGGAGATAATTTACCATGGAACCCAGTTACTCATATATGAATGCCTCTAATCTAATACATGAGGCAGTGGTTAGTACCCCATCCTACAAGGTTGTGATGACACAGTCATCACCGCCTCCGATAGATGATCCATCATGAATCGATTAATCGGTTCCTGCAACAGTATCTCTACTAGCCTACCCACCACCCCAAAAGCCCAAATATGTGTCATTACTTGCTTCTCAACCAGTTCCAATTAGATACTGTGGAATCCAAGAAACATGTACTACTTCTGAGAATGTAATCTTGTGGGACACTCTTGTCACTGACCAGTTGCTAGTATTATTTTGTCCAAATGTAGTTCTTGACATAAATATTCCAGAGTCCCTCCCTAAAGAAGAGGTTTTGAGCATTTTTAGGAAATATAGATGATACATTTTCACCTATACAACCATCAGGTTATCTACCCAAAGAATTAAGAACACTTTGACAACATTGGCCAACAATTACACCTATAGGAGACTGTAGCTCTTCTATTGGTCCAGCATCTAGAGTCACATGGTCATCATCGAATCCTTCAACATCAATGTGTGCATAACATCATAGTTCTCTATAGAATAATTGAAGAAGAATCCCCACATGTGTAGGTCTGTGGTAGTGGGTAGTACACCACTCTCTACTTCAGTCCAATCAAGTGACATCAATATTTACTTAGCCACATTGAGGACACTCCATGTGTTGTCATGGTGAATATGACTGAGGTCATGCTTGCCAAGGATGTGTAGATTATTGTAATGGTAGATGATAAGGATCAATATTATTGGGTTTCATAACATCTCATAGAACCAATAGGTATTATCACTTCCCATCATAGGTACACTCTCGGCCTAGAAGAACCTTATGTATCATTACTTGTCATTCAGAATCTCATCAAGGTTGAGGGATCACTTGTTCTCGTAGATCCAACTGATGTCAGGCAGTAGTCAAAGGAAGATCTTGTAAGAACTACATTGAGATTGTAGATTGAATATCCACACAAGATCATTAATGATATTCTTGATGATAGACATCCAGATTATGGTGATCCTCAAGATGACAATTCTCCTCCTCCACCAACACATCTAGGGCAGTAAGAAGTCCTTCTTGGCCAATTTCCCCAACTTGAGCCCAATGATCTCACATAGCCAAATAGAGTATAAGATAGAGCCTTTGGAAATGGGACCTAGAATAACTCACTAAATATTCATGAGAATCATGAGAATCTCCCTCGAGATCCGAATAAGGTCATCTCAAATGCCACTTCTCAAGCCACTCAACAGATAATTGCACAAACTTATGAACCTGATTATTGCATTGATGAGCCTGTCAATGCCCTGGTGGTTAGGAATCCTCAACAAGACATGAAACCTTTACATGAGGACCTAATATATTATCTCACATCTTAGGTCAAAGCTAGGGAGATGACAGCTAGTGATCACACATGAAAAAAAGCTGCATCGTGCTTGAGTGGTTGACATGTAGGTTGCATGGGACATCGGGAATCTATCTTTCACCCACTTCAATGGGATAGCTGACCCGATGAAATATCATTCCCACATAATCACAATGTGAATAACCATGTTGGGATACCAAGAGTATCTAGAATCAACTTGGCTCATATTTTCATTAGCACATCAGAAGGGCTTGTGTTTGTCTCATAAAATCAGTTACCCCTATAGTCTATCACCAACTTGGAAGAAATCTGAAGGTAGTTTCCCTATCAGTTCATTTCCACCGTGTTTAAGATGAGTATTTACAACTTATTAATATGAAAACAATTTCAAGATGATCACATCACATATTTCACTGCATGGTGTAAATTCCACCCGTACATGCTCGATATGCATCTATCTCAAGTGAAGTTGTTGAGGATTTTAATGGGGAATGTGAAATCTAAATTGGTTAACACCCTCATGAATCAAAATTTCCCTAGTGGATTCTAGGGTTTTATTAAAATTATCAATGACTAGAGGAAACCTTATAGTAGGGCATGTATTCCTCTCATTTTATTCCTACATTCCCTGTAAGAATAGCTGCTAAGATAGAGACTATCATCGTCGTACATGTAGGGGCTCCAAAACTTCTAGAGTTTGTGCTTGAGAAACCTCACCTAGAACATCCATGTTGAGGAAAACAAACTCATCAAGATCTACCTTATCACCCTCCGAATTGGATGGAACCACTTCCAAAGCCACCACCGCCAAGATGGTATAATGTTGTTTCAGATCCCCATCTGCTGGCACCTCCTCCCCATAATCCAACTCCCTGGGTTCCCCCTCCGGATAAGAACAATGAGGCATATTTCTTACTAGAGGCCATAGTTCCTAGTTTATTCCATAGTTTTATAGATTAATGTTTCATAAAGCACCACAAATTTATAATTCCTCTAGTGTCAAACCTCACTGATCTCCTTGATTGCAGTCCTTACCACAAGTTCCTTGTACATACCTCCATGTAGTAGTGTGTGTTGAAGGAATAGATTCCGGACTTGATATACAATGGTGAAATGAAGTTGGGAGAAATATTGGATTAGGTTACAAACATAATTGTTGAGATTGATAGTGATTGTAATAGTTCTGATGAATGAAACCAAGCTGGCAGCCACAGGACACAGAAGAATGATGTTTGGTTGGCTCGTAGTGTAGTTACTCATGACCATGGCATTATCCGTGCCTGTCTAGGCCCACATGAACCACCAGAAGTTATTCCACCTCCTTCAACTACTACTTTTGCATCCAACTCTCAAGAATAAACATCTTATAATTGTAGTAATAGATGTTTTAAGGTAAAGAATAGTCCCCCACTGGTGCAGAAGCTGTCTTGTACACTCAGTGACTTCATGCCCCCAGAGATCGAAATCATACCCAGGTTTCTCCAATTACTAGATAAGTCTAATTATGATGATTCAGATTGTATCTATATGGATAATGTAAAATTGGATGATCCATACATGATCCCCGATGACAAGGAGTATCAAATAATCCCTTCGAATTTTCTGAGATGACATCATCAAAGGAGAATCTGAGGATAGGAAAGACACCAAAATGATCAGTTCAGTGTTTCAAGAAAGGATGTTAATTTAGGAATATCATGGGGCATGGAAAAAAAATATTTTATTTTGTATGCATAGTATAGTGATTAACCCTAGGTAGTCTCTTGAAGAGTATTTCACACCAAATAGTTTGTCACATTCTAATTTGAAGATAAATGAAGTGTCTTTGGAATTGTTTGGTTTTCAATGAAATGAAATAAAATATGTAAATTAGTAAAATGAATGAAATGAAATTGAAAATAAAATTGACTAACAACTATTATATGAGAGGGTAAATTATTTTCTGTATAGTTTTTCAATTGAAATTTTATCCATGTTCTATTTAATTCAATCCTCTTCTACTATATCTATTAAAAAGAGATTCAACAATAATTTCCTCTCACTCCCTTGGTCAAATGGGGATAGTGATTGAAAAACATACCACAATATTAATTTTTTCTAATATACTTATTTTTTCAATATATTTTCAATGAGTATCCACAAATTAATTAAGAAATACCTTATCAGGCCATGTTTTTCTCAATCAATCAAGAACATCCACTACCCCTTTCACACATACTGACGATCATCGAGTACTTCAACACTAAGAAATATTTTATTCCATCTTATATAATAAATAACACATTGGATATAGATAATTTTTATTTACTGATGAAAAATCAATAATATAATAAAAAAATGATCGTACTTGATATTAAAACTGCAATATGAAATTGATAATAATGCCATAGAAGAGAAAAATAGATTTAAATCAATTATGTTAAAGAACTCAACATTAAAAAAATGAATACTAAACCATTACTAATCACTCAAATTTTTAACCCATCATATTAATGGTAATTGATAAGAACTGGGATGAATAAGGAATTACATACTTAATAAAAAGAAAACACCAAACAACAAATGTATAAAAGTCATCCGCCAAAATCTGTCCAATGAATGATTTATCCTGTTTGATGAACCAATATTTGAAATCACCCATGGTTTCCTTAATATAAGTTTTTCAAAATTTAATTATCTATCTATAATCCAAATTTCATGTTAATTGGACATGTATTTCAGAAGTTATGTAATTATTAATGACTATGATGTTTTCTAGATGAGATGTCTAGAAATCCTCCTTCATTGTTCATTATGCAATGACCACCTTAATGGGATAATAAATCCATGGAATTTAAATTAAAATAATTTCATTTATTCCTCATTAAAATATCATTTTATTAATATTTATTATTGGTGTGTATCTCAAGTTATTCATGATTTACCGAGGTGTGGTCCACTCTGTCGGCCAGAGTGATTTTCCATCTTGAATGATTTGTTATTGACTTTGGATGAACAAATGAGCTCTTGGTCTAGAATATAATGTTTTACCCCATGAAAATATGAAGCCTAAAAAAATCAAATCAATTTTATCAATATTTTAAATGTTATTCATGAAATAGAAATGTGATTAAAATATGGTAAAATTCAAGAATTAAGAAATATTTACATTTCAGCCCAAAGAACACAAAAAATATAAAATTCATTCAAATAAAATCTAATTGATAAATTGGTAGTGATTAAATAATTTAAATAAATATAAATTTTTTGAAAAATATTATCTCTCTAAATTATGCCACACTTAGCACTTGGTCTCCTAGATTAGTATGAATAAAAATCAAAACAGTGAAAATTGAAAAAACATACTCATGAGATCCACCCATATTTTGAAAATAAACAAAAATATTAGGCCTTTTAAATTAGAATTATTTCATGTTCTATATTCAAGTAATTCAATATATTTCCACCTCAAGAAAAATGTCATGATTCTAATTTCCACTCAAGTATGGTCTCCTATTCACTCCACATAGCAGAAAATAATCTTGAAAATAATATCAAAATACAATCTATAATTCTTCATCTTTATCACAATAACATTTCATATTTAGGTTCTGGATAGGAACATCTTTCTTTCTCCTTTGAAAGCTTCAGAAAGGCACAAATTATTTTATCATGAAATCTATAGAATGAAAAAACTTTCAAAATAATGAATTTATTAAAAGTAAAACCATATTTTCCACATTGGTTTTCTCATGATGCATCTCCAAATCATGTATCATGACACAAGAGTTCTTCCCCTGTAGTTCTATTCAACTAGATCTTTCAATTTTACATTAAGAGTAGGTTGGATAGTGAAAATTGGATTTTAATGTGGCTAAAATAATAGTATTTTCATTATTTCTAAGGACTATAAAGATTAAATATAGAAGTTAGGGAAGAATAAAAATGATTTTCATGAAAAGGTTGATTTAAAACTAAATAATGGATTCAATAATTTCAAACAAAAGTAGATCAAACCATCAATTTTTGACAAGAATAAATAAAATTATAGTTAATAGAATGCACGGATTGGTGCATTAATGAAACAAGGTGAATGTAAATAATATGAAAAATTATTCATAATCCTCATGGGAATTTAATTTCAAATACAAAGATAGTGAATTATGGTATGGGATTCGAAATTCAAGGGACATTTCATGAAATTTCACAAATATATGAACTTGAAACATGGTCATTTTCATCATTAATTTATTCTCAATTTCATGGAATAAATTGGAAATGAAAATCAATTGATCTAAATGTTTTAAAAACATGTAAATATAAAAAAAACAAACAAACAAAAATTTGAAAAACACAATTTTTATATGAAACAAACATAAAATGAAGAAAAGTTGAAAATCATAAACTACAAAGGTTCCCACACCAGACATAATTTATGAAATGCACTCAATGCATTAAAGTATGTTTTGACATGTAAGTGTATTTTAAATTAGACCATTGAAACAAAATAAATGTTATATGGAGAGGTATGACCTACTAACTTTTATTGATAAAATTGTTGGAGGAGTGTAAACTCTTCCATTGGCCATGATGGCCAGTTCTCAGGGAATTTCTTCATCTTATGTCCATTAATAGTGATATGATCCCACTCTCCATACTTTATAATCTACAATGAACTAGAAGGATATACATGTGTATGTATATGTGGATCATCCTAACTGGAATGAAGTTTACCTGGAGTAATCTTGAGTCTTGAGTTTAATAATAATAATATCTCTCTAGAATGGTTTTTTTGGTTGGATACACTTTTCATGAGCTACTCTAGTTCACTTTTTGTAAATCCTAGAATTTTCCAAATATTCCCTTCTAATTAACTCCAACTCCTTCAATTGTAATCTTATCTCTTTTATAGTAATTTCAGGATCCAAATCTTATAGTACAATATGATTTATTATATAAATCAATAGGAATATTATGAATTTTTTAGAAAATCAACCTATATGGACTCATTACTATTGGGGTTTTGTTTGTTTCCATGTAATCACATAATTTATCCTCCATATTTTGGATCCAATCCTTCCTATTGAGCTTAATAACCTTCTCCATAATTCCTTTGGATTTATCTAGTTAAAACTTTAGCTTTTCCATTAGTCAGTGGATGATAGGTAGTTGATGTTTTATGATTCAACCCATACTTGTTTAGAAAGTCCTCCATTCTAAAATTACGAAAGCGAGTCCATTGATCATTGATTATGCTGTTGGGTACATTGACCCTATAAAATATGTTAGCCCCTACATAATTACAAACAACTGTAGCATAATCAGTCATGGTGGATTTTGGTTACACCTAATTTTAAACAAAATAATCTGCAATAAAGATATAAAATTTTAAAAATTACATTGGGAAAGGTCCAATAAAATCTATTTTTGGACTTAAACAATTTACTAAAAAATAGTCGCTTTTGAGATATTTCTTATATAATTTCAATATTTCCAAAAAACTAACATTTTCACACCTATTTCAAAATTCATGAGCATCTTTAAAATGGTTTGGAAAATAATTTTTTTGATCTAAAACCTTCCTTGACATTCATTGGTGTCTAACATGGCCTCCAGAATGCAGTGTGGGACAAACCAAAATGGCATATTTAATTTCACATTCAAGAAAACATCTTCTTAAAATTTCATCATTGCAAATCTTCCAAAGAAATGGATCCTCCCAAATATAATATCTAGATTCAGATTTAAATTTTTTTATTGTGTGGAAATTTAAATGATTTGGGACATGATATGTTATAATAAAATTCACCATTTCATCACATAAAGGCACTTATCCTTCAATTAAATACAACAACTCTCCTAATATTTGATCATTTAGTGGGTATTTTTCTAGAATTTCAGTTTTAGCACCGTTTGGTAGTCTACATAAGTGATGGAACAATTGGTTCTCATCTCTTTTCTTGTCTTTGTATTCTATATGGAGCTGATTTAGTAGTATAATTCATCTTAGTAGCCTCAATTTAGCATCAAGATTCTTAATCAAGAACATAAATTCCCCATGATCAGAAGACATAGTGATTTTCATTTCATGTAAAAACGTTCTAAACCATTATAAAGTATATAAAACAACTAAAAACTCTTTTTCAGTGGTTTTTGAGTTGAATTTGGCCATATCTGAGGTTATTTAGGCATATAAAATGAATTGCTTCCTCCCCTCATTTTTTTGAGAATGTAAAACTCCAAATTCTTGGTTGGAAGCATGACAAAGTAGTTCAAATGGTTCTTCCCAATTTGGTGGCTACATCATAGGTGGCGAAATCAATATACTTTTAAACTCATCAAAGGATTTCCTACCTGGACTATTTATATCAAAATCAGCATCATTCAAAATAGATCTAGAGAGAGGGAGTGAAATCTTCTTGAAATATTTGATAAACCTCATATAGAATCATACATGTCCTTAAAATAATATAACATACTTTACACGACTTGGTTAAGTAAATGAATTATCACATCAATTTTGGATTTATGCACATCAATGATTTTTTTTGAAAGGAAATCCCCATGGAAAATTCCTCCCTCAACCATAGAATTACATTATTCAAATGTTATAACAACATTATTTTCAATGCAGGTTTTGAAAACATTTCCCATATTTTTCAAAAAATGATCAAAAGAATATCCAAAAACATTGAAATCATTAAAGAAAACATCCAAGAAATCTTTAATTTTATTAGAAAATATACTTATCATTCAACTCTAAAAATTACCTGGAGGATTACATAAACCAATTGGAATCCTCTTATCCGGAAAAGTTTCAGAGGAGAAAGAAATGTACTATTCCTTTTATCCTTGAGGGAAATGGGTCCATGAGAATAACCTAACAATCCATCCAAAAATAAATAATGAGTCCTCAATGCCAATATCTATAACATATTTTTAATAAACGATGTGGGGAAATGATGTTTTCGACTTACCTGATTCAACTTACAAAAATATATACAGAGTATCCAACTATTCTTAATTCTAATATGAATTAATTCATTCATTTCATTCCTCGTAGTGTTCATGAGAGTGTTTTTAGAACTTCCTGAATGGGGATAACCCACTATGAATATAAAATGTGATAAATTATCCCAGCTTCCTATAGATTTTTAATCTCCCTCTTCAAAACTTTTATCAATATTGGATTCAACCTCACTTGGGGATGCCATCCATGTTTGGTATCTCCATAAAGATGAATGCTCTATGAGAATATGTTTATACTTATTTGAGAGATATCACCTAAATTCCAAAATTTTACTTGTACATTCCCTCTAAAAATCAAATTAAATGATTATTATTGGGGTTTATACAGATTATTTTCCTTTATAACTCTTAATTATTCAACCTCCTTATGGTATACGTATTTAAAATCATTAGGGAGTGGGTTTAATTGTAGATCAAAGGGGATTCTCAATTGATGAAATTAAATTAAGGTTCCTTATTTCCAATGTCTGGACCTCTAAAACATTAGAAATAATATCATCTTCTTCATCATTTAAAAAATCATCCAAGAAATCATAATTTTCCTTTTCTTCCCACAATAAATCATATTCTCTAGTGTTGTCATCATTCACAAGTTCAATTATATTTTCACTCGAAAAATTCTCTCTTATTCCTAAGAATTCATGGAAAATACATAATTCTTCAATTAATTTAGTGAAAACATTACAGAAGAGTGAGACAATTGAGTGGTCATCTAAAGGGTTCCTCATCAATTAAAAATATTGAAGTGGATAGTGTTATATCCAAACTCCATGGTGATCAACCATTATTGGACATTGATGATGGTTTTGGATTAATTTAAGAACAGTCTCCCCAAAATGATGTGTGATTGTGATAGTCTCCTATCTTATTCCGTATTCATCACATATAAGTCATCATGGAATAATAGATCATTAACATTCACAAGGATACCTTCTAGAACTCATGCTGGGAAAATTGTGGATCTATTTTCAAGAATGACCACAACTCATGTGGGATTAAAGTTTCCAATATTTAATGAAGTTTATACTGATTGGGAAACAATTAATTAAGGCCCCAAAATCAAATAAATCATCAAAAAAATTTAGATATCCAATAGTTAATGGAATAAAAAAAACCCATGGACCTTGAAATTTGGTAGGAAATTATCATTTGATAAGGGATGAGCCAATTCCATCTAACTTGATCCTATCATTTCAATGATGTATTCTCTTTTTATTGAAAATATATTTCAAAAATTTTGCATTCCATGTAATTTTTTACCTACTTCGAGTAGGGGGATATTGATTTAAAGTATCTAAAAGGTTTATATAATTTCTTTTTGAAGCATGTATTCCTACAATATCTATGAATCAATAATTATTATGGAAATTTTCGGTGAATGTTTGTGTTTTATTTTTTTTCTCTTTTTAATGGTGTTTCTTTCCTCCACATCATATCATTCTCACCGACCTTTTTCTTTTCTTATTATCGATTAATTTTCAAAAAAAAAATAGGATTTTCAACATTATTATCCTTCAGAATAGTAGATGTTGTTTAGGGTTCAAGGTTCACTAGAGGTTGAAGTTCTTTTCCACTTATTATTATATACACATTTATATTATCAAATTAGTTATGTATTATTTGGGATACAATTTTTCCTGTATTCATTGTCAAAATTTCCATTAAAATTTTGTTTTTTTAGATAAAGAATTCATAGTGTGTATCATCTCTTTAATATCATATTATTGCTATTGACCATGAATTGAATGTTATGCACTGGTGGATGGTTGTTCATCATATCTCTGGAATGTTGGTGGTTGAATGTTTTTCTGTTCGTATGGCTATTTGTAGTGTTGTTGGAATATTTGGGGGTTTTGATATTGTTGTTGCTATTAGGGAGGATGAATTGGGTATTAGTTAGGATTGAATGATCTCTCTTGGTTTTTTTGGTTTCTATATACTTTCTGGGATTGAGGTTGAAGCAGTTGATTCTGCTATAATTGTCTTGGATTAAAGACCATAATGTAGTATTTCGTCCCCTATATCTTAAGACAGGGGTCAGTATAATGAGTGGAAGAAGAACATAAACCAAAAACCTTAGATGAATCTTGTATTCTATTTTCTCAGGTTACACCTATTTAAAAATCTAACATATCATAGTTATCAACTATTGTTTCTACCAATTCATATATATTTGATATTTTTACCTCATGTATCCCCATGCTACCCATAAATCTTGTTCAAAATTGTTAAGAGTTTTGTTTAATCTTCTCTATCAGACCTCACACATATGCAGTTGACTTGTTGATTAGATCTTCTCCAAATGAGTCATCTCACTAATTTCATTCATTATTGGGAATTTATTAGTTTATTAACTCAAGAAATTAGTGTTACTTCATTTATTGATGTATATAGATATCACAACGATTCTTGAAATTCTCCCAGTACTCATTTAGGGTCTCTCTAGTTGATTCAGGTATGATGTAAATTTTCATTTTGATAACATGCTCTGGGATGTGATAAAGAATCTATTCATGAAGAAAATGTTAAGATCATCCCAATAACTAATCTCTCGTTATTTTATATTATACAACCATTCTTTAGATGATACTTTATATGAAAAAGGGAATTCCCTCCCCTGAAATTGTTTTTTAGGTTCTCCTCTTACCATAAATCATGAACAAGTGAAGTTGAATTTGTGCATGTGCCAATTTGGGTCTTCTAATATAATACCATGATACTTTGAAAGCATAGGAATTATATTTACACATAATTAAAAATCATTTCATTTAGTTGGTGAAACGAGGTGTTTGTTTTGAATTGAAATTTGATGTGTACAGAGATCACATAGGGTTTGGTTGGGATTACCTACCATGGTTTCAGGGTCCGAGTGAACAATAAGAGTTTCACTTGAATTTGAGATGTTTATTTCCTAATTTTTTTTGTTAGGTGTATATTTCCTTATTTGGTTTTATATTCCTTCAATACATGGATCAAATTTAATTAACGGATTGTTTGATTTTTGGGTCATTCGGTATTGGAAATATTTTTTTCAAGTTATTATATTGCACTGATTCCCTGGTAACGACACAATGTTTGACACACTCCTATATAGGGGAGTGGTAAAAAATATTTTATTACCTCATTATAGTATAATGATTAACCCTATGTAGTATTCTGAAGAGTAGTGTGCACAAAATAGATTGTCACGTTCTAATTATAAAAATGATATTGGGTTTTTTTTGGAATTGTTTGGTTTTGAATGAAGTGAAATATAGGAGTAAAATAAATTCAAAAAATTGAAATTAAATTGGAAAATAAAATGAATAGAATCTATGATATGATAAGGTTAATCAATTCAAGGTAAGTTTTCGAATTGAAATATTTTCCTTGTTATACATGATTCAATCCTTTTCTGTTAAGATGATTAAAATGAGATTTCATGTTCGTTTTATCCACCCTTGGAAAAATGATGATGGGGGAGAGAAAACCTTTCCATGATCTCAGTTTGATATACATCCCATCAATGTATTAAATATTTTCAATTAATACCCTCAAATAACATAGGAAATAATTTATTTGGTGTTGTTTATCCCAAAAAATATAGAACATACACAACCCATTTAACATGTACTATTGATCATCAAGTACTTTAACACTATGCCCTAGTCTATTGCATAGATTAGAAACCAATATCTTGTGGAGGGAGATAATTACCATTGACTAAAGAAAAATTAATAACAGAATCAAAAACCATATACTATAATACTTGATAGTAAAACATCTATTTGAAATTGAAAACAACACCGCAGAAGATAGAATGAGATTTCATTTAATTAAGTTCCAAAACTGATGTATTAGAAAATATAAAACCAACTCATACCCAATCACTCAATTTTTTACCCCACCATGGTAATGGTAATCAATATTATTAGGTATGAATAAGGAATTATACATGTAAGAAAAATAAAATAATGAAAAATAAAAGAAGAAAAGACATCATCCTGTATATGTGGACCAACACATTTCTCCTATTTAGAAAACCTCTCATTTGAATCCACTATAGATCACTTCTTATTGGTTTTTTCAAATGTAATTTTTTTTATATCCACAAAATTTCACATTAATTAGACATCAATAATGAGGTTATTGAATTATTAATGAGTATGATGTTTTATTCCTATGCATTTCCAAAATTCTTCTTCAATGTTCAGCATCCGATGGTCACCTTAACGAGTGAATAAATCCATGGAATTTATTATAAATTTTTTTCACTGATTTCTATTACAAATCCCATTTGAATCATAATAATTAGATGGGTGTCGCCTGAGTTATTCTTAATTTATGGAGGTGGAGTCCACTATTTCTTCAAGAATTATTTTCCAACTTGATTGATATAATCGGGCCATTAGATGGCCAAATTAGCTCTTGGTGCACAATAGAATGTTGTATCCCATGAATATTTAAATCCAAATAAAATAATCACACCAATTTGATCTATATTTTAAATGTTTTTTGTGAAACAAAAAAGTAATTAAATTTTGATAATATTGTAGAATTAAACAGTTTTCATATTTTAGCCTGAAAAACACTAAAATTCCAAAGTTCTGGAAAATAAACTCAAATTGATAAGTTGTAATGGTTTAAATAATTTAAATATATATAAAAATAATGAAAAAAATATCTCAATTAGTTGTTCATTACACCGAGACTAGAGAGAAGTCATTGTAATGATCTCTGTAGGCACAATCCTTTCAGCCCACTCTACCATATTTTCCACCACTATTGACTATACTCCTTCACCTTTCAGAATTGCCATGGTCGTATCATGATCAGATGCATTTAGTAGGGACTCAATCAACCAACATTCATCTAGTCATGATTTTTTGTAGCATTTTTTATTAGCAGGATGTTTCTAGAACTAGAAAGAACCCAGTGGTTTTGGCAGCTGCACCCATTGTGATTCCCACCACAGTGCGACCCCCGATGGGAAATAATGTGCACCTAGATGGGATATATGATGTCTTGAAGCACCTCACTAGAATCTATACCAAATTATTAATCATTCAGGCCATCTTTCAGTTAGAAAAAATGTGAAAATCCCTTACAGAAGCATTGAAAAGCATCATGTATTTCGAAATAGAGGATATAGTAGCTGAGACATTCCACGTTGAGGAGTTCAGGTAGTCATAATTCTTGGCCATATTCTATTTAACCAGAGAATATGTGTGTTATATCATGAAGGGTCAAAACCACCCAATGTACATTACTGGATAGTTCAATGGAATGGAGGTTCATCATTGTCTTATTGACATAGGTTCTAGGATCAGTCTCATCCCGACCTAGATGCTCCACAGGCAAGGACTCACAAAAGATGAATTAAGACCCTCTTACCTGATGATTAATGGTTAAAAAAGAATTAAAAAGATAACAAGTAGCAATATTTTTTTGAATACCCAATTATTTAGTTTGGTAGTAGACAAAAAGTGCATGGTTTTCTCACAAGGTGTCACTTTCAATAAACTGATGGATAGGTCTTGGATCCATCTACCTAAAAAATAACCTCCTCATATCACTGGTTCCTCAGGAACTCCCTTAATAGACATGTGTTCATTCTCAATAGCAATGAGTCTCATTTTTCCTCTTTTGATTCTTTCTACAAGAATTTGGATTAATATCAGAGCAAGGAAAATAATTCTTAGACGAAAGAGGTTGATTAAACCTCTATCACAGCTGACCCATGGAATGATTTAGATGACACGTATTTCTTCCCGATTCACCCATTGGATGACATGACATGAGACTCGGGGAACTGCTTTTTCATTTTTGAGATGAAAGGGTTACATTCCCCTCAGTTAATAGAATGACAAAGATTACCTCGTATTACTACATGTGTCATGATTGGGTCATACCTAATTTACATACTCTTATCCTATATCGAGATGCTGGTTTCATGGCTACAATTATCCATTAGACTTGCGTGTTCCATCGAGCCACGTTGAACCCTCAAAAACAGACCCAAAACCATTAATTTGGAATCAATAATGGACCCATTGGTCAAAGATGTAATGTAATTAGTTCAAAAGCATTAATCCTCAGTAAAGACTTCACTACCACTCATGTTGGAACCAATATTCTTCCAAAATCATTCATCAATGAGGAATCACCTTTTCTCAATGATCCTCATTCCACAGATGACGAATAAACTTTATAGGATGCTCCTCTTAAAATCAATGAATGTGTCTCCACCAACGTTGATGAGCTAGTTTAGTTAAATCTTGTTACTAAGGAAAATCCAGGACCAATGTTGATTAGTGCATCCATGCCTATGATGAAATGAAAATAGCACCTAGATTTCATAAAGTTTCATCATGACATTTTCAGTTGGAGCTATGGATAAATTCTAGTACTAGACCCTTAGGTCACCGTCCACCATCTTAGTCTTACCAAAATCCATCACTGGTTCAAGAAACCTCCAAGAAATATGCACCCATATCATGATTGCAGGATCAAATTCAACATTCATATGCTCTTCAAGGAAATCTTCATCAAGGAAGTTAGTTTTCCAATGTGGCTAGACAACATCAACCCAATCATGAATAGTAAAAGACAGATCAAATTCTACATTAACTTCTAGGATCTCAACCACTATTTCCTGAAGGATGATTTTACCCTACTAGTAAAAGAGTTATTAATTGATGTAATAGCTAGGTTCCGAGATCTCTCCTTCCTAGATGGGAATTCTGGTGACATCCAAATCTATATGACCCAAAAAGGAGAGGAGTTGACTACCTTTAGGGTGACTTAATATAATTTCTAATATCACGAGATTCCTTTCATTATGAAAAATGTAGGAAACAACTATTAGTTTTCCATGCACTACATCTCCATTCCAATTCATGGGAGGCTAGTGGAATGATACATATACAACTTAGTTTTCAAATATCACCAGCATCAGGACCATCTATGGGATATTGAGAAAGTGTTCAGATTCCTTCACTCCTTTCATTTGAAGTTAAAACCCTTTATACGTTATTCATTGTGACCTTTATAATTCTCCTCAGATTTATTTTCATATATATAGGTATCAAGATAGACTTAGAGAAAATCAATTCTATCATCCTGATTCCCCTTATGAGAAACCTCTAGGAGCTCTAAGACCTTCAAGTCCATATAGAATATGTATTCTGATTCATCACAAATTTATCTAGAAAATGTATTCCATTTTTCCAACTCATGATGAATAATTCCATCTATCAATGTGATGAATAGTGATCAAAACACTTTTTTTGGAAATCAAAAAATATCTGCTACAGCCTATGGTTCTGATGCCTCCCATCTCTGAGAATCCTCTGGCCCTTTATGTGGCCACTGTAGAATGATCAAATGGCTCCCTTATCTCTCATAATAACAATGAAGGTATTGAAAATAGTTTATACTATCTCAGTCGCATGCTCCTTGACACAAAGTACATATATTCTCCTGTTGAAAATAGATGCCTCACGTTGGTTTTCATAGTACAGATGTTGTGGAACTACTTGCAGCATCATGAGATATAGCTATTTTTCTATATATATATGCAAAAGTATATTCTAAACTACCCTATGCTGAGATTCTTTCTATCACACTAGGGGGATATGTTTTTGTATTTTGACATCAAATTCAATTTGAAGAAGTCTGTCATGGGTCAGGGGTCAAAATATTTTTTGGCCGCTCATCCGGACCCTGAGGAGCAGTCTCTAGATTTTTATTTTCCAAACAATGTCATCCCCTAAGTTGATTAGACTATTCGATGTTAGTTGATACATTTCGATGGTGCCTCCTGGAGCCTGACCAAAATGAGGCACAATTATCATTGGCTCAACTAAGTAGGCATGCATATAGACCTTATCATGCCTATACATTCTGTTCTACCTTACACATTTTTTCTATTAGAGGGCGGGGAAAACAATGAGGTGGAGTATCATTCTCTCCTCATGGGTCTTAAGTTGTCTCCTAAAATTTATGTTCTATAACTACATGTTATGGGGGAATAAAAGTTAGTCATCTTGATTTTCGATGGTAATGGTATCTTCAGAATGATAGAGCTGATGCCCCTCCAGGAGAATAATCACCAGTTAATGGCCTTGATCCCTTATCGATGAGTGGGTGGTCATTTTCAATAGTCAAATAATGGTTGAACTGATGCCATGGATAGTGTAGCCACATCTCTTGCAGATATTGACCAAGAAAATCTATTTTTCTATGTGGTGCATCAGAGGGTCATTGGTCTCGTCACTCTGTATGATGATGACAACTAGTAGGTAAACCACTTGATTGATGATGCTTCCACCTCATGACCTCCATATCCCTCCACGGATAAGGAAACCTCTAATTGGTTGACTCTTTTCACTGAGTTAATCCATAACAATAGTCTCTGATCAAGAAAAGTTGAATTTGAAAGAATCTATCATCGTGCATATTAGTTAACCCTCTAGAGTAGTGACATTATAGAGTAGACTGTATTCAAATGCAGGTTTTAGGGAATTCTCTACTACATCATTCAAGGAGGTGATATTCCCCTGGATATGTAGGTGTTTCAGAGTAGATCATGTAATTCTCATTAGTCAGGTTTGATGCACTTTTACTAGATCAGATGGTTTTGATACTTTTATCCCACCATGGTCTGTTGCTATATCGAGTTTCCCAAGAGGTTTCAAGATTTCCAAATCCATGAAAACTTCATGCATCGACCAATAGAGCCCCTCCATACTACAAAGTACTATTGGACATATGCTGTCTAGAGACTTGATATCATGGGACTATATCCATTGGAAATACCTCACCAGTGCTATTTTATTCTGACCACAACATATTTATTATCTATTTTGGAAGAATTGGTTCATCTCAAGTAAGTCAAGGGCTGATAATTTTTTGAATTCATGAGGTCCAATATCATCCCTCAATTTGGGGTTCCTCATTATTTTCTCACCAATAATTGCAAAAAAAATTATGGTTGATGAGGTGAATAAGTTTTACACAAAGTATGGCATCCTGTCTAGCCACACTTTTTTCTTTGACGCATGGGGAAATAGATAGTTAGAGAAATTTAATAAAACTACCTCATAAATATTGGCAGATGATGGTGGGTCAAAAAATGAAAATTTAGAGAAATAATCTCCCCAATCCTCTTTGGGATTATTAAATATCGAAATATAATTTCACCCAAGTTACTCCATATTCTCTATTTTACCAAAGAGAGGCATTTCCACCCATCGAGATTCAGTTTCTTTCACTCTATACAACTACCTATGATCAAAAGACACTGAAGAAGATAACATGAGCCCATCTAGAAAAATTGCAATCCCACAATGATAATAGATCTAGGAATTGCATAATCCAAAGAGGCACTGTAACAAGATAGCTAGAGAATTTAGGTAATAGGATTGCCTTTGCGCTTTCCTCCAAGGTGAAATGGTTTTTCCATTCAAATGCTAATGATACCGAGAATGAAGCCACCAATGTTGGAACCAAAATTTCAAGATCCATATATCATTAAAAAGGAATATTCTAATTGTTCATACTCTTTTCTCACCATGGATGGGGAGTGCATCACTCCTCCATCCAAAGAAAATTTCCTAAGGTAGTACTTCACATGGGTCATAGCCCATACAATAGGATCATAAATCTTATGTCGACCCATCCTTACTACATGACATTAAACTTCACAGACATGTCATTACCACATGATGTTAAACTGCACAGACCCATCCTTAATACATGATGTTAAAATTCATAGATTCAACCTAACTACACGACAGAAAAATAAACAGTATTTATTGTCTATTCTATATGACCTCAAAATTCAAGTTCCCCACATCCTTGGAACATGATGTTAAACTGTGTTACACCGCCATGGTTTCATGACGTTAAACAACGTAACACCATTGTACATACCGTACGATGTTAAAATGGATGTTCATCATCTTGGATGAATGAATCAAAACAACATAACCCTGATTGTCCTTTTCTCATGACCTTAAAAGTCACATTACCAATGTCCCATGAATACAATATTAAATCGGGCACCTAAATCAAAGCCTTAGGAAATTAATCTCTATGTGAGCTCTTATAATGAATATGTCATGTGGTCCGGGGCCTCATTAGTCTTCCTTCACATTGGATAGCTTTATGGTTTCGCAGAACAAACCTCTATCCCCATCCCCTTAGTAAAAGAAATAAGAAAATAAACTATTCATAATTCCATGGTAATTTATCTTGGGTTCTATTAGGTCCTACCACTAACATTCTCTAATATGCTAGGGCGCGAGGCAAAACTTGTCGAGTTCCACATGAACACTTCCCAGAACCATCTTCATAATTCAAATCATTTCAGGATTGGGTTTTCACCATCATTTACATCCAGAAAGACCCCATAATGGTGATGGTATCATGATGCTTTGGATTACCTCCCATCATGGGCCAACATCCTTATGTATTCTTGATTACAATTAGCGAGTCATGTGTTTTGAACATGGTCAACAGTCGATTCTACATTTTCAAACCCCACCCTTGACTGGTGAATTTTCTGATCATGTGTTGCAAACATGGTCAATAGTGGTCCTTCCCATCCGTCTCCCCTTCCCTGATTTGGGCATTAAAAGTTTCGATTAAAATCATTCCAACCTCACTATGATCTATTTGGAATCTAACACCACTAGTGTTTCCCCTCTATGCATCTTCTCACATTGAGTGGAAATTTCAATATCATTGGGGCATTATCATCCTAGAATTGCCCCACAATTGTTGTGAACTTCTATATGTTATAGAGAAAACCTAACATCACTACTTGTTTCCCAAACTGATCATGGATCATGTGGGATTTAGGGGTCTTGGTAGAGTTTGTACTCACATAGAGGTGTCATAAAATCTCACCAGTCCAAATTATATGACCCTAAACAAGGATCCTCTTCATGGTTCTCTCAAGAATGTGTTTTATGGAATTAGGATTCCATTTACCTCATTCATATCAATCATAATAGCCATACTATACATATCCCTCTTGAGAAACTTCATCCACATCATCCTCACCATAATACATTAAACCTTATCATCATCATCTTGCATGCACGACGTCAAACTGCACAACATTGATGGTCCTTCTAGCCTTAATTAAGAAGGATCATACCTATATCCTAGTCACGTGACTTTAAACTACATCACAATCAACATCATGGCCACATGATGAAAACCCACACCACATAATTGTGTTCTCTCCTAAGAGAGAATCACCTATGGCATTGATTATCTTCCATGAGACATTTATGAACTACATGTGGCCTGATTCCAGCCCTCATAGGATATGCAGTGACTTCAATAGTTTCCAACCCAGTCCATTCACTGGAAAAATAAAAAAAGAGATCATTTCCTTGTGTATGGGTCATAACTACATAAGGAATAAACATCAGAGAATTAAATATGTCTTGATTACTTCCCTTAGGCGATATGTAGTGATGCCCATGTTTTAATCCTTGTTACCAGCCAAAACATTTCCCTTCATTCATGTCAATTCAACTTTGTCCATATCATATGATATAAAACTATATGAAATTAAAGAACTAAGTGTGGCTTTATTCCTACCCACGTGAGATACATTGCGATGTCTAAAAAAAATTTCATTAGACCTAGTCGTAGATAAATCAAACCCCTTTGGCCCTTAGGCCTCGACATACTCTTCCCTAAACTACTCTATACTATATGATAAATTGCATCTGGAATGTGTATTGTGGTGTTGGGATTCCTTATTCATTATTCATGTAAAGTTTAATACCACACCACACAACCCATTTGAAACATTCCTCACATATTTTCCATGCTCTATGACTTTAAAATATATGTCAAGTGTCTAGTGAAAGAAATTAAATAATGACCCTTCCTTGATCAAATTCTCAATTCCACATGATGATTTTGGGATCCATCAGTTTCCTCACCCGAGAGGATTTACCCCACCAGTGCTGGTCTATCACTAAAATTTTTATTTCACAATTACATTTGTCTTTATTATTTCCCTCACAACATACATAGCGATGTCCAGACATTTTTCCATTGGGCCTAGTCCAAAAATCATCCACCCATTCCCCCTGGCCTTAGTAATGGTCGATAAATTATTACATTACTCTTTGTGGGAATAACGTCATGGTTGCTTCATGTGGTGAAAAGCCTTTTTTTCTCACTCATTGTGAGTATTCATTCTCGTGCTACCTGAACATCCTTGAATTCTACAATCATCTACTATCCAGGAAATACATCCACAAACAGTTTTTAACAAGTCCAGGTATTATGATCTTAAACTATTTGCAACCCCTTTAGTCCATGTAGTATGTTTTTATAACTATTTGCACTTCCAGGGTTCAAATAACCTTTTCAAGTATGCCCCTTTCCATGCATTGATCCTTTCTCAATTTGGGTCTCTATTATATTTCAAATCTAGATGGACCCCCTAACAGTGATGATGTAATTCTACCTTTTGGGTCACCTCTTGTTTAAGCTCAACACCCTAATGGATCTCTAGAAACTATCAAAAATCCCATATTTCAAATTTATCCCATCGACCGTAGTTTCCAAAAATTAGTACATTATTTGATTAAATTTTCATTATCACAAGAAAGGAAATCATGAATGACGGATTATTTAGGATCCTTTGAAAAAACTGACACAAAAATTAGTTTTACATTAAATAATTTAATGAAAAATAACAGATTATCTTCTTTAAAAACACTCATATCCATTAGACTATCCCTTCAGGTCAATCATAATAAATTTTTTTACATCTTCTATAAAAATGAAACATAGGAAGGGGGTGAGATCAAATTCTCATTGAGGATAAATAATATAGAGAAATCTATCATAAATAACCTTAAACATTTAAGGAATGGTGTAAACTAAAAAACAATACTTTTAATGATAATAATAATTATAATATAGAAATAAAAAATAAAATAATTCAATTTAAACATTCATAGAGATATTCTACTTATCATATTATTACATGTAATATCAATAATTAACCTGATAATGAGGGAATGCATAATGTCAGATATCATAACCATACTGTCAATGGCTCATGCAATGATCATACATAAAAGTTAAAAACCCATATTATTCTTTCTCATGAGACGTAGCAATGCATCAAGGGGCTATAACAGGAATCACCCATCACATACTAAGACCAATGAATTAGTCAAATGAAAATGGTGAATCATAAAAAACATTCACATTAAAATAACCATAAGAAGTGTTAATACATTAACCATAAACCATGAATGGTATAAAAATAGCACATCCAAAGTCAAACATATTCTGAAACCATCAATACAGTATGGAAGATTGTATCATAATAAATCAACCTCAATTATTTATAAATTCAAAGAATGGATGTTGACATAGATGAAAATAATTTAATAAAATCACTAAAACTCTTTGGGAGAAATATCACTTTTTATATTGAAATATTTTCAATAACGCATAGTTATGAAACATATCATTTCATTTGAATTTATTCTTGTAATATTTCATGGGAATATTCAAAATTTCGAGGAATCATAATGGAAGAAAATATTCCCCCGCGCTGTATATGTTAAAAAACACTCTTTCTTTAATTTTTGGTAAAGGTCATAAATTACAACATACTAGAAATGACAGAAAGATTCATTTGAAAACATTTTATTAAAAGAAAAATTAGATAAAAATGTGTTTAAAAAATTTTTTATAATATTTTGAAATACAATTTAAGAAACATTCACATGGATGATAAAGATGTGCTAGTAGATACTTATGTATAATCAACACAGAATAATAATGAGATTGTGAAATTAACCATTACCTTTTAATTTACTTTAGTAGAGGGTGAATGACCCTCTTGTATAATGTTTAATGAATTTTATTAAATTATAAAAGGTCCATATCCATATTTATGATATCATATATGATTTCATTATATCATTTGTTAAATAATATTTCATTATTACCATTGTTTTTGGTGTTAACTACTTCATTTTGCTATGCATGTTTCGTCATGTAAGTCAAGTTTTTTATGAATAAGATTTATTTTAATAATATCCATAAATATAATATGTTCATAATTATTGTTTTTAATCATCATATAAATTTTTTAATCATTATTGAATGCTTAACGTAGAGAATGAATATCACTGTGTGGTGGAGATTGTATGTTGTACGTACGCACAAGAGATGCTATCATTACTTTGATGGTTATATGGTATGTAATTCGATAATATATTAATAATATAGAGTCATTATCATGTTATATTCATTATTTATGTCCATTATACTCAATAATACACCCTTCAAAATAAAGTAGCGATGAATAAAAATTTACACCACGATGTGGAGATGTTATGTTGTACATAGCTCACATGTTGATATTGTTATTCGTATGATGTTTAACAAGAGGAATATTGTTCTCCCATAATCATAATAACATATCATCATATAGGTGATAATAAAATTTTTACTTTATTATGGAAGAAATATAGGAATAATCTGTACAAGAATAAAAGAACTTTTAAAGAGTTAATAAAACAATTACATCCTTTTCAGGTTTCTTCTTTTGATATGCACAAATGGAATCCATAGGTTGGCTTTCTGCCCAAAGTATAGACTCTAGGATTATGTGAGAGAAGTTTTGATGAGAATAAGTCAGTGGATGGATGATCAAAAGGTCTTTAGAGGTGTGATTTAATGACAAGGATATGTTCTCTTTTATAAGAGAGGGGAGGGGCAGTTTTGGAAACTCAGAAACTATTAATTTAATATTAAATGATTGTCCATTTTGAATATATCCAAAGTGAGTTATTTTTAGAATAATATGTGGATTGGTAGAAATCATATCAACCAATAATTTTTAGACATGTTAAATCATAGAAATAACCTTATCTTTTGTATTTAACTCGTAGTTAAATAGGTTAACTCTTACCGTGTCTACATGTCTTTTTATAACATCGGTTTAATATAATTACTATAAAAGGCTGAAAAAATATGATTGTATCATTTTTTAAATATTTATCACAATCCATTTTATTTTTACAAACATTAGATTTTTATGACTCTTACATCATTTACTAATATACTATTTATTTTAAAATCTCATTTTTGTCAATTTTGACATTATTTAATACTTGATTTTTGTTAAAGTTATTACAACTTCATTTCATAGAAAAAACTACATTAACTCATACATAACATGTCAATGAAATCTAAAAAAATCATTCATTGAATTAAATATTTCAAATTATATTTATTTTAATATTATTAATATCATCACATTGGTTCTTACCTTAATAAATCAACTATTCCATCATCGTTGTGTCATCATTAAATTTAATTGTTTATATAATAAAATTATTAATAAATTTCCATTATATAGAGAAAAATTTTAGATTTATATGGAATTTTTATAGTTGACCATATCACTTGTATAACATTATATTAAAAATTATATACTTATTAGAACATGAATATGACATTTTTAACTCTTCTTTAAATAAACAATAATAAATGTCCTAATCTAACATATGTGGCTTAAAAAGGATCATATTTTCGACCTAATGTAGAATTTGGTCAAAAAACACTTATAAATTCGAAATAGGATTTTTTTTACGATAATTTGATATTATCATAATTTTATTTTTACCTTTAATTACAAAATTTAATATTAATCATCGCAAATAAAATTCAAAAGTTACTATTCAAAAAAATTATTTTCATCCAATTAGAAAAAAAATTCATACTAATTAAATCATGTATGTCAATTTTTTGAAATTCAATTCACATGTGCAATAGAATTACATTAAATTCTAATCTCGCAAATATGGCTAGTAGGTGGGTAAAAAAAATAGGTCAAAAGATCAATAATTTTTTATATCAAATAATATTATAAAAAATTCCAATGAAATATAATGGATTAATATATTTATAATTTATCTATTAATAATTTAAAATTAATTTAAAGTAATATAATTAATTAATTTAAAGAAGTCGATTTTTAACAACAATGTTGTCTTTTCACTATTCATCAAATATTGAAAGATTCCAAAAAAATACCAAGAAATCAAAATAAGATAATTTTGATATTTTGAATTAAAAAATAAATTCTATTTTGAGAAATAAAATTTTAAAATATCATAATGCATTTAATACTATTTATATCTGCATTTTTGAACATCTATTTTGATTTGTCATGGTGCGCTCAAACTCGATCTTGTGTGTAGTGAAATCTATTGAATTATTTAAAAAGAAGAATATCGTGGAAGATTGGGGTGTTACATTCTACCATCTTTAAAATAATTTCATCTTAGAAATTTCAATAATATTACTTCATAAATAGATTCAGGTGGTTCTTTATTATAAGTTCCTCTGGTTCCCACGTCGCACCTTCTAATTTATGGTATTTCCCAAGAACCTTTACTAGTCAAGTAATCTTATTCCTCAAAATTGTTCTCTCATATCAAGAATCATGGTAGGATATTCGCAATAAGGTAGATCAGGTTCCAGAGCTATTTCCTCATAGGTGAGTACATGCATTGGGTCTGACATGTATTTTCATAATAGTGATACGTGGAACACGTCATGAACTTAGAGAGATTTAGAAGAATTTCTCAATGGTATGCTACAACTCTAATTAATTCAAGAATTTCAAAAGGGATAATGTATCTGGGACATAATTTAACTTTATTGGTGAATCATATAACACCCCTCTATATAAATACATTCAAGAAAACATGATACCATGTTTGGAACTCTAAATCCTTCCTTTGGTTATTGGCATAGTTATTTTTCCTACATTGAGTAGTTTTAACATGGTTTGAATGGTATTTACCTTTTACATTGTTTCTTCAACACATTTTGGGCCTATGGGTTTTCTTTCACCAATATCATCCCAAAAATATGGTGTATGAAGTCTCATTCCATATAAGGCATCATATGGTGTCATCTGAATACATGAATGTAAGCTATTGATTTTTGAAAATTCATATAGAAAAAATAATGATCTCACATGCCCAAAAAGTCAAGTGATTAAGATTTCAACAAGTCTCTTAATGTTTGAGTAGTCCATTCTGATTCTCCATCAGATTGAGTGAGGTATGTTGTGCTCAAATGAAGTTTAGTATCTAGGGACTTTTGATTACTTTTCCAGAATTGTGATATAAAAATGGAATCATGATAAAAAAAACTCGATAGGGGTAATCCATGATGTCTTAAAACGTTATTAAAATATAATCTTGTTAAATAACCAAGTTGTAAATATTCCCTTTTAGTATGAAAATATGATTATTTGGTAAGATGATCAACAATAACCCCTATCATATAATTCCTTCTTGGAGTATTTGGTAGCCCCATGACAAAGTCTTCTGTAATATCTTCTAATTTCCACATAGGTATAGGAAGAGGTTTCATGAATTCTTTATGATGTTATCTTCTATCCATTATATATCGACAAACCAAAAATATTGACACATAATCAACAATCTCCCTTTTCATGTTGTCCTAATAAAAAGTTTCTTTCAAATCTATACACGTAATAGTGCTCCCAGGGTGTATAGAGAAATCGTAGTTATGAGTATCATCCAATAATTCCCTTTTAAGTGCAGGTATAGTTGGAAATAGAAATCATCTTCCAAAATATCAAAATTCTATATTCAAATTAAGATTCAATCAATCTCCCATAATTTATACATTTAAACTTCTTTTGAAAATCATCATCATCAAACTGAGAACTTCTTTTCCATTCTAGTAAATATGGTTTGGTAACCATTTTTAAAAGCAGTGATGTTTCACCTTCCATGAGAATTCCCATATCTAGATTTACTAGATCCATGAACATATGATCATTTTTAACTCTATTTTTGTTTAGAACTCCTTGGTCCTTTTGACTCAAATAATATTTCACCTTATTTTCCTTTTCTAGGTGGTAGTGTATTGTGAAATCATAATCCTTGAGTAGATCAAGCCATCATCTATGTCTCATGTTGAGTTATTTCTGTGATAAAACAAATTTCAAACTCCTTTTATCGGTATATATCTCGTATCTTTCACTATAGAGAGAGTGTCCCCATATATTTAGATAAAAAATTATTATTTCTCACTCAAGATCTTTTTTTGGATAGTTTTGTTTAGGATTTTTTTAATTTCCATGATTCATATGAAATATCCCAATCATTTTTCATAAGGACACAACCATGTACATTTCTTGATGCATCACTATAAGTCACAGACTCATCATTTCTAGATGGTAAAGTCAAGAGAGGAGTAATGGCTAATCCTCTCTTAAATTTTTTTTAAAAAATCTTCACATTCTTTTTTCCAAATGAATTTAATACCTTATCATGGGATCTTGGTCAATGAGTTAGCCAATTGGGAATAATTTTGGATGAAACTCATATAGTAACCTACTAAACCCATAAGACTACGTACCTGTGTTAAAATCATTAGTGCTGGCCATTCTTGGATTTCCCTTGTATTCCCATGATCAACATAGATTCTATCCTTGGAAACAATATATCCAAGAAAATATATTACATGAATCCAGAATTCATACTTGCTAAAATTACTATATAATTCATCCCTTCTAAGAGTTTCAATAATGATTCATAATTGATTCCCATGGTCTTCCCTGAATTTAGAATATATTATATTATCTTCAATGAATACCACAAAAAACATCAAATATTCCTTAAAAACACTACTCACGAGATCCATAAAAACTAAGGGTGCCTTAGACATTCCAAATAGCAGTACCATAAATTCTTAATGACCATACCTCATTTAAAAATCTTCATTCAGAATGTATTCCAACTTCACTGATAATTGAGGAAATCCAAAACGAAGGTCAATTTTCAAAAAAGAATAGAGCTCCTTGAAGTTGATCAAATAAATCGTCAATATGGAGTAGTGTATACATTTTTTTATTTTAATATCATTGATTTCTGTATAATCAATACCCATGCTCATGGATCCATATTTCATCTTGACATAGAGAACAGGGGCTCCCCATTGAGATACACTAGAGAGAATAAATACCATTTTACACAACTCATCATGTTATTTATTCAACTCCACCAATTCAACTATATCCAGTATATAGGGAGTATTTGATATTTGTCATTTATTACAGATTAAATCAATACAAAACTCAACTTCATGTTATGGGTGGTGCCTAGATAATTGTTCGAGAAAAACATAAATATATTCCATTACAATAGGTACATCCTCAATTTTAAGATTACCTTATTCATCCTTAGATGTTATTTTCTCTTCCTTCCCATGAATCACATTCATTAAAGCTATTGGGGGTGGATTTTTATAAAAAAATGAAATTTAGTGTCTACTTTAAAGATAATGGATTCTTCTTCTTCCTCAAAGATCATGATTTTCTTATTACAATAATTTTTTCATCATATATTGACATCCAACCTTAATCAAGCATTATATCAAAGTCAATCATAGAAATTATGACAAGGTCAGCAACTAAAGTACATTTATGTTTTATAAAGGGAATTGATAAACATATCATTGTTTCAAGGATATTTCCTTTAGGTATTTTGACTGATAACTGCTTTGTTAAATCAAAATATAATTTTCTAATTTTCTTAGAAAAATGTGAAGATAAAATAGCATACGGGTATCCCTAATAAAATAAAGCATTGGATATGTTTGAAGAGATGATTAAAGTAGCTAACACTATATAATTATGAACTTTAACCTCAATGGTTGTGATTTAATAAGATTGGACTTGATTCGTTGGCCTTTGTTGGGAAAAATTTCCTTGATGCTTTGGACAATTATTTTCATAATGTCCCAATTATTTACAGTGGTATCAGTGAACATTGGTATCTTTTTTCTAACCCTTGAAATTGAAAGTATCACGGTATGATTCTCCACACTTATAACAAACTCACATACCCATCAGGAATGTACGGTAGTGTTTCTTCCCACAATTACCATAGGGTAGAATGACAACTTTACCTTTAACCCACTTGTTTTCTTTTCTAAACTGTTCAAGGACTTTCTTCTTCTCATGGTTTACTATAAATTAATGAGTCTTAATTAATTCTTTTTTGGTCCGGATAGCACATGGGGCTATATATTTGTATGATGAGAAATTTTTTGAGAATAGTTCCCATCAGAGGTATGGTTTTAAACCATCAATTAATTGATCAATTTCACTTATTGGGTTTCATATATAGAAAGCAACATGTCTTTATATCCTTGTGAAGATAGCCTCATACTTTTCAATATTCTAATTATCCTTTTGCCTCACACTCAGAAATTGCCTTTCCATATCCACTTTCTCTTCAAAAGGAATGTATTTTTCTATGAAAAGTTATTTAAACTCCCTCCATTCAATATGTACTAATTATTCATCCTCATTCATGTTTTGAATTAATGACTACTATTTATCTGTATCTCCCAATAGATGATAAACCTACCTTAAAACTTTTTCCCTTTTTTTGATTCCCAAAGAAATAAATATTTTCTATAAATAAAAATATCCATTACTCATCTAAAAATGTATTTTTAGTCCCATTTAATGTTGTAGGTAGTTGTCTCGTGAAGTTGCCTAACATTTATCCTCCACATTGTGGATCAGGGAGATCTATATGGGTAAGGTTATAATTTATAACCTGAGTTAGCTATCCTAGTATGTTTATAAGTTATTTAACATTAGTTTTATCACCAGATCCACCATCATTATCATTCATTGGAGGTAAATCTCTACATGGATTACATGTATTGATATGGTTTCCATTAATTCATCTAGGTGATATTGCTAAACTATGACATACCCTAGATTAGGTTATGAATCATAATTTATAATTCAAAAATAGAAAAATAATTAACATAAATTGAAAAATAAATCATATCTCATCCATAATCATAAAAATGGTTTATTTGGGGGGAAATTGAACCATAAACCCTTAATAATTATTTTTAAAGAAAATGTAAATTATCCTAAGCATATCCCCTGGGAGTTCTAAACCTGGTGCAGAGTAAGGCTCGTTGTCTTATACCAAGTTACCCTGAGTCAGGACCATAACACATTGAAAGAGTTGTTACTCCAAGGTACACATGTTCTAGAACCATGTCCTCTTATAGTATCTATACATGGATTTATTTCTTATATGACCCACATAATCTCTATTTTACAAGAATTATATGATGTTATTATGTACTTATCCTCAATGTCTATCTTAGGGTAACATTCAATAATTAATGTTTTTCTTAATCCAGTTTCTCATTTTTTTACTACACTTACATGATACAAACCATATCACCCTGATCATTGTTTCCTATAGTTGGTGCATTATTTTATTACATTATCATGGTCACATGAAATAAAATCCCAAAATACTTATCATTTTGGTATCCCTAGAAAAACTAAATTTCAAAATAAGTTTCACATTACATATTGAAATGAAAAAAAAACATATTATATCAATTGAAAACACTCATATACCTTATACTATCCCTGCAGGTATGCCATAATATACTTCATCGCATTCTGGGGAAAAATGAAACATAAGAAAGGGGTGAGCTCAAATGCTCAATAATGATAAACAATATAATAGAATCTATCATAATTAGGCATAATCTTTTATGGAATGGTATAAAACTAAAACAAAAGCCTTTTACACAAAATATTCTACATAATATATCAGGAATTATTCAAATAATTCCATTTAAACATTCATATGTATATTCTACAAGTCAAATAATAACATGTAATATCAAAAACTAATCTCATAGTGATGTAATTCATAATTCCATACATCATAACCATTTCGTTGAGGCCCCATGCCAAGACCATACATAAATCAGTAAAAATAGAAACTCATTTGTCTCATGAGACCTGCCAATGCATATAGGGGCTATAAAGGTCCCTTTCCATCACATTCTATGTCCAATTAATTCCTCGGATGAAAAAGTTCAAACATAACATAAAAATTCATATTAAAACTAACAAATTAAGTGCTAATACATTAACCATAAACTATGAATGGTATGAAAACATCACATCCACATTCAAAAATATCATAAAACCTTTAATACAACATGGAATATTATATTATAATTAATCAAACTCAATTATGAATAAAATCAAATAGATAATGTTGAGAGAGATGAAAATAATCAACTAAATTCATTAAAACTCTTTGATAGAAATATATATTTTTAATTTAAAATCATTTAAAAGATGCACAATTATATAAGAAAACATTTATATTTAAAATAACCTTGTAATATTGTAAAGGAATATTCAAAATTTTAAAGTTTCATAAGGGTGGAAGAAACCCACACATGCCATATAAGATAAAAAAATTCTTTTGTTATTTGTTTGAAAAAATCATTAAGTACCTCGTTCAGAAAACGACAGAAATATTCCATTCAAAAAGTTTTATAAAAAAGAAAAAATGGGTAAAAATGACTTTAAAAATTTATAGATAACATTTTGAAAGGCATTTTAAGAAACATGTATATGGATGATAAAGAATTATTAGTAGATAATTACATATAAACAATCCTGAATAATAACGAGATTGTGAAATTTACCCTTACCCTTTACATTCCATTAATCATGGATGTGTTAACCACCTCTATAAGGGTAAAATCATGCTATTAAATTATACTATAACCATATTCATATTTATGATATCATATATGATCCTCTATAATCATTTAGTTAATAATATTCACTATTCCAAAACAAGCCTTTACAATTAATAGAAATGCCCTTTATCTACCCCAAAAAAGTCCTCACTATGCAAGTGATGTTAAAAGCAAATGAATTTATTCAGTGCAGAAAAAGTAATGATAATGGGGGCATTTATCATTGCTAACAATAGAACTAATAAATGAGACCTTTATCAATGATTTTAAAATCAGGGATAAAGGTACCATTTATCATCACTTTTATTTAGTGCTCCTAAAGGAATTATTTATCAGCACTTTTATAAGAACTGATAAATGTCTTTTTATCAGCATAATTGAAGCACTGATATTGTATACCTTTATCACTACTTTTAGTGGATCTGATAAATGTGTCCTTTATTGGTGATTTTAAATGTGATGATAAATGTGTTCCTTCTCATCACTTTTAAATGTGTTAATGAAGGTCTATATTATAGTGTGATGTTACAGCACACTACAGCACTAAAAGTACTATAAACATACAAAAAACAAACTAAAAGAACATTAGATATCCACAAAAACAATAACCAATACACAATTCAAATGAAAATAAATTTGCAACAAAATTTCCAAAAAAAAATATTATAAACATTTCAAACATTGATTTATACAATTACACAAATATAAATTATTATTTACATTCAAAATTAATCGTAACTATCAATGTTTCCACAACATAAACTAACTTCTTTATTGAAATTCCAAAACTGCATGAGTAGCTTCAAAAATACTACATCAACATGAAAAAAATTAATCCACCAATATAAGAAAACAATTATTATTAGTAATAATAAAATGAAAAAAAATTAAACCTAAATATGAAAATAGTATATAAATTCTATAGATAATGATTTTGCTGTGAAAATATGAATATTACCTTTCTAATTGAGTAGAGGTAGTAGTTTTTATCTTCCTACAAAGAAAGTGGATGGAACACGATGGAAAGAGATAAATGAATCACTATAGGGGTGAAAATGTTTTGATGGAGAAGAAGTATGAAAATTTAGAAATGGACCCCAAATCGAAGAAAATAATCCACTTGTAAAACAAAACAATTATTATGTGAGTAATACTAATTATAAATAAACTAAACATAAATATGAACAATTTATTTATTCTATGGTAAATGCTATTAAAAAGCAATCGTCAAGATTACCTATGTAATTGAGCATAGGTAGCATTGTTGCTCATTATACCAAGGTTGAAAAGATAACTAGGAATAAATTGATAAAGGCAACATTAATGGGGTGAAATGTTTTTGAGGGAGAAGAAGCATGAAAGTTTGTTAGAGCACCCCAACATGAAAAAAGCATCCAAATGTTTATGAAAATTATTATTATGTGAGTAATACTAAAAGGAAATAAATTAATCATAAATATAAAACAATGCATTAATTCTTTATAAATAGATTTTACTATGAAAACACCAAGATTAACTCTAGGATTGAGGAAAGAAATCATCTTTTCTCTTCCATCAATGGAATGACACATGGATACAAATCTTCTTAAAAAATGAACACTATAAATAATAATGAAAATTAAGTCAATGTTTCATTTTATAGTGTTTTTCCTAAAATAGAGAAATTATATCATAACATTAACATTAAATAATTTCAAAGGGTTTCTTTGGTCTAGATATATAATAATAACAAAACTAGGAATTCTCTGTGCACTTCACTGCTGTTGGTTGACTATGGCTTAGCATTGCATCTGACCTGAACTTCCAACTGGGAATCCCCATGATTCTCTCATCCCACAATGCTCACCACCATATGTATCATATCACTATTCACTGTTAAATTTTCTATCTATTCTTGCACAAATTTACTACTTGTGATGTTTCATGATGTATGAAGCTGCATGTATATATTAAATGGGTGTAGTAATAGAAGGAAAAGTGAATGATAAATGGTGATATAATATAGATGGTGGTGAGTGCGTGTGATATGAGAGTATATTGGGGATACCTGGCAGGACATTCAGATTAGATTCTATGGTAAGTTGTATTTAGCCAACATTATTGATGTTCACATAGAATCCATAGTTTGGATATTAACATTGTGAGTGATAAAAAAAATCCATGTTTTGACTCCACTGAACAATAGATCCAGATAGACATCAATATTCTTTCAAATCATCCATACTAAATTCTCTTGAATATCAACAACGTTAACATGGGCATAGGATTTTAAAAGGGTTGACTACATGCTCACTTTCATACTTGAAGAACCCTTTAACTCTATCTTAATATTCTACTGTCAAATGATTAGAGTGCATTCGTTTTCAATTCACATCCATCATATTAGGTTCATTAAAAATTAATTTTATAAAACATATATATAAATACCAATAATATATTATTATCAAATGTTAACATTATAGAAATTTCTAATAAGGGATTCTCAACATTTGATTATTTCAAATAATTTTATTATGTTGAATAAAATGTGTAATTGAATTTAAAAAAAGAGTTACTCTAGATAAAACCATTCTTAAATCCTCTAAACAAAATAAAATATAATATAAGACATTAAGAAGTAATAGGAAACTCAAATATGATAATCAAGAAAAATAAATTGTCATTCAATCAACTAGAAGATATAAAAATGCTATGGAACATGTCATGTAAAAACCTAATGAATTATTAAATATAAAATTAATGGTATATCAATATGTGAAATAATCTCAAGACACTTGGGATTTTATATCACCATAGTGACCCATACCAAGGAAATTCAAGGTACTCTAACTTGATATAAAATTACCATTTATTTATTGATTAAATGAATAATAATATATCAAAAAAATTGTTTTATCACTCTTTATTTTGAGAATAATGTTTGTAAATTTACAAAGGTTATGTTTGAATTGTAAAAATAACTAAGAGCTTGGTATTGATGGTTAGATGAATTATTAAATAAAATTTAATTTAAATAATGAAGAATTGATCATAATCATTACATTCAAATTAATTTTATGGATAGATTGAAAGTGTTTATGAATGTGGATGGAAAAATATTTAGAGGTTCAAGAGGTGAAGGATTACAATAATTTTCTACATTAAAAATTACCAATGTTTAAATGTTGATTATCAGTGAGTTGACATTTTCATTAGTTTATAGGTGACTCATGGAATTAATGGGATATTTATTTCCAATAAATGTATGTGAGGAAAGAGTTTTATAGGATTAAAATGGAAGATTTAAATCCAATTTTGACACACATTGAAAATTTAATAGAATTTTTAAATGTTTTGGGTGTAAAATTGATCTATATCATTGAGTGTCGGAGATTCGTTATATGATAAAAATTTTATAATATATGTTTTGAAATTTTATTTTTCTACATGCCATATATCTTGTTATCAAAGTGATTCTATATAAATCCACTTGTTATTAATTAATTAAAAAGTCAACCTGGGGTAAATTTTTTTAAATTCAATATTTCTAAGAAAGAAATTATAGTGTCCTGTAGTGGTATGTTAGTCTAAAAAAATGTGGAATAACTAGAATCGGGCAATCTGAAAATGTTATTTCTTAAAAAATTATTAAGGGAGGGAGTATGTGACAACCGGGTCCTGATGACAGCACAGCCACCCCGCCTTAACATGGTCTTCGGATCCTAACCCACCAGGTACCACCAGTTGCCCCTACAGACACGTGGGGCCCACCCTAGGGTCCACCCACATACCTGAACGGGTCATCTGACTAATATGATAGTCCCCACAGGCCAAGACATGTCTTTTCCAGTGTGCTTTGTCCTCACTCACACACACCCTGGGGAACTTTTCAGGAGGTCACCAATCCTGATCACTACCCCAGGCCAAGCACGCTTAACTGTGGAGTTCTAATCAGACAGGCTCCCAAAAAGGAAGGTGCACCTTGTTGACATGAGTCATATCATTTAGTCATTTAACCCTTTAACATTTGGGGATGTTACATTCACCCCCCCTTTAGAGCACAACGCCCTCGTTGTGGGCCCTACATCTCAACCCATGCAGTGCACCGCACTTAAGGCTGGGTTCCTCCTCTAATACCAAATGTGACAACCGGGTCCTGGTGACAGCACAACCACCCCGCCTTAACATGGCCATCGGGTCCTGACCCACCAGGTACCACCAGTTGCCCCCACAGACACGTGGGGCCCACCCTAGGGTCCACCCACATAACTGAATGGGTCATCTGACTAATATGATAGTCCCCACAGGCCAACACATGTCCTTTCTAGTGTGCTTTGTCCTCACTCACACACACCCTGGGGAACTTCCCAGGAGGTCACCCATCCTGATCACTACCTCAGGCCAAGCACGCTTAACTGCGGAGTTCTAATGAGACAGGCTCCCGAAAAGGAAGGTGCACCTTGTTGACATTAGTCATATCATTTAGTCATTTAACCCTTTATCATTTGGGGATGTTACAGAGTAGGTAGATGATGAGATATTATAATGTAGTTGGGAAATAGTACATAGAATCAAGGTATAATATTTCATATATTATTATTAAAATGATTTAAAATAATTTTGGATTAATCTAAAGATGGTGGAAAATAAAATTGATTTTTTTAAAAGAGTAGAGACATAGAAAGTTGGATTATTATGAAAAGGTAAAACACATTTAACAATAAATTTGGTCTCTAAAACAAACTCATGAAAACCATATATCAAACACCCAATCTTCACCATGATAGTGTCCAAGGAACATTCTGGATCCCCCTCATGCTGGAAAACAAGTACATGGGTGTGAAAAAAACATGTTGGGAATAACTTCTCCCAAAAATAAATAAGACTAGTTAATATAAAATTTAAATAAAAACTATCATGATACATCCATAAATTTTATCACCACACCATCCTAGATAATTATAAAAAATAATATAAAATGTGGTATTATATAAATGAAATCCTTAACTTGCCATCAAATTCCTCACACACAAAAGATGCAATTTCAATTTCTAAAATTTTACATGTATGGAATAGCATTGATAAAATAAAGAATAAAAAATAATTCTAATAGATTTTAGTAATCAATTTGGGAAATGTAAAAAAATATAGAAACTAACTAAACTCTATGTGACTCCATGTGTCACCATCGAGTCCACAAAAAATAATCACTCCCTGAGAGATCATGACTTCAATCAAAATTGGAGACTAAAAAAAAGGCCTACCTCAATAGTATACAATCATCAGACCACAAATAACAACATCATTAAAGAAGAAATAAATAACGAAACAAAAAATGCATAATGAAAATCAGAAGGTCTACCATGCTAGGTTGAAGAAAATAAGAGACCACCTTCGGAAAACATAACTACAATCGTTCACTAGAGGTCAAATGAGATATTCGAGAGTCAGTTGAGTGATGTGATTTGATATTCGTTTCATCGGGTAGGAGCGCTGATAGTGGGTGTCCTCTACAAAAAATCATCTGATATCATGATGAGTTTGAAAATGGTTATGGGTTTTTAATTAAACTAGGACACTTTTATTAGAGCTTACAAAAAAGTGCTGATAAATATTCCTTTTATAAGAACTTATTACTTAAGTGTTGATAAAAGAACTCTTTATCACCTATTTTTTTCATTGATAAATTTGAGGCTTTATCATTGATAAAAAAGCTCTGATAAAACCAAAATCTCTAAGTGCTAAATTTATAGCGCTTATAAAGATGTTTTTATCATTTCTTATTACTTAAGCGCTACTAAAGGATTTATATTTATAATTATAAAAAAATGAAAATATTTATATTTATTTAATAAATGTATATAAATATAAATATAGTGAATATATTATTTTTAAATATATTAATTATAATTTTATAATTATTTATTATTAATTTTATAAATAATTATTTATTTATTTATAATTATATTTTTTTTAAAAATCTATACCATTATATGTATTTATATAATTATACATTTATATATTTAATACATATACATATATATAAATATAGTAAATATATTAATTATTTTAGTAAATTTATTATAAATTTAATAAAAATTTAAATATATATAATTATTTATTTATAAATATATAAAAACTTTTAAAAAAAAATTTGTATAAATGTTTAAATATTGAAAATGTAAATTTATAAAAAAAATTATTTAAAGTGTTTTTTATAAATATCTTTTAACATTGTTAATGAATATCTAATTTTATGTTCTTTCATGTATGTTAAAAATGAGTGAAATTGAATAAATTAAGAATAAGTAGACTTTAACAATATCGAAGAAAGGATATGTTTTATGTGTGTGTGTTATATATAAAAATTCATTAATAACTTATACATGAAATCTATAAAACACTAATTTGATCTTAGTTAAATTTAAAATTTAAATGATATTCAATTATATGTTGAGTATTATGCCTAAGTTTATTCGGGGAAAGGGGCTATAATATACAGAAATGTATGTAACATGCAATGCGGGGATATACTTGGTGTGAATCAAACTTGAGACTTCACCAAAACCTATAGGGATAGATACCACTGAGTTGGACCATGTTGGCTATATGTCGAGTACTATGCATTCATTCTATATTTTTAATTCATATTATTTTTTATTGTAGACCATTATTAAGAAATATATGAACATTTAATGTAAAGGACATAAATTTTATGTAATATATAAATCGTATTTATAAAAATTAATATATATCTATATAATTAGTCTATCCAATTTAATGACATTAATTATCATAATTATCTAATTAATAAAATTATTAATATTTAATAATTTATAATCAATTTACTCATTTTTATCAATAATTATTTAATTAAAAAAATTTAAAATATTTTTTTTTGAAAAATAAATTTTAATTTATTTTATTTTTTTATTTTTTTATTCGTACCACTGTTGGCGCTAATAAATCTCTGATGAAATAAATATTTCTCAGTGAAAAAAAATAATGCACAGATAAAGTGTAACCTTTATCTATGCTAAAAAAAGCACTAATAATTTTTACCTTTTCTCAGTGCTAGAAATATAGCACTGCTAAATGATTATTTTTATCAGTGATAAAAATAAAGCACTGATAATGTTCCCATTATCAAAGCTAAAAAAAGCATTGATAAAAGGTTAAATTTTTTAATGCATTTCATAGTCCTGATAAATAGTTCATTTACCAGTATTTGTTTCTAGCATTGATAAATACCCGCAGTATTAAAATCCAATTTTGTAGTAGTGATTTCAGTAATACCATTTTTTCAGCTGTTAACTAATTCATTTTCCCATTCATGTTGTGTCTTGTAAATCATGTTTGTTATGAATTTGATTTATTTTATTCATATATATAATGATATTATGTTCATAAATATTTACTTTTACTCACCATAGAAATTTTATAATCACTCTTTAATGGTTAATGTTGAGAATAAATCCCACCACATCGTGGAGATGGTAGGTCGTAAGTACACATGAGCGACATTGTCATTTCCTTGATGGTTAAATGTTAAAAAGTTGAATGGTATACTAATTATAGATATTAATTATCATTTCATATTCATTATTTTTATCCATTATACTCATCATTATATCTATCCAAATAAAGTAGTGTTGAATAACAAATTACACCATGGTGTGGAGACAATTAGTCATATGTACACACACATTGTGATAATGTTTTTCGAAGGATGGATAAAAGGAGGAATATGGTTGTATCATAATTATAATAACATCTCATCATGTATATGATAGTATATTTTTTCTTTATTACCAAAACAACATAGGAAGAGGACGTAGAAGTTGAACTGAAATTGAATTGAATTAGTAAAACAATTACGTATTATTTAAGTGCCTCCTTTTTCATTTTCATAAAAGGACTTCTTAGATTGGATTTCCTCCCAATGTATGGCCTAAAGGATTAATTGAGAGACGTTTTTAAGAGAATTGTGAATAGTTTGTATGAGCAAAATGGATTTAGAGGTGTGAAAAAAAGGGGAAAAGAGGTTCCCTTTTATAAGAGAGGTGGGGGTGACTTTAAAAAACACTCAAAATATTAAATTAATTTATATTAATTTTTGATTCAAAATTATTATGAAGTGAATTATTTAAATTTTAATAATATAATGGGTATAAATAATATCAACCAATTAAATTCAAACATGTTTTTATTATATTTTTAACTTTACCATTTTGATTTATCCTTACATAATCTATTCAATTTTAGTTATCTTATAATATTCTAAATATTTAATGGTTTTAAATATTCCCTTATATGCTGTAAATTGAACATAAATTGAAATTTTATGTCATTTTTGACAGTATAAGTATCACTTTGTAATTTTTCAGGATTTTTATTATTTTTAAAGAATTTAATAAAATGTTAAATTTAGAAAATATCAATAGTGTCAATTTTGACACTATTCATTAATTTGACTATAAATAAAATCTAAATATAAATATAACATCGAAAAAAACCATTGAATACACTAATAACATGTCATAGTCACCTATAAAATTCTATCATCACCTCAATTATGTCAAATTTTATTTATTTTAATATTTTTATAACATTTATTTGATATTTCTGTTAATAAAATAATATTTTTCACTACTGTGTCATCATTAATGGTAATTATATAATCTCTAAAAGGTATAATTAAATTACTATGATCTATGTAATTATTTTATCATTACAAATAAAATCAATATTTTACTATATCACTTATATTACCAAATTTTAAAAATAAAATAGTTATTTGAATTTGAATATGATATTTTTAGCTTTTCTTTAAATAAAATATAATAAATGTCCTAATATGACACAAATGGCTTAAAAATGTCATATTTTTTACTTAAGGATTATTTTGGTCGAAAAACACTTATCCAATGAGGGGAAGACAAGTGTTAGAGTAATATTATATTATTATAATATTATTTTTTTCATTTATTTACCCTATTTACCATTAACCGTGGATAATAAAAAATTACTAATGGTACTATTCATAATTAAAAAAAATAAAAGTAATCTATTTAAATAATTTGGAACCAATTATTTTAAATATGGAATCTATTTTTCAAAATTAAAAATAATGAGGTTTCAATAATTAATTTAAAATTAATCCTTTCATAAGAATTAAAATTGATTATTCAAATGTTAAAACAATGCAAAAGATAAAAAAAATTTACAAAAACATTAATGGTAAAATTAATTACATCGAAAAAAATTATAATAAATGAAAAAAATATATTTTATTTTTTCTTTTAAAACTCTTAATAATATAATTTATCCACATGAATTATTTTTATGAAATTTTTTTTAATTAAAATTTAGTATATTTTTTCTATGCATCAAAACATAAATCTTATCAAAAAAATATAAAAAATCTTGAAAAGAAAATCTTTACATCCAGCTTCAAAAAAAGAATTTTATTTCTATAATAATAATAATAATAAATTAAAAATAATATTGAAAATGTGTTCACCATGAAAAGGCTTCAAAGATGCATTTTTAGAAAAATACTTCTTTAATCTAAAAATGTGGTGTTTAATTATATTATATATTGAAAATACATAATATTAATGTTAGAATTAGATGGAAAATATAAAATTCAAAATGTGGTTTATACTTTTCATAACAGCTAACTTAACATCTTGGTTATATATTATTTTAAATAATAAAATTTTATTAACATATTTTTTTTGGTATAAATAGGCCTTGCATGTGATGCAATCCAACTCTTTGTTACGTGTAGCATAAACGTAACATGATTTTGTGTAAAAAGAAAGAAAGAATAAAAATAAAATTTTCTATAAAATGAAAATATTGTAAAGCCTCAGGGTGCTACATTCTCCTATCCTTTCATAAATTATGTCCTCGCAATTTTAAATTAAACTTAGAAAATTTAAAGGTCGATACATAAATAAAAACATTGTGAAAAACCCACATCGGAAATAAAATCAATGGGACCTCCATTTTAAAATAAATAATAATAAGTATTAATGTTTCCATAGAAATCACATATTAGGGTTCTATATAAGAAAACGTGGTCATTATAGAATAATATAACCATCATGTTCTAGTGGAGAGTGGTAGAGAACAAGATAAGGAAAAAGTTAAGAATCATAAAGATCTGAATATGCAATTATCTAAGGGATCATTTAAGGAATTGGAAAATGTACTAAGATAGATGTTTTGGTTTCTAGATCCTTTCCCTAACATTGAAGAATTATATTACTCTTCATAAAAGAGTTTAATTGATTTCATTCAATGTCATAACTATAATTTCATCCTTTCGTTGTGCTTAGATCTATTTTTTACACCTAAAGAACATTTGATAAATCAAAAGGCATGTTAGTATTTCCTCAATCCTCTAAATGTATACTGAAACCAAAAAGGTTACACCAAAGTATCCAATAAATCATTCTTTAACATTAAACAATAATATCCAATGTTCAAATTACTCGATTCCAACCTTATGTCATTTCGAAAATACATATGTTCAAATTAACAGTTCTAAAAGGTCACTATGTTTCTAAAATCAATTATAACATTAGATTCCCCAAACTACATAATATAGATCTTATTGACACATACCAACTATTTTATCACCTAAATAACTAAATGAAAACATTCATTCCTCTAAATCCTTAAATAATAAGTATTGTTTTACAATCCTTATATATCGCATTATTCATATAACCAGAATATAATCACATAATTTTTGAATCTGAAAACTCAAATACATTAATTATTCTACTTCGACCGTTGTGACAATAAAATTTTGACCTTGATCAAATTTCTTTTTCTGATATATATTTTCTTGGTGATTTTGACAATTATTTTCATAATTCCCCATCTCTATACAATTATAGCATTTCACATTTACAACTTCTTTCCTTCCCTTACAATCACGTACCTAAATTCCTTTATCTCTATACTAGTAACAAAATCCCATTCATTTTAGGAATGTATTGGTGTTTTTCATCCATGAATTTTCACATAAGGGAAAATTGTTTAGTAACTTTTTTCCTTTATCGTTCTCCTTTATCATCGTTATCCTCTTCTCTTGTATTCTTTTAAATACATAAGACTTAGAAATTAATTTATCTGTTTTCATAGCACATGATACTATATCTTCATAATATGAGAAGATAAAATCCTTTTAATGAAATGGTTTTAACCCATCAAATAAATTATGAATATTACTCTGAGGGTTATGTATGTATCATGAAGTATATCTTGCTAATCTTGTGAAGTTAGCCCCATACTTTGAAAAATTATAATCCTCTTTTTACCTCAGTCTTAGAAATTTCTATTCCATGTCAACTTGATGTTGGAGAAGAATGTATTTTTCTAAGAAATGTTCACTAAACTACCTCCATTCCATATTTTATAATTCTTAAGTAATGATATATATTTTTTCTAAATTAGTTTTAAAATTTAATTGAGAAAATTTGGAGACCAACAATTGAGGTGGCATGAAATTTTGAGGCTCTGTGTGTCTGGAATAAATATTTGAATAAAGTTTAGTTTAAAATAAATATTTCTCAAATGGATAACTTTGAAAACTAAATAACCTCTAAACAGATGTCTGGATTGAAAATTTGAGGGAACCATTGCATAAGAAACATCGAATTTACCTTAGGTTGTTCCTAACATCATCCGGCATGGGAAAAAAGAAAATTTTATATTTTGGACGAAGACATCATTAAAATATATTGAATACATTTTATTTAAGAAGAAGAGACTTTTCTTCTAAAACTATTGTTTTTTAGAAATACAAATTTATCTCTATAACCCTAGATTTTCCCTGAGACAAAGAGTATAGGCTCTCTCAATGATGAACACCACTGACTTGGGATCCAAGGTTAGATATGGGATCAAAGATCGACAGATCGACGAACGACGATGCAACTTACATTATTCGTCAATGACTAATCCAACCATTGGTGTAGGGTGTCGTTCTTTGTTATTTTCCTTTCCCACTTAATAGATTCAAATGATGAACGTGATTCAAACCACAAATATTTTGATCCAAATTTTGATTGTTCCTATGGGATGGATAGACTTGTGGGGGATTAAAGGGATATTAAAACTATGTTTTTATTGTTCTTTGTTAGACCCTTTAACGTGAACAGATCAAGGCCAAAATGAACAAAGACCCAAAACCCTATTTTGGGAATTCGTGGTGATTTTTCCTTTACACCATTCTTCACACTTCTCCATTGAACCCATGTGGTATCGACTCTATGTTTTCAGGTGGCTTCAATTACGATCATACCCCTAGATCTAACACAAATCGACCACAGAGGCTAGATCATTGTAGATCAGGACTCGAAGATCCCGGATCTAAAATCAAATCAAAAAATTTTCCAAAGGAGGGGGAATCAGAGCCCATGGAAAAAGAGGCATTGATTATGGTGGAACATGGAGGTGCTACCACCCAGTAGCAGGTGGCCGACGACTCGATGGTTGACAGTGGAGGGGTCCACGGTGGCACATCCACCTCTAGTGTTCAGGAGCTATGGCCAGGACAGACTGCGATAGTGTGGACCAATTATTCAATCCCATGGACCATGTGTCAGAGGATTGATTAGCTTGATGAATGGCTATGTTGAACAAGAAGGACGTGACAACCGCCACATCTAGGTGGACTAAATCGCCCAACTTGATCCGGCGAAGCTGGAGCCGGCGGGGTGGGCCAGGCCGACTAAGGGATGGGCTGGGCCCAACGGGTTAGGTTAGACCTAGAAGGTCGAGTCAGACCCAGCTGGTCTAGCCGAACATGGAGGATAAGGTCAGCAAAACCTGGGTCGTGTCGGGTCACCAAATCTAGACCCAACTGACCCCTTTTTACAAAAAGAATTGTATCATTCAAACCATATGTCCGTTTTACGAGCCGTTTGTGGAGTTGAGACCCTAGTAATGAGGAAATCCTTTTGAGATATCCTATTTGGTTTTTCTTTTGTTGACTTATTATATTTATCATGAGGATTATTTTTTCCCGAAACAAGTTCACTACGAACGGAATCCTATGGATGGTTGTGACTTAGAGACTATGTGAAATGGAGAATATGTGACTTGGAGACTACATGACTTCAAGGAAACATGAATTACCAAGACCAGGTGTCTCATCATGAATGTGTGTTTCATTGGGACAAAGCATCTCATAGTGACTATGTGTCTCATCGATACTAAGTGTTATGTGGACTACATCTAATAAATCATGCTTTTCGTACTATAGACTTATACCTGTGTGATTTGACAATGATTCATGTGCAATCTCTTTTTTGGTATTTTGTTTATTGTTTTAGGATGTCCTTATGAGTATTGTTTTACTCATCCCTACATGGTTTTTTCTTGAACATGTAATCTATTGTGTAGATGATCAACCTTTGAACGAAGACCAAGATGAGATAGGACAAGGTAGTTCATAGATTGATCATGAAAATGTGAAAAGCTACTATAACCTTTGATAGCTGACATGCACCTACCCTTCAGGTAGGGTTTTCTACCGATGGGCTTCCAGCAACTTCTGTATTTTCTTATGTTCATATTTTCTTTTTTCTGGGCTTATATGCTGCCATAGTTTATCATTTTTACATTACTTCCTATTGTACCTTTTGGTTGGTTTTAGTTTTTTCATGTATGGTTGTCAGTGGTTTCATTTCTAGATTGGGTCCTTGTGTATATATAGTTAGGAAAATGCATCCAATTTGTGAGATATGCCTACTCAGTACTAGCCACCAGCCCCTGGCCTTTCAGAGGTGGGATTGGGGTAGTCACAGAACAATACCCACTTGGGAGGGTCATGAAAGAGTGGTATCAGAGTGGGTCAGTTCAACAATGGAATCAGGTGTCAGTGAGCTTTGTTTTGGAAAACTCTGTAAAGTGTTTTGAGTTTATCTTTTAGGCCAGGGACTCTAGTGTTGGTGTGAAAACCAACATATCCATACAACAGGGCTCTGTGAACATACTTTCCAACTTGGTACATGAGAAGATTGGTTGTAGGTAAATAAATAAAACATGCATCATATAGGATTTTTGAGTGTGTACTCATGTCCTTCTTGAGTTATATCACTAGGTATAATCTGTTGATTTTGGTTCATCTTGATCTGTTCTAGGATTCCTCCACAAATACAGCCATCTAGGATTCTATTGTGTCACCATGATGATGGTATGACTAGTGATGTGGTGTTAGTATAGGGTCCAGTACTGGAGATAGCCCCACTAGGTGATGCACTAGTGACACCACAACCCATCAAACTATAGATTCTAAAAGTTCTTCCAGAAGAGGATGCATGAAGGCTCAGTGCATTACCTGAGTTCTAAAAGAAGGGACCTCCTAGGTTCTGAGTTGAGACTGACACCCAGGTATCTGAAGATTCACTGGAGGTAGTCACACGCATCTTCTAATTTGCGAAGACACCACCCGACCAGATAGTAGTCCAAGCCGTGAGCCTTTTTCACAGCTCAGTGGGATGGTTGTGGAGATTAGTTATCCAGACACACAAGAAGGTGACCCACACTTGGGTGGACATTGAGGAACTCTTTAGAGAAGAGTTCATTCCAGCTATGTTATGATTAGTGTGTATACATGATCTCTTTTATCTACAATAGGGAAACCAGATGGTATTAGAGTACTCGATGATATTCATGGACTTATCTCGGTACTAAATAGATATTGTGTGAGACATATTCTTTAGAGATCAGACCATTAGGTAGGGACTATGACAAGAGATTAGTGTAATGATTTTATCCCTTAGCAATATGACATATTCTAGGCTTCAGGATCATGATCAAATCATGTAGAGCTTCTTGGAAAAATAGGCCCCAGTAATGATAGGTACAAGTAGACACCAAGTAGAGGAGTCTTTAGCAGTGGGTTGTCAAAATAAGATGCAGGGACCCAAGTAGGATAAGGACTCTAGAAGATGACCCCAAGACATAGGGTCGGCGGTACAAGGCTCCCAAGGTAGAGGGAGTTAGTGGAAGGAAAGACTGTGTTATATGTTTTTCGGTCGAGGATACATTCACATGATTTCACAACTCACCATACCAATGATCATTATATGGTTGAGAGACTGCCATGGCAGAGGTGAAGGTTAAATTTACCACCACTAACACCCCTTGGTGGTCCAACTTGGGTTCCGAGAGCTTGTGGATAGGGGTGGGCCCAGATTCAGTTGATAGAGGATTATGATCCCAATGATACAAAGATTTTTGGATGTATGATTTGTGTGTTCTCCACCCTATATGTTGTTATTATTGACACAGGTTCTATTCCCTATTTACTTATCGCATAACTTGACTGGATCTTGGATATTCTTGTGGCAACATTGGCTCAATCCTTATATTTATAGTATCCTAAACGAGGGGATTTGATGATCACATACTGGTGCTGACAGTTTATGATTACTATTGGAGGCAAGAGCTTCGGTTGGGACCACTTTGTAGTGGCGTTGAGGTATTACGATGTCATTCTAGGTATGGAAACGTTTTCCATACTCTATGCTCAGATTGAATGTTTTAGGCATAGAGTGCAGTGTGTCCTTGAAGATAGGACCTAGTCTTCCTTTAACAGAGAAATGGAACCACATGAAGTGCATTATGGACTTCCTTCAAGTAGGGTATAGCCGATTACTCACTAGTTGGCTAGTCTTACCATCAGCATGGTAGATAAGAGGGTAACTCAATTTCCTGAAGTGATGGAAGAGAATGATGACACCATTCCTAAGGATATTTTGGGACTACCTTCTAATAGGTATTGTTACATTAGAATTGATATATACCCCGAGAAGACACAAATATCCACACCAGCATATCAGAGGGTTCTCCCAGTGATTTTGTGAGTTATGGGTATAGTTGGAGATCCTACACAGGAAGGTCATCATGAGGCCCATTGTTTCAACCAAGGAATCCCCAGTCTTGTTTTCTAATAAGGAAGAGCAGAGTTTTGGGATGTGTGTGTACTACCAGAACTTGAATAAGGTGACCATGAAGAACAAGTATCTGCTACTAAGAATTGACAATGTCTTCGATCAGTTGAAGGGAGCGAGGTGGTTCTTGAAGATAGTCCTTAGATCAGGATATCATCAGCATCCTGTACGAGATTAGTATGTACAAATTACAACCTTTAGATGTCAGTATGGATACTATGAGTACATGGATATGTTTTTAGGTTTAACTAACACCCATGTAGTGTTCAGGGGACTCGTGAACATGATCTTCCAGCCTTACCTTGACTGTTTCATCATGGTCATCATTGATGATATCCTGGTGTACTCGGCGTCTGAGGGGGAGCATGAGACACACCTTTGTGTAGTCTTGGATACAATCTAAGAGAACCAGTTTTATGGGAAGTACTTTAAGTGTTAGATCTAGATTTAGTAGGTCCACTTTCTGGGAAAAATCATTTCCGATGATGGAGTTATAGTGGATCCAGTAATGGTAAGGGATTTTCTTACTTGGATGCCACCCATGATCATAACTGAGGTGCAGAGTTTCTTGGGTTTGGCTGGATAGTACATGAGGATCATGCCCAACTTTTCAAGGGTAGCATCACCCTTATCAAATTTAATGTATAAGGAAAAGTCCGTCGTGTGGATGGATATGTTCCATTATAGTTTATAGGATCCGAGGTAGTGGATGAAGAGTGCCCATATCTTGAGACTGCCAGAGGAGGTAGTTGGGTATGTAGTGTTCTGTGATTCAACAGGGACCATACTGGGTTATGTCTTAATGTAGGGGTAATCAGTGATTTCCTATAGTTTGAAAAAGTTCAGACAGTGTTAGCAAAACTATGTGACCCATGACCTTGAGATAACGGTAGTGGTCTTCGCCTCGAAGATATAGAAGAACTACATGATGGGTGAGAATTTTACAATCTACTCTCATTACAAAAATTCTAAAGTATATCTTCTCCCATACAGACTGAACTTGAGATATGGGGGTGGATAGAGTTCCTCTAGGTTTATGACATCGAGATTGTCTATACTACAAGGAATGGGAATGTTGTGGTAGATATGCTTAGCAGAAGATCTATCATGCAGTAGCTGAATGAGTCCTCAAAATATTTAGTTGTTATTCAAATATAATTCATGGATGGTGATGGAGAATCTTACCTTCAATTGATGGTTTCCACTCCTCCACTCTTATAGTGAGTTAGGGAGGCACGACTTGGAGATGATGAATATGAAACCCAACATGCTCAGTTATCCATAGGGGATGCTCCTGGCTGATATTCGATCGGTCTGGAGCCTTTCGTCCTTTTCGGAGGGGGATTCATTGTACCAGTGGTGTTGAGAGAGGAGGTTTTGAGGGGGTTTCACACATCATCTTTAGCATTACATCCATATGTGGGAAATATGTACTAGGATCTCAAAATTTAGTTCTGGTGTCTGGGGATGAAGAAGGTAGTGGAAGAGTTCATTTCATGGTGCCTCACCTGTTATCAAGTGAAGGCAAAGCATAAGGTTCTAATAGGATTGGCTCAAACACTTGAGGTTTCGAAGTAGAAGTGGGATGGAATATCGATGGACTTCGTGGTGGGTTCACCACACATGTCTAGGGGACACGATACCATTTAGGTGATTGTTGACCAAATCACAAAGTCGATCCACATCCATCCCATTAGGGACCATGGTTTGATTGAGACCTTGGGATGCCTCTATGTTCCATAGATAGTTTGACTTCACGGGGATCCTTCGACGATCGTTTCAGACTATGATGCTCACATCACTTCCCATAATTGGAGAGGATTATAGGAGGCGTTTGGGATAAAATTGTTCTTGAGCACGACAAATCATCACCAGACGGATGGCTATATGGAGAGGACTATCTAGTTTTTAGAGGATATGCTATGTGGTTGTATCATTGAATAAGATACATCCCATCCATAATAAATATGACTCACATAACAAAGAATATAAATGAAAACGAATTTGTTAACACCCAAAACGATGATAATACTAAGATATCATTAACAAGGAAATGTTAAAAGATCATATATGAAATCATATTAATGTATATGATTATTATATAATTTATTAAAAATTATTTCACCATTATACAGGAGGTTAAACTACCCTTGTCCAAGGAAAAGTACAAGGTAAGGGTTAATTTCACAATCTCCTCATTATCCAAGGTTTTTTATACGTAATTATCTACTGAGACTTCTTTATCATCCACATCCATATTTCTTAAAAATGTATTTCAAAACATTTATATTATTTACTAGACAATGGGTAAAATTCATTTATACCCGTATATGTTTTGAAAGGATTCTTTCTATTGTTTTCCAAACAAGGAACTTTTTGACCTTTTCAACAAATTTAAGGTAAGAATGTTTATTTAACTTAAACGGTGGGTGGAGCTATTTTCCCCCATTATAAAATCATCATATCTTCCCTTACAAGCATATAAGAATATTTTGAAAATAAATTTTCTCTTTATAATTATGTGAATCTTAGATGATTTCAATATAGAAAGAGATATATCCCTAAAAAATGGTTTTTTTTCATCTATGTCAACATCCTTTGATGGATTTTAAGTTTATTTGAAGTTGATTAATTATGATACAAAACTTCTATATTGTATTGAAGGTTTTGTGATATTTTTGAATGTAGATGTGCTATTTTTATACAATTCATGGTTTATGGTTAAAGTATTATCATTTCATATGCTAGTTTTAATACGAATATTTATGTTATATTTCAACCTTTTCATATGAGGAATGTATTGGACTTAGTAAGTGATGGGTGGAGCCCATTATAGCTCCTCAATTCATCGGTAGGTCTCATGATACAACTAGACGTGGAATTGGCCGAGGCCCATTCCCATTTTGATATATGGTTTTGGTTGAGGCCTTAATCTTTTTTAGACGTCTTGGACATGGCCTTGACAAAATGATACAAAATGTCCGGCGTTATACATTCCCTCATTATGAAAATAATATTAATGGTTAATGTGGTCATTCGACTAGTAGAATGCCCATGATTACGTTTTATTATGGAATTATTTACTCAACTCATATTCCCTCCATAAAAGTATTCATGTTTATTATTGTTAAAGTAATGTGGTTCAAATTATTCACCATGATTAATATTTATGTTATCTTCCGCTGTATTGCTTACACTTACTGGGAGTTTGAGCTCACCCCTTTCTTATGTTTCATTTTCCCAGGATATAAAAAAGTTAGTTATGAGTGACCTGCAGGTATAATCTAGGAGGATTGGATGTTTCTAATGGAATAAAATCATCTTGTATTTCTTTTTAAATTGTAAAGTTGAACTTATGTATGAATCTTGTTTACAATAATACTAAACTGGTCGGTCTTTCGAGACATGATTTCCTTATGATCATTCCAATGTTATGTAATAGTGCACCGCCATTGGGTAACGAGGTTAAGGGCGTTATAGTTGGTATCAGAGGATGTTTAGTACAGACATTAGAAACTAGATTTAGATAAACTCTGATTAGAGCACATAGCCCTAATATAGACTTTTTGGATTAGTATAGAATGACTTCCAAAAATTTCTGTATTGTAGAGATTTTGTGTGTTTTCCAAGAAATACATCTTTGTCTCGATACGAGTAGGTAGTGGCGGCTCTGGCACAGATGTACCTAGGGGTAAAACCTAAAAACACCACTTTGAGCTAGATTCGAATAGGAACTGGTGCACGATAATGAGCCTTGTTGTACTCTTGGTTACGACACTCCCGGGGGATATGCTTAGGATAATTATCATTTTCATTACAAACCATTATGAAGGGTTTATGAGTATATACTTACTCAATGAAAACATTTTTATGATTATGGATTACATCCCTAAACTATTCACTTTATGTCAATTGTTTTACAAGATTGGGTTTATGTATTGTGATTCATAAACTAATCTAGTTTATTCCATTATTTAGAAATGGAGCCTCGTGGAAGGAATGAAAACTGTATCAATGCATGCACTCTATGTAGGGATTTCCATTCTACTCAAGATAATTATAGTGGAGCTGGTGATACAACTGGTGCTAATCAGCTAATCACCATACTGGGACAACTAACTTAGGTTATGAATAATAACCTTATCTGTATGGAGCACCCTGATCCACAATGTGGAGGTTCAATGTTAGATAACTTCATGAGGTAACAACCACCGACATTCAATGGGAGTACAAATCCATTAGTTGCTGAGCAATGGATAAATTCCATAGAAAAAATATTCCACACTTTGGGGAGTGGAGAAAGGGAAAAAGTTATTATGGAAGTTTACCGCCTCACTAGAGATGCTGATCAATGGTGGTCATTGATTAAAAACACAAAGGAAGACGAGTAAGTATCAAATATGGAATGGAGGGAGTTTAAAGAAATTTTCTTAGAAAAAAATTTCCCCATGACCATCGAGCGGATATGGAAAGACTATTTCTGAGTCCACGGAAAAAGGAGGATGAGAATGTTGCAAAATATGAGGCCAACATTACAAGCTTAGCGAGGCATGCTGCAGATTATATACGTAACCCAAGAAGTAATATTGATCGTTTCTTTGATGGGTTAAAACCATTTCTCCTTCGAGTTTTAGTATCACAACTTTCTCATCATATGAACATACTGTCTTGTGTGCTATCAAGATAGAAAATGAATTCTCTAAGTCTTATGAATTTAAAGCAAATCAAGAGAAGAAAAGATCTTCTGAAAACAATGGGAATGGAAATAAGGAAATAGGGAAGAAGGGAAGAATTGAATTCCCATCCAATGATAATTGTAGAAGGAATCACCTTGTTGCCTGTCAAAAAGGAAAAGGAGTATGATACAAATGTGGGAAGAAAGGCCATATTGCTGGTGATTTTAAGGGGAAGAAAGACGCTACAAATGTTCAATGCTACAATTACAGGGAAATGGGACATTATGAAAATTAATTTCTTATGCGTCAGGTAAACTTACCTTAGAAAAGGCCAAGGGATCAAGGACAAGATTAAGAGATCACCACTGTTGAGGTTGAAGCTCCGAAATATGTATTGGTATGTAATTTAATGGTTTCCTCAAGTTTATAAAATGAATTATTTTATTCTAGATCATCACACTATTTCATATCTTCCCAGTTTTCTATGAAAATTAGATAATTTTAATTTGATTTAACATGGGAGTTTTCAGTCAAAACACCTAAGGGAAGTATCATTGCAACAACGTTTTGTGAATCAGTCCCCATTAGAGCACATAAATGTTCTTTTTCTTCTAATCTCATCGTCATAACCATGATTGAATTTGATATAATCCTTAGTATGGATTGGATTTTGAACCATGATGAAAATATTTATTGTAAGAAGAAAGAGGTTATGATTTTTAATGATGATGATAAATAACAACTTATCTTTAAAGTAGAATCATCACCACCTGATTCTTACCAAGATCCACCCTCAGTAGATCAAATAAATTCAATTATTGGGGTTGAAGAGAATGAAATAACCATGGGTGAGGAAAATAATTTTTAAATATAGGATTTAGCTATTGTGAAAGAATATGTTGATTTGTTTCCAAAATATTTACCAGGACATCCTCTAGAACAAGAAGTTGAGTTTTCCATTGATTTAATTCCTTATTCAAGGCCCATATGGAAGACCCCTTATTGAATGGCCACTGTGGAATTAGTGGAACTAAAGATAAAAATAAAGGAATTGAGTAATAAGGGATTTATTCTCCCTAGTGTTTCTCCATGGGGAGCCTCTGTCCTTTTTGTTAAGAAGAAAGATGGATCTATGAGGTTGTGCATTGACTACAGGAAGATCAATGCTATAACGATAAAGAACAAGTATCCCCTACCATGCATTGATTATTTATTCGACCAAATTCATGGAGCTCAATACTTTTCAATGATTGACATTTGATCTGGATATCATTAGTTGTGTATGAAGAAGGAAGACATTCCGAAGACATCATTTCGAACCAGGACGGGAATCACATGTTTACAGTAATTCCTTTTGGATTGACTAATGCACCCTCTATCTTCATGGATATAATGAATAGAGTTTTCAAAGAATAAATTTATGAATTTGTATTGGTATTTATTGATGATATCTTGGTATACTCCAAAATCTATGAAGATCATGAAAATAACTTGTGCATTATCCTGAAGACTCTTAGAAGACATGAATTATATGGGATGTTTAGTAAGTGTGAATTCTGGATTTAGGAGATTTCTTTTCTTGGCCATATTGTCTCCAAGGATGGAATATCTATTGACCTTTCTAAGAAAAGAGCAATCCAATAATGGCTAGCACCTATGAGTATAACTGAGGTATGCAGTTTTATTGGTTTAGCAGGTTATTATCAGAGTTTTATCCAGAATTTTGCCCGATTGGCTAACCCATTAACCAAGATCATGCGTAAAAGGGTTAAATTTGTGTGGAAAAAAGAGTGTGATAAATTTTTTGATGAACTGGACTGAATATTAGTCAATTCTTCTCTATTGACTCTACCATCAGGGAATGATCGGTTTGTTATTTATAGTGATGCATCGAAGAAAGGACTTGGTTGTGTCCTTATGCAGAATGATAGAGTTATTGTCTATGCATCACGAAAACTTAAAATTCATGAGCATAAATATCTTACTCATGATCTTGAGTTAGAAGCTATAATATTTTCTTTGATGATATGGATACATTATCTCTATGGTGAAAAATGTGAGATATATACTGATCACAAGAGTTTGAAGTATGTCTTCTCAAAAAAATAACTCAATATGAGTCAAATGAGATGGCTTGAACTACTCAAGGATTATGATTTTACTATACACTACCACCCAGGGAAGGAAAATAAGGTGGCGGATGCTTTGAGTAGAAAGGATAATGTAGTTTTCAACAATATGAGAGTTAAAAAGGATCCTATATACATGGATCTAGTAAAGATTGATATGGGAATAACCATGGAAGGTGAAACATCAACGCTTTTTCAAATGGTTTCCAAACAATATTTACTTGAAAGGATGGAGAGTTCTCAGACCGGTGATGAAGAGTTTCAAAAGAATATTAAATGTGTGAATGATGGGAGATTGAGTGACATTGTGTATGAAGATGGAATTCTAAAGTTTGGGAAGAGACTTTGTGTTCCTGGTATACCTGATCTAAAAAGTGAATTGTTGGATGATGCTCATAGTTCCAATTTCTCTATACACCTTGGGAGCACCAAAGTGTATATATATTTGAAGGAACATTTTTGGTGGGGTAACATGAAGAGGGAGATTTCTGATTTTGTGTCAAGATGTATGGTTTTTCAACAAGTGAAAGCTAGAAGGCAATAGCCTGGAGGAGTCTTGCAACCTCTTCCCATACTAGAGTGGAAATGGGATAATATTATGATGGACTTTGTTATGGGACTACCAAAGACTCCTTGAAGGAATGATGCAATATGGGTCATTGTTGATCATCTTACCATGTCATCACATTTTCTTGCTATAAGAAATGATTTACCACTTAAATGTCCAGCAATACTATATATTAATGAAGTTGTGAGACTTCATTGAGTACCCCTATCAATTGTTTTTTATCGTGATCCACGGTTTACAACAAGATTCTAAAAAGTCTTCAAAAATCCTGGGATAATGAACTTCATTTGTGCAATACCTACCACCCTCAAACTGATGAACAATCAGAACGGACTATTCAAACTGTAGAAGACATGTTGAGATCATGCTCACTTGACTTTCAAGGTATGTGGGATCAATATTTACCTCCAGTAGAATTTTCCTATAACAATTGCTTCCATTCAAATATTCAGATGACACAATTTGAAGTGTTATATAGAAAGAGATGTCGCACACCAACCTTTTGGGATAATTATGGGGAAAGAAAACTTGTAGGACCAGAACTTGTGGAGGAAACGATGGAAAAGGTGAAGGTAATCCAAAACCATATTAAGGAATCTCAAAGTTGGCAGAAGAGATATGCTGACAACCGGAGGAAGGATTTATAATTTCAGGTTGGAGATCATGTTTTCTAGAAGGTATCTCCATGGAAGGGTGTTATAAGTTTTGGTAAGAAGGATAAATTGAGTCCTAGGTACATCGGACCTTTTGAAATTCAAGAATGAATTGGGGTTGTAGCTTACCATTTGGCAATGCCGCAAAGTCTCTCCAAAGACCACGATGTGTTCCACGTATCGCTGTTGAGAAAATACATGCCTGACCTAACATATGTACTCACCTGTGAGGAATTAGAACTCGAACACGATCCATCTTATTGTGAAGATCCTGTAAAGGTTCTTGATACAATAGAACAAGTGCTGAGAAACTGGATGACTCATCTGGTAAAAGTTCTATTGAGAAATCATAAGATGGAAGAGGCAACATGGGATCTTGAGAAACTTATGATGAAGAACCACCTGAGTCTTTTCATGTGGTAGTATTCTATAAATTTCGAGGACGAAATTGTTTTAAGGATGGGATAATGTAACACCCCAAGCTTCCCCGGTATGTTTCCCTTTGAATAATGAAATATCTTTCATTGTACGCAACTTCGAGACTTTAACACACCGCGACCAATCAAAGTAGCCGTTATGAATAGTAATACCCACTTTTTAAAATTTTATAAATTTTATCTTTCAAACTGGACTTCATTTTTTGATTCGGAATATCGAAATTAGCTTAGGGTGACGTTTTGGTATTTTTCTAAAAACTATCAAATTTTTATGAATTGCGAAGGACACTAAGTTATAATTTAAAACCAAATTTTTATTTAAATAATTATTTGTTTTATTTATATTTATTTTAGATTAAAATAGATACGTAATAACTATATAAGTTCAATGTAATTCATTTGAGTCATATTGTAATAATTATATATATATAAAAATTTTATTGAACTTTTCACCGCCTTTCACCCACCTCTTAGGAAAATTTAAAAATTTACATAAAACGTAATTTTATTGCTTCTATAAGTGGAATTTCAAAAATCCGAGAGACATGGTTTATATCAGTAAGAAAAATGTGGTTCAATAAGATGAAAATATATTTTTGGTGAATAGTAACTTTTTACTTTTATTTACCACGGTTAAAAGTAAATAGGGTATTTAACGGTAAAAATGATATTATTATTACCCTGAAACATGTCCTAATTCTATTTGATAAGTGTAATTCGACCAAAAAAACCTTAGGAATAAAATATTAACCCCTTTGGTCCACTTGGATTAGATTAGGACACTTATAATTATTTTATTTAAAGAATAGTTAAAAGAGTTAAAATCAATGTTTAATAACTAAAACATTTTTAATATAGGGTTATACATAAGATAAATTCAACCGTAAATATTCATTAAAAATCTAAAAATATTTCCTACATAATGGTATTTTATTTATATTTTTTTACATTAAATAATTTATGTTATTTATGACACAATGATGATACAGTAATTACCTAATTAATGAAATATTAAAATAACTGATATTATAAATATCCAATTAAATGTAATATGATACTTTTTATGAATTACACTAATTTATAGGTTAATATGACATATTAGGGTTGGTTAAATGATTTTTTATCGAATTAATAATGTTGTTATGAATTTAGCAAAAACAAAATACCAAATAATGTCACAATTGACATAAAAGAGATTTTAAAACAAATATTATATTACACATTGATATTATAATCCAAAAAATATAAGTTTCAGCCTAAATATTTATATAATGATAGGTGTATCATTAATGAACCACTTGGGGTTCGATTAGAAGTATATAGTAGGTTTATTAACCATATAATATAAAAATACAAAGAGACATTGTAAATGTCAAACTATTAAACTAAGAGTTAAATCTAAATGATAAGGTTAATATAGAGACCCAAACCTGTCTAAAACCTATTAGTTTAGTGGTTTTTGATCTATCCCCACATTAGTCTTCAAATAATCCATTTTTGAGCCATTTGAAACCGAAAATAATTTTATTATAAAATAATATTTCTAGCTTTTTCTAAGGAGCCCCTCACCCCTCTTATAAAAAGGAACTCCCCCTTCTCTCTAATTCACACCTTCAAAGACATTTGGCTTGGCCAACCTCTACCCAAATACCCTTTCAATAGTTCTCCATACATGCGTACATACGACATACCTTCTCCACATCGTGGTGTAATTGTTATTCAATACATTATTATTTGGATGGTTATAATAATGATGTGTAATTGATGTTAACAATAAATATAACATGATAATGATTCTTTATATATGATATACCATCCAGTTAAGTATTATTTTAATATAAAATGAATGATATTGTCTCTCGTGCGTACGTACAGATTACCGTCTCCATGAATGTGATGTGATTCATTCCCCATCATATCCATTCAAGACTAATTTTCATTAGATGATTAAAAATAATGATTAATGGCTTGATATAATTATTTATATGAATAAGATACAAATCATATATAACAAATATTACTCACATAATAAAGAATATAATGGAAAATGAATCTGTTAACACCTGAAATGACAATAATACTAAGATATTATTAACAAGAAAATGTTAGAAGATTATATAGGATATCACATTAAAGTATATGATTCTTGTATAATTTAATAACAATTATTTCACCATTATATAGGTGGTTATCCTACCCTCGACAAAGGAAATATACAAGGTAAGGGTTAATTTCAAAATCTCTTCATTATCTGAGGTTGTTTATACGTAACTATCTACTGGGTCCTCTTTATCATCCACATTCATGTTTCTTAAAAATTTATTTTAAAACATTTTTACTATTTACTAGACAATGGGTTAATGTCATTTATAAAATTATCTGTTTGGAAATTATTCTTTCCGTCGTTTTCCAAACAAGGTACTTTTTCACCTTTTCGACAAATTTAAGGTAAGAATTTTTTTTTAACTTATATGGAGGGTGCGGATATTTTCCACCGTTATAACATCATCAAAGCTTCCCTTACAAGCTTAGAAGAATATTTTCAAAATTATTTTTTTATAATTATGTGACTCTTAAATGATTTCAAAATATAAAGAGATATATCTCTATAAAAGGTTTTGATTCCATCTTTGTCAATATACGTTGATGGAATTTTAGTTTATTTGATGTTGATTTATTATGATAAAAAACTTCCATATTGTTTTTAAGGTTTTGCGATATGTTTGACTATGGATGTGCTATTTTTATACCATTCATGGTTTATGTTTAAAGTATTGACATTTCATATTCTAGTTTTAATACGAATGTTTATGTTATATTTCAACCATTTCATATGAGAAATGCATTGGACTTATTAAGTTATGGGTGGAGCCCGCTATAGCTCATCGATGCATTGGTAGGTCTCATTAGACAACTAGATGTGGAATTTACCAAGGCCCTTTCCCATTTTGATATATGGTTTTGCCTGAGGCCTTATTCATTTTTTAGACGTCTTGGCTGAGGCCTTGAAAAAATGTTTCAGAATGTCCGGCATTATACATTACCTCATTATGAAAATAATATTGATGGTTCATGTAGTCATTCGACTAGTAAAATACCCATGATTATATTTTATTATGGAATTATTTCCTCATCTCATATTCCTACCATAAAAGTATTCATGTTTATTAATGGTAAAGGCATGTGGTTCCAATTATTTTTCTAGCTTAATATTAATGTTATCATCCGCTATATTGCTTTCCATTATTGGGTGTTTGATCTCACCCCTTTCTTATGTTTCATTTTCCTAGGATATGAAGAAGTTAGTTATGAGTGACTAGCAGGCATAATCTAAAGGCTTGGATGTTTCTAATGGAATAAAATCTTCTAGTATTTATTTTTATGTTGTAAATTTGAACTTATATATGAATCTTGTTTCCAATAATACTAAAATGACCCGTCATTCGAGACATGATTTCCTTGTGATCATGACAATGTTTTTTAATAATGCACTGACTCTAGGTAACAAGGGTTGGGGCGTTACACAGGTCACTACTGTGTGGGACAGACCTCGGGTAGTCAGTACTCATGGGCCCAGAGTTGGTGAGAGCTACCACCGAGATGGTGCAGATCATCCAGGAGTGGATGAGGACTATATAGAGTAGGAAAAAGTCTCATGTAGTTAGGAGGCATGGAACCTTTTATTTTTAGGAGGGATACCCTGTGTTTCTTCGGGTCTCACCTTAATGGGGAATGTAGAGATTTGATATGGGCGACAGGTTGTCTTTGATATTCATTGGACCCTTTCAGATTCCAAGGAGTGTTGGTGAGTTGGCATACCACCTATATCTACCCTTATTGATGCATCAGATGCATTATGTCTTTCACGTGTTACAGCTGAGGATGTATGTGCATGATCCATCTCACTTCATCGACTGGGGTGAGCTGTATAGTGACGATGGGGAGACGTTTACTGAGTTCCCGGTGGATAGAGAGGATCGATAGGAGTAGATCCTCTGTGGATGGTTGATTCTGGTGGTGCAAGTTTGGGTGTAGCTTGGAAATTTCCAGGAGATCACTTGGGAGTGGGAGACTCAAATTTGTGCTCAGTACCTTCACATTTTTATTTTGTACCAAATGTTTTGGATTTCAGGGAAGTAAATCCCTATGGTGGGGAGAATGTAATGAGTCATATTTTATTAGATTTTTTTATAAATTAATTATGAAAATTTTGAGACCAGGCGTTGAGACAGAATAATATTATGAGGCCCAGTGTGCCAGGAATAATTAATTGGATAATGTTATATTTTAAATTAAATGTACATAGGCTAATAACATTGTTCGTTAAATATCTTTTAAATGGGTTCCCAGATCAAATATTCTAAGGGAACCATTGTGTCTAGAACATCGACTTTAGATTAGGAGGGACCGAATATCATCCGGCATGGGGCAGAAGAAAAAGTTAAATTTTGGATGTAAACATCATTAAAATATTGTATATAAAAACATTATTGATGAAACATAGATATTTCCTTTTAAACGTATCTTTTTAAAAAATCTAGGGTTATTTCCATGACCCAATATTTTCATTAAGATAAAAATTATAGGCTCTCTTGATGATGAACATTGGGAAATTGGTTGTGGATATTGGATCTTGGTTCAAAAATTGATGGATCGACGAACAACAATGCAACTTCCGTTCTTCATCAACGACCGATCAAACCATGAGGTAGCATATCCTTATTCATGATTTTCCGTACCCATTCTTAGATTCAAATGAAAAACGCAGGTCAACCCACGAATAGGTTGATCCACAGTTCGATGGTTCATGCGGGATGGATAGACTTGGGGGATTAAAGGGATATTAAATCTATGTTTGGTTGGATCATCATTAAATCCTATAATTTGAATAGTTCAATGCCAACAAAAAAAATATTAGACCTGCTCTTTTTTGAATTATTGGTGTTTTTTCATTTTCCCAATTCTTCGCGCTTCACTATTGCACCCTCGTGGTCATGTATCGAAATTTTCGGCTGCTCCAAGTAAGATCAGACCCTCGGATTGAATGAAAATCGACTATAGTGGGCTGGATCATTATAGATTTGGAATCTAAGATCATAGATCTATAATCAAATCAATATTTAATCCAACAGATTTGGAATCAAAGAACTCATCAAAAGAGGTAGAACTAATGGTGGTGAGTGGCGGTGCATCCACACGAAAAAAGGCGGCCGCTAGCTTGAAAACTGGTGTCGGAGGGGCCCTCGGTGGCATAACCACAGGTGGCGACTGGGAGCTATTGCTAGGGCAGTCCGTGGGGGTGCAGACCGGATATGTGGAAAGGAAACTCATCTGCTGGATGGAACACAATCATATAGACTGTGTGCGGGAGGAGTGGCTATCTTGACGGACGACCATGTTGACCAAGCGGGACTCGAAAGCCGTTAGATTTGGGAGGACCGAATGGGCCCACTCGAGTGGGCCGGGTTAGAGATGGCATGCTGAGCAGGAATAATGGGCCCCACCCAGCTGGCACAAGATGGTATCAGAGGGTTGGGTCAGACCCGGTGGTTCAGGTTGCACCGAACGTGTCGGGTCAGTGGGCCCTATTTTGTGTCAGGTTAGTTTTGCCATGTCGGACTAGAACCAGACTCAACTGGCCCCTTTTTATGATAAACCCTATAATATTCAAAATGTATGTCTGTTTGACACATCGTTTGCAGTGTTGGGACCCATGTGATGTGGTGGTCCATTTGAGATACTCAAAGTTGGTTTTTTGGGAAGTTTAATTATGACCATTGGTTTGAGGAGTAGGTTCTTCTGGAATAAGTGTGCTACGAATGGAATCATGTTAATGGATTTGACTTAGAGGCTATGTAACTTCGAAACTATGTGACTTTGCGACAACATGACTTTGAGGCTACATGACTTACCAAGACCAGGTGTCTCATCAGGACTCAGTGTCTAATCAGGATTGAGTGTATCATTAGGACTACATGTCTAATCGATATTGGGTGTTCTGTGGACTGTGTCTAATAAGTCATACATTTCATACTATAGACATATATCTGTCTGAGCTGACAATACATCATGTTTACATACCATTGTGGTATTTCCTTTATGGATTTAGGGTGTCCTACAGAGTATTTTTCACTCACCCCTACCTGGGCTTTCCCCGCATGTGTTGTATCTTCTGCATACAACCAAAATTTTGATGGAGACCTAGGTGGGCAAGGGCTAGGTGGTTTATAGGGTGATCTTGCAGTTGTGGCGGGATACTAAAACTTCTTATAGCTGACCTAAACCTACCCATTGGGTAGGGTTTTCTACTGATGGGATTCCAGTGACTTGTGTCATTACTATTGTTTATATTTCCTTTTCAGTTGAATTGTATATCATCCTTGTTTACCATTTTTAATTCACATCCTACTATAACTTTTGGATAATTTTAAGGTTTTCATGCATGGTTGCCGGTGGTTTCCTTTCCAGCTTGTGTTCATGTGTACAAGTACATAGGTAAAGGCCTCTCATTTGTGATTTTTTCCTACTCAGAGCTAGATGCCAAACCCTAGCCTATCAGAGGAGGGTTTTGGGTAGTCACAACATTGGTCCCACTAGAATGGGTCTTGAAATCTTCAACCTCCTTCAGGATTTGAATTAATTGCCACCATTGATCCGCATATCCTGAGAGACAATAAACATCCATGAAAACTTTTCCCTTTTTGTTACTCCCCAAAGTAATAACTTTTTTCTATAAGGAACATATCCATCTCCTAGAAACAAATGGATTTATTTCACCATTGAATTTTAGAGTTTGATGTCTCATAAAGCAGTCTAACATTAATCATCCGCATTATGGATCTTGCCACTCCATAAGGGTATGGTTATTGTTCATAACCTAAGCTAGTTGTCTCAATATTGTTTTAAGTTGTTCTAAACTAGTTATAGATCCTACTCCAACATCAATAACTTGCATAAGAGGGAAATCCCTTCATGGATTACGTGCATTGATACGATTTCAATTTAATCCACTAAGGATCATTTCTAGTAATGACATACACTAGATTAGATCATAAGATAATGTATAATCATGTAACTAGTGAATCATGTAACCTAAATTTAAAATTTATGTATAACTAATCTAAAAAACATAAACATGGATTCTTTATGGAAATATTAACTTTTAAAACATTCATAAGGGTTTGTAATGAAAATATGAATTATCCTATGCATATCCCCAAGGTGTGTCAAAACATGTGCGCAGAAAAGAACATTGTCGTGTACTAGGTTACCCCAACTCAATCCCGAAACACCTTGTCAGAGTTATTACTCCTAGGTACATTTGTTCCAGAACCACATACATATGTATTATCCAGATAGGGATGTATTTTCTGGGAATACTAAAACAATATCTACTAGCAATTATCTCTTGAATGTTCTTCTATGATTATTCACACAGCCTATCGTAGGGTTATGATCCTTAATCTATGTTTTATATATTTATTTCCACGGCTGTTGCTGATTTTTTTTTTTGATACCAACTATAATTCCCTAACCCTATAAGCCCAAATCTAGTGCATTATTTTAATAAATTGGAAGGATTATATGGAAACAAATATAGAAGGACCGATCAGATTAATATTCTTGGAAAATAGATTACTAACATGAAAATTACATTAAAATTAAAAACATAAAACATTGTATATATATTTCTTTTAGAACTCCATTATTTTCAAAAATTAACACTTCATAACAATCATAAAACACCTTTTGGAATCGCTAGAAAATAAAACTTATGAAAAGGGTGAACTCGGATTCTCAATAAGGGTAAACGATATAATAGAAGCAATCAGAAAAAAACATAAACTTTTAAAGAAGGGTGTAAAAATGAAATAAAATAATTTTAAACATAATCATTAGAATAATATGGAAATTGTAAATAAAATATTTCTATTTAAAATTTCACATAGATATTATACTTGTAAAATAACCACATGTAATATCAATAACTGAGCTCATAATAAGGGAATGCATAATACTGGACAACATAACCACTCTGTTGAGGCCTCATGCCAAGACCATACATAAATTGGAAAAAAATAAAACTAGTATCTCCCATGATACCTATTAATTCATCATGGGGCTATAGTGGGCCTCAATCATAATTTACCTATTCTAATGCATTCGTCATATTGAAAGGTTGAAACATAACATACACATTCGTATTAAATAAAGCATAAAATTTTAATACATTAACCCTAAACCATGAATGATATCAAAATAGAACATTTACACCCAAACATATTAAACCCTTCAATACAATATGGAATATTATAACATAATAAATCAACCTCAATGAAGCATAAAATTCAGAAAAGGATGTTTAAAAAGATTTAAATAATCTAATAAAATCATTAAAAATCATTGACAGAAATATCCTTTTTTACGTTGAAATCATTTTAAATCCACAAAATTATAAAATAAAACATTTTCATTGATAATAACATTGTAAAATTGTACGGAAATTATCAAAATGTTAAGGTGTTATAATATTAGAAAATATATACTCGTGGAAAATAAGTTTAAAAAAACATTCTTTCCTTAATTTGTCGAAAAGGCCATAAAGTACCTCGCTTGGAAAATTATGGAAATATTATTTTCATAAAATTTTATAAAATTTCAAACATGTGTAAAAAATAAATTAAACAATTTTCATGGAATAGTAATAATATTTTGAAATACATTTTTAGGAAACATGGATATGGAAGATAAATATGTTCCAGTAGATACTTATGTATAAATAAACTCGGATAATAATGAGATTCTGAAATTAACTGTTACATTATAATTTCTTTTAAAAGAGGGTGAGTTAGACTTTTTATAATTGTTAAAGAATATTAATAAAATATAAAATGACCATATACCTATTTTTGATATCAAATATGATCATATTATATCATCTTATTAATATTATTTTTGGATTAATGTTATTTCGGGTTCTTGCTGATTTAGTCACCCATCATGTTTTCTCATGTAAGTATTTTTTATTCTACATAGGATGCATTTTATTCATATAAAATGGTATTATGTTCATTATTATTACTATTAATCATAATATAAATATTATAATCATTTTCTAATTGTTAACAAGGAGAATGAATCTCACTATGTCGGGGAGACGTTAGGTTGTACGTACACATGAGCGACGATATTACTTCTTTGATAGTTAAATGATATATAATTGGATGTTATTTTAGTTTTAAAGACTAATTATAATGTAATATTAATTATTTTAATCCATTGTACTCATCATCATACCCATCCAAATTATTTTTTGTTGAAAAACAAATTACAGCATAGTGTAGAGACGGTAAGCCCTACATACTCACACATGGTGATATTGTTATTCGTACAATGGATAAAAAGAGGAATACGGTTGTATTATAACTATAATAACATTAAATAATGTATATAATTCAATATATATTAATTTTTATATAGAAATAACATAGTAAGAGGAAGTATAAGATGAAAATAAATTGAATTTAATTGGTAAAACAAAGACCACCTTTTCGGGTGTCTCATATTGAGTTGAACAAAATGACTTCTTAGATTGAATTTATTCCAAAAGTATGGCATCCTAGATGAAGTGAGAGATATTGATATGATAATTGGGAAGAGTTTTGAAGAGCCAAAGGTCTTTAGAGATATGAATATAAGTTAAGAAGATGTTCCCATTTATAATAGAGGTGAGGGTCATGTTTGGAAACTCTCAAAATATTAAATTTATATAGAATAATTTTCAATTAATAATGGCTCTAAAGTGAATTATTTCAAAGATATGATGAGTTTGAGACTAAGTAATATAAACTAATAAATTTTTTAAATGTTTTTATTTTATATTAAACCTTATCATTTTGATTTATGTTTATTTAATCTATTTAATTTTAATTGCGGTAATAAAATTATTAATAGTAAATGTGTATAAGTATTTACTTATATAGAGTAAATTGACCATAAACGGACATTTAATGAAATTATAGAATTTATAATAACTACTTTGTAATTTTTATAGATTTTTAGTATTTATAAATAATTTATAAAATTGTTATTTTTATAAAATATCAATTGTCAATTTTGAAACTATTTATTAATTTTACATTAAATAAAATTCAAACAAAAATATAACATCAAAATAAAACAATATATACAACAATAAAATGTCATAGTCACCTAAAGAATTGTTGGATCGCCTCAATTTTGTCAAATTATATTTATTTTAATATTTTTAATATGATTTAGTTGCTATATTTTTTAATCAAATAATTTTCCCTAATTATTTTTTCATCATTAATTGTAATTACTGAATCACTAAAAATTATAAATAATTTACTATAATGTAGATAATTATTTTATATTTCTAGAAAATATTTATACCCAACCATAAAACTATTAAAACCTCGTTATAAAAATAATATTATTATTAAAATTTGAAGATTACATTTTAAACTGTTTTCTAAATAAAATAGAATAAATGCCCTAATATAACACAAGTTGCTTAAAAATAATATTTTCTAACTAAGGTTTATTTTTGTCAAAAAACATTATACAATGATATTAGGAAATGTTTTTTGTTAAATTTATATTATTATAATATTATTGTTACCTTTAATAACCATATTTATCTTTAATTGTGGAAAAAAAATTAGTAATATTACTATTAAAAATTTCAAAAAATTAAAGTAACCTTTTTACATAATTTATACCCACCCTTCTTAAATATGTAATCTATTTTTCAAAATTCAAAACATAGAATGAATTGTAATTAATTTGAAATTAATCCTATTATCTGAATGAAAAATTGGTTTTTAAAAGTTACAACTTTACAAAAGATGGAAATATTGTACCTAAACATTCATAGTAAAATTCAATAAAATGACCAAAAGTATGTTAACTGATAACAATATATTATATTTTTACTTTAAAACCTTTTAAAAATATACATTAACCACAGAAATTATTTAAATGAAAAAATATGTTTTCAATTAAAATATCGTATAATTTTACTATTCATAAAAACGTAATACTTATCACAAAAATATAAAACATTCATAAAAATTAAATTAATAAAAGGCTATTAAAGATAAGAAGTTTATTATTTGAAAAATAATATATGAAATTTTCAAAAACTAGTTTTAAAATGTGTGCCCCATCAAAAGGCATAATAACTGGTTTTTTTTGAAAAATACATCTTTTATACAAAAAATAAAATCTTTTCTTATATCATATCTATAAAATACATAATATGAATTTTAAAATTATGTTGAATATACCAAATTCCAAATGTGTTTATTATTATTCCTAACCGCTAATTTAATGTCCAGGTTATATATTATATTAAATAATAATATTTTATTAATATATTGTTGTTCGTCAGAACTGGTCATTGTGTGTAATGCAAGCCAACTCATTGTTGTGTGTATCATAAGATTGATACATTGTTTCATAAAAATAAATCAAGAAATAAAATCAAATTTATTCAAAATTAGAAAATATTGTAAAGTCTTGGGGTGTTACATTAACTATATAATCAATGAGAGCATAACAGAGGTATAAGATATTTTATTGTGGCATACACATAATCATATAAATTCCCATGTTAAGGAAACCTTGTAAGAGCATCAAAACATGTCATTCTTGGTCTAATAACCTTTTTACCTACTATGGGCTTAGGATTCCCAATCATGTTCTCTCTTGTTTCAAGGTTCGGAATCCCTCCTATGTACTCTCTTATTTTGGGCTTGGGATGCCCTCCCAGGTACCCTTTTGTTTCGGTATTCTAATTCCACCATGTGTACACTCTTATTTACGAGTTGGGATTCCCTCTAATGAACACTCTTGAATAAATTATGGTATTCCCTCTCCTGTAACCTCTTGTTTTGGACTTTCGATTCCCTCCCCTGTACCCTCTTTTTTTGGACTTTAATACAACAGTTATACCCTATTGTTATCAGGCCTTGACTATGTTCCTTATACCCTCAGAGATCATATAACATTTATAATTACCTAATGCAGTTGAGGGAGATTTATTTCTCACTCTTCGCAGAATGAAAACAATACATACATGTTCTATAATATAATAAAGCATTCATCCTATCACGACACATAAAAAGAGATGCATTTCATGAAAATAATTTAATAACTTTTGGAATGAAATGTGTATCATAAACATTTGGTCATTTATAACCTATTTAAAGAATATATGTTTGATAATAATCACATCCTTGAATAACTCATGAAAGGAAGTGGTTTTCATAAGCATTTATCTTTGTATAGCCCATTGAATAGAAATGGGTTTTATGTTAATCTATTTGAAACATGATTTACACTTGGAAAATAAAAGTGTTCCATAAAAAGAATTCCATAAAATGATAAACCATTAATAAATAGAATATGAATGGTATCCTTGGAACATATCCCCAGTAAAGCATAATTATATCAAAGGATGTTATCATTTATAGTAAAAGAATTTAAAAGATTACATGGATCAGATATTAAGTAAAATAACCATTCTTTGGAAATTATATAACGTTTTCAAAATAATATACTATAAAAAATAATAGAACTTGTTAAGTAATTTTTATAAATCATTTAAAACAATTATTTAGAAAAAAATCATTGCCGCTTCAAAACATCCTCTGAAAACATAAAAAAAATTCAATAACTTTTTCTTTGAAAATATTCTAGAAAACATATAAAGAATGCATTAAAAACGTTGTAAACAAAAAAATTAAATTAAAATAATTTTCCTGGACAATTAACTAATTATATAATTTAAAAAAATAATTTAAAATAGTTTTAGAAAACTTGGTGTGTAAATAAAATTTATTTTTGGCCAATGAGGGAAATAACATCAGACATTCATAAAAACATTTTATTTATAATATTTTGTAACAATGAGTGAAAAAATTGTAAATTTGTATTAATAAATCATTAATAACAAAATGGGAATAAAATATATGAGATTTATTGAGATATGGATCGTAATATTTTATAAATTTAAGAAAAATCATAATCAATCCCAACAAATGATGAGATTGTAACAATAAACTGTTACCACTTTTATAACATTGAATCATAATCCTCGTGAAAGAATAAAATTAAATTAGTAATAAAATATCTTGAAAATTAATATATTATTTATATAACATGACAAAGGTTAGTATATACCCATTTTAGAAGAATATGGGTGAATACCATGGCATGTGTCTAAAGAAAAATGTAATATCATTAAATAAATAAAATTCATAATAACACGTTTCATATGGATTTATATACACAACAAAATAAGAATAATTTATCAATAAAGCATAAATCTCAAAGATATAAATGCAAGATGACAAACTACTTACCTTAAGTCTTGAATTTATTCATACACATTCAAACCTGAAATATCATAAGTGTATGTTTTTTATAAATATAATAAAATACCATATACATATATATCATACCATATATGTTTTGATTATGAAATTATATTACACATTTATTATTAATTTCATGTTAATGTAATGTTTCAGGTATTATCAACTTTTCCTTTTGTACAGGTTTTTACTTTTTATTGTTGATCCTATTACATAGATAATGATTTACTCATTTAAAAATTGATGAAAATTATTTACATATAATATATATTTAGTATGTAATTTTTTACAAATATCTAGAATATATAATAATATGAAATGGAATACATGGTTCATGGAGGGGGTAGGCCATACATACTCATGAACACTGCTTTCGTTTTCTTTTCGTATTGAATGAATAAATGTGAAAGAAATAAATGTATATATCTATTAAATTATTAATAAAATACATTTAGTATTTCATTTATATCATATATTTTTACTAAAACCAACCTTAAAAAATTCAATGTAAAATGTGAATGAATCAAATCACTTTGAGGAGACGGTAGTCCGTACATCCTCAAACTAAGTTATCGTATTCCTAGAAAATAGAAATCATGAAGGCATATGTGACATAAAATTTAATTAATAATAATAATAAATATCATACATATAATATAAAAACATAAATTTCATCATTAGTTCTGACCTTCATTGGTAGAAATAGAGGATGTAATGTAATCAGTTCGAGAGGCGGTATTCCTCTATACACAAGAACGATTATTGCGTAACCTATTTTATGGAAGTGTGTATGAGTATAGGTCAAAAAAAGAACATAAAAACATTAAAGAATATTTCTTATACTCAACTTTTAATATAAGAATGGAAAAAAGAAGAATTTAGGGTATTGATATAGAAAATAAAACAAAAGTTCTTGATGAATTATGTTACCAATTCTTTCGGTAGTTCATTTTGGTTTCACCAAAGGGCTAACATGGTTAGATTTCTTCGAAAATTTAAGCTTATAAGATAAAGGTAATGGAGTTGGGATCCTATTTTCAATTATTTTGGATTATCCTAAGGGCTTTATAGGTTTGAATAATTGAGGGGTGAGTGCCAATTTATAGTAGAGGAGGAGTGGAATTCTTATAAATATAAAAGAGTAATTAAAATTGAGAGGACTCCCTTACATCAACTATCTCCAATATTTGTAAATTTTATTTAAAAGGGTGGATATGGTATAAATATTTTGACATGATTGATTTTGGATATGTGTCTAGGTTATTTGGGAACTTAAGTTAAAGGCTATCCACTAAGTAAACTAGCTTTTACCATAATTGTTATAATTAATTTTCATTACATTCACTAATATTATAGGTCGAAATCTCATTTGAACTTATTTGAAATTATAAATTATTCTTATTCCATATGTAGAATCCATTTTTCCAAATCTTAATCACACAAGTGGATGAAATTAATTTAAAATAAATCATATAGTCATGATGAGAATGCGAGGGTTTAAAGTAAAACGATCTAATGTTCGAAATGTTTTTATATAAAATTTCAAGGTGAAACTAATTAAAATTACCTAAATTAGATTAATTGATTTATAATTTATATAAATAAAATTTTAAACCAATTTAATATATATTTCTGATATATAAATAAATTAGATGAAAATCAGTTTTCAATTAAATTTTAGTGTTTTTTACAATTTATCAAAATATTAATCTTCTTTAGAAAAAACTGAGAAATATACCAAGGTCAATTATTATTTTCCAATTTCTGAAATGAAATTTATTTTTCCTGGATAAAATGTACAAATTCATCAAAAAATATATTTAAAATGGGTTCTCCATTAAAAGGTTTTAAAATTGATTTTTAGAAAAATACATCATTTTATTAAAAAAAAATCAATTTGTTCTTATCTTATGATTATCAAAATTATTGGATGAGTGTAAACAAATTATTTAGTATATGAAATATATATTTTACTAAAAATATTCACATATATATATATATATGTGTGTGTGTGTTTTTTAATTTATTGAGATAAAAGGTTTTTTGTACATAGTTTTCTTAGAAACCAAATTTCATTATTTTCTAATAGTTATTACATTCATTTTTCACTAATTGATATCCAAAGAATTCATTTTATATATATGTTTAAACCATATTTTCATAATTTAATTAATCTTATTTATAACTCCAATTCCAATAGCTAGCTGTTAATTATAATTATATTTTAATAATAATATTAATATTATATTATAGTTTTGTAAAATATAACCTTATGTGTAACAAAAGATATGAAAGGAACCAGACATGTTATGTTACACTAGCCAAACATAGTGTTTTATGTACCAAAATCTAATTTAAGAGTTGTGTGTTGTGAAATCATCACTCAGTGTTGTATATAATGTAAAAATAACATGGTGTACTTTACAATTAATGTCATAACATAAATTTATTTGAAAAAATACTTCCTAAAAATATAGGGAGTTACACTTCAAAGGCCTTGGGACCTCCCCGAATTTCCTCTGAAACACAAAACACAAAATATAAGGTGATTTTGGGAATCAGTCCCTTAAATTGTAATATTTTAGGTGAAAATATTCTATGTTTTACTTATCTTTCTATATTTTTAATTATTTAATATTTGTTTCATATACTTTTATTGATTAAATTATTTCATAAATAACAAATAATTATTTACATATTATAGAAATTTATTTGATGAAATTTTATTTTGTATTGAATATGTGTTAAATAAAATCATTTGTGTATTAATAAATGCACTATTTTCATGGAACATGAAATGTTTTTTTAAATATTAAATGTTAGACTCTTTTGTTTTATAGAATGTTTCCAAAAGTATTTTTTTTGGTTTTTATGAGATTGTATAATTTGTAATTAATTATTATTAATGAGTTCAATTAGAAAACCTATTTTAGTTTTACAAATAATAAAATTAGGCCCGTAAAGAATGTGCATTCAACGAAAGAATCACATGTTTCTTTGGGAATGAGGAAATTAAATAGACAATATTAATTGAATATGTTCTAATTGAAACATCTCTATATATTATGTTTTAAATAAGCACATAAAGTTAATTAGGTTGATGATATTTTTTAATTGTATTGCATGATACACATAGAAATAAATTAATACACTTGGATGAATGATAATTATTTAATCCTTACAACTAGAGAGGACCTTGTTGTCTCAAAACTCATATCCATTCTTATTAATCTCATTTATGTGGCTGTTCATTATTTTTATTTTATATTAAAAAAACATTTAGAGGTTATAATACCTACAAAAATATTATTTAGGTTACACCACCCCATACAAAATGCAATTTTTTGGTGTGCCTCTAGGTGTGAAAAATGAAGTGTAATAGGTTGTTACTCTATGTGAGAAAAATTCAATTGTGAATTGTGACACCTGGTTAATATATTATCTTTGGGTTTTTATTCTGGGTTCAAAAAGGAAGTTATACGGGGGTGTGGATCTATTCAAATTTCATAGATTAAATTGTTGATGGATATCATTTCACTCTACATTTTATAGGGGTGAAGTATATAGTAGGATAACGTAGATATTAACAACTATAAAAAATTTTATTTTCATTTACACATTAATTCCATTGTTTTTATTATTATCTTTGATAATAATTCATTAAATATATTTCAAAAGGTCAATTAAACCCCTTTTTGACATTTAAATAATTCTACCCTTATAACCTAAAATTCTATTTTTATTGTTGTTGAGTTATATCATGTTGAAATCATCCACTATTATAGGGTCATGGTTATACCCTTGTTAGAGTTATTTATTGAATATAAAATTATAACTCTTAGTGAGTGGGATAAAAATATCCATTCATTATTGGTTTCATCAACCGATCGAACATTTTCACCTCATTAGAAAATGTATTGTTTTCATTTCCCTAATTTTATTTGCGAGGTTTGAGAGATGTTCTAAATAAGAATAGGAGAAAGGGGGAATGGGAGAAAATTATAAATACTAAATCACCCATAGTTTAAAACCCCACATGTGTGTATCTAATATCCACCATTGATAAACACCACACATGATTAATTTTCTTAAAAATTCAATGCTTCTATTAATGGGGATTATGTGAATTGAAATTAGTTTAATCATATTTTTAATTATTAACACTTTTAAAAATTACTCTCCTATAATATCATAATACCGAACTCTAGGTTCATAATTCATTGATAAATCCAATGAAATATTACTATACACCATTTCCCCACTCTTCATTTGAGTTTATAATTCCACAAATATTTCTAAACCCTTTTACAACTTGGATCTTAATATATTTCTCCCAGGAAATGCCTATGAATTTTCACTTATCATATGATTGAAAGTAATATAGAACTAAGTCATTATAAATAATAGTCATCTGAGGGTGTTATTTATCATAATGAAGGAATTTATGTAGGGTTTCAATAACCATGTATCAGATTACTCTAAATATTGATATTAACATTTTATTTCAACACACTTATATATAAAGTGTTCCATTTTATCTTTAAAATTCATATATTAATTTCCAACAATCCATTTTAGTCAAATTGATATGATGTATAAAATTATAACTTAAAAACCCTCTATAAGGTATTAATTTTGTTATGTTGACATGTTTTCCAAAAATGAGTTCAATTTTCTATGTTATTCACATAAAAAAAATATTCTCCTAAAACCATTTAGTTTAAGTCATTTATTCAATGTCTTTATAATATTGATTCATTTTACCAATCTTATAAATTATACAATTTTTAAATGGGTTCTTAGTATATCCTAATAATATTCAAATCATATAGAAAACAAAATTAACCAAAACATGGAAAATAAAACCCAAAATAATAAACTGTAGAAATATTTCCATTCCCCAACACTCGTTTCATGAAATTTTATTAGTGTATTCTAATAGATACTAACTTGATAAATATATTTTTATAAAGTAAAAAATCCTCCCAGTTAAGGAGTGTTATAACATAGCAGGGTCATTTATAGAATGTTTCCGAGTTCAATATCCTCCAAAGGATCCTCTCAAATGTTCTTATAGTAACTCTTTACTCTCTAACTGTTTAAAGATATGGGATTTTATTCATGAACTACAGTTATCTCAAATTAACCAAATGGAAAATAAAAAGTAATTATGAATGAACCCTCCAATATATAAGAAATATTTCCTAAAATTATATTTAGAATAGAAATATACAAAAAAAAAACATTTCCTCTCAAGGATGAAATCCTTATTTATGGATTAGTTTGACTTGTCTCTTTATTTTTCACTGAAAAGTATATCATTTTAAAATTACTATTTTTGATTCCATTTAAATTTTATATATATATATATATATATATATATATATATATATCTTCTAGTGAAAACCAGCTTCCTGCAAGTGTAAGTTCATTTTCTTAAAAACCCTATAGTATTTTTTCCACTAATTTAATAAGGATGTAATAAATCATTCCACATACTATTCTATATTGAATTATTCTAATATATGTATTAAAAAAATTTATAAACACAGAATGTGTCTTCAAACATTTGGATATAATCCTTCCTATTATCATTCAAAATATATCCAAGACTATATTAACTTCTCTACTTGTAACTTTGGTCATCCCATTTTTCTGTAAGTGGTATGGTGTTAATGTTTTGTGTTTCAATTCATATTTACCAATCAAGGATTCCATGATTCTATTGTGGAATTATATCCCTTGGTACCTCTTGGAATCCCAAATATACAAAATATGTTATTCCTATGAAAAGAAGAAAGATAAACTTAATCCATTATTATAGATATTTTAATTTCCTATTATGAGTCACAATCTTTTCCAAGATTCCATTCACTTATATATACATTACCTCTGCATACACATATTTTTAAGGGTGGAATTTGTGGTCAATTCAATATTTAATCATTAATAATTCCTTGATTCAATTTTATAATTGTGTTCCTTGGTTACTTATTATTTCCCTTGTCATCCCGAATCTATAGAATATGTAAGACCTATAAGAAAAATGAAAAAAATGAATCATCAATTTCTACAGTTTTTATTTCCACCCATGTAAGATAAAGAAAATTTCAATAAATATGTATAAACACCAAAAATACCAGTTAAATGATACCATTACTTATATTCCCCATACATAAAATATTTCTTATATGTTCATGGTCTTTTGCATAATTTCTTATATTTTTAAGATACCTTGAGGGAATTAACATTGTTAACATTCCCTATAATATTTATAGATTTCCTTAAAATGTGTGGGCCAACGAATACCTCATTCAAAAACATTCCTTGATGTTATATGGGGGAAAAATAGGCCTACACATGATACTATGTGAAAACATTTAAACACATAATGTGAATCACTCTTGTTTGGATATCTCCTATATACTTTGTCACACATATTCTATATATATATCAATGATCCCATGAATAGAATTTTTATTCACCCAAAAGAATTGATATTATTCATTAGATGAGGTGTGGAGGGTCTTAAACTATAATAATAAATATTAAAATTTCAGAATGCTATGGAAGTGCTCCTTCAATTAGAGATAGATCACCACCGGGTATCAGGTCATTACGAGGCTATTGGTCAAAAATTCCAAACTCAGTCATGCGGGGTAGTGTGCTCATATTGTAATACACTTTTTTTGTGTTCCCCATATTATCCTCTATCGCTAAATAAATTTCTTGTAAAATTAGCATCCATCTTACGAAACTCATCCTTGATTCTCCCTAATTAATTAGATACCTATGTGATTCATGATTAGTAAATAATTTTACTACAGTTCTTAGAAAATAAAAAAAGCATAATCAACTACAATAAAAATTTTCCATGTATATATTATTTCAATAGATATTGAGTTATGATCTAAAAAAATTGATTTTTATTTAAACTATTTAGGAATTAACTAACCATATAGATCCACTAGAGGCATCACATAATATTTTAAAACGGTACTCCTAATATTGATATTAAATTATATGTGGTGATCTTATTCTTTAAATTAAATCATCAAATTCATTAATACAAGAATCATCAAATATGAACATGGTATTTTTCTAAAGTGATTTTGATAGTGGTAATAAAATATTACTAAAATACTTGATGAGCCACCTATAAAATCATTAATACTCTATGAAAGTTCTAACCTATTTCATAGATATGGGGTAGGGTAATGTATCGATGAATTCAATCTTTTTTTTCAACATCAGTTTAATTATATGAAATTTCATGTATTTGTACAAAAAATTATTTTACCATGAAATGGGATTTTTCATAATTGATAATGTGTTCTTTTTTTATTCATATTTTCAAATCTATATTAGTATTCAATAAGAAATTATCAAATGAATTTTCAAACACTCTGAAATAATAATAAAACAATTCTAGAATTCCTCAATTAGATAAAAGAAAATAATTACAATAAATATTTGAATGGTTCCATGGGAGTTAAAAAGTAAAAAAAATTGCTTTTTATTGAAAATTATCCATACGAATTTGTGAAGGATGTTTTCTCATGGTCATCAAGAGAAATTGTAACATTGACATACTATCATAATTCGTCCATAAAATTACAATGGTTATTTTTTGATAGTCATTCAATTATTTGTTTAATGAATGGTTTTGGATGTGTTCTTTACTAGTAACATTAATCAATACAATATAATTAATACTAGGTTTCCTTCTATTTTTATATCTCACAAAGATCAATTAATTTTTTCATTGTGGATATTGATCATACATGACTATTTGGTCATAATGTGGATCGATCTAACCTAATGTATGATTTAAATGGGGTATATGATTCATGCTCATTGAAATATTTCAATTTCATTTTTAAATAATGCTATTATGGCTGGTTTTAGTGACATTTTGGGTTGTCTAGATGTTTTGGAACTATATTCAAATTGGATTTTGTGTATAAATATCCTAGTACTAAGCTTGTGTATATAAGTGAGACACTATCCTATGGATTTTAAATTATATATTAAAAGATTTATGATTTTTATATCATGATTATGGGATATTTTTCTAGAAATTATCATGGTTATCTTGTATTTAAAGATTTGAAACACATACATTAAATGTGTTGGTGGTGGTTTCAATGTAATCTTGGATACAAATTTAATGATGTTAATAACATATATTCAATTACATCAACTACATGTAGTTCATTATAGAAAACTGTATTATACTTTTAATAATTAATTCCAAAAAAAAACAACCAAACCAATCAAATAAATATGGGTCTTCCTCATTGTTTGGTTCTTATCCTGTAATGTAAGGTTGATCATAATCAATTCTCCTAGATTTATTGGTCTCAATTTTTAATCCAAATATTTAATCACTTAAATTATATTAGTTTTTTCACGTGAAGTTGGTTCCTCAGTGCTTGTAAGTGTGAAAGGTGAATCATATTGTTATCTAAACTTCATTTAGTCAAAATTATTAAATTGTGATTTTTTTCTATAAATTATAATGTTAATGTAACATCATGTAATTTGATGATTATCCTCGATGTCCTTAAAGATGGAATGAATATGATGATTGGTGATTTATAAGATTACGCATCTTCTTACTCTTTGATGATAATGAAATTAGATAGAATGATAATGCTTTCCACCCTTACTAACACATCTTCTAGAAATCCGGTTGTAAATACTATAACTCAATTATTCAATCGAATTATAACACAAGATATATCTCCCCAATTTGTAATGATTGGAACACATAATAAGGCATTAAATTAATTAAATATGATAAATCAAAAAAATCATATTCTATTGACACATTTCTAATAGTATGAGCATGTAAAATGACCCTAGATATTGTCATTTTATATATAATTAATGTGTTATCAAATTTGAAAATTTTCTCCCAAATCATACTATCTCATTCCCTTGAATCAACATATTTATGGGGTATAATTTATTTAGGAACATATTATATCTTGAACTATATTTACAATATTAGAGTAGTGGTATATAGATTTATAAAATCTTGAATTTGACTAGAATATCATTTTGAATATCCACTTAATGTATTTTATTAGTTTTATTCATTCTTATTGTAAATGGTAGTGGGTATTTTTATATCATAAAATGGATTATCATGTTCATTTTCTAATTTGTCTGTTTCATATTATTTTTTTTCAATTCCCTGTTATTTTATAAACATGGTTTCTTAAATAAGTTATTTTAGAGAAGGTTTAATTTCCATGACACTTCATTTTGTTATCATAATTAAATTTCAATAAGTATATAATGTTTTAGGTAGTAATTTTCTTGGATTATTACCCATAATTTTCACTAGATTCTCTCACTGGTTTTTCAATTCCTTAAAATCAATTTTCATTTCCACTAAGTTTGTATTCCTTTAGTGATGGGTTTGTACTTGAAAACTACAATTAAAAGAGTCCAGGGATTTCTTTTTTTTTTTTGAAATAGTCATGGTTGGGTAGTATATTTGTATCCATCCATGAAATTTTATTGATATTTTATAGATTGATGGAATTATTTTTGAAATAATGTAATGTCATGGTTTTTTTCATTTAAAATTTAACAAATGTTTTATGATTTATCTCTACACACTTTTTTCCATTAGTTGATGAAATTTTCTTTGATTATAGGAAATTTCACAATTATCTATATATTGCATATGACTATAGTGGTCAATGAAATGACCTACATAATAACAAATAACAAGTACCACGTACTATAACTATTTTTGCTTGGTCATTAGATATGTAATGTTCTATTAATATTACCAATTTTTTTTTCATCTATCATTGAATAGAACAAAGGTTATTATTTAGAGTTTTTTTTGGATTTAGTACATTGGATCTTCTAATAGAAGTATTGATTTTGCTTTTCTTTTGAATTCTAGGATATATTCCCTATCTTCCATTATTTACCTATGAATCAATTTTTCTTTTAAGGATTCATCTAGATATTTCTATCACAATCATGTTGTCCTTAATTGAATAAATCAGTGATGTGATGTTCCTAAAGGGAATGTTATAGACAATTATCTCAAATTATCTAAAATTACATCCAATAATCATAGATTATCTCATGGTATATTCTTGATTTCATATATTTCCTCAATTTGTTTCTCCTTGAGATTGGATGGAATCCTTAAAGTCCCTTTTATGTTCATCCTATAATATAAATTACCCAGTTTAAAGTTATATAGCCACTCTATGGAAACACCTTTGAGAGAGAAATTGATTTCTATCTATTTGAAAAGTTCCTTTGCTACAACTATCATCATCAAAGTAGCACACACCTCATGATATATTTTTTTTGATTATTTCTTTCAAGGACAGTTATCTTAAGAAATTATTGTATAATTATTGTTTTCAATAAAAATTCATCTTATAATATAAGGTTTCTAATGTAGATATGATTAATGAAACGAGATTCACATAAATCTCTCAATGTCTTGTGAGGAGTTATTTCAATGAATTGGACCCCCCCCCCCCCATTGATCCTTAACTGTTTTGGATAACATGCATGTCTCCCCCATTTTAGTATCTACTATTTTCATTCCATATCACTCATCCATATTCTATAGTCAAGTGCCTTTGGTGTCGAGGTCCAAACAACTTCCTCTATACATCACAATGCTAGCCATTTTTTTATCATCACCTCGGCTTGAATGCTCCACTCTGATCATCACTAACGTAGTCATTATATATTAAATTCTCATATTTAGATATATATATTTTGTAATATAGAATTATCACTTTTCTCCAGGTGATAGAGTCAGGCATATAATGGTTGTTCTACCATTTCCAGTTCTAAAACTCTATTTTCCATTCTCATGGGTAAATGTTGATGTGGTTTCAAGTCAATTTTAACTAATATGTATCATCTTCCCTCTGAAATGTGACTAATTCCATCCACTTCTCCTCAAACACAAGACCAACGATGATCTATTTTTAATGGCATGCCTAGATTAGTTGTCATGTGTCATGTTCCACCTCAGCTACCATGTATAGGAAGTTGGGGTTGCATGGATGTTTTTTGTAACTATTTTGTCATTTGACACCATTTCATAAAAAATATTTAAATATATTAATAACCTTGGGTGTTTCTAAAAAATATGTGTTTGTTCCCATAATTTTTTGCATATATAATTTACAACTACAATTTCATACCTTAAATATATCTCACTGTCATTATCAAAGCTCTCTCAATAAAAGTTACAATTAATCAATTCAATAGGAAATATTTTGTATCATTATATCCATTATTATATATTTATAATAATTTAGGTTAAATAATTTAGTAATGATTATATATTTGGGTGAATTCAAATAGAAATTCTGCTTAATAAAGTTATTATATTGTGTTTTCCATTACTTACTAGAAAAGGATGAATGATTGGACATAGGTTTAATGTGAAGTAGACAAGATGAGTTGGTTCTCACACTTAATTGGTTTCCCATTTCAAATTCTATCTCATTCAGCAGACATAAGGAAGTTTGATGGATGTTTTATAACCTTTGGGGTTAACTCAAATTAGTTACGATCATTGTTTTCCACTAGGTAAGGATTATGAATGTTTTTTAAGGATAAGGATTTTTATTATATAGGGAATAACATTTCACTGATAGAATTATTAATTAAGATGCAAATATATAATAAATATAGTGAAAAGTACCTAGTACATATTATAAAAGGAAAATATGATTGACGGGAAGCACAAGAGCATGCAAGGTGGCCCAATCATGTATGTTAATAGGCTGAGGAGAAGGAATGGATGATGTAATACTTTTAGGGTTTTGACTTGGTTGATCATGTTTTGACATGGTATTTTGATCCATTAAGGTGGAAGGATTGATTTTATCTGACATAGGTTACTATGGTGAATAAGCTATCCAAGTATTCATTGGATGGTGTCACGATCCGTCCTCAGGGCCCGTGTCATGACTACCCCAAGCCCGCCTTCCATAGGCCAGGGGCTGACGACTAGCACCAAAGTCGTAAATCCCGATAAAAAGGGAAGGCATTGCCTTTATGAAACATAAACACACACAACCAGAGTACAAGCAGAAGAAAAAACTAAGTAAGAAGTTTAACAAGTGTTCTGAAAGTAAAAAGGGTCCGGAATACAAGCCCAACAGTAAAGTACAAGAAAAAGACAAAACAATAGGAAGGTGTTGAGATTCTCCTGGATCGTCCTCTGGAGTTCCTACCTGAAGGGTAGGTATAGATGGACACCTCAACTCTCCTCGTTCGTCTGTCACCTCTGGGTACCATCACGTCGTGAAGTGCACCTCTGGTACCATCTCGTCGTGAATTCCACCTCCGGGTACCGTCCAACTATACAAGCATCAACAACGACCAGTGTTGTCTGTCGTCTGTAACCAACACAATGAGGTGCGGGCATAGCCTGTGTAGGGGTGAGTATAACGATACTCAGTAGGGACCCCGAGAACCTTAAGCTCTCACTAAAACCAATAAGTATAAACCAAAAATAAAGATCTCAATAGATAACCTTTACTTAGGTATATGCCCATACATATACCTAAGTTATCAAGTAACCCATATCAATCAGGAGGTAAACACAAAGGTCATTGACTCAGCTCAAACCAGGATTTTCATTATCGAAACCACAACTGCTGGAGAACTCCTCATCTGTCGAGTACAGTGGCATGTCACGACTCCAAGGAACTACTCACTATCCTTAGACTTCTGAGGTACTCCACCTGTCGAGTATTGCAGGTCTGCTACCAAATACTGGGTGCTCCGTCTGCTGAGGGTCTACCGCCAAATACCGGGTGCTCTCCCTAATAGCCTACAGAGGTACTCCTCCTATCGAGTACCATGGGTCTGCTGCCAACTACCAGGCGCTCCGTCCACCGTGGGTCTACTGCCAAATACCGGGCGCTCCGTCCACTGGGCTAACTGAATCACTACGGGTCGAAACAGTCAACCAGTCATCAGGTCTATAGCTACTCGGTCTCCGCACTCCGTACGCTCGTCTCCGGGAGGGTCCACTCCATGAGCTACTGGTTTTTACTTTCAAGTGTCACGAAGTCTCACGTATAAGTATCATAAAGAACTGCCTCATCATAGGGGTCTTAACTCAACAGACGGCGCGTCAATCAGACGCCCAGTCTGTGAGTTATTAGCATTTCTGTTCCAGGGGCCCGGTTGGATTTCGGGTATAATCCAACCCGGCCATACTCCAACTACATAGAAACCTTAGGTGAAGTATGCCAAAAGAGCTATCTCACCAAGTTTAATCCAATAAAGTCGATGACATGTCAATCGGACGTCCGGAGCTCATGTTATAAGCATTTCCGATCCGAGGGCCTGGTTGGTTTCGAGTTTGAACCAACCTGGCCAAACACAAACTTTTCTGAAACCTTGTGTGTAATATACAGAAACGACCGTCTAGATCAAAGGAATCCTACCCAACTGACAGTGCATTGATCGAAGGTTTGTAGCTCAAGTTATGGGTGTTTAACCGAAAACGGTCCGAAAAAGGGGGTCTAGGCCCAATCCGACCCGACCCGACCCACCCTGGGTCGGCCCGAACCGGGTCGACCCGACTCAGGTCCGGGTCTGACCCGGTTGGGCGCGGCCCGGACCGGCCCATCCCGCATGGCCCACGGGGTTGACCGTGTGGCTGGCCGACCAGGCGCGGTGGCAGCGCCCTGTGGGGCCCGCCCTAGCCGTTGATTGGGGGGTTACACTCCCTGTGTTTTTTAAAATGGCCGACCGTGTTGGCCGGCCCTTGGGTAACCACTGGACCTGTTAGGTCTAGCCTCTTGATGGCATGGGTGGCCGACACAGCCAGCCGCCCTTCCGGATCTTCCGTGGCTTTGTTATACTGGCGTGATGCGACGGCGCAACGGGCCGACCCAGTCGTGGCCCATGTAGCTCTGGCGCGGCGTGATGGCGTCGCGGCCCGTTCCGGCCGTGGTCCGGCTCTACTCCACAGAGTACGATGGTGTCGCGCCTTGGCGGTGACCCGGTAATCATGCGCTGACGATCCGCTCGTGGTCGGCCCGATGTCGGCTGGTTCTTCGCAGTCCGCCTCCATCTTCCACAATCAACAAACGAGAGGGGAAGGGTCGGACCATGTTCATTTGGTCTGAGCCCTTCCTCGTCAAGATGGTATCATGTGGCCAAACAAAACTCAAGAATTGAAGAACGATGATGAAAAATATTAAAACTTGAACATAAAAACCCCTAGTTCGTAAAACGGTGCTAAATGATGGTGAGTCGCGGGAGACAGGCGTCATTCCGTCAACGTCGGGAAGGAAGGAGCCGAGGGTGGAATCTGCATTCTTCATTCATCGTTCTTCATTGGAGGAAGAGGAAAACTCTCCAAGTGCTGGGAGTCGTGCTTCGCTACTAGCATTCCACTGCCTGATGAAGTCGTCCACAACTCCTTCCCATAGCCTCGTTTATATAGGAGTGATAGGGTTCATCGTTGGCATGCAAGTCATAAATGGAGGATTTATAACAAAGGGTTGCAACCAATTAATCTGATGCGGTGGCGCATTAAAAATGGGGAGGAAGTCAAAAAGGGGGGTTATTGGCCTGGGAGGTCCCCACAAAAGAATATCATCCAAAGGGAGGATATTTCCTAGCGGGCCCCACCATTAATTAACAACAAAAAGGAAAGGGGGGTTGTTAATGCTTGGGTGGTCCCCACATTAAAAAGGGAGGTTTCATCCTCCTCAATTAAGAGGGGGATTTAAAACTAGAGGCTCTCCCTCATAAATGAGGGGGAGTCAAAGAGTTATGATTCCCCTCCCATTAATGGGAGGCCTCGTGTGGTTTCCACCACAATCAACCTCACATGGGAGGTTCGATTTTGGTGGGCCCCACCACCATAACCTCTCATGGGGGGTTAGGGTGTGGCGGTCCCACCACCAACTCCCAACTGGAGAATCTAACCACTTTATCCGCACGGCATGTGTTTAACAAAATAAAATAAATTGTTCACATATTTTACTTAATTAACCCACGTAAAACCCCAAAAACTAACTATCATACCCAATCATCTGTCATTGAGGTGAAAGTCTTCTTAAGAGAAAACCCACGCTGTGAGTTCAACTGTTCCCTCGGATATCAATTCTGAGCACTGGTTCAAAAGATAGAAAAACCCGTTCGTTCGTTTACTGATCGTACCCGAGCTAAATTTCAAAAATTGATTCTGATAACAGAAGGCCTCAGAATCAAGTGTCGTCAGAAGCCACAGACTCGTAAAATTCCAAATAAATTAAGAAAAAAATTTCCTTGAAATTTCGTGGTCTTTACATTACTCTCACCTCAGGGATTTAAGCCCTCGTAAAGCTACAACACAAACTAGGGAAACTAAAGGAGGTACTGAGCACGCATATGAGCCTCCCGCTCCCATGTGCTCCCCTGGAGATTCTCGTGCTGCCAACGAAAGCGCACAAGAGGAATCGAACGTCCTCGTAGAACCATATCCTACCGATCCTCAACCTCTACTGGAACCCCGTGAAGGTTGCCCCATCATCGATGTCCATCTCCACGTGGTCGATAATGACAGATAGGTCGTGCACACATCTCTGTATACCTCATCGAGGTGAGACCCGTATAAAGACGTGGTCACTATCCTCGAACTCCAGTGGTCTCTACTCCTATCATCATAGGACTTCTTTCTGCTCTGTGCAATCTTCATCCACTCCTGGATGATCTTCACCTTATCCATCGTAGCTTTAACCGTCTCTGGTTCTTCACGTGCTGATTCCAACACTATTCAAAAGGGATATTTGAAATGCGGCCAGCTTCTGTCTCGCCACTCCTAACAGCTGAATGCCCGATCTCTTACTAAGATCATCTGCTACAATGTTCCCCTCCCCATGAATATAAACTATCTCAAAGTCATAGTCCTGGAGGAAAAAAATTCATCACCACTGTCTCAAGTTCATGTCCTTATGAGAGAAGATACACCTGGGACTATTGATTTTGAGAGAACCGTAAACCATTCACTCGAAGAACCATGGGTGAGTCTAGCCAAAAGTAAGAACTCATCTCCAACTTTCTTCATCTACGTTCTACCAAAGAGCTGCTGAGATTTCTCCTCTTCCAGAAAGAGAAATCTGGTCATATCCCCATGATGAACCATGTTCTTTTCCTAATACAGTCAATCCTGACATGAATGGTACAATTCATGTATTGAATGATGTCGTAAGTCCTCGACGCTACTACTAAGAGATCCAACCATTACTCAAACCTCCAAGGGTTGAGTCACACTGTCGGCATTAGTGCATGGTTACAAGGTCTACTCCAGTAGGAATCTCACAAGTGAGGGTCAAGTCAACAGCTTTAATCGGAACCTCTTATTATCAAAAAGGAAGGAAAGAAAACGTCACAAGGAAAAGTGTCTTTTATTACTTGAGCTCAAGTACAAAGACACACAACAACCAAAAACAACAACAACATGGAAATTTAAAGCACCCAGAACAAAGGCCTCCATGCCTGGAACTAGTCCTGCTCATGTCCACCTGCTCCTTGCGGTCGGGGTGGACCTCCTGGTGGTGGTGGTGGCATCACCTCAACGGGTCGTCCACCTCCAGTTGTACGGCCTACTCCCCTGCCTCGGTCTCCTGCTCCTTGTGGTCCGCCTATATCGAACCACTACCTCTGCCTATGAGGTTATTCATCTATCTACTGATCGCCTGTACGGCGGGTCGGACAGTCACGTGCTATGTGACCAAGCCCGCCACAGGAGTAACTCTGCATGCTCTTGGAAAGACTGGCTTTGACTCCACTATGGTTTCCCCACACAACTAAACCTGAGTCGTGCTGTCGGCCACTGGTGGGTTTGGTCCTCTTGGACCCCTGTGTCGTCTATCTACTTCCAGCTGCAGAAGACTCCACTGCAAGTTGACTAGTGGTGGGTCCCACTACTGGAGACTTCTCGGTAAGGAAACTATCCACTAGAAGGGCTCGCTCCAATACTCTCGTCTGCTTCAGAATGTTGTGAGAAACAACTGAAGCTCTCATCTCCCGCCTGAGCCCCTGCTCGAAGGTCCGACCCCTGAAGAACGGGTCTCGTACCATATCTGTAGAGTAGCACGAGAGGTCTATAAACCTCGCTGAGTACTGAGCTACACTCATTCTACCCTACTGTAGATGAAGTAGCTCCTGTATCCACACCTCTCGAAGGGTGGCTGGTATAAACTCTGCCCGAAACAGGCTCTCAAAGTCTACATATAGAAGTGACGCCTCGTCATGCATCTGGAGCATCAGGCTCCACCATCTACTTGTTGCTTCTTGAAGGAGGCTTGTAGAAAGGATCACCATGAAGTCAGCTGGTGTCCTTACTAGTCTAAAGACTCTCGACACAGCCTTCATCCAATCCTCAGCCACATGTGGGTCTGTCTCTCCCTAAAACCTGGGTGGCCTCTACCGCTGGAACTCATGCAGCGTGCTCAAGCGGCGTGCATTGCCTGCTGCTGGGGTTGGTGGCATCGGTGGCCCAATGGGTCGTAGTACCACTGGTGCCTCCACTGGATGAGGGCCATGTACTGAGGCCTCATCGCTCGGCGGCCTATCAGTACGTACAACTCACAGGGCTCTAGCTAGTCGTCTGCGGGGATGCATTCGGAAAGAACATATGTGACACGGTCAAAAGACTATACCTGGTGAGCTGACCTAGTTTGACCTGATTTAAAAGATACTTCTGAAAACACAAATGCAATCAGTGTTTTCATGCACTGAGTCGGAAATCAAAATTCAGGGTCCTTGTGTATGGATACGTCGGCTGCCTGCACCAACACTGGACTCCCTGAACTGAAAACCACACTTTGTACCCTTAACACTATTTCTTCACAGAAAGAAAATATCAGAGTCCTATGTTCGGTGGTAGAACCGACTCCTCTGATACCAATTTGTCACGACCCATCCTCAGGGCCCGGGCTGTGACTACCCCAAACCCGCCTTCTGTAGGTCAGGGGCTGGAGACTAGCACCAAAGACATAAATCCCGATAAAAAGGGAAGGGATTGCATTTATGAAACGTAAACACACAGAACCGGAGTACAAGCAGAATCAAACACTAAGTAATTAGTATAACAAGTGTACTGAAAGTACAAAGGGGCTGGAATATAATCCGAATAGTAAAGTACAAGAAAAATACAAAATAGTAGGAAGGTGTCGAGCTTCTCCTAGATCGTCCTCCGGAGTTCCTACCTGAAGGGTAGGTATAGATGGACACCTCAGCTTTCCACGTCCATCTGTCACCTCCGGGTACCGTATCATCATGAAGTCCACCTCTAGTACCGTCTCGTCGTGAAGTCCACCTCCGGGTACCGTCCAGCTCTACAAGCCTCAACCACGACCAGTGTTGTCCATCTTGTGCAACCAACACAACGAGGTGCGGGCATAGCCCGTGCAGGGGTGAGTGTAACGATACTCAGTAGAGACCCTAAGACCCTTAAGGTATCACTAAAACCAACAAGGATAAACCACAAAGAAAGATCTCAATAGATAACCTTTACTTAGATATATGCCCAAACATATACCTAAGTTATCAAGTAACCCATCTCAATCATGAGGTAAACACAAAGGTCATTTAATCAGCTCAGACCAGGATTTTCATTATCAAAACCTTGACTGCTGGAGAACTCCTCCTATGTCGAGAAAAGTTGACCTGTCACAACTCTGAGGCACTACTCAATATCCTTAGACTTTTGAGGTACTCCACCTATCGAGTACTGCAGGTCTGCGGCCAAATATTAGGCGCTCCGTCCGCTGAGGGTCTGCCGCCAAATACCGGGTGCTCTCCCTAATAGCCTACAGAGGTACTCCTTCTGTCGAGTACCACAGTTCAGCTAACAACAACAAGGGGCTCTTTCCATCGTGGGTATACTGTCAAATATCGTGCGCTTCGTCCACTGGGCTAACTGAATCACTACGAGTCGAAACGGTCAAGTAGTCGTCAGGTCTACAGCTACTCGGTCTCCGCACTCCATACGCTCATCTTCAGGAGGGTCTGCACCATGAGCTACTGGTCGTTACTTCCAAGTGTCACGAAGTCTCATTTATCAGTATCACAAAGGACCGGCTTGTCATAAGGGTTTTAACTCAATAGATGGCGCGTCAATCGGACTCCTGGTCTGTGAGTTATTAGCATTTCCATTCCAGGGGCCCAGTTGGATTTCTGGTACAATCCAACTCGGCAATAATCCAACTGTGTCCAAACCCCAGGTGAATTATGCCAGAATAACCGTCTCGGTATGACGAATCCAATAAAGTCTATGGCACACTAATCGGATGTCCGGAGCTCAAGTTATAAGCGTTTTTGCTCTGAGGGCCCGGATGGTTTCGAGTTTGAACCAACCCGTCCACACCCAAACTTTGCCGAAATCTTGGGTGTAATATACCTTGACAGCCGAATCGATCAAAGGAATACTATTCAACTGACGGTGCGATGATCGAAGGTCCGTAGCTCAAGTTATGGCTGTTTAACCGAAAACGGTCCGAAAAAGGGGGGTCTGGGCCCTGTCCGACCTGGCCCAACCCACCCTGTGTCAGCCTAAACCGGGTCGACCTGACTCTGGTCTTGGTCTGGCCTGGTTGGGCATGGACCGAGCAGGCACTGGCGGCCCAGCCCGGCCGGCACCGCCCAGCCCACGTGGCTGGCCGACCAGGCGCAGTGGCGGCACCCAGTGGGGCCCGCCCAAGCCGCTGATTGGGGGGATACACCCCTCGGGTTCTTCGAAACGGCCGGCAGTGTTGGCCAGCCCTTGGGTAACCGTGGGACCCCTTGGGTCCCGGCTCTTGATGGAACCATCGGCTGGCACAGCCGGCCACCCATCTGGATCCTCCGTGGCCTTAGGCCGCGACTTTGTTCAACCGGCACGGCGCGACGACGTCACGCCCCTCCGCCGCGGCCCGTTCTGGCCGTGGTCGGACTCTAACCCACGTGGAAAGATGGTGACATGCCTTTGCGGTGACCCAGAAGTCATGCACTGATGATCCGCTCATGGTCGGCCTGACACCGGCAGGTTCTTTGCAGTCTGCCTCCATCGTCCACAATCAACAAACGAGAGGGGAAGGGTCGGACTGTGTTCGTGCGGTCCGAGCCCTTCCTCTTCAAGATGGTATCATGCGGCCAAAAAAAACTCAAGAATTGAATAACGATGATGAACGGTATTAAAAATTGAACATAACAACTCGTACTTCGTAAAACAGCGTTAAACGATGGCGAGTCGTGGAAGACGGGTGATGCGGAAGACAGGTGTCGTTCCGTCAACGTCGAGAAGGAAGGAGTCGAGGGTGGCGTTGATGTTCTTCATTCTTATTTCTTCATTGGAGGAAGAGGAAAACTCTCCAAGTTCTGGGTGTCGTGCTTCGCTACTAGCGTTCCACATCTTGAAGAAGCCATCCAGGACTCCTTCCCTTAGCCTCTTTTATATATGAGTGGGAGGGTTCGTCTTTGGCACGCAAGTCATAAATGGAGGATTTATGACAGAGGGCTCCACCCAATTAATCTGTTGCGGTGGCGCATTAAACATGGGGAGTATGTCAAAAAGGGGGGTTATTGGCCCGGGTGGTCCCCACATAATAATATCCTCCAAAGGGAGGATATTTCCTGGTGGCCCCCACCATTAATTAACCACAAAAAGGAATGGGGGGTGGTTAATGCCAGGGTGGTCCCCTCATTAAAAAGGGAGGTTTCATCCACCTCAATTAAGACGGGGATTTAAACCTAGAGTCTCTCCCTCATAAATGAGGGGGAGTCAAGGAGTTATGATTCCCCTCCCATTAATGGGAGGCCTCGTGTGGTTTCCACCACAATCAACCTCACATGGGAGGTTGGATCTCGGTGGGCCCCACCACCATAACCTCTCATGGGGGTTAGGGTGTGGCGGTCTCACCACCAACTCTAAAGTGGATCTTCTAACCACTTTATCTGCACGACATGTGTTTAACAAAATAAAATAAATTGTTCAAATATATTATTTTATTAACCCACGTAAAACCCCAAAAACTAACTTTCATACCCGATCATCTGCCGTTGAGGTGAAATTCTTTTTAAGATAAAACCCGCAATGTGAGTTCAACGGTGACCTTGGATTTCAATTCTGAGCACCGGTTAAAAAGATAGAAAAACCCGTTCGTTCGTTTACTGATCATACCCAAGCTAAACATCAGAAATTGATTCCGGGCACACCGGGCCTCGGAATCAAGTTTCGTCAAAAGCCACAAACTCGTAAAATTCCAAAGAAATTAAGAAAAAAAATTCTATGAAATTTATGGGTCTTTACAGATGGTGGGGCTCAAATTTTCTTTGAAGAGTCTTGGCCATTACTATATTGGACCCTAGAAATTATTTTTTTAAAATGGGACCACATTTGGTTTAATATTATGTGATGAGAAATAAAAATTTGAGATGGAAATACATACTTCAAGAAGTCCTTTCAATTCATAAGATTGGGTTTTTTCATAACAATTGATCCTAGAAGTAAACTTGAGGATTTGTGGCTCGTCATGACTTATGTTCCATGAAATTTGAATCCATTCCTAAAAGACTAAATCAAAACAATCCATGTTAAAAAAATAATATTAGAGTGATAATTAAAGGATGTGTTTAGTATATCTATGAAATAGTTTTATGTATATAGTTATAAAAAGTTTTTACCTAGTGGTGACATGCCTACAATAAAATTTATATAGTGGATTTACTCTTACTATAGGTTGAGGAATTTTGTAAATTTTCAATTAGGGTCAAGTGAAAAAATGGTCATATGTTAAACCAAAATTTTTTCGTGAAATTAATTGTAATGATATGTTTAGTAAATAAATTTCTGGTATTTTCATAATACCTTGAGGTTGATTGAGTTTCTTCATGTTATCGGTTTAATAGATAGAAAACTTTTTTCTACACATCATTAACATCTTGATAGTTTTTTCTTTTGGTCATTTGAATTTTATTCATATGTTCATCTAAGACATTGATGATTTTTTTAAATAAACAATTCTATGAAATAATAGTATATGTGATAATATTGTGTAGGATTTTTCACCAAAATCAATTTACAAAATACAAGATCAACATCACAATAGTAATCAAATATGAACACTATCATTCATTATAAATAATATATATATAAAATAAACATTAAAACCCATGTTATATAGAATAAATAAGTGAAATATAATTTTTCAAAACTGAAATTTATTATAATTATTAAAACATTAATAAATTTCATAGGATTCACTTGAATATTCTCCCCCATTTTGATGTTATCAAAACATGATCCAAATTTCTCCAAATTTTTGAAATTTATAAGAAATATTAATGTAAATAATTCTTCTTAATTTTAATGTATACAAAATTATAAATGAACAAATGATCATCCTAAACTGAAAAATGATTACAAGAAATAAGAATAACACTATAATTAACTCAAATTTTTTAGAATGCCCTTAATTCATGAAAAGAAACTCATATACAGTAGTCCAAATATTTTACAAAAACTACTTTAGAAAATGGTAAAGTCGATCCAATGATATTTATTAGAATATATTCAAGAAATAGTTTAACTATTCAAATATATATTGATGATATTATATCTAGATCTTCAAGTGATTCACCATTTAATTAAATTTCAAATTTAATGTCTTTGGAGTTTGACATAACTCTTATGAGTGAACATAATTTCATTGTGGGATTTAAAATAATTTAATTGAATTTTCATATCATTCATAATAAATAAAAATATAATAAAGAACTTTTAGGGGGATTAGTATTTGTTGTTGTAAAATAGTAGATATTTAAATGGTAATTATTATTAGTTAGATTATGATGAAAATGAAAAATATGATGATAATAATATATTTATAAAGTGATTGGTAGATTCATTTGACTAAATGTAGACTAGATTTAATGTTTTAATCTTTTATATGAGATAGAATTCAATCTAATCCAATTAATTCATTTAATGTTTTTTAAAATACTAATTAAATATGTTAAAAGTTCTATAAATATCATATTGTTTTATCTTGTACATACTTCATTTGAACAAACTAGTTTTTCATATTTTTATTTTTGTGGTTGTAAAATAGATTTAAAATGAACACAATGTATGTTTCACATGCTCGATAAATTTTTAGTATCAAGAAGTTGTATGAAACAAAATTCAATTGATTCATCTACTATTGAATGTGAGTATGTCATTACACTATCGGGTTGTTCACAACCTTTGTGGATCAAACAATTCATATTTTGGTTTTAATTTTAAAATTATAGTAATTTATTTTTATAATACTTATCTAATTTCTATTTCTATACATTCTTTCAGAATTCTAGAGTTAAACACATTGATTTTTGATATCAATTTCTTAGATTTCATGTTAAAAAAAATAATAAAATAATAAAATTTATATTCATTTTAAATCAACTAGATGAAATATTTAAAAGAACCTATATTTTTCTATGATTAAGATAATAAAAACTAAATATGAAATGATAGAAATTTATTATATATTTATGGGAAGTAATAGTATATTTATGAATATATTCATTAAATCTGATTACTTCTAGGCCGGTGCATGTTGAATTTTTCTCTGAAATATAGTTTATCATTTTTTACCACTTCATTCATTGAATATAATATCTATCATGAACCCCTCTATCCAAAGATACCAAAAGGAGGGGAGAGATTTAATGACACCCATGTCCAACCTCAAGTAGGCCCTTGGTTGTTGAATATCACTGAGGGTATAAAAACCTCAGTAAATGGGAGGCATTAGCTTCTATAATAATGTAGGATCAAGAAGTAGGATGAATTATCCACAATAAATTAGTGAAATCAGATAAAAAACCCCAAACAATCCCACAATGGATATATAAATAAAAATTATACAGATAAAATAATCCAAAGTAAAAATAATCCATGCTAAAGCAGCGACATAAAATCTATCCAAGGATTGTGCTAGTAATGTTCGACAATGTCTATGTGATCCTTAGTAAACCTAGAAATATATCTATATACGTAGGGTGATCATATATATGTACTCATTAAGAAAACCAATTCCCCTCATGAACCTGTTAAAGAAGCACACTGATGCACTCATGTGAAAATAAAAGAACCAACAACACCTAAACAGACCATCAATTTATCCCAAACCTCACCAATCACATTTACCAAATACAAAATGTCATGTAATATTATATTACTTGAATCACATCGTTAATGGGTACCCTAAAATGGTTTCCCACTGATATACCACTCTCAAAACACAATGTCGCACATCCTATAACTTCCCTCTCTTTTGAAATAAACTCCTCCTCACATACATAGTCACATCACATCTCACCAAAAGAAAATGTGGCTCACTGTACCACTAGCATGACCATATCATGTCTCTCACGAAGACACTTGGGACAAAACACATACATAGCCATAACCAGATTAATAGGGTATTTTGTAAATTATGGATATCCACCTCATTCCCTCTCCTATCATGAACGACACCCACTTTAAGACACCTCATCTCATCTCATCCCTCCCACAGACACCTGAGCTCATCACAGTCACACAAAGTCACCAGGCTCACCTACCTCCAAGAACGACCACATCACATCTTACCCAAAGACACTCGGTCTTTCACAGCAACCATCAAGTACACTAAAAAATCTTTCCATCGTGACCTATGAAATACGCACCTCACTTGAAAGAGAGAGAGGGGAAGATCGGGCACATATCCATCTGTCATCCTCAGAGGATGTTAGTGAAAATGCCCCCATAAATATATGAGAGTTGGAAAATAGTGCTCATCATGGGTGGGGTGTGAATAGAAATCACAAGAACATACATGTATATACATATATCTGCACACATACCCATCCATTGTGATCACAATAAAAAACTAACCAATTCACAACATCCCCACTTTCACTTCCCCCTCCTAATTCAAAACACCACACAAGCCACAAGTCATATTCCACATTTAAAGTTTCCATACAAACCCATTATATAGAACATTATTTTTAGTATTAAGTATCAACAACATTTAACCACACATCCCATAATTTATTCATTCATTATCAATTTTCATTCTGTTAACAAAACCAGACCACAAATATTTCTATCATTATTAAATAGTTCTTCCATCACTTTCTAGAAATCTATAACAACACAACCATAAATAATATATAGTTCATAATCTCTATCCCACTATCTTCTAGCCATCTCAAATCATGAAAAACCACCTCCTCATCGGCACAAAAGCATGCCCAAACAACCACCACCTCAAAACTCTAAAATCATGGCAAAAAAAACCACCACCTCTTCATCCTAAAATCATATACAAACAACCACCACCCCACCAACCAAAAAATGGACATAATACCACCTCTTGGCCTCACCAAGAACCTGACCATATCTCACTCATCATCCCAGCAACGCATCACAACCACACATCTACAAAACACATGAAAACCACTCATTACAACACATCAATGATCGTTTAATATATTTTAAAATGGATATTATATCACATTACACCTTATTTTACAGTAATTATCACACAAGCCATAATCCTGGGAAAAGCATTTAATTAGAAAATATAAGTGGTAAAACAATTTTCATTTTAGCTCTATATCACAAAAAATCACAGTAGAAACAACTATCACAAAATATATCATCAAGTGCAATCAAATCCCCTTAAAGTCCAAAATTTTCAGTAAGGCATCAAACTCGTACAATCCATTTCAATACAATAATATGAATGCAATAAAAAACCTACAACTATTTCCCCCTCCTCCTTTAATTTCAATTTAAATAGTTATTTATCTTTAATTAATCTAGAACAACCATCTCATATAGATATACAATGTGAAACCCCTCCTGTATAATACACAATAAATAAAAACAAGGTGTTCTATAATTTAAAAACAATCGGCTCACTGCACATTCTAAGGGAAAGATTGAATGATTTCAAACCACAATAATACACAAAACCCATGGAAATACATAGAAAAAACAAAATATACATCATAATGGATCCCAAAGCATGCCATAAACCAAAACCACGCCACCAGATCAAGTTTTCAAGAGAATAACAATCTATATGAACTGATAAGGGTGAATAAATTTCTACAGATTACTAATGGGGATTAATCAAAATCAATGAATCAAAGTTGGAGGAATGGGGATAGAAGATCTGTCAAACTTTCATTTTGATTTCATCAAAATTGGATGGAGGAGGATTCATATGAATGAAGAGAAACATATGAGGAATGAAAAGTAATGTTAGAATCCAGCCGGTTTCATTTCATTTGATATATATTCATGATGTGAACTCCATAAGAGTTCACAAAATCCAACTTTCAATGAAAAAAGTGTCACCTATGGCTTTATTTAGTATACATCATGAATTAAACTTACATGATGTGTAATTAATCTCATGGATTCCTCCTCATCCATTTTACTACTCGTGAACCATCAAGATACAGAATATGTGATCCACCATTACACAACTTGTATTCCACTAACACAACATGGACGTCCTAAAGAAACTCTACTATATCTCTATCCTCCATTGAAATATTTAGAATCCTCCACTGAATAACTCCAACCCCAAAAACCAGAAATTTATTTGGTCAGAACGGTACGATACATTACATCAGATACCTCTCAAATGATTCTCGACTAGGAGAATCCATCAGCAGTCTTAGAGGGAAAGGAGGTCGAGAAACCACCCCACAAGATACCTTTCAAAAATCTCATAATACCTAAAATGTTACCACTAGAAAAACATTGAAATAAATAATCCTTAAAAATTACACAAACTCATTTCCAAATACCCACATCACCTCAACCATGAAACTTCCATAGATCCTAAACAACCATCACAACCAAAAAAACTTAACTACCCTGAACATATGATTTGTAGAATTCCATCATCTACATCAAGATACTATCTATTATGGGTGTCATTTAATGTATCTCATGGGTTTAATAACATCATGGAATAATGTGACCTGATTAGGAATCAGTCCCTCCCTTTTCCATATTTCATGACTTTATGACACATCATACGTCACAAAACAGTGTAAAACAGCTGATCAGATGGAAGAACAAGGCCCCGAACATCACATGATAAGAAAAAAAGTGAAAGGAAAAACTAAAAATATATTTTGGTGTTGGGAAAAAATATTTTTATCTCACTCCCATGTGCTCTTCTCCTAGCCATGATTCCTTTACAATAAATGATCCAATGAAATGGTTCTTCCACACAATGCCTTCTCTTTGTGATCCTAGAAATTTACTGGCCACCATATGAACCTTGAATCATCCAAAATATCAATATCACCCTAGTTGATTTCATGAGATTCACCATAAATGTACCAAATATTTTGAGATATATGGAAGATGTCATGTGTCCTCCCCAGCAACAGTGGAATCACCAACTGATATGAAACCTTTCTAACTCACCATAACACCTCATAGGACCTAACAAACCCAAGAGGATGGATACTAATAAAGCAAAATTTTATTGAATATTTTATTTATAATAAATGAAAAAAAATTCCTAAAATTTTTTATATATGTTTATTTATAAAATACTTTGGATTAGATAATTCATTTTAAAATTTGATGAAAATTTCAGTTTTATTCTTTAAAATTAACTGTAGAATTTCAGATATAAAAATTTTTAAATGTATTATTTGAACAAAAACATTTGTGAATATGTTCCTGGTGTAATGGGAAGAAACATTCATTTAGTAAATTAAAGCTAAATTGTGCATTTTATGGGTGAAAATGTTCCATGAATTTATAGTTGGGCTAGACTCACCAGATTGGATAATGGTTCTGTATTTGGGCTATAACTCCAACATATGTGGTTGAATTGGGCTCAACATTGTATATCAGCTCGATAACACAAGTTTTTATAAATAATCCTTCTATTTAGAGAGATGGTTCATGAGTTTTTGTGGTCAAACATGCAGTTCAAGTTGGATTAAATTATTTGGCTAGATTTTCCAATTCACACTTGTATCCTCTTAAAACCTATCCTCCCCTCCACTCAATAAATTGGTGTTATTCACCTTTTGATGGGTTGGGAAGTGAATTAAAAAGTTTAGGTCATAGTAGAAGTAGTTTGACATAAATTATCGAAGCATTTCAATATGGGTAGCTCTTGATGATAGGATCCCTTTGTCAAATCCCTCTTCTTCTTCTTCGCATTGTAATGTTTGTGTTTGTGTAATATACATCTTTGTTAATATTCTATTTCTTATATTTTCTTCTGTTTTACTTAAATTTATTATTATTTTAATATAATTCGTTGGTCTGGAAATCATGTGTTGAAATTAGATTGGTAATACCCTTTATAAACCTTTGCACATGCAAAACGTTTCTACGATGACTACACCTCCCATGGAAGAGTAATTGATTTTTTTAATCGATCTACCTCTTACCATTTCCATTAAATAATTTCTAATCAATGAGATACTTTAATTCACATAATATGCTATGTTAATTGAGTTTTTAATTTAAATTAAATAAATCAGGCAATTTAACAATTGACACAAAAACACAGGAGGTCGATATTTGTCTAAATTCTGAAAGTGTGATCTTAATCGGTAATACAAGACCATGCAAGATAAATTTGTAGAGTTCAAACATAATCACTAAACTCAATTTTCATCATTTCCAGAATGGATATATGTCTTAATTTACCACTAACCATAAGCCATCCTTATAACATCAATCAAATCAGGGTGTTGCGATTGCATGTTCTGATGATAACATGGGGTTTAATTCACTTCATATTTGTGGTAATGTTAATTATCTTAGGGTTTGGGGGTCAACAAGTTAGGGGATAATAATTAAGTGGTGTTAATTTAAATTATAATGATGAATAATTTATTGAATAGGTAGAGTTATATTTATTATGACTTTTAAATACTTTCTAAAAAATTATCTTCTTGTTGTGTCTTTTTAATCAAACATCATTTCAAAAAATAAAAACCAAAAAAATTATACAGCCTTCTTATAGAAAACATATTCTAGTTTTTTTAATGGTAAATAGCACCATCCTTTCATGTTTTGTTCTTATCCTATTTTATGTTATTTTTAAAATAACTTTAATTAGTTGTCAAATTTACTTCCTCCTTTGAGAGATGACCTTGGTCAGCCACTCTGTTGCATCTAAGTACCCAAAAATCACAATTCATTTGAGAGAGACCACGACAACTCCCTTCACATACTCCCTTAGAAAGACTTGTACTTCCCTTGTAAAGGGAAAAAAATTAAGAACACATTGTCCCCAACTTGGAACTGTAAGTACCTCCTCCTATGAAATATATATGATTTCACCCATCATACTTCTCTTTCATGACATCGATAATTTATTGAACCTTCACAGTTGTTCTCTTCACCAGATATTTTCCATGAACTACAGCCTCCCTAATAGCCATCCAACATAACGGATAATGACATGGCCTCCCAAAAAAATTACTAAAAAATCCACGATAATGGAAGTGTGTAGATATTATTATAAGAAAATACATCAAAGTAAATGTGTCAAACGCAATATGAACTAGACTAAATGATGCATCACCATAATATATCCTATAGTATCAAGATGGTCCGCTCTGACTTCCAGTTCTTTTGATGGTGGAAAGAATTAATATAGTGTACCATAGTGCCAAAAACATGTTTTAATACCCTATTGACTCGTGGGTAACATTTTCTTCCTGATCCAAGACAATTGACCTCAGAGCTCCATAACACTACAACAACTCATCCACATACCTATTATCTAAAGCATCTAATAGGCCTGACTCCTTTATCGATAACATGTGGGATAATTTTGTTAATAGTTTCATGATCACCTATATATCATCAAAACATTTATATAATTGTGGTAAACCTGTGAAAAAAATCCTTCTCTACATCATACCATTTCCACTTGGGAATACCCAACAGTTGCAACAAACTACTAGGGACATGATGATGAGCCTTTACCTACTAGAAAACCCAATAAATTATAATAAACAATTCCATCACTCGTTTCATCCCAGGCCTCCCAAAAAAATCCATAAACCCAGATACATCGTTGACACACTTGGGGCCACCTCTAATGGCGATCTATGAAAATGATGGTGGACTCCCTCCCACATCACCACTGGAAAAAATTTCCTCTGATAAAAAAACTTATGGTACCAAACATCCTATAACCATCCCTTTAGAGCATCACCATGTCCAACACAATCACACCTCACCTAAAATACTGAGTCTCCCCACTGAGACATTGCCACCTACCACATTAGAGAGGACCACATAATCATATCAAACAAGTAGACTCTACCATTGAACACCCTTGAATCTATATTCTAGGCTTCCAACTCTTCCATTCCATTCCAAACATCCTATGAATCCTAAAGAACATCATTCCCCAAATTTCATTGGAATGATTCACCCACAACAATCCCTTTTTCTATATTATAGGAGATCTATAATCATAATCCTGAAGAAACTCCATCCACCTATTAATTCTCAAATTTAGATCATTAAATGAATGAAATATCACATACTCTTATGATAATTGAAGACGAAGAAACAGACCCTAATGAGTTAATACTAACATAACTTCAGCACAAAAACCACTACTGCCAACTCTAGATTAGGAGTGGAATAGTTATGCTCATGAGTATTTATCTTACTAGACCCAATAGAGGACACTGTACCCTACTACATTAAAAGGAATCAAAATACTATATGGTAAGTATAAAAAAATCCTCAAAAATCATTCCCTCCTTAGGACACTGAAGCACTGGAGCATCAAACAAAATCACCATTAGTTAACTAAAACATGAGTGGAGTTGATTACTACACTGAAAATGTTGGTCCTTTCTGGTGAATTCATTAAATGGCACTACAAATTGAAAAAAATCTGGCACATAACTATGATAATAGCCTATAAGAATAAGAAAACTATGAACCTATGTTGTGTTCTTGGGTGTTTCCCATGAATCAACTACTTTGACCGTCTATGGGTCTACTAACCATTTTGTGACACTATCTTAATAATAAAATGTGCCTGTAATTTAGAAAAACACTTGGACCATTTTGCATGGAGCTGGTGGAATTGAAAAACATGCAAGACATCTTTGATATGATCATTTTGGTCCTCCACTAAATTTGTGTATCTCAATATATCATCGATGAACATGAAAATGAACTAATCTAGTATCTAAATAAGTATAGAGTTCATAAGACCAATAAACATTGCACTTCCTTTAGTAACACCAAAAGGACACGAATACAAAACATGAATAGCCTATAACTTCATTTGAAGGAAGTATTCATGATATTTCCAATCCTCAGCCTCAGATAGTGATATCCATACTACAAATAGATATTAGAAAAAAAAATTACCCCTATCAGTGCGTTGAAAAGATAATATATCCTTGGATGAGGGTATTGTATCCTTTCCATTACTTGATTCATCCTTCGATATTATATAAAAAACCTTATAATATGATCCTCTGTCATAGAGAAAAAATTTGAGTCCCACATGGAGACAAACGAGGTTAGATAAAAAAACATCTGCATATGATCATCTATTTTAGTTGTCAACACTCACACCCCAAAAGTTGTTTTACAATAAAGAGCAATTAAAATTAGTGAATAACCATTTTTAATGTCTATTTGAAATTAAACATCACATTAAGGGGGTATAATCATAACCTCCTCGTGAAAAACATCAAAAAACTCCCCAACAACCCTTGGGACCTCCAATATCCTAGATTTAACTGATTCTACTAATATCTAACCTATCAATGAATAAAGGGGATCCATATTATATCTTCCCACCTAATAGACCCTCTCACCAATGAAAACCACATGTTGGGAATCCATATCCATGAACATGTATCTCTCCTAGATGTAGTGGATCACCAAACATATAGAATACAAAGAGATGAGGTTGAGGATACAATTTTATGGTTGCATCTGTAATAAGAAATATCCCCTTGAGATTTATGCAGCCCATTCATCAGTCTCCACACTCAGTACACATTAGAAAATATGGACTTGCATCCAAATATTGTATTCAATACTAGGGGGATAGAATGTTTTGTGACCTTCCTTTTTATTATATAAAAATTTCTTTTCATGATAAAATATATAACAATTTGAGAGATCTTTTTCGGTTTAGTTTTATGGAAATTGGAATATAATACATGTAAAATACATAAACATAAACTTTTTTTCTAATAAAATTTCTATAATTCTTCATAGGTTTATCGTAATATACTCGTTAATGTGTCTCATATCCACAGGACATATATCGAATAAATGGTCATGTATATTACCTAGTAAGGGAATAAACAAAGAAATCAAATAGAAATTGAGAAAGTGGAATATAAATATTGAATGATCATATGAATATGAGGAATGTAATATAATAAATAACATGAATCGTAACACAGAAATGTTCCTATAACATACAAATAGAAAATTCAAAAGAATATCAATGTGGTTTTTCACTAATTCTCATAAATCATAATCATCGAGGTTATTTTTCAAGGTATCATAAGCATGTCATCTCTAGAGATCAATTTTTTACCCAATGAATTGTAGTGATACCAGGGTGAACCATTCATATTTCTCTAATCATGTTATTCAAATTGAACACAAAGGGAATCAAATGATCAATACCCCATGGAAATAAATTACACATTTTATATAAAAAACATTGTGTAAAATGTGCCTAAAGTATTGACCAGAACATAATTTTTAACCCATGAAATGGTTATGTGGGTTTAATATATGAAAATCCAAAAATCACTATGGAATTTTTTTAATCTTGGTGAATAATGATATAAATTTAATAGTTTTGTTTATTCACAATATGAAAGTATTTCATGGATAAGCAGCAAAAATCATGAAAACTTTTGATAGTGTAACAGTATACAATATGGATTATGGGGATAGCATAATGAGATAGATTGCAGGTATCCCATTGGAAAGACACAATTTCAGAAGTTGAGGAAAAATGTGGATGAATAAAAAGAAAGAATACATACACATAGAAGACACATAATATGGATGTACCTAAATGAAAAATTTGTGGAGGAGGATTCCCTTACTAAGAAGATTTCAATATTAAATCAAGGAGAATGTAACCTGAAGGACATGGATAAACCATGGTAATACCATGGATGGAATCTTTAGAAGTATAATGGAGCATATTTTCTTGGATATTGACTTTGTATAGTATGTTTGATGTAGGAAGGGGGTATGTATACTTGAGGAATGGTAGATTTAAGTGAGTAAAAATGAATGTTTATTATTTAAGGTTTACCAATCCTAAGAGGCACTAATTCCAAAGATTTTGGTTAAAATTTAGTTTTTTTGGAGATTATTTTATTTCGTGAGAAGTATCAAACACAAATTTAATGTTATTGTTTTTTTCATGTTATCCGTTTACCATTTAAATTTTACCTCCTACATTATTTATCCTAGACTATCGTAACGCTTTTCTTACCATGGTAAATTTTTTATGCCTAAAAATGAAATTGAAATTACTTCCAAAGATAGAAATCCTAATTTAAAATAGTAAATCTATTTTAATATATTAAATTTATAGAAGATATAAAAATCATTTCAAATTTGATATGCATACAACTAATAAAAACAATTATTTAATGTTAGAATTGTGGTTTTTAAAAATTCTAAGAATGTGTTCCTAAATTTAACATATAATTTTATATGTTGTTTTGTAAATAATTTCTTATTAATAATGATGATTAAAAAAATTTAAATCTTGATCATGTAATAATTACATAATAAGAGTTATTTTATTTAAAAAAAATTATTTTGACTTTTTAACCCAAAAGGAAACTTTTTATAATATTTCCAGAAATTCATCCAAAGATAAATCTAATACGGTGAAATAAAAAATGACTCTAATTTTATCAAAATAATTCAATAAATATGATAATATAGGATTTTAAATAAAAATTATTTTTCATTGAATATTAACCATTGTTATGACATAAATAAAAATTTAACAATTATAAAATTTACTATGGACTTTGCTGAATTATAATATCCCTTAAAAGTGTTTTAGAAGATAATTAAAAGAAAATATCATTTACTTAAAACATATAAAGTCATCATATAACATAATTTTAATGGAAATTATTTTTTAAAAAAATTATCTCTATGGTCTCTTTATTGCATCATCAATAATAGTATTAACTAAATGTCTTCATAATTATTTGTCATAACATACACGAGTTTTATTGGCTAACACTCCTGTTATACAATCATATATCCCAATAAATAGCATATGATACAATCATCATTACTCACTAATTCACATACAATGGTTCTTACACATCCATTGATAATGGATATTGTTTTACTAATACTTCTTTAGCTTTTTACAATCTTTATAATATGGGTAGTGTTTTTTGAGGATTTCATGCAGATGAAGTTTTTTTGTAGTGAATGTACTATTCTTTAATGTGTATTATATATTTTTTCCCTATTTATACATCTAAATATTTATTCATGATATATGATTTTATCATGAAATGAAAAATATTTTTTATGTGGTTATTTTTTAAAACCTAATAAAAAGCTATTAGGAGGCAAGATATCCATTAATAAAAGAAGACCATTTTCTAGTAATTTACATATTCCCCACACAAAGAAATTTCTCCCTCTAAATTTCATTTTACATATTAATGTAGATAAATGATAGGGTATTTATTATTGATAGGTTTTTTAGTTCCTATGTAGCCTCTTCAAATTATTGATGTCTCCATGGGACCTTCACAGGTCGTATTGTCTTCTCTATTAGAATTGTTTCCCTTGTGTCAAGGATATGGATCATTTCCACTTCATATGAAATGTTCTGTTTCTAATGTACAAAATTAGTATCATTTATATGTGATAGGACATACATATACATTCTCATTAGGGACACATGAATGGCACCATATATATTTGAATGAATTGGAAGTAGTGTTAAATGATTTGAAAAATCCTTAACATACACTAGAATCTCAAATAGTCCAATATACCTTGGAGTTAGTTTGCCCTTCATTATTAATATAATAAATCAATTCCATAAAGACATATTGAGGAATGTATGATCCCAGAATTGAAACTCTATGTACTTCCATCATTTGTCATCATAACATTTTTGTCAAAATTGGGCAGCCATGATGTGTCTCTGAATCACTTCAATGTTTTCCATAGTTTCTGTCACAATGTTTGATCCCAATAGTGTAACGACCTGATGTTTTTTGGAATACAATTCCCTTTATTTTAATTTATTATGGATATAGAAAACACATTAATTTTTAAATTGTTTTTAATTAACTATTAAGTATGATTATCGTTGATAATACAGTCGTTGAACATTGATCACACGACTCGTATAAATATAGGGTTTTAACAAAATTTTTTGACACAGACAAAGGAAGGGATGTCCTAAACCAGTAGGATCATCCCTATTGAAGCCAATTTATTGGATCTTTCATGGGAGATAACATTTCTTGGATTTTACTAAGACCAAGACCAATATGATATCCAACAAAATAAGCATGATTGAAACTGTTTACGGGAGAAGTTCAAGCTCATCAAGATCATAGCCCAAACCGTATTCACTGAACGACCCCAAGAAAACCCCACCATTTACCACCATAATCTTAAGAAATATGCTGCTATAATAAAGGGATATGTAAAAATAACCTATAATTATTATTATGGGATTATTTTTGTATTGATAAAATAATGTACATTCAATTTATATTGTAACTTTGAAAATGGGTTTTAAAGAAAAAAATAGTATTTTCAGTTAATATTTAAATTAAATTAAGAAATATATTTTGATGAATTATTTGATTGATTAATTAAATAATTTTTAATAAAATTTTATTAATAAATTAATTTTTATTAAATATAATTGTTTGTATAATTTTTATGAATAAAATTATAATTTTTATTAATATTTTAAAACTGTTGTTGTCAAAACCCATGAATTTTTAATAAAGTTCTGTTATTATTTTAAAAGTAAAAATTAAAATATTTAGAAAATTATTTAAATAAAATGAATATTATTTTTTGGAATCAGGATGTCAAAGTTATCAGACAAAGAAGTTTTTATAATTTTCTGAGAAAATCAATTTTTTGGGTAAAAATTAAATACCTTATAAATATATAATGTGTTTTATGACATCATAATGACCAAATAGTGATGTAATAAGATATTATAAAAGGATTATTCTTATAATATATATTTTTACTTTATAATAATGTTATATTTTAGATTTTAGATTTTTTGATTAATTTTACAATACCTTTGTGGACCCTCGAAGACTTATAAAATATATTATCATTTTAAAATGATTTCCTTGAAAGTGTGAATCACCTCCAAAGAAGCAAGCCTAATATTTTAATATTTTTGTCCATTTTACTTATAAAATAATGTTTTCTACACCATGTTGGTAAAAACCATGGGAAGTTTCTTGGTTGTGAATATTTAATTATATTTATTCCAAAACATGAGTTTGTGAAATATTAAACAATTCCCTTCTCATTTCCTATAGAAACCCACCCATGCTCCCACTTATCATAACTAAAAATCCTTAAATCATGACCCTAATCTACCCAAAACTCTATAGAAACCATTGAAGGCACCCTAAACTCTCAATAATCCCCTCCACAAGCTCTTGAAGTCAAATACCTGAGTAAGGTATTTCTTCCTTTCTCATTTTGTCCAAGTTTCTATATGGTGTTACACCCTTTTGTTTTCAATTAAAAAGGTTGGGGTATGATATAACAAATCCACAATAATTCCCTTCCTCTGTTTGAGTTATCAGATACTTCTTTATCTTTAATTAATTCATCCCATGTACACTTTTTACTATGCTGAAATTTCATAAGTGTTATTCCATTTCTATTCATTCTTTAAGTTTCTTTATTACGTTACACCTTTTATTTCTAAATTACATGTGTTGAGACATGTATCTATATGAAATTATTATTTTAAATTTAATTTTAATATTATTTTATTCCCCTTTATCTCCCATAAACCATTTTTATGAATTAATATGTCATGCCATTATGCTACCAAAATTGCACTGTGATTTTCCAAGATGAAATCATTGTGTAGTGAGTACCATGCCCATTTCTCTATCGAGGGTATTAACCTTTATAAAAATTTACTTATTCAATTGTAGATAAATGTATTTATTCAACATTTTATAATCTTTTAATAACTTATTATGTATAATTATTCCATGTTTTATGATCCATGTGGAACACTTATGCATGAAATGTAATGTTTATAAAGGGTGTGCTCTGATTGTGCTTCAATGCATTTGGTAATGTTTAGTATCATGATACACCATCTACAATAGGTGTTTACTCATTCTAATCCATCTACAGTGATTATTTAATAATTCTAATTCATGTGCAATAAGGGTTTACCCATGCTAATCCATGTGCAATGAGTCTTGGCTCATGCTAATATCATGTTGTTTGTCATTTCCACTTTTCCATGTTATATTAATCATGAAATATCATGCCTTTATGTTCATGTTTTACTTTTAATCCATTTATATAAATATTTCTTAAAATGTATTGTATTTTTTATGTTATGCCTTGTTTACTTTCTTGCGGGGCTTTATAGCTCACACTTTTCTTATGTATGTCCTCAGGTTATCCCATGCAATTCTAAGTACGAAGGAATGTTGTGGTTATGTATAAGATGTTTTTAATAAGGATGTTAATTTTTATGTCATAAGTTGCCACGTAATGTTTCTAATTTCCCATTACACTAGACCTCTCGATCCTAAGAGTTGTCTTAAGTGCATTTTTATGTAATAAATTATGTTAAAATTTGTATTAAAGACCAGGGTCATTATAAATAGTTTTTTTCTCCCTCATCATCCTAACCTATTGGAGTTTTACACCTATTTCCATATAGAGCATAAAAATGTGTTATTTGAATACATTAGAGGAAAAAATTATTGTAGGAGAATTAAAAAAGTAAAATATGTTGATCCCAACTCCGTTAAATATTATGTGATCTAGACCATATCATATCTTCCAATATTCGAATAGTACTCTCATACTACCACTCAGTATGAGGATGGTATCATGTGATCTTGTTTACTTCAGTATTGATGTGATTTTGGTGGCTCCTCTATAATTTGGATGTAAATATTCGGTCTCTATTAGAAACAATCGACAGTGGTACTCCATAGAGTCTCACTAATTGTTGGATATAGAGGAGGACCATGCATTAAATGTAGAAATACTCTCTTCTGGGAATTAAATGAGGTAACTTTTTCAATATATCAATGATTACCCATGTATCAATGCTACCATTGGCTATCCTAGTAAGGCCATTGAAAAATCCTAGTGGGATGTTATCTAAATTCAACATAGGTAGGGATAATGGTTTTAATATCCCTTTGGGAATTTTTTAATGTGCCTTTAATTTTTGTCTTACCATATTCCTTGTAGTGTAATTAGCAATATCAATATTAATATTATCCCAAAAATAATGATAAATAAGTTCCCTATAAATTTTAATGCTTCCTGGGTGTATAGAGAATTCATAGTTGTGAGCTTATTCCAAAAAAATCTATATTAAGCAAATGAATATTTATAATACATATGATTGTGCCAAATTTTACCACACCTTATTGATCAATATTAAATTTAGGAAAATTCCCATTCTTATTAGCCTCTATATTCATTCAAATTAATGGATTATTTCTTGGTCATTCTTGATCATCTCTTGTAAAGTTATTTTAAAAATAATTTGATATAGGAATGATGATGCGCTAATATTTTGACTCACATGCCCAAAATTAATAGGTCCTTGATCAATAGATCTCATTAAATCAAAATCCTTAAAATAACACAATGATATTTTCCACTCAATGCATCTGCGACATTGTCCACTCTTCCGAGGTGATAATAAAATGACCAATCATAGTATTTAAGAATCTCCATAAATCTCATTTTCTCAATATCCAGTCCCTTTTATGTTAATATATAATTTAGAGATTGTTGGTATGTGTATAAATCACACATTCCTCATAAATAAAGTGTCTTTATATCTTCTTAGAAAAAATGACTGCAGCTAACTCCAGATAATGGTTAGGATAATTATATTATTGAGTGATTAAATATTTCAATTCACAGGTAATACCTTTTTAATTTTTCATGATTACACATTTATGCCCCTTTAGTTATTCAACACTAGAGATTACAATTCCTTCCCTATTATTGGGTAAAGTTAGCACATGTTCATTAATTAACCTCCTCTTCAATTCTTGGAATATTTATTCACACTCATTTGTCTAGATAAACTTAACTACATTTCATCTTAACATAGTTAGGGGAATATAATGCTATGCATAGTTTTTAAAAAATATTATATTGTATCAAACTAGACTATGGAAAATGATAAAATCTAGCATAGTCATAGGACGTGGCCACTCCACTATAGAAATTTATTGTGCTGCATCCACTGAGATTCTTTATTTGGTTGATATATGTACTAATATTAAATGTTTTTGTAACTACTACACAAATTTTCTAATATTATATAAGAAATTCTCCTTCCTTGAAAGTTTTAATATAAAACAAATTTGATCTTCATGCACCTTTCATATTTTGGAATAAATAAAAATATAATCAATAAAGTATATAATGAAATTTTCTAAGTAGTCCATAAATAAAATTCATAAATATGGAAGGACAATTATTCAGTCTAAATGGAATAATGAAAATTAATAATTACCATATCTTGTTCGATGGTTGGTCTTTGGGATATTTCTTTCTTCACCCTCAATAGATGATACCTAGCTCGAAGGCCAATCCTAGGGATGAATATTTATCCAACAAAGGTATTCAAATAAATCAACTATCCATGGGAGAGGGTACCTGTTCTTCAATGTGATCCTATTAATTTCTCTATAATCAATTCATAGAAATAGCAATCCATCCTTCAACTTTAAAATGAGAATAGGTTCTGTCCACGGAGACACACATGGTTAGAAAATACAACCACTAAATGTTCTTGAAGTGGTTTCATTAATTCCTCAAAGTCTACATTTTCCATCCTATATTGGGTCTTTGATATTGGATTTGTTCCAGGAATTAGTTTAATTGATAACTCTATCTCTCTTTATGGGGGATTTTTGGGTATCACTTCAAGAAATATGTTAATGTTTTTCTACATTATGGGGAAATTTTCTATCATTATACTTTCATACCATCCTACCTCTTCACTGACCATACCCATAATGAAGGCTATGGGAGGTGCTTCTAGAAAAATATCATGCCAGGATATATCTCCTTCGAAAATAATTATAGATTTTCCATTCAAGACAACTAAAATTTCCATGTTTATGTAATTTATCTTAGAATTATACTATGAGAGTCAGTCTATACATAGTATATTTTTATATTATACGATGGAAATTACTACTAGATTTGTAATGAGATTTTAGTCCCCAAATTTAATACAAGTGTTTCTATATACTGTTGATTTTAGGATAATTCCTCTAAGGGTCTTGAATAATAAATATAATTTAGAGGCTCAGGATTGATTATATATTCTTTAGAAACATAGATAAAATAAAGGAATCTGTATAACCAAAATAAAGAAATGCACTTACTTTCATTCATAGCACAATGAGGGTACCTTCCACTACATCATTTGAAGCTTCTACTTCAATCATCATGATCAAAAATGATCATGAATTTTCACTTGTATTATGATGAGGTAGATAGTGGTTTTACTCTACAATATTCTAATTTGTATATTGATTGAAAAAGTTCCCATATTTCCACACATGATGAACTAAACATCAAATTGGGCCTTTACCACCTTTCTTTTCTCATTAGTTTTGTTATGTTGAGGCCTCACCTCAATATGAATTCTCTATTCTGTGTGCCCATATCTTCTTCACTTATTTTCAACCCAAAATAATCAGTTCCCCAAGTTCAAGAGAGTACAATTGTTTCATGTGGGATTTTTCACATTCATTCATTCTCTTATGTGAAAAAAATCTTCAATCACCTATGGTCTATTTATCTATTATTTTCATTCATTATTTGTGAAAAATGTGCCTCTAAAAACTCAAATTCACCGTATATAGAACTACTCACTAACTCATAAAAGAATTAATTATCCTAATTTTCAAGATTTCTATGAATATAGAGTCTCAATCCATCAATGAATCTATCAGCCTTTAGGACCCCTAAAAACCTAGAGGTGTACCGAGAAAGTCTTGTAGTGTTCATATTGTAGATTATAATCGATTCATTTTCCTTTTAATTCTTCTCAAAAAAATCATTCTATATATTTTTTTCTTCAAAAAATAAAAAATTTATTGAAAAAATAATCCCTATAACTCTTTCCAACATATAGAACAAATCCCACATTTTGGTCTCATGTTTTTATTCAATGTCCACCACATATCTATTTATCTTTCTAAGTGTTATAATTCCATGGTGATGTTATATATCTATGAACAATGGATTACATAAAATATATTTTCTATAGAGGTAATACATTTTTATTAGTCAATATATCTATAGATATAATAAAAGAAGTTGTTCATTATTGCATGATGGATTCAACTAATATTTATTCCATCCATGGTGAAGAAAGATGATCTAAATAGTTTAGATTTATTTTCATGAAGAGATATTATTGATTCATCATCATCATAAATCGATAAAATCATGTACCCTCCATATTGGAAAGCCCATCATCACCTTGACTATTAAATATGTTTTTATTATTTATTATTTTATTTCCATTTTTCTGAAAGGGAAAACCAAATTGAGAAATTTGTTACTATTGTGAGTCTTATTATAAAAAATTTAATGGAATTTTCAATCCTATAATTCTCTAGTATCGTGATTCTAGAATGATATATATATATATCATAAAAAAGTTTACAATATATTTATATCCTTCATAATGGTTTGTACAAGCTTATGATTAACCAAAACATATCCTATGATATTGTTAAACTAGATGCATAGCAAGCCCTATTAATATGCACCAATTACTAATCTAGAATAGATCAATACATTGTTTTTTGTAACCCCTAAAGACATCTATGGAAGAGCCGAATCCACTTGTAATATCCAGATATGGATGTATTTTCTTAGAAACCACATACTTAATACTCATTAAATATTAATATGTTTTTCTTGTATTTAGAATTATCCATTGATTTTACTAATGTTTACTAAAAATAATTTCAAAAAATACCTAAACCATCATTTTATACCAATTATGGTTACCTTGATTTTTTTACATAAATATTTCATTTCATGATAAAAAATTTAGAAATTGTGAAGATATTTTTGTTTTTAGTTCCTTAAAAAGATGTACCTAATCCATGAAGGAACATAAACAAAAAAAATTCTAATCCAATTGGTTTAATTCATCATAGGTTCTTCATAGGTTATTCTTACTATGTTACATTTCCTAAGGACATAATCAATGAGATTTATTGAGCATAAATCCCATCAAGAGAATAAAAAAAGTAAACACCTAGCATTAATGATGCTCTGGGCCTGTATTACTTTAGACCTCCGTAATGTTTTTTTCCTTGACATAAGGTGGTTTTTTCTTGCCTTTCCAAAATCAATAAAAATATTAGTTGTCATTCAAATAAAAAGGCATATAAAGAATTCATGATCAAGTAATATAAAATATATAATAATAGAAAAAACATGAATCATAACATGAAAATGATGATACATTACAAAAATTAGTCATTCATAATCATATCACCACGATTTACCACCAAGTTGTCATAAATAATAATTACCAAGGTTATTCACCAAGGTGTTGTAGGTATTCCATATCTAGATATTAATTATTTAAAAAATTTATTAGTGGTATATCTAGTTGAACCCATTAAATTTGTGAACTCATGTGATCATTATTGAACATAAATTAAATAATTTTTTCAATAACTTATGGATGTAAAAAACGTGTTTTATGTAAAAATAATTGTCTATAAAGGGTATAATGTATTGAAAAAATATCATTTTTAACCCATGAAAATGGAATATGGGTTTCCTATATGTAAATAATATAATCAATAAGTTATTTATATAGAAATTTGAATTACCATGGAAATTTAATGGGGTTGGGTATTCAATATAAGAAAATATTTCATGAAATGGAGGAAAATTACTGAAATGATTTCTGTAGTAAAATGGTATACAATATGGTTTATAAGAATAGAAAAATGTGATATATTTGATGTATCCCATTATGAAAACACCATATTACATGTTGAGGTATGGATAAAAGATAAAGAAAAAACCAGTAAGATTTACACTTATATGAATCATAATAAGGACATACTCGAATGAAAAAGGAGAGAAGGGGGATTCACTTACCTTGAATAGTTGCTTCATAAATCATGGAGGGTGTAACCTTATAACCTTGTTGAAACCTTAAAAAACATCATAGGTAATATTTGTAAAGATTAATGAGTATAAATTCATGTATTTTGAATTTTTAGTTGATATTAAGGGTGGTAAAGGGGTATTTATACTTGAAGAGGGAAGGCTTTGAGTGAATAATTAATGATTATTTTATATTTAGGCTAACCACTTTTTGGTGGAATTAATTTCAAAAATATTGTTTGATAATTAATGTTTTCAAGGTTGTTTTAGGTCATTTGAAACATAAAACAACCATTTAATGTTGAATTTTATAGGTATTTTAATATTTTTCCTTTTTTACTTCAGCTCGCTACATAATTTTACTTATACCTCAGTAACTCATTTTTACCATGGTAAACATTTTACGTTTAAAAATGAAATTGAACTTTTTATTTAATTTGAACTTCTAATTCAAATTTTTTAATCCATTTTACGTCATTCAATTTATAAAAGTTGTAAAATTCAATTCTAATGTGAAGGTATATGACTCGTAAAAACTATTTTTTCTAAAGAGTAAATTCGTGGTTTTCAAAAATGATAAGAATCTGTTTCTAAATCTTACAAATTATGTAATATGTTTTTCATTAAATATTTTTTTATCAATAATATGGATTAAAAAAATTTAAATTTTGATCATGTCCAAATTACATCAAAATCGTTATTGTATTTCTTAAAAATAATATTTTCACTTTTTTTAATAAAAAATTAACTCTTATTATAAAATTATAATAAATTTATCCGTAGATAATTCTGATGTGATAAAATAAAAAATTTCAAATATTTTGTAAAAAACATAATTTAAATGTGATAATCACTGATTTTAAATAAAAAATATAATAAATTGAATATTAACACTTTTTTATGGCATAATCCTATTTTTGACATTTATAAAAATTACTTAGGAAATTTCTAGTTTATATTAAAATAAAAAAGTGTATTATAAGATAATATCAAGAAAATAACATTTATTTAAATGAAATAAATGTTTAATAATATATAATTTTAATATAAATGAAATATTTATACATTTTCTATATAATAACTTAATGATTACATAACTACGTCAACAATAATAATATTGACCAAATGCATTCTTAATTAATTTCCATAAATAAAACTGGTAATATTATACAATTATCTTTTTTATGAATGGTCATATATCCCAATAAATATACTTAAATAATCTCAATATTAATCACTATTTCTTTAATAAGGTTATTAGACATACTTTTATAATGTTTATCATTTTCCTAACACTTTTTTTCCTTTTTACAAAGATTATGGAAAGTGTGATATTTATGGGGGTTATATGCCTATGGATATTGTTTTAGTGAATGGAATATATTTTAACATTTATATACCATTGTTGTTTCTAGTTTTACTAGTAATAATTTTTCATGATGTATGAAGTTCTCATTAAATGAGAATGGATTTTTATGTGATTTTATTATAAAATATGCTAAAAAGAGATTAAAAGGAGATATATTCATTAATAAAAGAAGATCATTTTATGAGTCATAAAATATATCCACTATACAACTAGTCCTAGAGCATAGACTAGAGTGGTTTTAAAAATGGATTTTGATTCTCTCAAATCAAACAAGGCACAAATAAGTGTACTAAATGAACTGATCGTGCCAATGACAAACTCTGTCCCACCCGAAAGCCACTAAAACGGTGCTCTGAGCCGGTTCACCATAAGGCCTCAAGCACGCCTCCTCGTACGCCAGAGGTTGCCGACTAGTAGTGAGGGAGTAATGTATGATAGTGGGGTGACTACGCCCTCATACAAGAGTAAGAAAACAGTGGAAATAACTAAGTATCACACACAATGGAAAGTAAACAGAGTGCAGAAGCAGTAAACAACTGAAATAGAACAAGTTGTAATAGTAAAATGATGTAAAATCCCGAACAACTATTCAATACATTACAACAATGGTCACCCAATGGGACGACCATACAAGTACAAGTACAAAATAAACTGAAAGTAAAAGTACAGGGCTCTACTACTAACTTTGAGCCAATCCATGTACCCGATCTCCAGGCACAATCGAACTGTTGCAGCCCGATCAGTAGAACCACTAGAGCAGATCCACTCGATCATGAAACACTAAGACTCATCGCTATCCACTATTCAACCTATTCTCAACCTGAAAATAATACATAAGGTCTGCACGTATACTGAGGTGCACGTTTAGGGGTGAGAAATAATCTCAGTAGGGCACCTCGACAAGAAACCTACAACGGTGCTGCTAAAAGCGTATGCAACAACAATGTGGTCAGCCTAGCTGGAACACAAAAAAAGGAAGTAAACCAATTGTGCAACCAAAGTTGAACTCAGGGTATGTAATCCCTGTTAACAGGGAAAGTTCCACCAAGGGTTTCCAAGAGATCTGGCTTATAGTCCCAAGGATCGATTGGTGATGTTGTTTCTTGTTATTTGAATAACTTCATCATGAAAATTCATATTTATGTATATGTGTATAGGTATGGTACTATACATGTGTACTTATATTGATATGGAAATCCATGGTGGAACTTTCCTAGTTGACAGGGATTATATACCCTGAGTTCAACTGTGGTTGTACGTTTGTTTTACTTCTTTTTGTTGTGTTCCAGCTAGGCTGAGCACATTGTTGTTGCATACACTTTTAGCAGCACCTTTGTAGGCTTCTTGTTGGGTTTCCCTACTAATATTATTTCTCACCCATGAACGTGAACCTCGGTGTATGTGTATACCTTATGTATTCTTTCCAGGTTGAGCATAGGTTGCATAGTGGATAGGGCTAGGGCCCACGGTCGCATGATTGAGCGGATCTGCTCGAGTGGTTCTACTGATCGGGCTGCTGCAGTTCGACGGTGTCTAGAGATCGGGTATGTGGATTGGCTCGGAGTTAGTATTAGATTCTTGTACTTTTACTTTCAGTTTCTTTTGTAGTTTTATTTATATGGTCAGCCTAGTGGATGACCACTGTTGTATTGTATTTCATAGTTGTTTGGGATTTTACAGCATTTTACTATTACAGCTTGTTCTATTTCAGTTGTTTACTGCTTCCGCACTCCATTTAATTTCCACTGTGTATGATACTTAGTTATTTCCGCTATTTGATTACTCTGGTATGATGGAATAGTCTCCCCACTATCACACCCTAGTCCCTCACTGCTAGTCAACAGCTTCTGGCATAAGGGGAGGCGCGCTTGAGGCCTTATGGAGAACCGACTCGGAGCACCGGTTTAGTGGCTTCCAAAATGAAATTGAACAAGCTTACATACTATACCTATTTTTTGAATAGAAACTCCACAAACATGCTTGGTTAGAGGTCCCAAAAGAGGAGGACCAACATGAGGTCAACCTCTGCCTATTCCATATCCCCTCAGTAGAGCATAACCCTACTACTAGAGTTGCAGAAATGTTCTCACTGGGGAATGTTGCTGAGGAAGGAACTGAACTTATCCACCTCCACAAAACTGTGCATTAAGTACCATTGGTAACTAGTTATGATGATTTCCAAGGAAACAATAGTCAAATAACATTGAAAAACATCCACCAGGAAGGGCTTAAATACAAATTTCTCCAAAATGTTGAAAAGGAAGGTGATGAGGTTGGCTCTGCATTAGTTAAAACCTAAATGGTCCTAGTGCCTGAGACATACCACCAACAACCCTAATCATTGAAAATCCCTTCTATAATAACTTTCATGGAAAACCTCCTCATTTTTACATCCACTCGATCACTTTCACCTTCTTCTAAACCTCTAGATACATTGACAACATAAATGAATGTCTAAATATGGAAAATAATGATGGTGTGCCTCATCAAAACATCTATCATGCGACTCCCCATCTGGAAAATGATCTAGAAAAAAGCACATATGATCTGTTAATATGATTCATTTCTCCCACATTGACAGACACTTATGATAAAAATAAATAATTTATTTCCTCTTCACTTCCCTAATGGTCGAAAAAATAAAATTTTCCCAATTTCTTTTGAAATGTTGACCTATGAAACATCAAACTACTTGCTATAACAAACTTGATGTTTATTACAAATTTAATCATGATTTATTACACAAAAAGATTCTTAAGTAAACTCCAGGGAAAGCGAGGTCTAGTGTCTAGGGAAATTAAGAACATTAATTAATAGCTTAAAACATAAAATACAACAAATTTATTAAAAACATTATTTACATGACCCACCAATTCCTTCATACCATGAATTGTATGGGATAACCTGAGGAAATTAATATGAATGGGTGAGCTATAAAGCCATGTAAGGGAGTAAACAAGGCATAACATGGAGAATACAATACATGTTAGGGGATAGACATATCAATTTAGCACTATAGAAACATGAAAATAAAGGCACTATATAGCATGCTTATCATGTCATGTAAACGTGGAAACAACATAGAAAATTATATTAGCATTATTCAAGTCTCATTGAAGATGAATTGGCATGAGTAACCCCTCATTTCACCTGAATTAGAATGAGTAAACCCTCATTGCACATGAATTAGAATGAGGAACTCCTCATTTAACATGAATAAGCATGTGTAAACCCTCATTTCCCATAAATTATAATGATTAAACCCTAATTTCAAATGGATTATCATGACTATAATCATTACTCAATGAATTGGATCACTATTAGGGAGCACCCTTTGTAAACATTTCATTTCATTGATAATTGTTCCACATTGATAATATAACAAGGAATCATTCAACATCATTATTTATACCATGATAAAAGAATGTGGAATACATACATGAAAATATATAATCAATAAGTATGTGTTCATAAAGGTGAATACCCTTGATAAAGAAATGGTCATGGTAATTACTACTTGATGATTTTGGCATGGAAACTCGTGGTGCAATTTCAGCAGCCTAACGATGTGATATAAAAATTCACAAAAATGTTTGATGATGGATAAAAGGGTATATTATCATATGAACATTAAATGAATATTATGTGGGTAATATATAGACTTTTTTCCAACATATATAATTTGTAAATAGAAGGTGTAACATAATCAATAAACTTGAAGAAAGTGGAGAAATAGAATAACTCTTACAAAATGTTTTCATGGTATCAGGGGTACATGGGAGGGATTAAATTAGACATAAATAGGTCTATCATCATTATAATATAATGGGGGTAGTATTGGGGAGGTAATAAATCACACCAAAAAAATTTTAGTTAAAATTACAAGGATATAACAACATAATGAAAATTAGAAAAAAATTAGAAAGGAAGAAATCCCTTACCTGATTATGTGACATCAAGAGCATGAGGAGGGGATTAGTGAGAGCTTGAGGTGCCTTGGGAGGATTCTAAAGAGAGTAGGGAAGAGTAAGGATGTGATACAAGTATTTTGAGTCAATATAAGTGGGATATTGTGTGGGTTTATATAATAAATGAGATGGGAATTCTTTAGTATTTCACAAACATAGGTTTTGGAATCTATATAATTAATTATTCGAAACCAGAAACCTTCCCATGGATTTTCCTATGATTTTTTCCAAATAAGAGTGGAAAAAATAGTCTTATATGGGAAATTTATGAACATATTAAAATATTATGCTTTCTTATTTAGTGGTGAGTAACACACTCACGGAAATCATTTTATAATGGTAAAATATTTTATAAGTCTTGGAGGATCCTTTAAAGAATTGTAAAATTATTCAAACAAATCTAAAGTTACATTATTTTACAGGTAAAACATATATTGGCTGAATATATCATTAATATTATTTTGTTACATCACTATTGGGTCTTTATGATGTCATAATACACATTTTATATTTATAAGGTATTTAATTTTTACACAAAAATTTGATTGTATCAAAAAATTATGAGAAATTCAGTGTTTGATAATTCCGAAATCCTAATTCCAAAATAAATATTAATTTTATCTAAATAATTTTATAAATATTTTAATTTTCTATTTTAAAATAATGAACCAAAATTTATTTAAAATTCATGGGTTTTGACAAAAACAGTTTTCAAACCTTAATAAAAATTATAATTATATTCATAAAAACTATACAATCATTTATATTTAACAAAAATTAAATTAGTCATAATATTTTATTAACATGTTATTTAATTCAAAATTTCATTAATACATCAAAATATATTTCTTAATTGAATTTAAATATTAACTAAAAATACTATTTGTGCTTTTAAACCCATTTACAATGTAACAATAATAAAATGAATGTATATTTTTTATTATTTACAAATAAAACTCACATGATCATAATCCTAGGGTCTTGTTTCATATCCACTTATTACACCAGCATATTGAAAAATTGTATGATGTGCGGTGGTGGGGCTTTCTTGGGGTCATTCGATGAACATGGTATAGATTGTGATCTCGATGAGCTTGAACATCACCCATAAAAAATTTCAATCATGATTAAGTTGTTGGATCATGGCTTGGGATTGGTCTAGAGAAAATCCCAGAAATGCTATCTACCTTGAAAGATCTGATAAATCGGATTTAATAGGAATGATACTATTGTTCGAGGTCATCACATTCTTTGTCTGTGTCGAAAGAATGATTTTTTAAAAACCATAAATTTATATTAGTCATGTGACCACTATTCAATGGATATATTATCAATGGTAATGATACTTAATATTCATTTATACCCCAAAATAATAAAAGAAAGAGTGAATGTGGTTTCTATATCCAGATTAAATTTAATTAAATAATAGAAAGGAAATTTTATTCATGAATTTTCAGGTTGTTACCATATTCCCCCCTTTAGAAATATCACCCTCGAAATTTCATTTTTCCACACTAAAACAGATATGGGTAAATTTTTCTCATCAATTCCTCTGGTTCACACATTGCTTTTTCAAACTTTTGTTTTCTCCATAACACATTGATGAGGTGAATTGTCTTATTTTGTATATATTTTTTCCTATTATATAAGATCTTCACCAGCTTCTCTTCACAAGATAGGTTATTCTCCAATGGTACCAATTTTTATTGAGTACATATGATGGATCGGGTATTTAATTCCACAATATTGATACCTTGAATACGTCATGTACTTGAGATAGGTTTTGTGAGAGTGATAGTCGATATACCACTACTCCAATAAAATCAATGATCTCAAAAGGGATGATGTACCTTGGACTATACTTTACCTTATTTCCCAAATCTCTTAACTCCTTCTCCAATAACAATTAATTATGAGGATTTCCCTTTTTTGATAGATCCCACATTCTTCTAAATTCACATATCATTCATTTGATCATCCTTTAACCTTTCAAAAAGAGATGGTTGAGTAATAAATTGTGAAAGGATTGATGATGTTCCCTTCTTTATGATTCATATGTCCATCGTCATCAAATATGATAAAAATGGATCATTTTCAATTCTCATCAATTATAGAATCGTTGGTTCCTTTCAACTTAGAGAATTTTTCACTTTATTATCTTTCCCATGATGGTAGTGAATTGAGCATTCAGAGTATTTTATCATCTCTAACCATCTTTATTGAAGCATCTTCAACTCTTTCTCTATGAATATATACTTTAGGCTTTTGTGATCTGTATATATTTCGCACTTATACCCAATGAGGTAATGTCTCCAAATTTTTAAAGTGAAGATTATTGTAGCCAATACCAAATCATGTGTTGTATAGTTTTTCTTATGAAATTTCAATTTCCTTGAAGCATGGGCAATGAATTTGTCATCTTTCATCAACACAATTCCCAAGACCTTCTTCTATGCATCATTAAATACCACAAAAAGTTATCCACTTGTGGGTAGTATGAGAATGGGTGAACTGATGAGCCTCCTTTTCAACTCTATTAATATATCTTCGCATTCATCACTCCAATAAAACTTTACTCCCTTCTGAGTTAGCTTGGTAAGAGGTTTTGACAACCAAGATAAATTTCTCAAAAATCGGCGATAATATCCAGCTAACCCATGGAATCTACGGAAGTTCATCATAAATGTTGGCCTCTAACATCCCTCAATTGCGTTTTTCATCAAGGGATCCAAAGATATCCCATTTCTTATGATTATATATCCTAAGAATGAGACTTACTTTAATAATAACTCACACTTACTATACTTTTCAAAGAGCGTCTCCTTTTTCCAAGTCGCTAGTATAGTGCTTAGATGCTCCTAATTATCCTCCATGTGTTTGGAGTATATTAGAATATAATTTATAAATACTACCAAAAATTTGTAGTGGTAACCTATAAAGACTCTATTAATCAAGTCCATGAATATTTCTAGAGCATTAGTGATTCCGAAAGGAATTGCTATACATTTATAGTGCTCATACCTTGTACGAAATGTATTCTTGGTATATCCTCCTTCTTCACCCTTACTTGGTAATATCCCAACCGCATATCCACCATGGATAAGTATTGTGCTCTACATATATGGTCAAAAAAATCATAAACTTGTGGTAAAGGATACTTTTCCTTTATTGTGATTTTCTTGAGCTCACGATAATCAATGCAAAGGGGCATTAACCCGTCATTCATCTTGATGAAGAGGGCTGGTGCACCCCATTGTGAAACACTTGGGCATATATACCCTTTATCCAAATTCTCCTATAGATTTTTCTTTAGCTCCACAAGATCCAAAACACCCATTCAATATGGAGTCTTGGATATTAGAAAAGCCCCAGGTATAAGATTAACCAAGAATTCAACATCTATTCTTGAAGGAAGAACAAGCAATTCCTCAGGAAACACTTCATCGAATTTCCTCATAATAGGCATGTCTTCAGGGATGGTTCCTTAGAATCAATCATCTTAGAAAGATACACATTCTCATAGGTTAGTACAATCCATTTTGAGATGATGGTGGTAAATAAGATTCATCCTTCTCCATGCAGTTGTACAAAATTGGGGGTCGATTCTCCATATGGAGAGTGATTTCCCTCTCACGACAATTTATATTGACTCTATATAGGGAAATCCAATCCATGAAAAAAGTACATAAAAATTCACTAGAGGTTGTATTATGAGGTTCATCAGGAAGTTCAATCCACAAATTGTTATAGGTGAGGAGTTATTTTAAAGGGATGCAGTAATTTCTTCATTTTCCATTCTTACTGACATCTCTACTTCCATTATTTGTGGTGGTGTTAGGATTGTTCTATTAAACATTCAAAATATAAAAAATGTGTAGAACCAGAATAAAAAAGTATTTTCACTTTTGTTGAGTGAATAACTACTGTAACTATAACCACTTCGTTGTTGGGATTTGGTTTAGTGGTAGTGATGGAAAAAACTCCCCCTTGATAACATGGAGGTTGTTTTTTGCCTCCAAAAACCCTTGGAATAGGCCACTGGTCTGTAAAGTTATCTGGTTCATTGTAGTTGAAGCAATGAACAATGCATTAGGGTTCAAAAAAAACATTCCTCTCCTCTAAAACAACATCAGGTTTTTCTTGTCGACAATTAATGGCTTGTTTCCCTTCCCTTCCACACCTAAAGAATACAATACATGTTAGGAAATAGGCATAGAAATGGATGATAAGATAAACACAAACATAAAGGAATGATATATCATGATTATAATAACATTGAAATGTCGAAATGACATACAACATGATAATAGCATGAGCGAAGTCTCACTTCAATTAGCATGAGTAAACCCTCATTGTACTTAATTAGCATGAGTAAACACTCATTGATCATGAATCAGCATGAGTAACCCCTCATTTCACATGAATTATCACAACTAAACCCCCATTTTACATGAATTAGCATTAGTAAACCCTCATTTCACATGGAATATCATGATACTAAACATTACCCAATGCATTGGAGTGCTATCAGGTCACACCCTTTATAAACATTTCATTTATGCATAAGTGTGCCATATGGATCATATAACATGGAATCATTCAACATAATAATTTATTACATGATAATGGAATGTGGAATAAATTAATGAATTTATATAATAAATATGTAATTGTTCATATATGTGAGTACCCTTGATAGAGAAATGGGCATGGTATTCATCACACGGTGATTTTGGCATGTAAAATTGTGGTGGAATTTTAGTAGCCTAACGACGTGACATAAAAAATTCATAAAAATGGTTGATTAGAAAGAAAGGGGTATATCATAATATGTACATGAAATGTAAAGTATGGGGGTCACATTGATATTTTTCAAAATACATTTAATTTGGAAATATAAGGCGTAAAATAATAAAGAAACCCAAAGAAATAGGAGAAATGGAATAACTCTTAAAAAATTTGGACATGGTAGTAGGTGTACATGGGAGGGATTAATGAGAGAGAAATAGGTCTCTAATCATTAAAACATGAGGTTTTCTGTTTTGGGGGAGGTGAAAAATCATATCCCAACATATTTAATTTAAAATAAAATGGAATAACAACACAATGAAACTTGGACAAAAATGAGAAAAGAAGATATGCCTTACTTGACTATGTGACTTCAAGAGAATAAAGAGGAGCTTATTGAGAGCTTAGGGTACCTTATTAAGATTATATAGGGATTATGGTAGAGTAAGTATGTGATAAAAATATTTTTAGTGAATATAATTTGGAGTTTTTGTGGGTTTATATAGGAAATGAGAGGGGAATTCTTTAATATTTCAAAAAAAATAGGGTTTTGAATCTATATAATTCAATATTCGAAACCACAAACCTTCCCATGGTTATTCACATTGTTTTTTACAAAGGGGATTGAAAAATATTATATTATAAGGCTAATGGTCGAATGTATTAAAATATTTCTCCTTCTTATGTGGAGGTGAGTCACAATCTAAATGAAATCATTTTAAAATGTTAAAATATTTTATATGACTTGTAAGGTCCACTAAATAATTGTAAAATTAAACAAACCATTATAAAATCATATTATTTTAAAGTTAAAACATATATTTTAAAGAATATAACTTTTATATTATTTTATTACATCACTATTGGTTCATTATGATGTAATAAAACACATTATATTTTTATAAGTTAGTTAAGTTTTAACCAAAAATTTGATTGTCTCGAAAAACTATGAAAAATTCACAATTGGATAATTCTAACCTCCTAAAACAAAAAATAATATTAATTTTATCTAAATAATTTTCTAAATAACTGTGTCTTTTCTTTTAAAATAATGGACAACATTTATTGAAAATTCATGGGTTTTGATAAAAATAGTTTTCAAATCATAATAAAAATTAAAATTCCATTCATAAAAATTATATGTTCATTTATATTTAATAAAAAATATATTAGTAATAATTTTTTATTAAAATATTATTTAATTCAAAAATCCATTATTTTATGAAAATAGATTTCATAATTGAATTTAAATATTAACTAAAAATATTATTTGTTCTTTAAAACCCATTTCAATGTCTCAATAATAAAATGAATGTATATTGTAAATTATTTACGAAAAAAATTAGATAATAATAATGCTATAAAATTGTTAAATATAATTTTATTACACCAATATATTCCCTAAGTGCATGGTGTGCGATGGTGGGGCTTCCTTTGGGCCATTTGGAAAACACGGCTTTGGTCTTGATGTCAATGAGCTTGAACTTCTTCTGTATACGATTTCACTCATGCTTATGTTATTACATCTTGGAATGGGATTGGTCTAGGGAAAAGACCAAAAATTCTATCTCTCTAAAAATATATAATAAATGTGATCCAAAGGGAATGATCCTACTAGTTGAGGCCATCAATTCCTTTATCTCTGTCGAATGAATTATTTTTTAAAAAGAATAAATTTATATAAGTCGTGTGATAACTATTAAATGTCTATATAATCAATGGAAATGATAATTAACAATCTCTTAAACACAAAATAATTAAAAAAAGAGTGAATGTTGTATTTATATCCAAAATACATTTAATTAAATAAAATAATCATAATTTTATTCATGATGTTTGGGGCCGTTACACTTCCTCTCTCCAAGATATAGTGTCAACCAATGATAAGCATCTCCCTGCATCTAACTAACCACTAAAGGGACCCGGTATCCAACTAGGATCCAGATCAAACTGAATGCGATCTTGAGAACCTCCAGATAGATCTTTATCTCTATATCTAAAACACTCACCTCACACTTTCCCAAACCCTTCCGTTGGAAAGCATGAAATTTCATTTCACACTTATCATCCTCATCCATTGGATATACCCTCCTGGGATCAACTAGATAGTACTATTTAACCTCATCTTCCTAAGCCACATGTGGATGAAGAAAAGAAGCCATATATGAATGAAAAAATAATTTCTTATGGCTGATATTATGTAATTTCTCTTAGAGTAATCTAAATTCAATTTATTCATGTAAACATATATAAAAAAACAATTCAAATAGGAACACAAGTAATCATGATTAAGGTACCTCTCCTTGGTATATACCCTACAAACTGGTCCACATGATTTTTGCATTCATTAAGCTCATATTCCATGCACTGGATCATGGGGGCATCAAATCCCTTTCCCTATAAGGTCTCCTTAGACTATTTCAATCACGATGGAAACAGACATTATTTACATAGAAATCCATGCAACTATCATCGTGTCAAGAAAACTCCAACTTATCTCTCAATCTCTCTTTTATACCACTCTGTCCCAACCCCCTCCCTCCATAGATACTATAATGAGGTAAGGGAGATAATGACATCTATGTCCCACCTCTAGTAGTCCCTAGGATGGAGATTATGATAGAGGGTATAAAATCTTGATCATATGGGCAAAATTCCCTCTATACTAATGTATGATCAAGAGATATTATGAGTCATCCCTAATAAACATGATGAAATAATATAAAAAACCAAAACCATCCCATAACACATGTATAAAAAAACTGATATATATATATATAAGTATCCAATGTTTATAACCAAAAGAAAAGATAATTTAGTGACATCGTATCTATATCAATTTATTAGCAAGTAATATCCTACATTGTCCATGTAATCCTATTATAAACATGAAAAATGTTTTATTTCCATTGGTTGACCATTAAAGTAGACTTGGTAGGAAAAAAAAGTCTCTTTTTCACATGTGAAAGAAGCATACTGATGCTCCCATGAGAAAACAAAAGAACTAACAACACCAAAATAGGATAACTATCCATCCCGAACCTCACCAATGAATTCTCATGAAAAAACATAATCAATCTAGTATAATATAACATGAGTCACATTGATGAAGGGTGACCCTCGCCACATTTCAACTAGTATGCCGCTATCACACCCTGATGTCATATATTATGGTGATTCTATTTATTTAGAATACCAAAATTCCACAAAAACAAAATCACATCCCATGAATAGTGAAGAAAATTGAACTCATTTCCCTGCAATCATGGTAACATCATGTCCCACCCAAAGACATATGTGTCATAACACATCTACAACCATAACCAGATTAGTTGGTTATTGTGAGCATGAAGGAAATCAACCATTCTCCCACCTCATACCAAGAACGAACCTTGTTTTAAGACACCTCATGTCATATAATCCCACCCACAGACACCAGGGCTTATCCCATATTATTGGAAGACACCTAGGATTGTAATCCCATAAGCATGACCACATCACATCTCACATTACGACTCATGTGATATTAGAACCACCATCTAGTGTAGTAACATACTAATGATCCTATGAGATACCCACTTATCCTAAAAGAAATAGTTGGAATGTGAAGTTACCCAAACATTCATACTCCTCACAAAATATGGGGGAAACACCCCATCATATAAATAAGATTGTTAGTACTTAATGATCAATGTGGGTGGGGTGGGTACATAAATGACATGGAACATAAAATTATTATCATTGGTTGCACGTCATTTAATAAATATAAATAATGTAAATTACTTAAAAATTCAATTAATCAAAATACTACCAACAAAGGAATAGCCTAAGCCAATATTTAATAAACATGTTGAATTCAACTTACATGATGTGTAATCCATCTCATGTCCCCCTTAGACAGTTTAAAACCTGTGCACCAGCTAAATGCACAGACTGTGAACCAATTTTCACATCTTTTATTCCTCATATAATGTTTGAACATCCTAAAATAGCTTTATTATATTTCCATTATCCAATAAAAACTCATGGAACCTCCCACAAACACCTCCAACCACTAAAACTGGCAATGTAATGGGCTGGAGGGAAAAATTTTAACTTCTTGAGACATTATAACATATATTATTTCAAATTAATTTAAATTATTTGATACATTGAGTAACAAAAATGAAATTTTTACCTTTTGAAATTTCCAAAAAAAAATTGATGCGTGTAACATCGTGTTTCTTTGATAAGTTGAGTTACATGAAAGGCCATGTCTTACTAGATAACAATTTACAAATATTAAAATGATTTAACATGATAGTTATCACCTAGTCATTCAAATGGGGGGAATGAATAAGATGAAGTAAATTATGAAAATATGGTTTACACATGTATATGTAATGAATTATTTAGTGACCAATTAATGATAAATTAAAATTAAATTCTTTTCAAATTTAAAGTAATTATTTTTTTGAAAAACTATTCTAATGTTCAAAAGTGTGTTCTATGATGATAAATTATAAAATTTTATCTTTTTGGATTATGTTAATAAAATTTAAATATTATATATTCAATAAAATAATTTGACTTTTATACATTATATTTTATAGTATTAAGATAAAAACAAATCTAATTTTATGTATAAAAAGATATATTTTTCAAAAGGTATTTTTTTAGCCTTTTCGTGGAGGAATTGTTTAAAAAAAATTAAACTGTTATTAAAATTATTTGACAAAATAGAATAATTTTTAAAGACTATAATTTCAAAATTATATTATGGTAAATTTTTGTTATTTTCCTGATAAGTATCATTTTTTATGATTAGTGAAAAATTCTAAATTTTAATTATAAACTGACTTTTCTATTAAATAATTGATAATATTAAATTTTATTTTGAATTAGTTATGAAGTCACAATAGTTAAAATATTCATCAATTAGTCCAATTTAGGTCACTCTAATCATATATATATATATATAATTTAGATATATGAACTTATTAATGTTTTGATCATTTTCACTTTAAAACCCTTCTATCTCATCTAATATTCAAGATTATTTTTAAATTAATTTGATTTACTTATATGAAAAATATTATGAAAAAGAGATTACAAATTTTTTTACCAAAGATTTATATTATTTTATAATGTGAAATTAATATTTTTTCTATAACTATTTATGAAAATAGTTAAAATTAACTAATGTGATTAAGGTAAAAACAATTATTTTTGCATTAGAACATTAGTTTTAAAATTAACTTAACACACACCTAGGATTTTTATTCAATTTTTTGGAAATAATTTCTAAAAATTGACAGTTTAAATTATCTAATAAATATCCTTTTGATTATAATATTAATGGTTAAATAACATAAGTAAATAAATAGTTATAAGTTACCCCTTTAAAAACTGTAATGATAAAATTGAGTAAACTTAAAGGCTAAAGAATATCATAATAAAAATGAGTATATTTTGTGTGTTGGAGGTATTTCTAGACCAATTATTCCCTCCCCTGCATTATGGTTCAATTTTATAGTCACATGAGGTAAGTTATACCTCCAAATAGTGCATACCATTTGGTATTTAGAAGAATTCCACTCCTCCAATAAAAATTTCCATTCACTCTTCCCACTTCATTCCACCTCTGAAGCCATGTGGATCGACTAAAACATGAAAATATAACTTCCAAAATTCCATCTTATAATCCTATATTACTCAATTTAGGCATAAATCTGTCTTTGTAAGTCTTTTGGTGAAAACCAAAAGCAGATACCTGAATAAGAGGTAATGTTTATCAATGTGCATTTTTGTTTTGTTTCCATATCCACCTCATTAAATTATTATTATAACATTATTAAGAATAAAATTGGTGTCATAAATATACATCTATATTGTTTTTTTAATTTTAATAGAAAAAACACACAAACATACATCAAATGGGCAGTGAATTAATCATTGGTGTGTACAGCGTGATGCCCCCTCTCGAAATGATGTTGTTCGTTTTTCCTTTACCACCTCCTAGGGTTTGGAATAATGATTGACATAGAGTATATATATATATAATTTATTATATTTTTAAAAAATAATAAATATGTATTAATTATATCATATAATATTTTTTATTTTATACCGTAGGGGGTAGGATAACCTCCTCGGGTGTATGGTGTACTGTTACCACGCAAAGCGATGTGAAGCTTTTTTCACCAACGTGTTACATGGAAGGTAATAATGATAAATATAATGAATATATATGACATTAATGACATAAATATTATATTTATAATATAATTGTATTTAATATATTAAAATATAACATTTTATTTCTTATCATTTCACTCAATGAAAAAGTGATAATGTCGTTCATGGACGAGTGGAATATCGCGTCCTCGCAGCGATTTGATTCTTATTTATTCATAACCACATCACAAAACTGATATATATATATAAGAATAAATAATTATATAATATTAAATTTATGATATACTTATCATTCTCTAAACATAAATATTACTCACCTTTTCTCTATATTGATCATTGAAAAATGGAAATGTATCTTATGCATACGTACGGTCTACCATTTCTGTGACTTTTATGATGGTTCATTTTTCATATAAATTCTAAATGATTGGTTTTAAAAGAATAATTTTACATAAATATGATTACTATTATATTATTATAATTCTATAAATATTTAAATAATGAACACATTTAACAAAGTCGACCTACCAAATTCTTTTTCTCACATAAACCGAATATGGTCAAAACACACCACTTAAACATAATTGATTAAGTGATTTTTTAAATTGGTAATAAGTGAAATTGAAGTAACAATTATCAAGAAAGTAAATAATTTACATTATTCTGATATTCATGATGATTATTATACATGGGACATTTTGGCATTAAGGTAAGTTACTTTGTCTCAATTTCTTATCATCGAGGAATTTTATAATAATTATGGACAAATATTATAATATATGGTGTATTTAGAGACCATTTTAAATTTTTATATCATGGTTTTATCTATTATAAAGATATTTAAAGTATTTTTATGAATAAAACATCATGGTTCTTATGATTCATGTGGTTTCCATGTGATAATGTCTTCCTCCATTAAAAATCATCTTTTAATATTTTCCCCCTAACTCTCTTTCTCTTTCATATTGATGTTTTAAAAATTATTTTTCTAATGGATTTTATGGATTTAAAATATTTATTAAGAATATTTGATATCTCCTTTTTTTTATTTCAATGATTTTCAAAAAGAATATTTTTACATGTTTTATACAGAATGTTTCGACAAACAACAAAAGGGGTATTATATTATTCACAAACATGACGATAGTGGCTTCTCTGCCACAATGACTACTATTTAATTTATATATACCTTTGAAATATTTCATATTTTATTAAAATTAAAAACCCTATTTCTCTATTTTCGATATTTTTTATTGAAAATGGGTTTTCAATGAAAATATGTTTTTGGTATTAAAAATTAGTTTCTAAAAGAAAAGGGTATTTTTGGCCAAAAATGTTTCTTATATTGGTTTAAACTATTTTTAAAAGGATTGTATGATGAACTATTTTTAGTAAAGAAATTTTACTTGAGAATTTCATGAAATTGGTGAGTTTGATACAGATTGTACTAAGGTTTGAGCCCCATTACATCTTAAATGTGAGACTGATATAGTTTATTTGAAGGGTTGATCACCATTATAGATCATGAGAAATGGTACAACCCAAAATAGCTTATATGAAGGGTTAAGCCACATTTTCACTCATGGGTGGTCCTAATATAGCTTATACGAAGGGAAATCCCCATTATAGCTATCCAATGCATTATTTAATTATTATATTGTATGTTGACCATATGGTTATTTCAATTAAAAGGGTACTTAATGGGTTTTATGAATATGAATCTATAAGACACCTAAAAAGAGTATTCATTAATTATTATGGGGTTTAATGATTTTTATTGATAAAAAATGGTTTGTTTTTTTATGTGAAATTGTTTTCTTTCATATGTTCAAATAACATTGAAGTTAAATGTAAATGTTATATAAGCTTTAATTTTATCACCATATTATTGGTTTTTTCAACTTTATGTATCACTTACCATTATTTTGTGCTCATCCAAAGTTTTTTAATACATTCTTTCAAAGGGTTTAAGGATAAGAAAAAGAAATAATTAAAGTTTAATTTCATGGATACATTACATGAAATGAAATCATGTAATACTTTAAATATTTTATATTATTGGAAAATTGATACTAATGAGATTTTTCAACTTTGTATTATATGGTTTTATTATATATGAGTTAAAAATTAATTCTATGAAACTCCAAACCTAAAAATATTCTCAATGTGAGGTAAATTAAATTCTTGATTAAAACTCAATATCATGTAATGTTGAAGGCTGATGAATAAAAGTTGGTATCAAATGTTGGTTTATATAACTATGGAGATTATGATATTGTCATGTTGGTTATCTTAAAAGTTTGGGATACTATAATTTTTCAATCATGATTTCAATATCTTGAACTCCTCATTTATGGGTTTTTGTAGTAAATTATTATTGAGGCTATTAAAAATTTTTGATTTGTTTTATTGTGTTTAGGTATTTGTAACCCATTGGATAAACATGAAGTGTTTATAGAGAGTATTTAATTTTACAGATTAATGAAAAAAAGTGGACAACTGGTATGCTGGGTGACAACCTATTGCATTTGGATAGGTTGTGGGGATTGAACCAATGACCAAAGGAAGATAAGGGTTTCATGCCTTTCACTCGACTACATGATACCATGGTTAGTATGTAATTTTTATTGTTTTTTATTATGTTTATTTCTGAAACATAACATATTTTATTTGAGTAATAGAAGTTTCTTTATATTGTAAGAATATATGATGAAATTCATCTCATATTTGGGTTTAAAACATAGTCATAAAATATTTGAAAAACATTAAGGATTGTTGTTTATGGAATTGTTTGGTTTGAACTTTTGGTACTAATTATAAAGATTAATGTATCATAATAAGGTTCACTCATTTTGGGAATTATCCTTTCTTGTTATCACAATTTTGGTTCTGTTTAATCTTTATTGATTCAAGGAATAACTTATTATCCATTTAATAGTTATGTGGAATTTAAAATTTCATTTTTAGGAATCATGTTTAATAAATTCATCATGGATAAACATAATTTTGAGAAAAATAAGATGTTGTTGTAGAATTGGATTAATAGATGAAATTATAATCATAATGTAAGTATGATTTAATAGTTTCTTAGTCTATATTTTAAGAGAACTCTTTCACATTCAGAAAAGAATCCTGAAATAACGTTTCATCATATTACCATCTTTTATAACGATATTAGTGACCTTTTAAAACCTATTTGTATTTTGTTCATTGATTTCCTCTTGAACATGATCTTTATCACTCACTATAAGTCTATGAGAATTAGTTTTCCATTATAAATACATATTTTAATTTCCCACCCATGTTCTCCTTATTTGGATCCCTAGTAATGTGTAAATTTAGGCGACCTTAATATTTCCCACATTCACTTTTCTGGGGCTCTATTCATTACATAATTTTTATTATGTGTGATTCAATAAAGGAAATTAAAAAAAAAATCTTTTGATAACCAATAAGAATTTTGAGGGATAAATTCTTTTTATAGGGGTGTGTAGGATGTGACATCACATTATTTTATGAAATATCATCTCTCAAATTTATTTGAATTCATTTATATATTGAGTTAGATGAAATGAACATTTTAGATTGTGCATTATTATTTTTATCTTATATTTTACGTAACATCGTGTTTCTCTTATGACTTGTGTTACATGCAAGAGAAAGTCTTCTCGGATGATGATATAGTACTTATATTATTATTTAACTTGATAGTTATCACCCAGATGTTGGAATGGGGGGAGTGAGTAAGATTAACTAAATTTTGAAAATATGGTTTACCCAAGTTTATATATTGAATTCATTAGTGACCAATTAATTATAAATGAAAACAAAACACTTTTGAAAATAAAATGAAATATTTTCCTGAAAAACAATTTTTTAGGGGACAAGTGTATTCTATACTAATAAATTTAAAAAATCACACTAGTTCGATTATATTAATAAAATATATATATTATATAATCATTAAAATTTTAACATTAATCCAATATATTTAGTAATAATATGATAATAATGAAATCCAATTTTATGAATAAAAGGTTTTATTTTTATAAAGGTAATATCAAAGCCTTATAATAGAGACCTTGTTTAGTATGTAAATTTTTACAATTTTATGAATATTATTTCACAAAATAATCATCATTTTTGTAATAGGAATATCAAAATTATCTTAAGGTGGATTGTTGCTATTTCTCTGAGAAATTTTCTTTCATGATGAATTGTGAAACAAATATGAATTTTAATTGAAAACTAATATGTCATATAAATAATTTATAATGTTAAATTATATTATAAATTAATTATAAAGTAAAAAATAGTTCATGAATACATATTTTAATAAAACATAGTTCATTTAAATAAAATTTATTTCATATTTACATATAAAACTAAGTAACCTTTTGAACATTTTCACCTCAAGAACCTTCCTTCTCATCCTTTATGAAAGATTAATTTTAATTAATTTCTAAACATTAATTAAAAGGAATTCGGAAAAATGGATTCCATATTTGAAATAGGAATAATTTATAATATATAATAGTTTCAAATAATTTTTTAACCATAAAGATTGGTGAAAACATTAGAAATTAATTAAATCAATTATGGTTAAAATGGGGTTTTGCGCAATTCCAGAATCAGTATTAAAATTAATTTTACACAAATATAGGATTTTTATTTCATGAGTTGGAAATAATATTTATAGTTGAGGACTCTATATTTTCTAATTAATCTCTTTTTAATTTTACTATTAATGGATAAAAACCTAGGTAAGTAAAAATATACAAGTCGCCTTTTTAAAAACAATAAAGTTAAAATTTAGTAAACATAAAGAATGAATAAATTGATGAACAAATTATATTTATTTTGTGTGTTAATGAAATTTTTAAACCAATTCATCCCTCTAATAAATTATTGTCCACTTTTGGATGCACATTAGTTATGTAATACCTACTAATATTGTTAATCTTTTTGTATTAACAAAAATACCACTCCTCCTCTATTATAAAACTGAATTCTGTATCGCCCCATTTTCACACCTCCCAAGACATTTGGATAGACCAAAACATGAAAGAATCACTTCCTAATTCATCTTTTCTCATCCTAGAAGCCTTATTTTGGTGATAAATCCATCCAAGGATCTTCTTTGGTGCAATAAAAAAGGAGTTACCCAAAAAATAGGTAACGTTCATCAATTGGAATTTTTTTATTCCTTTCCACCCCTTAAATTATTATTAAAAAATGATCATATAATAAGTTCAGTATCCTAAATATACTGAGAAGTTTTAATGTTAGTATTATGACAAAAAAAATTCCCACAATACGTTCATATGTGTCATGAGATCATCATTCGTGTGTACGGAGCAATACCGCATCATGAAACAATGTCGTTATTTTGTACATTACCACCTCTTATTGTTAGGAATAATGATGAAAATACTATTTATATAATATATTTATGATATTTATAACATAATAATACCCCTATATTCATTATATCATTTTCATAATTTTTACATTTAATACCATACGGGATACGATATCATCACACATGTGAATGTTAGACAACTGCCTTGCAATGCAATGTGATGGGTTTTTCACCAACATGTTACATGGGAGGTAATATGTTTAACTAGATAATATATATTATATACATGAAATCATTATGATATTCATAGTATAATTATCTTTATATAAATATAATATATTATTTTATTTTTTAGAACATCTGGAGTTTCTACAAACCTTTTTTTTGAATAATATGATTTCCTTTGATGTCATTCAATATACGCAAAACTATAAAAAAAACATCTGCTACTGGAAACACTGAATTTTTTTTCATCACACACAACATTGACTTTCTACAAAACATAATTTTATTATTACAATTATTTAAATGAGATAGTTATAAACAATCCATAAAATATAATAATTTTAATAGTAGTAAACACCATTTAAATTTTATTGTTTTATATAAATAATACATATTTATAATAATACAGATAATTTGTTGTAAGTATTTATATGTTTGAAAATAATATTTTCCAAATGAACTTATTTTTATGTCCTTCTATGAACAATAATAAATTTAATTTTAACCACATTTAGAAATATAATTGGATGAAATAAAAGTATTTTTTTAATTCATAATGTCAAACTAGCTTATGGTTAATTATTGCGAATTTTCTGAAAAACATCATTTTTGGATGAATAGTGACAAATGGAATTTTAATTCAAAACTAATTTTTCATCTAATTATTTAATATAGTGAAATTATATTAAAATTATCATTTAATGTCTAATTCGATAGATTTTACATAATTTAATCCAATTTATTTAATTGCAACCAATTTCACATTGAATTTTGATATAAAAACATTTCAAACTTTTAACTCAATTTGTTTAAAATCAGTTGTCGTGATACGTCTGTGATATTAATTTTAAAATAATTTCAAACACGTATGGGATTGGAATTTCTTAAAATTGATTCCATAATTAGAATAATTATAATTTATAATTAATAATAATGTAATCTTATTTTTACCAAAAATAATAGTGATATTTATTTAAATTAATTATGATAATTAAGAGAAAATTAGCATAACAAAGGGTTAAACCTAAATACAATGAGTCCAAATAGAAAAGAAAAATGTCCAAATGATATTTTGTTTCCATATCTCTACCTAGTACCCACATTGATCATGTTTTATAAATTATTGGTTGACCACGATGTTTGAGTCACATGTCAACAGTGTTTAACATTTCATATTTACAAAAATGTCACTCCTCCTCCTCTATAAAAGGGAACTCACCCCACCCCACCCCCTGAAAAACATACACCTCTCAAGACACATTGCGTCTACCAAAACCTATCCAAATATAATCCCAAAATCCTTCACTTTTACTTAGGAGCCTCTCATTAGGAATAACTAAAACCAAGGTATCTCGTCGGTGTAAACTAAGAGGAGTTACCCAAAGAAGAGGAAATATCCTTATTCAAGATCCTTTGTTTTATTTTCTATCTCCACCAACAAAATTATTCTCATTAAAATATTATATAATAAAATAAATTTCCTCAATATAGTGAGTTGTTTTTAAATATATGGGTTTGAACTACACTCTCACACATGTCCATATAATGGGTAATTTTCTTTGTATGTTAGGGACAGCCCCTTCCACTGCTTAACTAAGTCGGCTTCCATAGCGCAATTCAAGGGATGAGTGCACAATCCTCCAAAACGGTTGGCACCCTTACGGATCTCAAACCACCCTCACTTCAAAAGACCTCGTCCAACAATAGGGTCTCTGGACCAGAACCTTTTCATGTCCCCTTACGTGGACCCCCACCTGAGACCGCCTCCCTATCCGTTGTAATCAAAACAGTCATAAAACTTGTCACTCCCAGGACCCGCATCCCCCCCATCTTCGCGGAGCAACTCCCCACAGTAGGCCTTCGCGGCTTCACCACGTCTCAGGCCTTCGCGAGCAAACAACGCCTCAGAGCCTCATGGTAGGAACGTCGCGGACCAGCCATCGTGTGATCTCATGACTCCTCCGACCTTCGCTACAGGTGTTTCACGAATCGACCTCTTCACGAACTCACATTGCGAACTATAAACATCGCGCACCGTGCACCACAGCCCATCGCGGCAGGTGCTTCGCGTATCAATCACAGCTCGAGCACTCAAACGATGTGAACCTTCATGGTTGGTGCTTCACGAATCAAATTCTTCGCAAATCGACCACTTCGCGGTAGGTTCTTCGCGAATCCTCCTCTTCGCGAGTGCTCAAAATCGGGGAAATATTGCAAGGTCCTTCTCTTCATGAGAGCTCACACTTAGGGAACCAACGCGGAGTGTGCTGCGTGGATCAAACCCCAAATCGGTGTAAACTTCACACCAGTGTGGAATTGAAACCCGCCCCCAATTTGTCCACTGTTTTCACGAAGCAGGAACAAAGGCCAAAAGGGAGATGGAATCCATGAATAGATCTGACACCGATGGGTATGACGGTGTCGGGAAATATTTCAAGGTACCCTGGTAGGCCGGAACTGTGACAGGAGGCGAAAACGAACAGAGAAAAAAGTCTGAATCCCTCCGAGGCCCAAGGGGTGGCTCTGGGAACAGGCGGAGACTCCCGAAGGCCGACAGACGAAGAGACATTGCTGTGGAGGGTTGAGGAGCGGCATAGAATAAGGGTAACAAAACGAGCTGCAAAAATGCAGCAGATCCACCGCTCCAGTGCGGGCGCAGAAGAGGAAAATGTGTCGCCGCAGAACCAAAACTCCAAGGAAGGAGACGCCGGCCCTAGGAAAACCCTAGGAGGGAAAACTCTCAGCCACGACGAGATACTAGAAATGGGAAACCCATATAATGGCTAATTATTTTAATAATTATTTTTTCAGAAAACTACTCCCTCACAAAATGATATTGTTCATTTTTCAATTACCACCTCTCATGGTTAGAAACATATGATTAAAAAATTGTTTTTATATGATATATATATATATATATATTATTTATTATTTATTCATTCTTATTAAGTTATTATATAAAATATACCCTATTTATTTCCAATTTTTTATAATTATAATAACATCATTTGTGGACGTGTGGACTAATCCATCCTCAATACAATGTGATTCATTCAGGCATTACATAGAATGTATTTAGGATAGGTGTAGTGAAATTATAAGATATATATACTATAATAATTATACTATTATTTTATTATATATATGTGTGTGTGTTTTATTTACTTTCATTCTTTCAATATGACAAAATAACGGAAACTGTGTTCAGGTACATGTATGACCTAATGTCTCCATGAATGGCATATTTCATTTAATATTTATATATTTTATAGATTATTATTTATAAATATATAATGAATATAAATGATATTTTTGTCTTTTTTTTACTTTCTAGAATAATTTAAATCATGATCTAAGTAAGAGGATCTAGAACAACAAGTCAAAACATGTACAAAAAATAAAGAATATATTAACTGAAGGTAACATTATCTTGGAATTGTTAATAAAAGGGGAAAATAAATTCATAATTTAATAATATATGGTGTTAAGTATAATAATTTTTTTCTTTTATATACATATAATAAACATATACATATTATATATGATCTTTTTATAAGTATGACGATTATTAAGACATAAGGTATGTCTTCTCTCATCTAACTTTTACTTTAAATAAATTTAGGCCTTATTCACCACTCATTCCTTTTGGGTGCTTTCTATACTAACCACAAGTATATTTAATTGATATTACCCTTAATTTAATGGGTTTTTAGATATCAATATTATGTTATTTATATCATGGGGATTTACTATTTAAAAGTTATCAAATCAGTAAAGTAGTTTTGCCTTAATTTTTCTTCTATGCAGCACATGTTTTTTTATGCACCTATATTCTCTTATGATGTGAATGTACTTAAATTTGACATGTTATATCCTAAATATTATAATTTTCATTATTATTTTTTCTTCACGTAATTTTATTATATATAATGGGGTTTATTATTCAATGTTACTAAGTGGTAAGAGTTTATTGAAACAATCTCATCATTTATCTAGATTATAATGAGTATGCCTCTATTGATGAAATATTATAATTCATCTCTCAAAAAAACTCATGGGTTTTGTTCTCATATATTTATTCATGAATTATTCCATTTAATAGTATAATTTTTTCACTAGTTGGTACTTAAGATAATTAATAAAATGTTATTAAGAAAATATGATCCCATATTTAATTTCAGTCAAAAATCTGTTTATTTCAAAAACCATGTTTTTAAAATTGTATTCAACAAATTATTTTAAAATTATATTTAAATAACACTTTCAGTGAAAAATGATTTTAAAAATGTTTTATGTATTTGAATTCTTATTTTATATAATCTTCAGTTATTTGCAATCAAATGGTTTAAAAATTATTTCAATATTTATTTTCAAAGAATTGGATTTCAAAAAAAATTCAAGCTAATTTTATAAAATTTTATGAAAATGGTTTTCAAATTTTTTGAAGAATCTATTTTATGTTTTCAAAGAAAAAAAATCCAAAGGATTTATGTTTTAAAATAATTTTTTAAGAATAATTAATTTTTTCCTATAGAAATTTTTTTAAAAGGATCGTTAATATTAATTTTCCATCTAATATGACATCAAATGGTCCTACTCATACATTTGTGGGAAATGATATAAAGGATCCATTAATTTTATTCCCATGAATGGTTTATGTTTTGATGTCATGTTGTTTATGAAACTCATTTCTCTTTAATGGGTTATATGGGTAAGAATCATGTTTATATTTCATTAGTTATATACTTATGATGTTTCTTCTTTTCATTGGTTATGCATCGATGAAATGATTGTGAAACATGTCTATTTTTTCATATTTTTTGATATGATTACATGATTATGATACTGATTTCATTTAATGGGTTAGGATACAATTTTTTATGAAATTGTTGTACACATTTATTTGATTTTATAATGAGTTAGATGAGGACAATATATCCCTCTATCACATTGGGTAAATATTTACATCACATTAGATAGTCATGGATGGAATATGGAGTGAACTCGGTTCAATAAAAGAATTTTTCTGCTCAAATGGTATTGGGAGTGAACCTTAACTACTAAGATTCTCCTAGGAGTGAACCATGACTACCAAGATGGTATGGGGATTGAACCCATCTTACTAATATGGCCATTATAGTGATTAATTAACTATGTTGGAAATCATTTTATATTCTTATGTGTCTTACAAAATTCCATTTAATAATTCTTTTGTTATAATTTCATGGATGATTCTTTTAATTTCCTTATGATTAATGGCTTGTGAACAACCAAAATTTCTTCCATGATTCATTTATTTGATCTTTGTTATGCAGGGTATGATCTTCTAATGTCTTGATCACGTTCTCATACCCTTATTCCCATTTTATGCTTACATATATAATTTTTTACCCTTATTTAGTATATATTTTCACTTATTTTTTATGTTTCCTCTACCCTTGTTATTAATATATGTATTATGGCTGATGTTTATAAGAATGCTTCTAGTCATGAATAACATATTAGGAGACAATTTAACTCACTTATGTACTAGTGTTTATATTTATATGTTTCCAAAGGCACTGAACTAATACAGTCTTAGGGCTTATATTGTGTTATTTATTAAGTATTCCAAAAAAATGATGAAACACTAATTTATGAAAAGTGGCGGTCATTATAGTTTGTATTAGATAAAAATTTTAGTTATCCTTTAGAAACATGGAAGAGAAAACCTTAGTGAGAATTGAAAGTACATGCCTACAGATAATTTTAAGGATAAGGAAACGTATAAGAAAATGTTTTAGCATTTTGGTTAAGGATAGAGTGATTGTTTTTCTATCAATAAATATATGTTTGGATGCTACAACAGGATTCCACTCTGTCACATATGTACCGGGGTGTAATAAATATGAAAATTTGTGTCAGGCCAGACTCAAGAAGAATCTGGTACATGATAATGAGCCTTTCTGCCCACAGAGTCAAATTCTCATAGGAGATATACTTTGGGGATTAAACAAATCTTCATGAACCATCATGAAGGGTTTAAATTTTAATTGGCTATTAATTACATAGGAAAAAACTTATTGTTTCATAGATTAAATAATTTTTCATAATTTATACATCCTATAATTGGGTTTTTAGGATTACAAGGTTTCTCACTATGATAATTTTTTATTACTCTATTATTTTTGGTTTTACATAATGGATGAAACCAGAAGGAACCTTGTTATGTGTGACTTCAATGTAAAATGTCATAATTGTTCTATTGGGCATCTGAATTATATGAGATTTGTGATGTAGAACCAAGCTTCTATGATCACTCAATATTATTAGGAAATGAATCATAACAAAATTATAAATGAGAAAATGAGGGGAATAAATTATATTGAGTCTTTATGAGGAAACATCTACATTAATTTTGAGAGTATTCTAGTCTTCATGTCGCTAATCATTGGATTAATACCACCAGAAATATATTCTCCACTATCCATTATTTTAATAATGAGAAATTCATTATGTCTGTATATCGATTAGAATGAGAAGATGACTATTACTGGACTCTAATCAAGAATATGTGATAGCAAGGGAAAATTGAATCCATTCATTGGAATGAGTTCATGAATTTATTTTCTAATAAGTACATTCTGTGTATTCTTCAAACAATGAAAGATAAAGAGATCCTTGACTAAAAGAAAAGGGATAATGGACCTGTTGGTGCCTATGAGGCTAATTTCAAAAGACTTGTGATGTACACTTTTTTTATTATCATCCAACCTAGATGTATGGTTTATAGGTTCTTCAGTGGTCAAATGCTAAGTCCTAGAATGGAGTTAGAAAAAGTTGAATTTAGTATCTATGATGAGATTTTTCATTGTACAATCAAGGAAAAAATGGAGGTTGGTGTTATGTATGAATCTCATGGTTTTGAAAAATGATGAAGATGATGTTAAAATAAAAATGTAAAAAAACATGACAAGAAAAAGTTGGTATTTCCTTTATTCTCTAAACGTTGGAAAAAGCATGGATGAAATTATCATAAGGGGTCTAATAAATTTTTTATGTGTAGATGGTAAGGTCATCAAAAAATTGATTAATGAAGTGATGTTAAGAAGTTGACTATTAATTCAAATGGAGATAAAACTACACATAATTCACCTCCCTTGTTTTAATTGAACATTTTTATGGAGAATGTAAATTATGATAACGAGTGTTCAAACCTAAGGGTTTGTGATTAAGATCTACATCGACCTACATTTAAGCCGAGCAAAATAAAAAACCTCAAGAAATCACTATTTCTGATTAGGGTTTTGAAAATTACAAGGTGAAAGGTACCCAAACCATCCACTCTAGATCTTCTAATAATTTTATTGATTCTATATCTACCAAATCTTTCATATCTAAAGAATTGTTTAAGGATATTAAGATTCTGGATAAATCATTTGACATGTAACTAGAAAGGAAAACCACTAATGTCACGATGATCTCGTCTGAAGTCTATGATTCCTCTCCCATTGAGTTTTGTGTGTATTTTCATCTTAAAAATCATGTCACTAATCCTTTAGATTAATTTTCAGTCATTATAAGCATGGATTGGATTTATCTTCATCAATACATCATAAACTATTATTGAAGGGAAGTTATGTTTGATATTTCAAACCAACATATGATCATCTATCAATGCAAGGATATGTATGATCTTCCTATATATATTACATACTTAGTATATGTCTTAATTACCATCCATAAAGGATATCTATCTCAAATGGTTGTAGAGAAAATTGAAATAGATAATATTCCTCTTTTTTTTGGATAGTTTGTATATCTTTCTTGGGGAGTTTCCTAACCCTCCACGAAAACATGAAGTTGATTTCTTGATAGAGATATTATATTGTTCCACAATAATTTCAAACACTCCCTACATAATGGCCCCAATTTTTTTATAAGAATTGGAGAATAAAATCAATGGAGATCTTGATAAGGTATTTATTTAACCATGTATGTCACCTTGGGTTACACCTATCCATTCTGTGGAAAATAAAAATGAATCAATGCAACATTGCATTGCCTTTTAGGAGTTGAACATGATCACAATCCAGAACATGTATCTTATTCCCCATATTGATGAATTTTTTGATCGAATGTTTGGAGCTCAATACTTTTACAACATTGAACATCATTCTATATATAATAAATTGATGTTCATGATGGAGGATATATCCAATACGAAAGTACATACAAGGTATGGAATCTATGAATATATAGTGATTCATTTTGGTGGTACTCATTACCATGTTGTCTTCATGGATTTGATGAATAGAGTCTTTAGAAGTTACCTCGATCAGTTTTGGACATAATTATGGATGATATTTTTGTCAATTCAATGAGAAAGGAATAGCATTAAGACAACATGATAGTTTCACTAATGACCCAAAGGAAGTATAAATTACTTTTAAAAATTTACAAAGTCTGAATTTTTTCAAAAAATTGATTCATTTTTCGGTCACATTATCTCAAGATATGGTGTAGTAGAAAATACATCAATGATGGAGGTTATTGATGGTTTTCCAACACCAACCACGGTGACATAGATCTGTAGTTTTATTTTTTTAGCTATATATTATATATGGTTTGTAGAGAATTACTCACAACTATATAATAATATTACCATGTTATCCTAGATGGATTCAAAGTTACTATAAATACATAATGTGATGAAAATTTCAAAGAACTAAATAGAAGGTGAGTCAGTGCACCTGTTCTTACACTAACCTATATTGGGGAAGAGATTTTAATTTGTAATGATGAATCCATTATGATATTGGTATGTGTTATTATGAAGAATAAAATGGTTACTACCTATACATCATGATATTTGATGATTCATGATCAAAACTACCCAACTCACAATTTGGGGTTAGCGGTACTATTTTTTGAATTAATGATATATAGGCATTATCTTTATGGAGAAAAGTGTGATATATATACCAATAATAAAAGTCTGAAATATATATTCACATACAAAGAGGTGAACATGTCTTGGAGAAGATGGTTAGAGGAGATAATGGATCATGAATTCTCAATACATTATCACTCTGGGAAAGTGAACAAGGTTGTTGATGCTTTGAGTCGAAAGGATCATTCGGGTTTATTTGAAATGGGCCTTGAAAAAAGTACAATATTTTAATATTTATAAATGATGGATCTTGAAATAATAATGGAATGGGAAAATCTTATTTTACTCAATCTATGGATCAACCCACTATCTACGTAAAGATTAATGTGTCATAAAGGGAAGATGTACATCCGAAGAAGAAGGATTAAAATGTCCATAAGATTAACCTTGATCTGGATGGAATGATATGTTTTAGGATCTGTGTGTGTGTCCTTCCATATTTCATTATAAGATAGATCTATTAGGCGAAGATAACATTTCATCATTCTCAATTCAACATATAATAATAAAGATGTATAGAGACAAGAAATAATGCTTTTGGGGGGATGGAATGAAGAGAGATAATGAAAATTTTGTATCTCGATTCTTGGTATGCCAACAAGAAAAAGATGACAGTCAAAATTCTAGGGGGTGTTGCATCGATTATGCATACCAAAAAGGAAATGATAGAACAACACTATGGATTTCTCTGTTGAAATCCCTAAAACCTCTAAAGTGTTGAATACTATATGGGTTGTAGTTGATAACTATACAAAGTTAACATAGTTCATTTCCATGAGAGAGTAATTATCTATGGATTAAGTTTCCATGATATACATTATGGAGGTGGAATGTTTTCATCGAGTACCACAATATATAGTATGTGATCGAGACCAGAGGTTTACCTCAATGTTCTAGTGAAGTATTTAGTAATAACATGATACAAAATTGGGTTTCATCACAGTTTATCGTACTCAAATGGATGGTCAGACAGAAAGAATGATTCAAAACTTTAAGGATGTGTTGAGAACCTATTCGATATGTTTTAAAGGAGTATGGGATCAACACCTTATAATATTTGAGTTTTCCTATAACAATAGATTTCACTCAAGCATTTATATGGATCCTTATGAATCCCACTATGGAAGTAAATGTTGATATAAGACTTATTGGGATGAAGTTGGAGAAAGATAACTATTGGGACCTAATATAGTAGAAGAAATGGTATGGAATGTTTGAGCCATTCAGCAAAATAATAATGAAGTTCATATTTGGAAGAAAATTTATCTTGATATATATCGGTGTGATCTATAATTTTATGGTGGAGTGATGGTTTTTATTTGAATATCTCCCTGGAATAAGTTCATTATATTTTTGAAGAAAGGGAAAATAATCCCTAGGTAAATAGGTCCCTTATAAATTCTTTAACGTATGAGAGTAGTAAATGATATCATGGTGCTTCCTCCAAATCTCTCTCTAGTAGATGATGTGTTCCATGTACCTCTCCTATGGAAGTATATAACTAACCTATCATAAGTACTAATCACATAGGTTATACGGTTTAAGAAGGATATTTCATATGAGGTACAACCATTTGAAAGTATAGATCATTCAAAAAAAATCTATTAAACAAGACCACTCACATAGTTAAAAGTTTTTTAAATAAACGAAAAGTTAGAGGAAGCTATGTGGGAACTTGAGGATGTGATGAGGTAGATGTTTTGACATTTTTTCTATATCATAATGATGAATTTCACTAGAAAAAATCAATTAAATGGGGGGTATAATGTAATATTATTTTTTAAGAACCATTTTGAATAAGTTAATTTTCGTTCATTCATTCATTATACGCTACCCCATAAAAACTTTCACTCCACACAACACGGACTTGGCATGTGTTACACGTAAAACTGAGTTTCTAAAAAACTTTTTTTTATTATTATATTTATTTAAATGAGATAGTTATTTAAATTCCATTAAAATGGTAATATTAATATAAATAACTAACATTAAAATAATACAGTTATATATGAAGACAACTTATTGGTAATAAACTAGGTAATTTTTGGTAAAGTCATTATATATTTGAAAATACTATTATCTCAAATAAACATCATTCTCTATCCTTATGTGAACAAAAATAAAATAAATTTTATACAATTTTAGAAATTTAATTTGATAAAATAATTTTATATTTTGAATCCATAATTTCAAATTTTTCTTAATGTGAATTTTTTGTAATTTTCTAAAAAACATCATTATTGATTAATAGTGAGGAATACTAAATTTTAATTCAAAATATCTTTTTCATCGAATTAATTTATATAGTTAAATTATATTTTTATTTTGTTTTAATTTTTTTAAAATAAATTTTACATCAATTAATTCATTTTATGTCATTGGACCCAATTTCAATTTGACATTGGATATAAAAATATTTCAATGATTTAAGCATTTTTGGTTAAAAACTAGGAACAATGACACGCCTATAGGTATAATTTTAAATTAATTTCTGCCAATTATTATATTTTAACGTTGAAATATGTATTACATATTTTTAATAATAATAAATTATAAATTATAATAATTTAAACCTTGTTTTCAACCAAAATATTACTGAATGTTGTTAAAATTAATTGGATAGATTAAGAGGAAAAATAGTTTAATAAAGGGTTAAACCTAAATCTTAAGATGCCAAGTACACTGGAATCGTGTCAAAATTCAATTTGATGGCCATATTTAGTCTAATTACCCTCTTGGAACAATTTTATAAATTATTTTATTCTCAAGATTTAACCATAACTTCTCTATAGTGTTTACATTTTTATATTTATAGGATTTACACTCCACATCCTCCCCTATAAAAGGGAACTCCCCCCCCCCCACTCTCTTCCTTACACATATCAATTAAACTTGTATCAACCAAAAAAGAGACAAAATATCCTCCCAGAATCCATGATTTATACCTGTAATCCTCCCTTTGGGTAGAAAACGAACCAAGGAAGCCCTTCGTGTAAACCAAGGGGAGTTACCCAAAGAAGAAGTAACATAATTTTTCAAGATATATTGTTTTATTTCAATTATCCACCACCAAAAATAGTTTCATTCAATAATAATATAATAATATTAGTATAATAAAAATACTTTGAGGTTTTTATTCTATGTTTTTGAAAAATACTTTAACACACATCCATATCATGGGTAACTAACATACCATTTCTTTGTATGGTGAACTACCTCCCCAAAAAATTGATGTTTTTCATTTTACCATTACCACCAATAATGGTGGGGAATTATGATGTAAAATAGATTTTTATATATTATATATCATATTAATTATGTATTTATACTTTTATAATTATTATATATAACACAGCTTCGAGATTTTCATTTTTGTTTAATATGAGAACTTCGTTAGTAGATGTGTGGACTACTACCTCCTCAAAGCGATGTGATTCATTCAGACATAAAATGGAATTTTTTAAAGATGGATTTAGTGAAATTATATCATATAAATGAAAAAATAATGGAAGTGTAATGTTATTAAATTGTATATAAATATCTTTCATTTACATTCTTTCTTTCAACAAATCAATATAACAGAAACAACATTAATGTGCATGTACGACCTACCATCTCCATGAATGGTGTTTTCCATTTCATATTTACACATTTTATATATTATTATAAATACATATATAGTTTATATATAAGATATTTATATCATTTTTTACATTCTATAAATAATCAAATCAGGATCTAAGGAAAAAATAGAGAACAATAAGTCAAAAACACGTACCAAAAAACAAAGCGGAAATTACCCAAAGTGTAACATTGACATGAAATTATATATAAATATGAAATATTATACCATAATTAAGTAATATATGGTGTAAGATATAATAATAGGGATATTAAATTGATTTATAGTAATATAATATTTATTAAACAATAATTATGTATCAGTACTATGAGATTCAATACACAAGTTAAGGTTTTTCCTATCTCACTTTTATTCCTGTGAGACTTATGCCTTATTCACCACTCATTCCTTTTTTGTGTTTTTTATAATTCTCATGAGTATATATTTTGTCTCTTATCCATAAATTTAATTTTACTAAATATCCATCTTATGGTCTCTATTTCATGGGGTTTTACATTTCAAAAGTTATCATATCAGTTTGGTAGTTTTGTCAAAATTTGACTTCATCGAGGCACATTTTTTTAAAGATCCTATATTCTATTACAAGGTTCATGAAGTAACATTTGACATATTATATAATGAATATCATTATTTTTATGATATTTTAATATTCATTTAATTTTATCATCATTTATTGGGAGTATGATTCAATGTTACGAAGGGGAAATACTTTATTGCAATAATCTCATCGTTTTCAAGATTATTTATGATTATACCCCAACTGATGAATTCTTATGATCCACCACTCAAAAAAACTCATTATTATTATTATCCTATGTTTATTCATGTTTTCCTAAATCACTATTTCCATTTTTTCACTCTTTTATACTAAATATAACTAAGAAGATGTTTTTATAAAAATCCAGTCTCATTTCCCTTTTATGTTGGAAATGTTTTATATTTCGAATACCATTTTATGAAACATGTTTTTCAAAAGAAATTATTTAAAATTATATTTAAATATTATTTTCTAAGAAAGAGGATTTTAAAAATGTTTTCTATTTTTCAAGGCTTCTCTTATATGTTTTAAAATTATTTTCAAATAAATTGTTTGAAAAAAAATAAATATTCTATTTAAAAGAATTGTCTTTCAAAAAATTTTAAGGATTATTTTGTATGTTCTAAAGGAAAATGGTTTTCCAATTTTTTACAATAATCCATTTTCTATTTTCTATGTAAATGGTTTTAAAAAGTTTTTTTGTTTTATAAACATTTTTTAAGAAGAAATGATAATTTATTCAATAAATGCTTTCAAAAGTATCATTCCAAATTAATTTCCATCTGATATGAATGTTTTTATTGCTTCTCATGCCTTTTTGGGCAATGAAACAATGGTTCAATTCATATTATTTCTATGAATGCTTTATTGTTTTATATAATTAAGCATATAAAACCCATTTTTCTTTCAAGTGTTATAAATTTATGAAACAAATTTTTATTTCACAGTTTATAAGCTTGTGAAACACAATTCTTTTCAGGGGTTATGCATAGATTAAAATATTATGAAAGATGTATCATTTTCCATAGGTTATAACATGATTACATTCTAATGAGACCCATTTCATTTCATTTGTTATGATATGATTGTTTAATCTCTTGTGGAAAATATTTGAATGATTTCATTATGAGATGGGTGGGCCCATTATCTCCCTCTAATGTATCTGTAAAATATTTATATCTAATGAGATAGAAATTTATGGAATGAGGAGTGAACTCTGTTCGGTGAAGGATTTTTTTTGGTAATATGGTCTTGGGAGTGAACCATGACAACTATGTTGTTAATGTGAGTAAACCATGTCAACCATGATGGTATGTGGAGTGAAACCATAAAACAATGATGGCCTTGGCAATGATACATTTACTATTATAGAAATAATTTTAAATGATTATGTATTTGTAACATGTATTGTGTTGGAATTATTAATTTATTATTCTATGGTTTATGATTTTGATTTACTAATGATTCATTACTTATTAACTACAAATGTAACGACCCGAAATTTTAAATAAATATTGTTTCCAAATTTTATGTGTTATTTTATTTTATTTTTATACTCAACAAAAATGTTTCATTTGGTAACATGAGTATAACTAAAATGAGACTATTGGGTTTTGACTGATATTTGACCATTGGTCAATATGACTGCTGGAAACTAAACGTTTTGACTATTGTCTCTAAATACAAGGAATCTTGGTTAATTAATATAGAATGAAGATTCGATGGCCTCACCCAGTAGTCTTGGACCGATCGAATCCCATCTAACAGAACTTGGGAAGGAGGTAGCACCATTGGGCTTTTCTCTGGACCAAACCCAAGCTAAACATCATCATATAAAGCTAGAACGGGATCGCCTTCGCGAGAAGTTCAAACTGATAGAAATTACTACTCGTGCGATGTTGGCCGAGCCTCCCTCGGATTCTCTCACCTTAGCACACCCTACACTTAGGTCCTATGGTTGTGTGATAAGGGGCTATGTAAGGAGACCGTAACTGTCTTGTGTAATCCTTTGTTTTAAATAAATATTTCGATTTCTTTTATGAATTTTCAAATGACCGGATAAATATAGTATGCATATTTTTGATGAATTTTAGAAAAAAGGATATTTTAAATATGTTTATGTAAACCCTAAATAATTAAAAATGTGTAATGATTTTCGAAAAATGGTCTTCTACAATTATGTTGAGTACGAAATTTAGAGTCTAATAAGATCAACATGATTTTTGATGAATATTAAATTATGAATAGTGATTTTATGATTAGGTTTAATAATGTGTCCAAATGGATTAGTAATCTCACTTAAAGAAAGTATTAAAATAAGCTAGGCACTTTGATTAAGTAATGTGATTCAATAAAATGGTTAAATAACGGTTTCATAAATTTTTATTCAAGTATTAGTTTTTTTCAGATGAATAGTGTTTTTTAATTAAAATTTTAATTAAAAATATTTAGAAAATTATTTTTATAAAATGGACTTCATTTTTGAACTCAGAGCATCGATATTATGTTAAGGTAATTTTTGGGGATTTTTCTGAAAAAAATAAATTTTCGATGAATAGTGTTTTTAATTAAAAAGTTAATTAAAAATATTTAAAAAATTATTTTTATAAAATGGATTTCATTTTTGAAATCAGAGCATTGATATTTGGTGAAGGTGAAATTTTGGGATTATTCTGAGAAAGTTGAATTTTAGATGAATAGTGAAAATACAGTTTTTAAGTTACAAGTGTTTAATGACATCATTAAATGATGTATTATGTATGTAATCAATATGTTCAACTTATGAATATTAATATAAGTTATGAGGTGTCCCAAGTGGCCAATACCATGGGAAAATACCATGGGCAAGCCCATGGTTTTGCCAAAACCACTAATGAGGTGTCCCTTGGCAATTAATGCCTTGTCCCCTCACTTTCCCTATAAATACCAAGCCCTCCTCTCATCCATTCGACTCCCCACTCTTCCCCAACGAAGTTCTGGTCTCATTACCTCCCAAGGAGTCCTCCCAAGGTTCCCCCAATCCCTCAAGGTCCCAACCTTTGAGGTTTAAGAGTTACATTTTAAGGTAAGGGATCTGACCTCTCTCTTTAATTTCAAGTAATCTCTTTTATGTCATTCCTTTTATGCTCCATGTTCTTATGTTGGAGGATGTTCTTTTATACTCCTCTTACTTCCCTTTTCATGTTCATATAATTAGAGATCCCCACTTACTCTCATTATTTCTTTTTATGAAGTTTTAAGTGGCGCCGTTAGGCTGCCGAAATTTTTATAACGGATTCTTTCTCCCTTCTCATTTTTCAAGATCTATTTTCATGTAAAGTATTTCAAGTTCCTTTATATTATGTTGGGGTATTATCTCTAAATTTATCATACTGATATTTTATGTTCATATGATGAGAGACCCCATTTGATCTCTTCAATTCAGTATTTTGATGTTTTAAGTGGTGCCGTTAGGCTGCCGAATTTTTAAGTGGTTCTTCACCCTTCTCGTTTTGAAGTTCTACTTTCATGTCAATTATTTAAAGTTACTTTTTATTATGTTGGGGTATGATATATATATCTATAATACTAGACTCTTAATTTCATATGATGAGAGACCCCATTTGATCTCTTCAATTCAGTATTTTGATTTTTTAAGTGGCGCCGTTAGGCTGCCGAATTTTTAAGTGGTTCTTCACCCTTCTCGTTTTGAAGTTCTACTTTCATGTCAATTATTTCAAGTTCCTTTTTATTATGTTGGGGTATGATCTCTATATCTATAATACTAGACTCTTATGTTCATATGATGAGAGACCCCATTCGATCTCTTCAATTCAGTATTTTGAAGTTTTAAGTGGCGTCGTTAGGCTGCTGAATTTTTAAGTGGTTCTTCACCCTTATCGTTTTGAAGTTCTACTTTCATGTCAATTCTTTCAAATTACTTTTTGTTATGTTAGGGTATGATCTCTATATCTATAATACTGGACTCTTATGTTCATATTATGAGAGACCCCATTTGATCTCTTCAATTCAGTATTTTGAAGTTTTAAGTGGCGCTGTTAGGCTGCCGAATGTTTTAGGGGATTCTTTCACCCTTCTCATTCTTCTCAAAGTTCAACTTTCATGTCAAGTCTTTCAAGTTCCTTTTTAATTATGTTGGGGAATTATCTCTATATCTATCATACTGAACTCTTATTTTCACATGATGAGAGACCCTATTTGATCTTTTCAAATCATTTTGTTTGAAGTTTAAGTAACGCTGTTAGGATGCCGAACTTTCATAAGAGAAATCTAATTTTTGTCTTCCTTCCATGTTTTTCATTTCAAATGGTATGTCCTTGAAATTTCATTACCATGATCATGTATCCTTCATATTATGTCCATCTACTGTTTTATGGGTCATTTATGAATGTTTGACCCATTTTCCCTCTCTTTTTAATGTCTTCTAAAACCTCGTAACATAGCCGTTATGCTGCAGAATTTCCGTCTCAAAATGTCTCTCTCTTTTTGTAAAGTTCTTTTATATTATTAAGTGAATACTCAAAGATCTTTCTTCTAAAGGGGTATTCACATATATACCAAAATTTTCTATTTTAAATTATGGTATTTACATACATGAGACCCACCTTCCTTTTCTGTGGGTTTTAAGGTGACGTAAAGATCATGTCTTTAAAGCAGTTTTTAAAACGTTATGATTACGAAATGAAACCCATTTATTTTGTGCTATATGGGTTCTTTATGAAATGTTTGATGATGATATATGTGGCTCACATGATAATAAAGGCAAATTTAAGGGTGCGCCCTGATAGCGCTCCAATGCATTGGGTAAACACTTAATCTCTATAAATGACCATTTTTAACGACGCCTTGGTGAATAACCTTGGTAATTTTTAATGACGCCTTGGTGAATAACCTTGGTAATTTTTAACGACGCCTTGGTGAATAACCTTGGTAATTTTTAACTACACCTTGGGGATGGACCTTGGTGAAATGAAATGATTGTCAATATTAAATGTTGCAGCCACATCTTCAAGTTATGAAAAAGTTTTATTTTTATTATGATATGCCTCATGATTTCATTTTCATGCCTTAAAGTTCTTTTCATGACTTTATTGATGTATCTCAAGTTCATATGTAAAATGTTTCACTTGTTTCCCTTGCTGGGCCTTCTGCTCACCCTTCCTTTTGATGTATGTCCCCAGGTTATGAGATGCAGTAATGAGCCTAGGGTGAACATGAGGAGAAGCCTTTCAAGTGTTTAAGAAGAATGTTTTTTTTTTGTTTCATGTTTTATGTTCCTTGTTTCCAAGACACTAAACCTTAAAGATCCTTAGTTCCGTGTAATGGAATGAAAGTTATGTTATAAAAAGACGGGATGCTATAACAAATATTTTTTCCATGATTCTTCTATATGATTTTTGTTTAGAGGTGTAAGATCTTCTAATGGAATGATCACGTTCTAATACCCATATTCTCATGATTATGGAAACATATATCCTTTGTTTACCCTTAATAATAATATGATATCACTCATTTTTATGATTTATATCCCCATGTTATGAAGATATATATTATCTATTATGTGCCTAAGAAGGGTTCAAGTCATGAAGAACCTAATAAGAGATAATTTATCTCACTTATATACTTGTTTTTATTATTACATATTTCCAAAGGAAAAAACACTAATACAATTTATATGCATATGTTGTCTAATATTTTAATCATTCTAAAAAACTAAGAAATTTTAATGTATGTAAAGTGAAGGTCATTGTATTTTTTACCTTTTTATAGACAGAAAAATGATAAATTCTTTCATGGATGTGTAGTCTACCACTTCCCTAAAGCAATTTGATTCATATATTATTGTCATCAATTCAGAATGACGATATATATAAATATATATAATTATATAATATGGAATTTATGATATTACTTTAATTATATAATGATTAAATTTACTTGACTTTTGTCTATAATGATCATTGAAAAATTGGAACATTACTTATTCATTCATATAACCTACCATCTACATGATTATAACATTGGTTCATTTTTCATAACCATATTCAATGAATGGTTTTAAAAGAATAATTGATGGATGAATTTTTTTATTATTCAATGATTTTTATTGTACATATATTTATAAAATGACCCATTTTATTATAGTTTACCTAATAAATTTTTTGACATGTATTCCAATGTTGGTCCAAACACCCAACTAATACTTAATTTAGTATGTAATTGTTTTTTATATGGTAAAAAGTGAAATAAAAATCATTATAAACATGAATTTTTTTCTATAAAATATAAATTATTAACAAAATTTATTATATACGATGATAAAGACACATGTGACAATTATCTCCAAAGTTAGGTGACTTCTTCTCAATTTCCTTTCATTGAGCCATTTTTTTATTATTATTCAACTATATTAATTTATAAGGTGTATATATTGCACCTTTGTAAATATATATCTTGAATTTCTATATTACCATGAAATTTAATGTTTTTGTTAATTTTAACTTTCAGGGATCTTATGATTCATGTGATTCCAAATTGATAAAAAACTTTTCATTCAAAAAAATCCCCTTTTAATGTTTTCCCCTCAAAATCTATTTCGCTTCCATACCCACATTTTACAAATGATTTTACTCATGGTATTATATGGATGTAAAATATATAAAAAGTACATTTTTTTGTACCATTACGTAATTTTAATGGTTTTCAAAAAAGAATATTTTTATTTATTTTATGTGGAACATTTGAACAAATTACAAAAGGGGTTTTTTATTTTTATAGTACAAGGTGATAATGAATTTCCTACCACCATGAATGTTATTTATTTTCTTTCTTCCATTGACAGCCTAAATGTTTTCTTAAAATTAAAATCCACCATTCTCGTTTTTTGGTATTGTGGTATTGAAAATGGTTTCTCAAATAAAATGATGTTTTGGTGTTAAATGTTTTTTGAAAAGCACTGTATATTTTTATCCAAAAATATTTTTCATATATGTTTAAAATAGTTTTTCAAAGGGTTTTATGATGAAATGTTTTATTAGTGAAATGTAAATTGGGTATAATATGAAATGGGTGAGCCTGATACAACATATATGAATGTTTGATCCTCATTATAGGTTACGAGTGAGCACCATATAGCTTATATGAATGTTTAAGTGCCATTATAACAAACAAGTGAGACAAATATAGCTTATACAAAGGGTTTTCACCATTATAGCTCTCCAATGAATAGTGTTATAATTATATTTAATGTTCTACATTTTTTAATTCTAATTAAATGTGTTTTGAAAGGGTTTTATAAATATGATGGTTGAAGTCACCTAAAAGGATTTTAAATTTCTTGTTATAGGTTTTAATGGTTTTATTTGAGAAAAATGTATGTTTTTATTTGAATTTTTTATATTTTCATATGCTCAATGTTATTTAAAGGTAATGGTAAAATTTATTTGAGTATTCATAGGGTTTAAGGATGGGTATGTAAAGGAATATTTCATGTTGGAATTTGATGAGGTTTTTTATGAAAATAAACAATTCCTTATTTTAATAGATATATTTTATGGTTAGAATTGATACTAATCAAAAGTGTCCACTTTATATTATATGGGTTTGTTATATATAATTTATAGGCTAATTAAAAAAACTATATACATGAAAAAAACCATAAATTTAAGGAAATTAAATTCTTCCCTAAAACTCAAGATCATGTAATGTTCAAGGGTTGTCCCATATAAATAGAAGTTACAATATCATTTTCTCATTTTGATCAAATGTGTTAATATCTCCTTAGTTTTTCTAAAATATTTTCTAAATGAATTTTAGACTAATGTATACAAGATGAAATGTGTTAATTTTGGGGTATTATAAAATATTTATGTAATTTAATGGACAATTTCATTCCTCATAATCAGGTCCTATTTGGGGAGAGTATTTATTCACATATAACTATGTAAGTCTTAAAAGGTAGAGGAATTTGTTTCTTGAATATTTTTGATAATTTTCAAAAAAATGTAATTGTTTATCTTGTTTTCTAATTGTAGAAAAGGTGTAGAATGTTGAAGTTAAACCTAATCACAATGTTTATTTGTATTTGGACAACTACAATAATTCTTTGTTTCATAATTATCATTTATCACAGCTTTTATATCACTCTTTTATTCCCTGAAAGAATTGTTATGAAGAGTTTTTTATGCCAACATTATTTATAGGAAATAATAATTTGTATTATTGATTATAATTAAGATTTTCATAATGATTTTTTGGAATGATTTTGTAGAAAAATTTATTACATTTTGGGTTACCATCACCTATACTGTGAGTTTTCAGATTAGTCTATTATTCTAAAATTTGGATATCTACTAATTGACCACATAAAAAAACATAAATATTATTATGAATAAAATATAAAGTGACAACAAGAAAGATATTTATAACTCTTATAACTATTGAACCGACTCTATGAAGAAATTAGATTTACCATATTGTATTTCAAAAATCTCCCAAAGTCATATACAGATCATGCCAATTTATATGGCCACAAGATGAAATTTCTATCGACCTCATGATCATGTTTTTATCAATCACGAGTGAACATTTGGTAATGTATTCGATCTACCACAAGAAAAGATACCAATATTCCATATAAATTACAAATTTGGAAAAGTGTGGAACCTACATTAAGAAGTCAAAATTTCACAAAGTCTTCAACATAGCGTATGAAAGAAAAAATTTTAAAATTGTTCAACTAATCATATGAAGTCAAAATTTGAAAATGTGTTGAACCTATATTGTGAAGTTTAATATTTGAAAAATTATTGAACCTACCATTTGACCTACCAAAAATGGTAATTCGAAAAAAAATTGAACATATCTTATGACCTACAATGTGTGAAATTTTTGAAAGTGTCCACAACTGACTATATGACCTTTGATCACTAAATGAACTTGTCATATTTTAGTTCAAAAGAATCTATTTTTTACTTATTATTTTATTTTTAAAATTAATAAATGTTTTTTTATTATGATTGTAAAGATTTAATTATTCCTTAATCATTCAAAAATTATTTAGATCTGATGGGAATTATTTTTGGGAAATTTTATTCAGTATTAAAATTACATTAATTATGATTATGCATGTATTGGTATAAACACTATTCTCGTGGGACATGAATTATTTAAATTTGGATTATTTGAGAAAATAAAAGTATGTATCACATGTATTCTGAGATATTTCCATCAACATTTATATTTTTTCTTATGATTCTATTTACATTTATATTAATCAATATTAAAAGATCAATCATACAACTTATTTTAGAATTTTAAATTATAAATATAAACCCATGTTGAATGTTAATTCAATGATGGAATAATATAATTATATGGGATAGATGGAATTAAATATACTATATTATATGAATTTGATTTTCATGAATGAACAATATATATTTTTCTAAAAAAATATGCATAAAGTTAACAAGGTTGAGGATACTCTTTTATTGTATTGTGTGATAAACCTAGAACTCAATTACTGGTCCGAGATGAAGTTAGATCATTTGATACACTTCCATTAGAGGGAACCTTGTTGTCTTGACACTTATATCCATTCTCTTTTATTTTATTTATACAGTTTTTACTTTTTCCCTCTATCTTAATAATTATGTCTCTGTTATACCATAAATGTTGGATTCATGTTATACCACCCCATGAAAATTATATTTTTTGGGTTGTGCCTTCGATTTCGAAAAAAGGTAGGGAAATTCAGTTATGACACAATGTGAAATTAAGTATGTAGTTTATTGTGACTCTTAGTGAGAGAAAGTCATATTTGGGTTTTTCTTTTAGGGTTTACTAAGGTATTTGTAATGGTTTGTGACTCCCATAAAAATTTATAGAATCCATGTTTAGTAGATGTCATTTCTATCAATGTTTGATAGGGGTTGAGGGTGCAATTGGATTTTTATACCTTACCTAATATACAAAACAATATGCTAGTTTCTTTTTAATTCCACCATATTTACAATTATCATTAATAATAATTTAAAATTTTTGTGGAAAACGTTAAATTCACCCCGGTAACAACTCGAGATTTTATGAGAATTATTATATATTTGATGTCTTTTGTTGTACGCTACATTGATATTATCTTTCACTATACGCAACACCGTATTACCTTGCAGTATACGCAACACTAATCTTGGATTGTGCTAAAAACAATTTCAAGTTTCTTTGATAGTAATTATTAAACACAACATTGAGTGCATATATACATATATATTCAATTTATAAATGAAATGTGGTTGTATTTTGTTATACACAACAACAAAGGAGCCTTGCACTACGTGCAACCCTTACCTGGCTTGTGTTACATACAGTCGCGACCTTCCTCGATTGCGTGTGTTCTATGCAATATCGGGTTTCACTAAACAATGATATATTATTATAATATTATTATGAACTAGCCGTTATGAATATTATTAACTAAATTTTGAATTTTATAACATTATTATTCATCTTACACATTTTCTAGAACATGGTATAAGAACAAAATAAATGTTTCGGGTAAAATAAGTATTTTTCAAAAAATGCAGTTTTTTCGCCTTTTGATGGAGCACCAACATTAAATATAGTTTTTGACATGTTTATAAGTTAAATTTGAAAAAATAAAATTATTCCTTGGAATCAGGATATAAAAATTTAATTTGGATAAATTTTTCATATTATTCTGATAACTTTCATACTTTAATGAATAGTAACAACACACTACATTTTAATTAAAAACAACTTTTTTCATCTCAATAATATATATGGTTAGATTATATTTTTAATTGGTTTTAAAGTTTAATTAGAATATATTTTTACCATTTAATCCAATTTTGGTCATTGTAATTAATTTCACTTTGAAATTGGACATAAACAAGGTCCGATCTTTTGATAGTTATTGTTTCTTAAAAACACGCTATTTGTTTTGATAACGGGAATTACATTTAAAATTAATTAATGCCACTTATATGTTTTGAATTTAGAAAAATAGACATCTTTTTTGAATTCAGAATATCAAATATAGCTTAGGCTGAATTTTTGGTATTTGTCTCAAAAACTTCAATTTTTGATTAATAGTGAAACCACTTAGTGGTAGTTAAAAAACTGACTCTTTCATTTAAATGAAATTTTACCACTTCTGTGAATTTAATTTCAAAAATCTGACATCCATGGTTGTTATCAAGAAGTAAAATGTGATTCAATAAGATAAAAAAAATTTTTGTGAATAGTAACTTTTGACTTTTATTTACCGCGGTTAAAAGTAAATAATGTAATTCAAGGTAAAAAGAATATTATAATAATTCAAAATTTACCTTAACACTTTTCCAAACCATATTTTTTGAGTCATTAACGACCATGGGAATCTTTGGGTCGATTTTGGGACCCCATTGAGCCACTTGGGAGTGAAAATGACAATTTAGATTAATTAATTTAATGTCAAGACCAAATTGACATTAACAAAAATCTTTTAGTAATTAATTTTTATAAGGAGTTATATAAATTATATTTTCGACTATAAATATTCATTGGAAATATAAAACGATTTCCTACAGGGTGGTTATTTGTTTATAATTTTTAGACATTAAAAAGTTTAAATTATTTATGACACAATAATGATGCAGTATTTACATCATTAATAAATGATTTAAACAAATAATATTATAATGATTAAAATATTATCCAAAACATGTCCAATTCTGATTGGATGATTTTATTTCTACCATTAGTCATCTTATCTTCATCTTTAATGATTTTTTGACCTTTTGAAACCAAAGATAAGTTTATAATAAAATAATTTTTCACACTTTCCAAAAGAGCCCCTCCTCCCTCTTATAAAAAGAGACTATTTTTATCCCATTCCTCACACCTCTCAAGCAATTTGGATCGTCCAAACTCTGCCCAATTAAGCTCCCTACATACCTCTCCACCTCCTAGAAGCCTTACCTTAGTCAAAAGGCACTTCAAGAAGTCCTTTGGTTCAAACCAAAGAGAGTTACCCAAATTAAAGGTAACAGTTTTCTCTTAAATTGTTTTCTTTTATTTTACTTCTCCAACCCCTAAACTCTTTTTATTCCTTTATTTTGTAACAAAACTAGTATCCTCAATATACTATGATGTTTTTAAGATAAGGATTAGAACTACACTTACACACACCTCCATCTAATGGATGAAGAACATAATGTTTCTGTGGATGGAAAACTAACGCCTCACGAAATGATGATTGTTCGATTATCTCCTACCGCCTCTCATGGTGGCCATTATGATGGAACTATATTTAAATATGATATATATTATGATTATTATTTCCTTATTCTTATGTACTTCCCAATTATTTCAAGCCTTTATGGTTTCCATAGTGGCTAAATACTATAATCTCATTTGAGGAAGTGCGGACAACCGCCCCTTAAAGTGATGTGATTCATTAATGCCTTATGTGGGATGTATAAAAGAAGGAGTTAATGATATTATATATGATATTATACTGTAATTATAATATACCTATGTATCATTATGTTTTAATTCCATTAAAATATGAAATAGAAATGAAATTAGTGTTCATGCGTACGTACGACTTACAGTCTCCATGAAAGGTGCATTTCATTTCTTACCTCCATATGTTATGTACTATTATAAATACATGTATATGCTGGATATATATAATATATATGATATATAAATCATGAATATCATTCTGGATATAATTAATCTTTGACCACATGAAAAACATGTAATTATAAGAAGCCCATTTTTTACTCAAGTACCAAATATCGACAAAATGAACGTTATTAACTTAAATGGTTACATAATGTTTATAACATGGTAATAAGAGGTATAAAAGGAATAATAAATTTGAAAAAGGTTCTTAATAAATTATAAATTATCTTTATTTTATTATTCAGGAGATTAAAGAACGATCGAGTCAATTCGGACACAAGGTAAGGGATAACTTTTCCAATCTCATTTTTATCCGAGATTGTTTATTCGTAAGTATTTACTGGGGTTATATTTATCATCCATGTACCTGTTTTCCAAAAATGGTTTCATTTATGTTTAAAGTCCTTTTTACCCATTTTTTACTTTTACTACATGGTTTGTAAAGAATCTTTCTTTTGATTACCATACGCGGTACTTTTTGACTTTTCCGGAAAAAGTACAAGAAGAATGTTTTTTTAACTTATACGGCATGAACAGATTTTTACGGTTTCATAACACCTTATTTCTAGGAAGCTTACTCTACAAGATTTAATGACTATTTTCAAAAATATCCTATTCTTTTAAAATTTCATGGCATTTTGTGAAAAGAAAATCATTTTGAAGAACAAAGGATATTTTCCTCAAAAATTCATTTCAAGTGTTTTATCAAAACCATTTTCCATATAAGATGGAATTATTTCATATGGGTATGTTTCAAGTATAATGTCTCTATGATTTACATGGTTTCTCTTATGATGAAATGATATACATTTGTTTTATATGGATTATGTTATGATGGGATGAATTTTATGAAACTCATTTTATTCTTTGGTTTATGATGAATGATTTATGTTTATGTTGTGGCACATGTAAGAATGATTTTATTATGAGATGGGTGGGACCTATATCTCCCTCTAATACATTGGGTGAAGATTTATATCTCATGATATAGAAATGGCTGGAATGGTAATTTAATCTGGTTCGGTAATACAGGACTGCAATGAGGAGTGAAATCGATTCAGAAAGGGACTTTGTCCACTAAGATGGTCTTGGCAGAAATGCCTTGGCTACTATGGAAATCATATCATGTGCTTAATGTTTTTCCAAAATTACAAGTTTTATTTCCAAGATATTTTATCATGATTGATGTTCCATTATGATCTATGCCTTATGTACTTCCATGTTTTATGTCATTGCTCAAGATTTTGATGTTTAAACATTATGTTCATGTTTTTATGTTCAAATGTATATGATTTATTTTATTTTACCCATGCTTACCCTTACTGAGCATTTGAGCTCACCCTTTATATGTTTTCTTTTCCCCAAGATATAAATAAATGTTTTAGGTAAGAATACAAAAAGGGAAGATCTTTGTGGGAGATGTTGAAGATCTTTCACCACGATTGGAAGATTATGTTTCGAGTTTCCAACGACACTAAACTATTACGGTCCTTGTGTGTTTGTTTTTTTTGTTATGTATTAATTATTCCACAAAAGTAATGTAATGTCCATGTACTTCATGCTTTGGGTCTCTACAGTTGGTATTAGAGGAAAGGTTTAGTCAACCTTTGGAAACTAGGATGCGAGAACTTTAGTGAGATCCCTAGAGATATTTATAAGGTATGTCTAGGTATGTACCTAAGGTTAAGTATAAGTATAGGTTATAGTCCTAGAATTATGGTAATGATATTAGAATTAAACCTAAGATGTTATATATTGAAGGTACTCTCCCTTTATTATATTGTTTTCCTAGCATGATTTATGCCTCTCACACTGTTCTTTTTGGGTTTTAGATGATGGCTGGAACCTGAAGGAACCTTATTGATCAATGTAATGTACAAATTAATGATTGTCCTCCTGAGCAACCAAATGTTATGGGAGATGGAGTGTAAAATCTTATTGTTATATTTACACAAGCTATGAATCATTCTGTATTTCCAAATAATCAGAGAAGGGAACAATATTCTATTGAGCCCTTCATGAGGCAACATCCTCCATCTTTCAATGGGTCCACTGATCCACTTGTTGCTGAACAATGGATTAGTACCATGGAAAAGATATTTTCCATACTTCTTTGTTCAGAACATGAAAAATTCATTTTAGCTATTTACCGTTTAAAAGGTGAAGCAGACCAGTGGTGGACTCTAATTAAGAATACAAGGCCCCAATATGAAATTGAATCCATGGATTGGGATGAGTTTAAGAACTTATTTTTCAATAATTACTTCCCTCGTATTCTTCGAAAAAAGATGGAAACGGATTTCCTTGAGCTTAAGAAAAAGGATAATGAATATGTTGGTACATACGATTTGAATTTTACAACGCTTGCAAGGTATGAATCTGGCTTTATCATCCAACCTGAAAGTAAAGTTGATCGATTCTTCAGTGGCTTAAAACCAATTCTTCGAAGGGAATTAGCTATAAGAGACTTCAGTAGCTATGAAGAAATTGTGTGTTGTACTATCAAGGTAGAAATGGAAGTTGGTGTTACATACCCATCTCATGGTTTTGACAAGAAACGAAAGATGGTGGTCAAGGAGAAATCTCAGAATAATGGTGAAAAGAAGATGAATGTTTTTTTATGCACAATGTGTGGAAAGAAGCATAGTGGATATTGTCTTAAAGGGACTATAAAATTTTTTAATTGTGGAAAATAAGGTCATCGAGTAGTTTAGGGTTGAATTAATGGAAAGAGGGTTTCTAATGACGTGAATAAAGAAAAGACTATAGAGAACGCACCACCAACACTTCAATGCTTCAAGTGCAAGGAAATGGGGCATTATGCTAATCAATGCCCTAATCCAAGGGTTAATTATGATCAACGTGAGAAGCCTCTTAAGGAAAAGGATAAATGGAATTAACATACGGTCACTATTTGTGATGTTGAGTATGAAAATTATGTTGTGTAATGATTAAGTGTTTATATAATGGGATTTCAAAATAGTATCATGGAATCTCATTTATGGTATTGTGGAATTTTGGAATATCTATGTATTGGTTTTCAATAATTATATGGTACCTGTAACCATGAAAAGTGATTAAAATATTTTTGGAAAGAATATGATATGCGCATAATGAAGGGATAAAGAAAAAATAAAATGATCTCATGACTGATATAAGGAAAAAGTTATATCATGGTTTGAGTATATAGAAATTTTGGGATTTTGGTATGTGGAAAGTGTTAAATTTTGACAGCATTCATGTTTTCACTAAGGTTTGATGGGTATCTCAAGAGAATACATGATTAAGGTATTCACATGTTTTTAATGTGACCAAAAAGATATATCGTATGATATATGGGGGATAAATGATGGTATTCACATGCTCAGCAGATGACATTTCTAGTAATTGTTTTCTTTATACTATGAGCTTAGACCGAAGTATTTTGGATAAGCCTAAGGATTATAATGGATTATTTTGGAAATAAGTTAGTATTGTTTAAGGCTAGAATTTTTTTCGATATTATTGATGGAATTTTATAATAATGTAGTTTTAGAAAAAGGACAACCTGCAGGACGGGCAACAACTCGTCGCGTCAGACAATGCGGTGGGAATTTAACCCACAACCGAAGTGTGGAAGGACTTTATTGCATACCACTGGCCTACAGGAAGTCTCTGGTTAGTAGAAACTAGTTTTATTTTATTAAGCGCTATGATAGATGAAGTATAAGTCCATTTTTGGGACCATATATGATTAATCTCACCATAAGATGGACTGATAACTTTTTCTAACCTTTTGTTTAAGACAGATGGAATGACCCATAATTCTATCACAGGATCTGCTAATACTTCAATAATGAAAAATTCAACTTCATTTTTTTAAGAGATGAAGTGGAAATTGTTCAAGGCACAAACAACGGTGAGATTATACTGAAATAAAGTATTTCTTCTAATTCTTCAACTTTAGGGAAATGGTCTTGAAAACCAAAAATTTTGTCCTAGTATCCTCATATACGATGAATAAGATGGTACCTTAGATCATCACAAATTTTTGGCTTTGTGATTGTTAGCTTTTTCATAGCCATGTTCTCTACCACTCTCCATCAGAAAATGATGGTTAGATTTATCTTCCATATCCATATTTTCACCTATGTTCTCGTATGTGGAAACCCAGTGATTAGTTAATTTGGATAACCATTACGTTTTATACTTTAGTTTTTAAAGTTTAGTTTTTTTATTCCATTTTATGATGTGGGTTTCAATTAAAGAAATATTCAAGTAGAAAGCCATTTATAACCCCGACGAATTTCTAGGGAAAAATTCATTTTAAGGGGGGTAGAATGTAACAACCCAAGATTTTATGAGAATTATTTTTTCTTTGATCTCTTTTGTTGTACGCTACACCAAGATTATCTTGCGTTATACGCAACACCGTATTAGCTTGCAGTATACGCAACACTAATCTTGGATCGTGTTAAAAACAATTTCAATTTTGTTTGATAGTAATTATTCAATGCAACATTGAGTGTATATATACATATATAATCAATGTATAAATGAAATATGGTTGTATTTTGTTATACAAAACAAAAAAGGAGTCTTTCACTACACAAAACATTGACATGGCTTGTGTTACACGCAATCGCGGCCTTCCTCGATAGCGTGTGTTGTATGCAATATCGAGTTTCACTAAACAACTATATATTATTATAATATTATTATGAACTAGCTATTATGAATAGTATTAACTAAATTTTGAATTTTATAAAATTATTATTCATCTTACACATTTTTTAGAACATGGTATAAGAACAAAATAAATGTTCCATGTAAAATAAGTATTTTTCAAAAAATGCAGTTTTGTCGCCTTTTGATGGCGCACCCACATTAAATATAGTTTTTGACATGTTTATAAGTTCAATTTGACCAAATAAAATTATTTCTTGGAATAAGGGTATAAAAATTAAATTTGGATAAATTTTTCATATTATTCTGATAACTTTCATATTTTAATGAATAGTAAAAACACGCTATATTTTAATTAAAAACAACTTTTTGCATCGCAATAATTTATATGGTTAGATTATCTTTTTAATTGGTTTTAAAGTATAATTAGAATATATTTTTACCATTTAATCCAATGTTGATCATTGGAATTAATTTCACTTTGAAATTGGACATAAACAAGGTCTGATCTTTTGATAGTTATTGTTTCTTAAAAACACGCTATTTTTTTGATAACGAGAATTACATTTAAAATTAATTAATGACACTTATATTTTTTGAATTTGGAAAAATAGACATCATTTTTGAATTCATAATATCAAATATGTCTTAGGCTAGATTTTTTGTTATTTTTCTGAAAAACTTCAATTTTTGATGAATAGTGAAACCACGTAGTGGTAGTTAAAAAACTGACTCTTTCATTTAAATGAAAATTTACCACTTTTGTGAATTCAATTTCAAAAATCCGACATACATGGTTGTTATCAACAAGTAAAATGTGGTTCAATAAGATAAAAATAATTTTTGGTGAATAGTAACTTTTGACTTTTATTTACCACGGTTAAAAGTAAATAGGGTAATTCAAGGTAAAAAGAATATTATAATAATTCAAAATATACCTTAACACTTTTCCAAACCTTATTTGTTGAGTCATTAACGACCATGAGCATATTTGGGTTGATTTTGGCACCCCATTGGGTCACATGGGAGTGAAAATTATGATTTAGATAAATTAATTTAATGTGAAGACAAAATTGACATTAACAAAAATCTTTTAATAATTAATTTTTATAAAGAGATATATAAATTATATTTTCAACTATAAATATTAATTGGAAATATAAAACGATTTCCTACAAGGTTTTTTTTTATAATTTTTATATATCAAATAAATTAAATTATTTATGACATAATAATGATGTAGTATTTACCTCATTAATAAATGATTTAAACAAATAAGATTATAATGATTAAAATATTATCCAAAACATGTCCAATTATGATTGGATTATTTTATTTTGAGCATGAGGCATCTTATCTTCATCTTTAATGATTTGTGGACCTTTTGAAACTGAAGATAAGTTTATAATAAAATAATATTTTCACAATTTCCAAAAGAGCCCCTCCTCCCCCTTATAAAAGGAGACCATTTCTATCCGATTCCTCACACCTCTCAAGACATTTGGGTCGTCCAAACTCTGCCCAATTAAGCTCCCTACATACCTATCCTCCTCATAGAAGCCTTAACTTAGGAATAAGGCACTTCAAGAAGTCCTTTGGTTCAAACCAAAAGGAGTTACCCAAATTAAATATAACGGTTTTCTCTTAAATTGTTTTCTTTTATTTTACTTATCCAACCCCTAAACTCTTTTTATTATTTTATTTTGAAACAAAACCAGAATCCTCAATATATTATGATGTTTTTATGAGAATTATTCTAACTACACTTACACACACATCCATCTAATGGATGAAGAACATAATGTTTCTGTGGATGGAAAACTAACGCCTCACGAAACGATGATTGTTTGATTATATCCTACCACCTCTCATGGTGGCCATTATGATTGAACTATACTTATATATGATATATATTATGTTTATGATTTTCTTATGCTTCTGTACTTCCCAATTATTTCAGGCCATTATGGTTTCCATAGTGGCTAAATACGATAATCTCATTTGAGAAAGTGCGAAATAACGCCCCCTTAAAGTGATGTGATTCGTTAATGCCTTCTGTGGGATATATAAAGGATGGAGTTAAGGATATTATATATTATATTATACTGTAATTATAATATACCTATGTATAATTATGTTTTAATTCCATTAAAATATGAAATAGAAATGAAAGTAGCGTTCATGCGTACGTACGGCTTACAGTCTCCATGAACAGGGCATTTCATTTCTTACATCCATATGTTATGTACTATTATAAATACATGTATATGCTGGATATATATGATATATATGATATATAAATCATGAATATAATTCTGGATATAATGAATCGTTGACCACATGAACAACATGCAATTATAAGAAGTCCATTTTTGACTCAAGTACCAAATATCGACAAAAAGAATGTTATTAACTTAAATGGTTACATAAAGTTTATAAAATAGTAATAAGAGGTATAAAAGGAATAATAAATTTGAAAATGGTTCTTAAGAAAGTAGAAATTAACTTTATTTTATTATTCAGGAGATTAAAGAATGATCGAGTCAAGTCGGACACGAGGTAAGGGATAACTTTTCCAATCTCGTTTTTATCTGAGATTGTTTATTCGTATGTATTTACTGAGGTTATATTTATCATACATGTATCGGTTTTCCAAAAATGGTTTCATGTATGTTTAAATTTCTTTTTACCCATTTTTTACTTCTACTACATGGTTTATAAAGAATCTTTCTTTTGGTTACCATACGAGGTACTTTTTGACTTTTACGACAAAAGTAAAAGAAGAATGTTTTTTTAAATTATACAGCATGAACGAATTTTTACGATTTCAAAACACCTTATTTTAATGAAACTTACTCTACAATATTTAATTAATATTTTCAACAAAATAATTTTCTATTAAAATTGCATGGTATTTTGTGAAAAAAATGATTTTGAAGAAGAAAGGATATTTTCCTCAAGAATTCTTTCAAGTGTTTTATCAAAACCATTTTCCATATAAGATGGAATTATTTCATATGGGTATGTTTCAAGTATAATGTCTCTATGATTTACATGGTTTCTCTTATGATTAAATGATATCCATTTGTTTTATATGCTCAAAGTGTGGAAAGAAGCATGGTGGAGATTGTCTTAAAGGGACTACAAAATGTTTTAAGTGTGGAAAATAAGGTCATCATGAAATTGAATGTCGAAGTAATGTAAAAACAGTTTCTAATGACGTGAATAAAGAAAAGACTGTATAGAATGCACCACCAACACTTCAATTATTCAAGTGCAAGGAAATGGCGCATTATGCTAATCAATGCCCTAATCCAAGGGTTAATGATGATCAACGTGAGAAACCTCTTAAGGAAAAGGATAAAGGGAGGTCACATGCGATCACTATTTGTGATGTTGAGTATGAAAATGATGTTGTGTAATGATAAAGTGTTTATGTAATGGGATTTCAAAATAGTAACATGGAATCTCATTTATGGTATTGTGGAATTTTGGAATATCTATGTATTGGTTTTCAATAATTATATGGTACCGGTAACCATGAAAAGTGATTGAAATATTTTTTTAAAGAAGATGATATGCTCATAATGAAGGGATAAAGAAAAAATTAAATGAGCTCATGACTGATTTAAGGACAAAGTTATATCATGGTTTGAGTATATAGAAATTTTGGGATTTTGGTATGTGGAAAGTGTTAAATTTTGACAGTATTCATGTTTTCACTAAGGTTCGATGGGTATTTCAAGGGGATACATGATTAAGTTTTTCACATGTTTGTAATGTGACCAACAAGATATATAGTATGATATATAGGGGATAAATGATGGTATTCACATGCTCAGTACATGACATTTCTAGTAATTGTTTTCTTTATACTATGAGCTTGGACAGAAGTATTTTGGATAAGCCTAAGGATTGTAATGGATTATTTTGGACATAAGTTAGTATTGTTTAAGGCTATAATTTTTTTCGATATTTTTGATGGAATGTTATAATAATGTAGTTTTAGAAAAAGGACAACCTGTGGGACGGGCGACAACTCATCGCGTCAGAAAAGGCTATGGGAATCGAACCCACAACTGAAGTGCGGTAGGCCTTTATTGCATATCATTGGCCTACAGGAAGTCCCTGGTTAGTTGAAACTAGTTTTATTTTATTAATCTCTATGATAGATGAAGTGTAATTCCATTTTTGGAACCATATACAATTAATCTCACCATAATATGTACTTATATCTTTTTCTAACCTTTTCTTTGAGGCAGATGGAATGACCCATCATTCTATCACATGATCTACTAACACTTCAAGAATGAAAAATTCAACTTCATTTATTTAAGAGATGAAGTGGAAATTTTTCAAGGCACAAATAACGGTGAGATTGTACTGAAATAAACTATGTATTTCTTCTAATTCTTCAACTTTAGGGAAATGATCTTGAAAACCAAAAATGTTGTCCTAGACTGCTCATATACGATTAATCAGATAGTACCTTAAATCATCACAAATTATTGTCATTGTGATTGTTAGATTTTTTATAGCCATGTTCTCTACCACTCTCCATCAGAACTTGATGGTTAGATTTCTCTTCCATGTCTATATTTTCACCTACGTTCTCCTATGTAGAAACCCAGTGATTAGTTAATTTGGATGACCACTACATTTAATACTTCAGTTTTAAAAGTTATGTCTTGGTATTCTATTTTACGATGTAGGTTTAAATTAAAGAAACATTCATGTAAAAAACCATTTATAACCCCGATGAATTTCGAGGGAGAAATTCATTTTAAGGGGGGTAGAATGTAACAACCCGAGATTTTATGAGAATTTTTTTTTTGATGTCTTTTTTTGTACGCTACACCAAGATTATCTTGTGATATATGCAACACTGTATTAGCTTGTAGTATATGCAACACTAATCTTGGATCATGTTAAAAACAATTTCAAGTTTGTTTGATAGTAATTATTCAATGAAAAATTGAGTGTATATATACACATATATTCAATGTATAAATGAAATATGGTTGGATTCTGTTATATGCAACAATAAAGGATTCTTTCACTATACGCAACCCTGACTTGTCTTGCGTTACACGCAATCACGACCTTCCTCGATAGTGTGTGTCGTATGCAATATCGGGTTTCACTAAAAAATGATATATTATTATAATATTATTATGAACTAGCCTTTATGAATAGTATTAACTAAATTTTGAATTTTATAACATTATTATTCATCTTAAACATTTTCTAGAACATGGTATAAGAAGAAAATAAATTTTTCTAGTGAAATAAGTATTTTTCAAAAAATGCAGTTTTGTCGCCTTTTGATGGCGCACCCACTTTAAATCTAGTTTTTGACATGTTTATAAGTTCAATTTAAAAAAATAAAATTATTCCTTGGAATAAGGATATAAAATTTTAATTTGGACAATTTTTTCATATTATTCTGATAACTTTCATATTTTAATGAATAGTAAAAACATGCTATATTTTAATTGAAAACAAATTTTTTCATCACAATAATTTATATGCTTAGATTATATTTTTAATTAGTTTTAAAGTGTAATTAGAATATATTTATACAATTTAATCCAATTTTGGTCATTGGGAATAATTTCACTTTGAAATTTGATATAAACAAGGTTTGATCTTTTGATAGTTATTGTTTCTTAAAAACATCCTATTTGTTTTGATAACAGGAATTACATTTAAAATTAATTAATTTCACTTATATGTTTTGAATTTGGAAAAATAGACATCATTTTTTAATTTAGAATATCAAATATATCTTAGGCTGAATTTTTGATATTTTTCTGAAAAACTTCAATTTTTGATGAATAGTGAAACCACTTAGTGGTAGTTAAAAAACTGACTCTTTCATTTAAATGAAATTTTACCACTTCTTTGAATTGAATTTCAAAAATCCGACATACATGGTTGTTATCAAGAATTAAAATTTGGTTCAATAAGATAAAAATAATTTTTGTGAATAGTCACTTTTGACTTTTATTTACCACGGTTAAAAGTAAATAGAGTAATTAAAGATAAAAAGAATATTATAATAATTCAAAATTTACCTTAACACTTGCCCAAACCTTATTTGTTGAGTCATTAATGACCATGGGCATCTTTGGGTCGATTTTTGGACCCCATTGAGCCACTTGGGAGTGAAAATGACAATTTAGATTAATTAATTTCATGTGAAGACAAAATTGACATTAACAAAACTCTTTTAGTAATTAATTTTAGTAAGGAGTTATATAAATTATATTTTCGACTATAAATACTCATTGGAAATATAAAAGGATTTTCTACATGGTGGTTATTTTTTTTATAATTTTTAGACATCAAATAAATTAAATTATTTATGACACAATAATGATGAAGTATTTACCTCATTAATAAATGATTTAAAAAATAAGATTATAATGATTAAAATATTATCCAAAACATGTCCAATTATGATTGGAGGATTCTATTTCGACCATGTGTAATATTATATTAATATTTAATGTTTTTTGGACCTTTTTAAACCGAAGATTAGTTTATAATAAAATAATATTTTCACACTTTCCAAAAGAGCCCCTCCTCCCCCTTATAAAAGGAGACCATTTCTATCTGATTCCTCACACCTCTCAAGCCATTTTTCTCATCCAAACTCTACCCAATTAATCTACCTACATACCTATCCTCCTACTAGAAGCCTTACCTTAGTCAGAAGGAACTTCAAGAAGTCCTTTGGTTCCAACCAAAGGGATTTACCCAAATTAAAGGTAACGGTTTTCCCTTCAATTGTTTTCTTTTATTTTACTTCTCCAACCCCGAAACTATTTTTATTCCATTATTTTGTAACAACACAAGTATCCTTAATATACTATGAAGTTTTTATGAGAAGTATTCAAACTACACTTACACAAACCTTTATCTAATGGATGAAGAAAATAATGTTTTTGTGGATGGAAAACTAACGCCTTATGAAACGATGATTGTTCGATTATCTCCTACCACCTCTCATGGTGGCCATTATGACGGAAATTTATTCATATATGATATATATTATGTTTATGATTTCCTTATGCTTCTGTACTTCCCAATTATTTCAAGCCTTTATGGTTTCCACAGTGGCTAAATATGACAATCTCATTTGAGGAAGGGGCTTACGGCGCTAGGGTTTCCCCCGTCGCCGCTTTCTTCTCCCCCACGGTGGATCTACTACGGACTTCCTAGCACTCTCCATGTCATGTTTTTGGATAATCCTTATGATTTCATTCCTAATATGGGATCTGTAATGCTTCAGTTTAGGATCCTTGGGCGTAAGATCAGTTTGTGATGAGGTCTCTTTGTTTGTTGGCTTACTCTTTGGAGCGTTCGTGGGATCCCGGCTACTGGAGGCAGGGCGTTGTCCTAGTCTATCGTCGCTTGGGGGTTGTGGCCATGATCTGCTGCAGAATTTATGCTATGAAGGTTCATGGTTGTCTTCTCCGGCTAGACTGGAAGCGGCGACGGGATCTGATGTTGGCTTGGTTGTTCCTCGGTGTTCCAGAATGGTGATGCATTCACGTTCTTGTCCTTTTTCAATTTTTCGAGTTTGGATTTGTTGGTTGTTGCCCTTTATGATTTCTGCATTTTTTCATTGGATTAGTTTGGATGAATCTACTCTGAGATCTCATGGATTTTTGTTGTGTGATGGTTGGAGATGCTCCTCTGGTGATCTGGATTCGATGATTTTCTTGCTGGCTTTTTGGCCCTGCATTTCAGATTTGGTTTTCCTCCTCGATTTGAATTTGGTTTTCTGGGATTTGCTTTTGGGAAGAACTTGTGTTTTTTTTTGGAAAGAACTCGCGATTGTAGTGGTGATGTCTTGTTGTTGCTGAAAGAAGTGGTGATGAAGGCTGAAAGCAGTGGCGTGGTTTTGGCGACCGATGAAGCATTCAGTATGGGAGGGATTTAGGCGGTCGTGATGACTGTTTGAGGTGATTTGTATTGTTTGATCTGGTTATTTTGGATTTTGTATTTTGTATTTTGGATTTTGTATTTTGTATTTTAGATTGTGGGTGATTGTTTTGATGTCTGTAGGTTCTCACTTACCCAAAAAGTGACTTATTTAAAAACCGAAAAAAAAGTTTCAGTCTCATTTGAGGAAGTGCGGACTACCGCCCCCTTAAAGTGATGTGATTCGTTAATGCCTTATGTGGGATGTATAAAGGATGTAGTTTATTATATTATATATGATATTATACTGAAATTATAATATACCTATGCATCATTATATTTTAATTCCATTAAAATATCAAATAGAAATAAAAGTAGCGTTCATGTGTACGTACGGATTACCGTCTCCATGAATGGTGAATTTCATTTCTTACATCCATATGTAATGTACTTTTATAAATACATGTATATTCTGGATATATATGATATATATTGTATATAAATCATGAATATCATTCTGGATATAATGAATCTTTGACCACATAAACAACATGTAATTATAAGAAGTCCGTTTTTTACTCAAGTACCAAATATCGACAAAACGAACGTTATTAACTTAAATGGTTACATAATGATTATAACATGGTAATAAGAGGTATAAAAGGAATAATAAATTTGAAAAAGGTTCTTAATAAAGTAGAAATTAACTTTATTTTATTATTCAGGAGATTAAAGAACGATCAAGATAAGTCAGACACGAGTTAAGGGATAACTTTTCCAATCTCGTTTTTATCCGATATTGTTTATTTGTAAGTATTTACTGGGGTTATATTTATCATCCATGTCCCTGTTTTCCAAAAATGGTTTCATGTATGTTTAATTTTCTTTTTACCCATTTTTTAATTTTACTAAATGATTTGTAAAGAATCTTTCTTTTGTTTACCATATGTGGTACTTTTTGACTTTTTCGGAAAAAGTACAACAAGAATGTTTTTTTAAATTATACGGCATGAACAGATATTTATGTTTTCATAACACCTTATTTTCATGAAGCTTTATCTACAGTATTTAATGAATATTTTCAACAAAATCCTTTTCTTTTAAAATTGCATGGCATTTTGTGAAAATAAAATGATTTTGAAGAAGAAAGGATATTTTCCTCAAGAATTTTTTCAAGTGTTTTATCAAAACCATTTTCCATATAAGATGGAATTATTTCATATGGGTATGTTTCAAGTATAATGTCTCTATGATTTACATGGTTTCTCTTATGATTAAATGATATCCATTTGTTTTATATGGATTATGTTATAATGGGATGATGTTTATGAAACCCATTTTATTCTTTGGGTTATGATGAATGATTTATATTTATGTTGTGGCACACGTAAGAATGATTTCATTATTATATTGGTGGGACCTATATCTCCCTCCAATGCATTGGGTAAATATTTATATCTCATGATATAGATATTGCTGGAATGGTAAGTTAATCTGGTTCAGTAATACAGGACTGGAACGAGGAGTGAACTCGATTCAGAAAGGGACTTTGTCCAATAAAATGGTATTGGCAGCGATGCCTTGACTACTATGGAAATCATATCATGTGATTAATGTTTTTCCACAATTAAAAGTTTTATTTCCAGGATATTGTATCATGATTGATGTTCCATTATGATCTATGCCTTACGTACTTCCATTTTTTATGTCATTGCTCAAGATTTTGATGTTTAAACATTATTTTAATGTTTTTATGTTCAAATTTATATGGTTTGTTTTATTTTCTCCATGCTTAACCTTAATAAGAATTTGATCTCACCATTTATATGTTTTATTTTCCCCAGGATATAAAGAAAGGTTTTAGGTAAGAAAACAAAAGGGGAATAACTTTATGGGAGATGTTGAAAATCTTTCACCACGATTAGAAGATTATGTTCCGAGTTTCCAAAGACACTAAACTATTACAGTCCTTGTGTGTTTTTTTTTTTTGTTATGTATTAAGTATTACACAAAAGTAATGTAATGTCCATGTACGTCAAGATTTGGGTCGCTACAGTTGGTATCAGAGGAAAGGTTTAGTCAACCTTTGGAAACTAGGATACGAGAACTTTCGTGAGATCCCTAGATATATTTCTAAGGTATGTCTAGGAATGTCCCTAAGTTTAAGTATATGTATAGGCTATAGTACTAGAATTATGGTTACTATATTATAATTAAACCTAAGATGTTAGATATTGAAGGTACTCCCCCTTTATTATGTTGTTTTCCTAGCATGATTTTTGCCTCTCACACTGTTCTTTTTGGGTTTTAGATGATGTTTGGAACCCGAAGGAACCGTGTTGATCAATGTAATGGACAATGCAATGATTGTTCTCCCAAGAAACTAAATGTGATGGGAGATGGAGTGAAAAATCTTATTGCTATACTTACAGAAGATATGAATCATTCTGGATTTCCAAATGATCAGAGAAGGGAACAATATTCTATTCAGTCCTTCATGAGGCAACATCCATCGTCTTTCAAGGGGTCTTCTGATCCACTTATTGCTGGACAATGGATCAGTACCATTGAAAAGATATTTTCCATACTTCCCTATTCAGAACATGAAAATTTCATTTTAGATATTTATCGTTTAGAAGGTGAATCAGACATGTGGTGGACTCTAATTAAGAATACAAGGCCCCAAGATGAAATTAAATCTATGGAATGGGAAGAGTTCAAGAACTTATTTTTCAATAAGTACATCCCTCAGATTCTTCGAACAAAGATGGAAAAGGATTTCCTTGAGCTTAAGCAAAAGGATGATGAATCTGTTGGTATATACAAAGCGAATTTTACAAGGCTTGCAAGGTATGCATCTGGCTTTATCATCCAACCTAAAAGTAAAGTTGATCGATTCTTTAGTGGCTTAAAACCAAGTCTTCAAAGGGCATTAGCTATAAGAGACTTCAATAGCTATGAAGAAATTGTGTGTTGTTCTATCAAGGTATAAATGGAAGTTGGTGTTACATATCCATCTCATGGTTTTAACAAGAAACGAAAGATGGAGCTCAAGTAAAAATCTCAGAATAATGGTGAAAATAAGATGAATGTTTCTTTATGCTCAAAGTGTGGAAAGAAGCATGGTGGAGATTGTCTTAAAGGGACTAGAAAATGTTTTAAGTGTGGAAAAGAAGGCCATCGAGCAGTTGAGTGCCGAAGTAATGGAAAAAGGGTTGATAAAGATGTGAATAAATAAAAGACTATAGATAACGCACCACTAACACTTCAATGCTTCAAGTGCAAGGAAATGGGGAATTATGCTAATCAATGCCCTAATCCATGGGTTAATGATGATCAACGTGAGCAACCTCTTAAGGCAAAGGATAAAGGGAATTCAAATGGGATCACTATTTGTGATGTTGAGTATGAAAATGATGTTGTGTAAAGATTAAGTTTTTATGTAATGGGATTTAGAAATAGTATCATGGAATCTCATTTATGGTATTGTGGAATTTTGGAATATCTATGTATTGGTTTTCAATAATTATATGGTACCGGTAACCATGAAAAGTTATTGAAATATTTTTGGAAAGAAGATGATATGCGCATAATGAAGGGATAAAGAAAAAATAAAATGATCTCATGACTGATATAAGGACAAAGTTATATCATGGTTTGAGTATATAGAAATTTTGGGATTTTGGTATGTGGAAAGTGTTAAATTTTGACAGCATTCATGTTTTCACTAAGGTTCGATTGTTATTTCAAGAGAATACATGATTAAGGTATTTACATGTTTGTAATGTAACCAACAAGATATATCGTATGATATATGGGGGATAAATTATGGTATTCACATGCTCAGCAGATGACATTTCTAGTAATTGTTTTCTTTATACTATGAGCTTGGACAAAAGTATTTTGGATAAGCCTAAGGATTGTAATGGATTATGTTGGACATAAGTTAGTATTTTTTAAGTGTAGAATTGTTTTCGATATTATTGATGGAATGATATAATAATGTAGTTTTAGAAAAAGGAAAACCTACAGGACGGGAGACAACCTGTCACGTCAGACAAGGCTGTGGGAATCGAACCCACAACCGAAGTGTGGTAGGCCTTTATTGCATACCACTGGCTTACAGGAAGTCCCTGGTTAGTGGAAACTAGTTTTATTTTATTAAGAACTATGATAGATGAATTATAAGTCCATTTTTGGAACCATATACAATTAATCTCACCATAATATGGAATTATAACTTTTGCTAACCTTTTTTTTGAGGTAGATGGAATGACCCATAATTCTATCACATGATCTGCTAACACTTCAAGAATGAAAAATTCAACTTCATTTATTTAAGAGATTAAGTGGAAATTGTTCGAGGCACAATCAACGGTGAGATTGTACCGAAATAAACTATGTATTTCTTCTAATTCTTCAACTTTAGGGAAATGATCTTGAAAACCAAAAATGTTGTCCTAGTGTCCTCATATACGGTGAATCAGATGGTACCTTTGATCATCACAAATCTATGGCTTTGTGATTTTTATCTTTTTCATAGCCAAGTTCTCTACCACTCTCCATTAGAACTTGATGGTTAGATTTCTCTTCCATATCCATATTTTCACCTATGTTGTCCTATGTGGAAACCCAGTGACTATTTAATTTGGATAACCGTTACGTTTAATACATTATCTCTTAAAGTTAAGTTTTGGTATTCCATTTTACGATGTGGGTTTCAATTAAAGAAAATTTCATGTAGAAAACCATTTATAACCCTGATGAATTTTTAGGGAGAAATTAATTTTAATTGGGGTAGAATGTAACAACCTGAGATTTTATGAGAATTATTTTTTTTTTAATGTATTTTGTTGTACGCTACACAAATATTATCTTGTGATATACGCAACACCGTATTATTTTGCAGTATATGCAACACTAATCTTGGATCGTGTTAAAAACAATTTCAAGTTTGTTTGATAGTAATTATTCAACGCAACAATGAGTCTATATATACATATATATTCAATGTATAAATGAAATATGGTTAGATTTTGTTATACACAACAACAAAGGAGTCTTGCACTACACGCAACCCTTTCTTGTCTTGTGTTACACGCAATCGTGACCTTCCTCGATAACGTGTGGTGTATGCAATATCAGGTTTCACTAAACAATGATATAATATTATAATATTATTATAAACCAGTCGTTATGAATAGAATTAACTAAATTTTAAATTTTATAACATTATTATTCATCTTAAACATTTTCTAGAACATGGTATAAGAACAAAATAAATTTTTCGGGTAAAATAAGTATTTTTCAAAAAATGCAGTTTTGTCGCCTTTTAATGGCACACCCATTTTAAATCTAGTTTTTGACATGTTTATAAATTCAATTTGACTAAATAAAATTATTCCTTGGAATCAGGATATAAAAAATTAATTTGGATAAACATTTCATATTATTCTGATAACTTTCATATTTTAATGAATAGTAAAAACACGCTATATTTTAATTAAAAACAACTTTTTTCATCGCAATAATTTATATCGTTAGATTATCTTTTTAATTGGTTTAAAAGTGTATTAGAATATATTTTTACCATTTAATCCAATGTTGGTCATTTGAATTAATTTCACTTTGAAATTGGACATAAACAAGGTCCGATCTTTTGATAGTTATTGTTTCTTAAAAACAAGCTATTTGTTTTGATAACAAGAATTACATTTAAAATTAATTAATGCCACTTATAAGTTTTGAATTTGGAAAAATAGACATAATTCTTGAATTCAGAATATTAAATATAGATTTGGCTGAATTTTTGGTATTTTTCTGAAAAACTTCTACTTTTGATGAATAGTGAAACCACTTAGTGGTAGTTAAAAAATTGACTCTTTCATTTAAATGAAATTTTACCACTTCTGTGAATTGAATTTCAAAAATCTGACATACATGGTGGTTATCAAGATGTAAAATGCGGTTCAATAAGATAAAATTAATTTTTGGTGAATAGTAACTTTTGACTTTTATTTACCGCAGTTAAAAGTAAATAAGGTAATTCAAGGTAAAAAGAATATTATAATAATTCAAAATTTACCTTAACACTTTTCAAACCCTTATTTGTTGACTCCTTAACGCCCATGGGAATATTTGGGTTGATTTTGGGACCCCATTGAGCTACTTGAGAGTGAAAATGACAATTTAGATGAATTAGTTTAATGTGAAGACAAAATTGACATTAACAACAATATTTTTGTAATTAATTTTTATAAGGAGTTATATAAATTATATTTTAGACTATAAATATTCATTGGAAAGCTAAACTGATTTCCTACATGTTGGTTATTTTTTTATAATTTTTAGACGTCAAATAATTTAAATTATTTATGACACAATATTGATGCAGTATTTACCTCATTAATAAATGATTTAAAAAATAAGATTATAATGATTAAAATACTATCCAAAACATGTCCAATTCTAATTGAATTATTTTATTTCGACCATGAGTCATCTTATCTTCATCTTTAATGATTTTGAGACCTTTTGAAATCGAAGATAAGTTTATAATAAAATAATATTTTCACACTTTCCCAAAGAGCCCCTCCTACCCCTTATAAAACGAGACCATTTCTATCTGATTCCTCACACCTCTCAAGCCATTTGGATCACCCAAACTCTGCCCAATTAAGCTCCCTACATACTTATCCTCCTCCTATAAGCCTTAAATTAGGAATAAGGCACTTCAAGAAGTCATTTGGTTCAAACCAAAGGGAGTTACCCAAATTAAAGGTAACCGTTTTCTCTTAAATTGTTTTCTTTTATTTTACTTCTCCAACCCCTAAACTATTTTTATTCCTTTCTTTTGTAACAACACCAGTATCCTCAATATACTATTATGTTTTTATGATAAGGATTCTAACTACACTTACACACACCTCCATCTAATGGATGAGGAACATAATGTTTTGGTGGATGACAAACTAACGCCTCACGAAACGATGATTGTTCGATTATCTCCTACCACCTCTCATGGTGGCCATTATGATTGAACTGTATTTATATATGATATATATTATCTTTATTATTTCCTTATTCTTCTGTACATCCTAATTATTTCAAGCCTTTATGGTTTCTATTGTTGGTAAATACGATAATCTCATTTGAGGAAATGCGGACTACCGCCCCCTTAAAGTGATGTGATTCATTAATGCATTATGTGGGATCTATAAAGGATGGAATTAATGATATTATATATGATATTATACTTGAATTATAATATACCTCTTTATAATTATGTTTTAATTCCATTAAAATATGAAATAGAAATGAAATTAGAGTTCATGCGTACGTACGGCTTACCGTCTCCATGAACGGTGCATTTCATTTCTTACCTCCATATGTTATGTACTATTATAAATTCATGTATGTTCTGGATATATATGATATATATGATATATAAATCATGAATATCATTCTGGATATAATGAATCTTTGACCACATGAACAACATGTAATTATAAGAAGTCCATTTTTGACTCAAGTACCAAATATCGACAAAACGAAAGTTATTAACTTAAATGGTTACATAATGTTTATAACATGGTAATAAGAGGTATAAAATGAATAATAAATTTGAAAAGGGTTATTAATAAAGTACAAATTATCTTTATTTTATTATTCAGGAGATTAAATAATGATCGTGTCAAGTCGGACATGAGGTAAGGGATAACTTTTCCAATCTCATTTTTATCTGAGATTGTTTATTCGTAAGTATTTACCGGGGTTATATTTATCATCCATGTACCTGTTTTCCAAAAATGGTTTCATATATTTTTAAATTCATATTTACCCATTTTTTACTTTTACTACATGGTTTGTAAAGAATATTTCTTTTGTTTACCATACAAGGTACTTTTTGACTTTTCTGGAAAAAATACAACAAGAATGTTTTTCTTAACTTATACAGCATGAACAGATTTTTACAGTTTCATAACACCTTATTTTGATGAAGATTACTCTACAAGATTTAATTACTATTTTCAAAAAAATCCTTCTATTTTAAAATTGAATGGCATTTTGTGAAAATAAAATGATTTTGAAGAAGAAAGGATATTTTCCTCATGAATTCATTTCAAGTGTTTTATCAAAACCATTTTCCATATAAGATGGCATTATTTCATATGGGTATGTTTCAATTATAATGTCTCTATGATTTACATGGTTTCTATTATGATGAAATGATATCCATTTGTTTTATATGGATTATGTTATGATGGGATGATGTTTATGAAACCCATTTTATTCTTTGGGTTATGATGAATGATTTATGTTTATGTTGTGGAACACGTAAGAATGATTTCATTATGAGAAGGGTGGGACCTATATCTCCCTCAAATTCATTGGGTAAAGATTTATATCTCATGAGATAGACATGTATGGAATGTTAAGTTAATCTGGTTCAGTAATACAGGACTGGAACGAGGAGTGAACTCGATTTAGAAAGATACTTTATCCACTAAGATGGTCTTGGCAGCAATGCCTTGGATACTATGGAAATCATATCATGTGCTTAATTTTTTTCCACAATTACAGGTTTTATTTCCAAGATATATTATCATGATTTATGTTCCATTATGATCTATGCCTTACATACTACCATGTTTTATGTCATTGCTCAAGATTTTGATGTTTAAACATTATGTTCATGTTTTTATGTTCAAATGTATGTGGTTTGTTTTATTTTCTCCATGCTTACCCTTACTGAGCATTTGAGCTCACCCTTTATATGTTTTCTTTTCCCCAGGATATAAAGAAAGGTTTTAGGTAAGAAAACAAAAGGGGAAGATCTTTATAAAAGATGTTGAAGATCTTTCACCATGATTAGAAGATTATGTTATGATTTTCCAAAGACACTAAACTATTACGGTCCTTGTGTGTTTGTTTTTTTGTTATGTATTAAGTATTCTGCAAAAGTAATGTAATGTCCATGTATGTTAAGCTTTGGGTCTCTACAAACCCCCTTTTTACCATTCGACTATTCTCACATTAATTCCAATTATTATAGTATTTTAGATACAAGTCATAATAGGTTAAAATCATTAATTATTATAGGTTTATGTCCATATCAATATCTTTGTTCATTATAGATAATAAAAGTAGTACTGTGAGTGATTGGGATTAAAATTTCCATTCACTAGAGATGTAGTCATCCTTCCCAAGAGGTGAAACTCATTAACAAATGTATTCTACATATTTAAATTTTTTTGTTAGAGATTATTGAGAGTAAATGTAAATAATGATGGAAGAAAATGGATCATGAATAGAAAAATAATCACTAAATCCCTCCCCACTGACTCATTGTTTATCAATGCACATCTGGTCCAAATATTAACCTTTAACAACCATCACTTTGGTCTAATTTTTTTATAAAATCCAAGACTTGGGTTAATGGGTATAAAATGAATGGAAATTAGTTAAATCACATTTCTAATTATCAGAACCTTCTAAAATTTCTCTATTATGATCTCATCATCCCACACTCTAGGTTTTCATTTCTTTGAAAACTCTTGTGTAACATTTTGATACATAATTCTCCCCTAATTCATTGGATTTTATAATTCCCCAAATATGTTTGAACCCTTTCAAAACTAGTTTTTAATATATATCTCCTAAGACAAGAATGTAAATTTTTACTTATTTTTCGAGTACCAATAATATATAACTAAGAAATTATAAATAAAAATCCTACCCTCGGGTTATTTATGATAATTTAGGCATGGAATTAGTGTTTAAACAACCAATTATCTGAAATCTATAACTCCTAATAATGAATTTTAATTTCAAAATGTATATTTATATGATGTTCCATTTTACATTATGAATTTGTAGATTACTTCCCATCAATATATTTTACTCCATTTTATATTATTTATGATATTATCATTTATAATGTCTCTAAAAGTTGTTACTTTTATATAGTTAACAATTTTTCCAAAATGGACATGAATTTTATAGTGCTTTAATATCATAAATTTGATTCTCCTGAAACCTTTTCTATTAATCGTTGTATTCATTAATTCTTTACCCAATTTCCAATATTTCCTAGTTTTCAATGAGGTACTCATTAAATGAAAATAATTTTCAAATCACATATAAAAATAAAAAGAACACAAAAATAAAAACTAAATATAGAAATACGAAATATCAAAAATGATTCCCTTACCCTACACATGATTCATGAAATTTCCTTAGTGAATTATAATATATATTAAAAGTATAAAAATATTATAATAAAGGATATAGACCCATTAAGTTTATGAGAGGGATAACCAAAAATATTTATTTAAAAAAAATTTGGGGGAGTTCAATCTCTTCCAGTGGCTTCTCTTGGAAATTATCATCGTAATTCTTACATCTCTAACCAATCACAGTGAAGGGCTTATCAGATCCAAATACATTAATCTAGGTATCACCAAATGATAAAAAAATACCTTTTATTTATGGACCCTCCCATATTGAATAATGATTTACTAGAATGGATTTTAATCTAGAATTTTACAAAAACACTTTCTCTCGAGGATGGAACACATACATCTTGATTAGATTGACACATCTATTTCTGTCTCCATTAAAAGTATATCATTTTTAAATTCATATCTTTTTCCCCTACAAATGATATATTCTTATCATCCTTTGAAATCCTACTTCCTCAAAATACAATTTCTTCTTTTGACTACCCTATTGGATTTTTCCTCCAATTCAATAGGGATGTAACAACTCTTTTTGTTGACATTCATATATAGAATTATTCAATTATATGTCTTAAAATATAATTTTTAAGTTCTTAAGGATATTTTAATCCAATAAAACTCATCATTCATATTTTTATTCAATGTCCTTCCATGAATCCTTTTACTTCACTACTGGTAACCTCAATATGAATATTTTCTAGTTGGTGGTATAGTGTGGATGTTTCATAGTCTACTCCATATTTCCCCATAAATACATAAATTATTATATTGTATAATTATATTAAATTTTCACATATTATATCCCTTCAAATTAAAATTATAAAAAATATGGTTATCCTAAAAAATGATTATCAAAAAATGAATTATAATTTTTAGCGGTTTTGGCTTCCTTTTGTGACTGAAAATCTTTCCCAAGATTCCTTTCACTTATCTATTGGTAACCTCATACTAACCATTTTTTTGGGTGCCATGGTGTTTATGTTCTATTTTACACTTTATATTTCCTCATAAATGATTCCATGATTATATTAAATAATTTTTTCCGTGGTCACTTATTATTTCCCATGATATCTCAAATTGGTATAAAATTTTCTTCTAAACAAAAACATGAAAAAAATGAATGATCAGTTTTGGAAGTTTTAATATCCTCTCACTTCATACATAATAAAAATCAATAAATATGAATTAATACCCATAGGACATTGGAAATGATCCTATGAACTCTATTCCCCATATATTAATTATTTATTATATGTTAATTTTTTTGGGCCATTTCCTATTATTTTGAGAAACTTTGGTTTTGTTAACATTTATTTCATTTCCAATAAATGATATATATATATATATATATATAATTAAAAGGTGTCGGAAAAAGAAGACCTAAATAGAAAAATTTCCTTGAAGATCAATAAGGGTTAATGTGGAATCCACATTCAACTTTTTGACAAAATTTGAGCACATATTACACATCACTCCATTGTTGATACCTCATATATACTTGGTCAGATAGTTTATCAAATGATATGGATCATCCTATGTATAGAATTTTGATTCCACCTAATTTATTAAGATTTGGTATTGGTTAATATGTTAAGTGACATAATCAATATTAAAAAATATTACATTTTCAATATACTAGGGAATATCTATTTCAATTAGATGGATATTCTAACCCAATATAAAGTGATGAAGTAACACTTCATAAAAAATTCATAACATAGTCATATGGGGTTGTGTGGTTATATGATAATCAACATTTCTTATGATCATCATCCTATATTTCATCACCAAATATAACTCTTATAAATGAATAATACCCCTTACAAACCTCGTATATGAATCTTCCTCTTGATCTGGTACTTATGTGTTTAATGATTAAAGAAGGAAGTTACATTAGTTCCTATAAAATATTATCAAAAAAATTAATAAGAATAAATAACTAAAATAAACACCATTTCAATAGTTGTATACTTTATCAATGTAGATTCCAATTTTTTAAGATATGAGCTATATCATGGATTGTTATGCTGATTATTTATCAAATAACTATCTGTATTACTCTATTTCAGGAATCACACAATAGTTTAAAAGGGTTATCTCAATATGTTTGTTAAATTATTGGTGGTGATGTTAGTGTTCACTTTAACAGATAAAATTCATTAGTAAATAATCAACAAAAATAATCTTAGAATCATATTGAATCATGTTGATTTTGGTAAGGACATTTTACTAAATAACTTGACGAACCACCTATAAAAACCTTAATGCTCCTAGAATGATAAAAAATGTTAACAACAACTAGGTTTGGGTAATTCATAAATTAATTCCAAATTTTCATCAAATTCAATTTATTACTATGAAATCACATGTTGTATTACAATACATTATTATACCATGAAATTTAATTTTTCAAAATTGAGAATGAGCTCTAATTCTATAGGTATTTCCAAATCCATATCCATATTAAACATTAAATGACCAAATGAATTTTGAAACACATTGTAATATTCTAAAAAACGTTTTTTCATTCCTCAATAATAAAAAATAATTTTCATACCATACATCATTTAAATCTCCCGTGGGCCTTAGAAAATTTAATTTTAATCCCTAAAAAAGGATCCATGAAAATAAGTAATATTTTTTTTCTGTCAGTCATTATGTTGAATGTGAACATGGAGGTGCCCTATGAATCCATCCATAATATTGTAATTGGTATTTACTAAAATTCAGTGACTCAATGTTTTCCTTATAAGACTCTAAAATATATTAAATAACATTTTTAGAGCTAGGCAGTAAGTCCGTGTGAGTTTATTTATCCTCAAATAGTCTATATATTAATATATTAAATATATTAAAAAATTTACATTTCATGCATGAATAGTTATTAATTTTTATTATTTTCCTATTTTTTAGGACCATTGATGGGAATTCTGATATCATTGTTTAATTCTGGGTTACAACATAACATTTTCAGGGAGGATTTGGAAGTGATTGATCCTAGGGATTTTTTATGGATGCAAAAACTATGAATAGATTGATGTTTTTTGCATATATAATGTTGATTTTTATTTAAAAAGTGATTAATATATGGATATGGGATCCTAATATATGATCAATTGTGATGGGAGGCTTGATGTGATGTGTTGTACGATTCATGTGGAGGATGAGATTCTGATTTTTGGCTAAAGGAGAAAACATGATGTGTAGTCTAGATTCCCCATGACATCTATTCTTTTAGTTATGATAAGGATCTCACAACCTATAACTAGGAATACATATCATGTGGCCCTTTCCTAGGTGGATATTCCATGAGAAGGTGATACCTTCGTTAGGAACCTATGTTAAAGAACCGGTCATGTACTCCGACAGTAAACATGCATGACCTGTGTACACAGGCATGGGTTTGACAGACAAGAATATAGACCAAGTGATCTATACATTCCATATACCCCTATATATGTTTTGTGTATATACATAGCTATCATATACATGTGAAGATCAGTGCACTCCAGATGTACATGGAAGGTTACATGCCATGTGACCCCTAGGATTCATCATGTACATTCTTATGGATAATTCACCCTACGTATCTCTATCTTCTTAACTCAGATTTTGGATAATGATTATTCTATACTAGGAATTATTTCACATAGAATTCAATAGTGGCATTCATAGTATATTTTGAGATGCTTCATGAGGTCCTGATAGAGTTGTACCAGAGTAGTTCATTCATTAGGATAGTGTTTGGATTTTTCCCAATGTGAGGAATGGTTGGGACTTAGTGGAACCATGTTGATGTGTATCGAGTATAAAATTCAGTCTTGGTAAGCCAGTGTTTGTGTGGTGGATAAAGTATCAATTCACTAGGACTCATAATGACTGTTTGATGACACGATATACCAAGATGAATGTTCCTTGGAAAAATGGTACATGAATTGTATATGATCGATTAATTTGACTTTAATTATTGAGTTATAACCCCATATATATTTATGCTCACTTAACCATTGTATGTCTTGATCACTTTAATAATTCCTCCATGAAAACATCCTGCAAGGTTACTGAGACATGATTGTGAAGATGATGAATTTACTAAAGAGGCCTCAATTCATGGTCCTACTTTTGAGATGTTAACTCCATGAAGAGGTGGATTAGTGACCCCTCTTATAGACTAGGATATATGGAACTAGTAGGGTAGGATGAGGATATATTTATACAAATAGTGTTATGTGATTTCTATTTTCATAGGCCATTAAGGTTCAATGGTGAGCCAGATACTTTGGAAGAAAAATATTGACTGGAGTCAGTGATCCATGACATTAAGCTTGTTTGGACTCAAATAGATCAGATGTTTGTTCTAGAACCCAATATTTTACGTGTAGAAGTTGGGATTCAGTATACTCTGGTTACACATAATCATAATGATATGTTTATTTATGGATTGAGTTCTAGAATCCATTTTCTAAGTAGTGTTACCCATTATGCTTGCACTCAGTTGAGATTCAATAGTGTCTTGATCTGTAATGGGGTAGAAAGATAGTATATGCATGCACCGTGAAGTTTATTGATCGTGGGAAATACTCCCTCAATATGGTGTGGGATGGTTGCTTTTGGAAAGAATGCATGATCAGGGTCTCTATGGATAGATTTATACAATGGTGACCCCTTATGAATTATCACCTATGTAAGAGTGTTGGAACTGGCATTGATTATAGAGATATTCTTATTAGAGGGATTATAGGAAGCTGTAACTGGTATTTGGTGTCCTGGGGCTAATTTATCTATAATGTATTGAAGGTTCCAATCATATGGGTATCAGTGCAGGAGACCTCCCCATGGTCAGACATAGGCACAGGGACATGACACAGTGTTTGTGTAGAGTATTCAGTAAACATGGAGTTGGGAAAGGTTTTTCATGTGATGGGTTAGTTAACATGAATCATGATTTCCCAATATAACATGTTATGGAGGTTAGGTAGGTAAGAGGAGGACCACCAAAGAAGAGGTTGAATAGTGGCCAGGGATCTCCCAAGCATGCACAGGGAGAACCCCATGGAGGGGTGCTAGAAGAGGATCATTTGTTGGTTCATAGGGAGGAGATGATGGTGTAAGAAGATGCAATGATCTACTTTCACCACCCCAACCAAGTAGACAGTTACATGCTCAGGAAGATTGTGGTCGGGGTAGCAGGCAGTTTCGAGCAATGGAGGGTTTTGACCAGGCTATATATGAGATAATTAGAGGGATGATCTTTATTTATTCTAATCATACTATTGTTTTGATAGAATCATGTGCATGTCGTTCCTTCATCTCTATATACCATGTGAGAGATCTGAACATCTATTTGGGATGTTATCCCAATATCTTTTACTTAACATTCCAATAGGGAATGATTCTTTGATGTAATTCGTCTGTTGGTGGAGAGAGTTGATGCTGGATTGAGAGAGATTCTTATGAGACCTCATGGTTGTCACGGTAAAATATTAAAACATAAACATGTGTATTATATGGTTTCATATGGTTCAGGCCTAGTTATATATTTATCTCAGATGAGTTTTATGCCTTTAGACATATATGATTGTATTATCCATTTCAAGTGAGAGAAGTCTCATGATTGATCTATTGTGTGATGCTAGTAGGAAGCTTCAAACCTTCACCCTTCAGTTATAGAGTTTGGTCCTTCATCCTGTATCACATCATACATTTGGATTCTAAAGATAGTTGAGGGTTATATGAATTTCTTCCCAAATTATTTTTAGGGGAAGCCTCTATTGGGAGAGAGAGACTTCTACATCAACTTTCAACCCAATACCATACTGATAACCTCTAAAGTATATATGATGGGAACTATCTATCTTTTTGGAACAGAGGGTGTACATGGGGGACCATCATGAGAGAGTATTTATCTGACCTAATGTGTCCCCTATAAATCTCTAATTTTTTTCATGAAAAAGGAGGATGAGATATTGTGGATTTATGTTCACTATCGTCACATGAACTAAGTATCAATTAAGAACCATTTTCTTTTAATGAGGATTGAAGAACTCATAGACTACCTGAGAGTTGCATGTATTCTCTAAAAGATTGATCTATGTTCCATATTCCACCATTGAGGTTTCATAAGGCTTTTATTATGATGACAAAATCCGGATGTTGGTACAGACACTATGAGTTCCTAGTGATGCTTTTGGTTTGACGAATTCCCACTGTTGTGTTCATGGAACTTATGAATCATATATTCTAGTCATATATGGACCAATTTATGGTTATCTTAATTGAATTCAAGATCATTTACTCCACACTATAGGAATAGAATGAAAAGCATCTTAGGATGATCCTAGACACACTTTGGGAGAACCACATTTATAGTATGCTATGAAATTTCTTATTTTGGAACCCCAAGGTCCAATTTTTGGGGAATTTAAAATATGGGATTGGTTTATATATGGATGTTTTGAGGAATTATGGATGATTTCCATGTTCCAGCTAATTTTACATAGCCTCATAATGTTCTGAAGGGGAAATACGATGAAATTTCCATACACTTCATGAAACAGCTTCTATGGATAGTAAGAGTCTATGATGTCATCTAGGTGATATTTGACCAACATGAAAAGTATGCTCAATTCCATTAAATTAGGGATCATAGTTTGGTGGGTATTTTAAAGTTGTTATACATGCACGTGATAATAAAAAATTATTGGGTACCCCTTAAGATCGTCTCAATTTGTGATGTTTTGTTAATGTCATTGTTGTGTGGAGGCTTTCATGAGGCAATCATGACCTAGTAGAGAAAGTGCATGACATATTAACCTAGGGCCAGTAGGAAGACTGAGAAGATTATCCATGTTTCGGAGGATATGATGAGGGTCTATGTGTTCAACATTTGTTGGAGCTCGGATGATCACTTTTCATTAGTGGGGTTTTCTAATAATAACATTTATCACCCTACTATATGCATGTACCCTTTTATGGACCTTTATGAGAGTCCACATGTGCCACCCAAATGATGGAATGATATAGGAAGGACCTCTATTGTTAGGCTAGAGATGGTGTAGGTGATAGCTAAAAACCTACAGGTCATCCATGAGTTGATGAGGATAGCATAGAGTTGGTTGAAATCTTACACAGATCGATGTTGTAGGCCCTTTCAGTTCAGAAGGGAGACCATGTTATCTTGATATTCTCCACATGATGAGAAATAAAGAGGTTTCGTATTAGAGGGAGACTATAACTAGAGTTCATTAGGTCATTTGAGACCCTACATAGGGTTAGTGATATTTCTTACTGCCTAGCCTTGTCCTTAACATTAGATCAGGTGTACGATATCTACCATGTGTTGAGTTGAGGAGATATGTGCATGACCGTACAAAAATTATTGATGGAGAAGAGATACACATTAAGGATTTATCAACATTTACAGAGTACCCTATGGTGATCCATGATCGACAATAGAGAATCTTTTGTTGATGGACCATACCTTTGGTTCGCGTGCTTTCACAGCACATGAGCATGTAAGGGGGCTACTAGGAGTCTATGAGTAAAATGTGGACTTAGTACCCTAACCTTTTTGTTTAGCATGTGTTTTGGGGCGAAAATAATTGAATGAGGGGGGAATGTAGTGATCTAGTTTTTTCCCTTCTAAGATCATGGTATATGTTAGTGAATATTTTCTAAGTAAGAATATTATTCTGGGCAATTTTTCAAGCCCTATTGAGGCTCTATAGTGATATATTAAAAATAGTAAATATATTATATCACATTTATGCATAATTTTTTGTTTTTGTGGTTTTACTATTTTTTGGGACCTCATATTGGAAATATGAGACCTTGGATGACTATGAAACTAGGGTTTACACTAGGCATGACATAAAGTTGGGTGACATCGGGTTTTTTATTGAATCGGTTATCAGCAGTTCATTTAAATGAATTAAATTAAATATTTAATTTATTTTGTTTTAAATATCCAAAACCTAAAATTACTCTTTAAATATGATATGATGGAAACTATATTATGTTATCCATTTGACACTAAGATATTTGATATTTTATTTTTACATTCATCATTGGTAGATAAAAATCGCAGAATGAAGAGAAATCAGATCATGGTATGTTGAAAGACAATGAACACATCACATCTTGTTCATCATAAGATAATGTGTTCTTCACCAAAAATAAATCCTAAATTGAGGTAGGGAATGTCAATTTTTGTTTTCTTCCCTATAAAATTTCATAATCATGTATTCATAATAATCCTTTCAGGATCTAAAGTTTCTCAACCATTATGTGATTCCATTGAATAAATTTAATTTCTTTTTTTTTTTGTTTCATGATGTCACCCTAGAAATATTTTATTTTGTAATCGTTGGCAAAGAATACTTGGTCATTAATGGTTTCATACTTTTTCATTTTATTTTCCACTACCCATTTATTGTTTTCTTTATCATTTGACTACAAGGTCATGATTTGTTATTTTTGGGGTGGTCTCAACTATTATTGAAACCTTTTTTCACAATGGTTGTGCATATGTTGAATGGAATGGTGTTTTTTGAGTATATTGGGTCGATTTTCTCATAGTAGGTGATGACTCTAGGGATATAGGATCTGATTCCATGATGAGAAGCAATGGGAGGAACTATCAGTGGTGCTGCGAGCATCGAGTAGACAATTACATTTTTATTTTTGGCCTCCAGAATCTCGAAAATCGATGGTTAGCATCATTTCCTTCATATTTAGTGGATTTAAGAAATTCAAATGGTGGAAATCATAGTAGAGAGTATGGATCAGTAAAAAATAGGATGAAGTGTTGGGTTCTGTAAAAATCATGACTATATGTCATTTAATATGATTAATACACATCATGTAGTCTAGGATCCCATTAGTGTCTAGGGTTATAGCTGAGATAATGATCACACACTATGGGGCTCATCATTTCATATAAGAATCTTGGGCACCACTGTATTAGAACCCATAAATATTTTTATTGAAGAATGGGTCACTATTGGTTGAATCTTATGTGAATATAGACCATTTAAAAGAGGGAAATACATACATCAAGATTCCATTTGAATTCATAAGATAGGGTTTATTAAAAAAAAGTGGATTCCAGATGTCAACATGGTGAATTATGTCTAGTCACCACATAAATTTCATGAAATGGGTTCCCCTTCATGAAACATTCACTCATGAAAGTCCCTGCTACAAAATCTTATCAACTATCAGAGATATCCATGAGGGTTTTTTGTGGCCTAGTTTTCTGATAGATTTATGTAAACAATTCTACAATTCTTTTATGCTGAGATATGTCTACAATAAATGTTATGTTCTGGATTTCTCTCTCTAACAGGTTGGATTTTGAGTTTGTATGCATGAATTTTTCACTTAAAATTGTCTCATAAAATATGAAACCACAAAAAATGAAATTTCCCAACATTCAAGCCATTAAAGATAACCATGTTTCTCAAATTTCATGTTAGGGGGTGTATTCATAAGACAAACTGCACCATCGACCACCCCAACACATGTAAAACTACTACTGTATAAAACAATTCCACCACAATTGTGTCTCCCAAGCACTCAAAATAGGTTTGAATCCTAATAATACCTACTCAGAAATTTCATAAAATAAATAATATAAAATATAAATTTCATTAAATTTAATTCAAGAGAAAAGATTTATTTTTTAGAGGCCTCATTCAACTAAAAAAATTGAACTTATTAAAAAAATAAAAATAATTTTTAATAGCATAAATTTGAAAATTCTTATGATCCTGGTGTCCCTCGCCTTGAACAATAAACCACCATCATGGAGGGTCTTCACTCAGATGAAATCTATTTAGAGTTGACTTAGCATGTGATCTATCCCATCCTAACTCATGAACTATGTCGTGGACCCTAAACTAGCCATGGGGTTGTGACTCTTCTCCATCATATACCTGATTTTTCACATCATCAATCCTTTTTCTTACAAAATCCACTGGTAATTAGGCTACAGGGGTTGAGGTGGCATTGAGACAACCCGCTACATGTTTTAAATAAGATATATTTCACTATTTATTAGATGAACTTCCTAAAGACACTCTTATTTAAGTCGTTCCAGTTTTTGAAAGACCACCTCCCCCAGTGACAAGGAAGAATAATTATTTTGTCCATCATAGAATACATCCCAGAAAACATCAATGGGGTATTTCCATTATTTATTTTCATTCATCATTAATTATGTGGTACTCTATAGATCACACACATATTCTTACCATGGTGGTCAAGAGGAAGTAGTATATGAGGATTCTGGTGATCTTCCTTCTATGCCTAAAAACTTTCTAGTATTGTTAATTAATCTTTATTGTGAGTTGGGTCAGGTCTTTTTCATCACTTGAAAATATGTTTTTCACCAATCATTAATTTTTAATCAAGGTAGGGATTTTATTTTTACTCTTTTCCACCCTTTCCAACTCTCATAATCATGGTTTCATGGATATCTCATTTTGACCTTTGTTTTCGCACACTTCTCAAGATCTAATTTTATAAATTAAATTATTTAATACAATTTAATTTTTTGGTTCCATGATCTCACCCTGGAAATCCCTGATTTTGCAATTTTTGGCTGAGAAATATGGACCAATGGTATTTTCCTCTTTGTTCTTATTTTCTTCTCCAACCCTTTTCTAATTCTTCATCATTGCATAATAAGGGAAGGATTTGATATTGTCGAGGCTGGTTCAAGTGTGATCAAACCCCTTTATTGTCAATGTTTGTGTTCTTAATGAATGTATGGGTGTTTTTTGTATGGACTGGGTTGATTTGTAGTTATAAAGTGTTGAATCAATGTATATGGGATTTGGGTGTAGATGAAAGGTGACAGGAGGTGCGATTAGCGAGACTGAAAGCTTTCAGTGAATAATTGGTCTTCGATTTTAGACCATTAGTGGTCCAAATATCGATGGTCGGTATCAATACATTTTATTTTGGTGGATATAAGATGGTCATATGGTATAAATCATGGTGGTGAGGCTGAATAATGAAAACACATCATGGAAATTCATGTGCTAGAAAAATCTCAACAACACTCTAAGATTCCTAATAAATACCCACCATGTAGACTAGATTCCTTATTTTGGATCAGGTTTTAACCATTTTAAGGATCACACAATGTGTGTCTAGGTTTACCTACTGTGTGACCATACCCCTAGTGGCTATGCCGTGTTCAAGATGGTACACACCCCACAACCTCATGTGAAAGGACACAGTGTGTACTCTGGGTGTACATGGGCACACCCTATGTACATGAGCAAGGGTTGGATGAATATGACCATACCCCCAAGTTATCTAGAAATTTCATGTACCCCCAAAATTTTTTGTGTATATTTGAACAAAAACTTCGATGATGTGCAGACTAGTGCACCACTAGATGTCCTAGTGAGGTCAGACATTGTGTGACCCCTGTGACATGTTGTTTACCTTATTGTTGATCTTCCACTATGTGTAACTTCATCATTTGGACTCACATTTTTTCCCTAAGTAGTGTGTACTAAGAAATTTTCCATGTGTATTGTTATGGTACCCTTTGAATGGATTTTTTAGATACCTCAAGATGTGTGATGAGAGTGACACTCCATTTAGCAATGCATAGAAGATTTTAGTGATCGGGACCAATATCTAGAGATACACTGGTGTTGGAAAATCCATATCACACAAAGGTGTGGGTCCTTTACACCCTTCTCACTAGTTGAGTGGTACACCCTCATGTTGTAGAAGGGAGGTTTCTCTATCCACTAAGAGGATCCCCTATCATACTAGGGCATGGTTCTTTTATTCATATAATGTGTGGAATTACAAATCATACTAGGGATTGGTTCCTCAAAAGGTTGAGTGGTACCCCCAATCATTCTAGGACATGAGTCCTATATACACTGAGTGGTAACCCCTATCATGCTGGGTCGAGGGTCCTCCAGCAATGGTGTAGTGCCACCCTGTGATACCAATTCATGGGTCATGTTTCTATTTAATGTGTAGTTACCACTTATTTCACCTGGTAATAGGTCCTCTATACGCTTATTAGAACCCCCTAATGCACTATATTATGGGTCCTCCAAATGGGATTGTTCCCCCTCAGGCTATGGAGTTTAGTAGTGAGTTTTTGTTCTTATATATGGTTTCCTTGTGAACATGCCTGAATCTAGGAATCATAGATGTATTTTTTTATAATGGAGGTATAAAAATAGTCCTTAGATAGGTTGTGGAGATGGTTATCCCATTTCTCACTCATTTGGGGATATATTTTGTGGCACACACATCCAAACACAAATATATATATGTGTGTGTGTGTGTGTGTGTGTGTGTGTGTGTGTGTCTGTGTGTCTGTGTGTGTTTATGTGTGTGTGTGTGTGGCAGGTATTCTGTATCCGTCTTACTATGGATTGACCTAACATCTTGTTATTTCTTTTTATCAATCCCCTCTTGGTTTTAGGGGAATCTTACTAGTTATGTGTACAGTCACCCCTAGATGGGGGTTTCCAACACAAGTTGTGTCATATGTAGAAGAAAATAATGTCGATAGTGATGTCGAGGGAACATAATGGTATTAAGGTGCATTGGAAAAAGTCAGTGGTTGGACATGTAGATCAAGAGCTAGTCTCTCTCATCGGCTTTATCTTTTTTAATTATAGTCAAATTTTCACAAATTTTTTAGCACCACTGGTTTGAGGTATGTAGCCTTTTTATGTATTTTTTATGTTTTTAAAGTGAATGAGATAATTTGAGAAGAGGTTGGGAGAGTTTTGAATGGTTTTGAATAAGTTTGGAGGCTTTTCTTAGGGAGCACGGTTTGAGCACGGTTAAGTTAAACCGTGCGGGTTCTCCCGGAAACCATCCAGGGGGAGACAGTAGGCTTCGCATAGCCTGTGCATGATTTTCCAAACCGTGCGGACCCCTCCTCTCGAGATAGTAGCATGCGCACGGTTAGCGCATGGCTTGTCAAACCATACAAGCTAACCATGAGACCACTTATAATAAGAGGTTTTAAATTCATTCTCCCTCGAGCATGACCTAAAAAACTCCAAACTTCCATCCACTCGATCCTCACTCAGGATTTCGGGTTCTCAGGGGTTTTGGGTGCTCTCCAACTCATTCTAGAAGCGTTTCAAAGGGGTTTCGTGGTGGTTTGTAGGTGGTTTCTCCTAGGTAAGTCTCTCCTCTTGGTTTCTCTTGGTTTCTCTCTAGAACTACTCTTCCCCCTTCCTTAGTTTTCTAGATCTACATTCTTTTCATGTAGATCTAGGGATTTGGTTTACTTGGATGTTGATTTTAAGGCTTTTGGATGTTAGGGAAGGAGATCTAGAGTGGTTTTGGTGGTGCGTTCACCAGTTGTGTGGTGCAGTAGCTTGTGGGCCAATTTCACTGGAACCCTCAAGGTTGGTGGCTTCTCTCTCAACTCCACTTGGTTAGAGCAAATGGTTTTTGTTACAATTAATTTTTTGGCTTGAAATTAATTGTTTCTTGATGTGAGAAATTGGTTAGAAATCCCTTGGGTGATGTTTTGGGCATTTTTGAGAAAAAGTGGGGATTTTGGTGAAGTGTTTCTTGTTGTGGATTTTAAAATGAAAATTTTAAAATGGGTTGCTATGAATGATTTGTGAAAATGGATGATGAAAATGGTTTTCAATAATGATGTTGTTCTATTGAAATGTGTAATCTCATGGAAAATTATTTAAAGGTAGTTTCAATAAATGTGTGATTTATGGAAGTGGTTGACTTGTAATAGAAGTGGCTGATTGCTTGTTGTTATGGCCTTGGTGGGTTATGTTCTTGGTTATTGTTTGATTGGAATGTTTTGTGGTAGTGGTAAGGAAGTACCACTATAAAAAGGGGATGGATAGTGGATGGAATGGCCACCATCAAAGGATAAGCGGTCAGGAAGTACCGCTAGTTGTGAATGGGTGGGCGGGTTGGACGGAAGCTCCACCATTATAGTTACTTTTTTATGCATTTCTTTGCCAGATGGAAATTTTTGTGCTAATGTGTAAATGATGAAATCGATTGTGGCATGTTTTTTTGGCTTTCCCTTAGTTTCTTGTTTTGGGTGTGATGGCATGGTAAGGGTGTGTTTGGCTTAGGGTAATGGTTTCACTTGTGATTATTTTATATAAATTGTTTTATATAAATGTGATAATATTTTTATCCTAGTGGAATGTGTAGGGATGTCATTTTGGGAAAATCATATGGAGTAGTTGTACACACCGCCTGCTTTAGCACTTTGGTGTCTTTGCAGATGTTGTGTACCATGACGTAGGCAAAGGTAAGGCATCACCCTCCTTTAGTGGTGCATTGTGATGTCTTGGTGGAGCTTAGAGCTCAGAGATTGGTGTGGAGCTATAGTGGTGTCCTGGATCATGGTGTTTGTTGTTTAGTTTCCTCTTTGTACTCTGATGTTTGGTGGACATGTCTAGTTGAATGGTTGTGTGGTTTATGATGGAATTGTTAGTATCACATGGTTGGGTTTGAATGTACAAGAATATTTATTTGTTGGTTTGGTTGGTTTTATCTTAAGGGAAAATCATTCCCAATTGTTCCTTGAAGCCCTAGGAATTTATTGTCAGCCTTTGGCACCTTGGGAACGTCCCTTAAGGCCAAGTAGCCCTCACCACCTCCTCAAGATAGTGAGGTAGGGGTGGGGTGTTACAAGTGGTATCATCCTGTTTCAGTCCTTTGGAGTTGATTCTCGGATTTGGAGTATAAATGTGTTGTGGTATATTCCTTGAGTTGGGATGGTATCAAGGCATATGAATGTCATAACATGGAATGTATAGCATAAAAGATCGTACCTAACCCTTTTATGTTGCACTTCAAGTTAATTGGGAGTTGGGTACATAAGTGTTTTGGAGACACTTATAGGAATTGTAAATATCATTATTGTGGTTGTATCCAATGAGATGTGCATGGCATATACTGTAGAAATAACTTACCTCTAGGATGAATATTTCATTGGTCATAATGATATATGGACTGAATTGAGAAATGGTTTTTCAAAAGTGTGAAATTGTAATGTGAATAAATTTGGTTTTTTTAAAATGGATTGATTTTCAAAAATGGTGAAACATGGAGAATTTAGAATGTTGGAAAGTCTCATTGTGATAGTGTTGTGTAATTTGGTTTGAAATGGGAATTCTTGATGTCTAAGGAAGTGAGACTCATGGTTGTTTGTTTTCTATTTATAGAAATGGTATCGGGTAGGCGTCGTAGAGACCAACCGGAAGTGGCTGATGAGAATGTGGTTGCACCTGAGCCTCAAGTGAACCAGCATTTAGTGCAAAGTATAGTGAAAGCTTTCCAAGCTGTGGAAAGTTGAAATAAAGTGGATGAACAAAGGCATGTGGATCATGCAGTTTAGTTTCAAAAGAAAAATCCACCCATCATCAGGGGTGATTCAGAGCTAGAGAGGGCAGTAACGTGGTTGAATAGAATGAGCAAGATCTTCGAATTCTTGGAAACACCGGAAGAGTTAAATGTGAAGTTTTCCATGTATAGGTTGGAATATATTTTCCTTTAGTGGTGGAAGTTGGTAGTCCAAGTGGGAATGGACTAGGGTACGACATGTAGAGGCTTTGAGGAATTGTTTAATAAACAATTCTACCCACAAAAGTTCAGAATTTAGCACACAACTGATTTCTTGAGTCTGAAGCAAGAGCATATGTCTTTGAAAGAATATACAGCTATGTTTAGGAGCTTAGTGTGGTTAGCACCCGACGTGGTAGGTAGTACATCGTTGAAAGCTTGTATCTTCAAATCTAGTTTGAGTCAAGAGATCCATTCAAAAATAGCAGTGATGTGTATCAGTGATTGCACAGAGATGGTGAATCGAGCATCGGTGGCTGAGCAGGATCTGTTGGGATCTCTGGGTGGAGGAAGCATGGTGGTACCAATGGGGAATAGTAGGAACTCTAAAGCTGGGTTCAAGAAGATGAGGGAAACTTATTTCTAGGGTGGGAGTATGGCACGAAATCTGACAATAGGATTGGTAAATCTTCCTCCGAAGACCCAGAGAAAACCAGGATGTTTTTAGTTATGTTCTATGAGCTACATCAAGCGAGACTATATGACATGTTACAACCTGATATTTTATGAGAAGTATATTTTTTTTATTATGTCTTATTTTATATGCAACATCAAAGGAATCTTTCACGGCTCACAACACTAGCTTGGCTTGCGTTACACGCAATCGCGACCTTCCTCGATAGCGTATGTAGTACGCAATATCAGGTTTCACTAAACAACGATATATTGTTATAATATTATTATGGACTAGCCGTTATGAATAGTATTAAATAAATTTTTAATTTTATAAGTTTATTATTCAACTTACATATTTTCTAGAACATGGTATGAGATCAAAATAAATTTTTCGGGTAAAATAAGTATTTTTCAAAAAATGTAGTTTTGCCGCCTTTTGATGGCACACCAACTTTAAATCTAGTTTTTGAAATGTTTATAACTTTGATTTGATAAAATAAAATTTTTATCTGGAATCAGGATATAAAAATTTACTTTGGATAAATTTTTCATATTATTCTGATAACTTTCATATTTTAATGAATAGTAAAAACACGCTATGTTTTAATTAAAAACAACTTTTTTCATCGCAATAATTTATATGGTTAAATTATAATATTGAATGATTTTAAAGTATAAATAGAATATTGTTTTACAATTTAAAATAATTTATGTCATTACTATTAATTTTACATTGAATTCATAGGTAAAAACATTTCAATCTTTTGCAATGTTTTAACTTTTAAAACCAATTTTCTTAACAACGGGATTAATTTTTAATTAATTACTGCAACTTCAATGTTTTGAATTTTGAAAAATTGATTCCATATTTGGATTTAGTGGGTCCAAATTATGTGAATAGGTGACTTTTATTTTTTTTGTATTATGAATAGTAACTACGGTAATTTTTATTTACTAAAGTTAAAGTTCAATCGGGTAATTAAGGGTAAAAATAAGATTATAAAATTACTCTAACACTTTCCAAAATACTATTGGATGAATAAAAGTTCACCCATATAACCTAAGGGTTGGAATAAATTCATTTTATGGACTATTGACCATTAAAAGAATTTAATTATTATTAAAACCAACGAAAGTGACAACATGTCACTCTCTTAAATCTTATAAGTAGAATAATTTTAATTTAGTGATAAACAACATGAAAATTAAAACATGAATAGTATACAGAAATAAAATAAAATTATCTACATCATGTGAATTTATTTTTAATTTTTAGGGATTAAATAATTATCATTAATTATGACACAATAGTGATGTTGAAATTATTTTATTGATTGAATTTTAAAATAAATGATTTTAACAGTATTAAAATAATTATTATATGAACTATTTAATGTGATCCACTAATTTTATAGCTAAATATGATAGGTTATAAATCTATTAAATATTTTAGTTCTAACATATCTTATGTGTATATTTTATTTAAATTCAAATAAATGAATAGTGTCAAAATTGAAACTATTGTTATTTTATAAAAATTACATATTATAAAAAAAATTTAAAATCACAAAAATATTTAAAAATTATAAATTAAAATTTATATGGTCGAAAATGTAATAATGTATAAAATTATGGAAAATTCGCAACATATAAATAATTATTTATAATGATTTAAAATTTACAATTTTATTACCACAAATAAAATTAAATAGATTATATAAGGATAAATCATGTTGATAATGTTTAAAATAAATTCACAAATTGAATAAATTTTATTAGTTGATGAGATTACAACCCTATATCATCTATTATTAGGATTTTAGTCATTTTTGGAGGTTTTTTAGTGGGCTTTGAATTTATTATAAATTAATATTTCTTATAATTCCAAAGGTGCCCCTCTTCTCCATTATAAAAGGGCACCTCCTCCCTCTCCTCTATACACAATTTAGAGCTTTAAAGCTCGGCCAACCCCTACCCATTTCCCTTATCAAATTCCCTAGAGACATACTAGAGGTCATGGCCTTCTTCAAAGACCAATTTTAGTGCCCTAAGAGGAGGTTTCCAAGAGGCGTGTCGAAGAAGAGGTAATATCTGTTTCTGATTCTTTCAAATTTATTTCTTCTTCTACTTCCTCTTCGTTAGTTGTTTCATTATGAAGTAATAACATAAGTATCACTAATATATGGATATGTTATTATAAATATGAAATAATCCTATTTCACCTTCTATCCATCCTACGGAAAAAGAAATCACCGCGCGTGCGTACGTACGGAATAACGTCTCAAGGTCGTGGTGTAATCTGTTTTCCACCACCACCTTACTTGGATGGGTATAATGGTGTAAATAATAACTATATATGATTATTTTAAAGTGATATTTATTCTTAAATAGTATACATACACTTCAATACAATTCCACGATCATTAGAACGATATCATCGCTCGTGCGTACGTACAGCCTACCGTTTCCACGATGTGATGTGACTCGTTCTACATGATATTAATTGAATAATGGTTATATAAATGAATTGAAAGAGTAAATATGATACACTAATACCATTATGGAAATTATTTATCTATAACCTAAAAATAATAATAATAATTTATTCGACAAAACACGCATAAGAACATAAAGTAATAAACACCCGAATAACAAGTAGCAGTGAAATATTACTAATAAGAAGCTAAGAATATGACCATATAGGATATCATAACAATGAGTATGATTCTTTAATAAGTCAATGACATTTTTTAAATCATTATATAGGAGTTTCGGACACGTACAAAGCATATCGGACCTAAGGTAAGGGAAAATCTCACAATCTCATTTTTATCTGAGATTGTTTGCACTTCAGAATTTACTGGGGAATATTTATCATCCACATCCATGTTTACTCAATATTTAATATTATTTATATCCTCATAAAATTTTTTAAATCCAATTTTACCCATTCATGAGTTTTTAGTAAAAGATATGAAAGGAATCTTTTGTCATTTTTAGTACGAGGTACTTTTTGACTTTTCTAACCAAAGTACAAGAAGAATGTTTTTTTAACTTATATGGAATGAATGGATTTTTATGATTTCATAGAACATTATTTCCATGAATTTTCCTTTATAAGTTTTCAAGTTTATTTTTAATCAACTTATTTTAGTTTAAAATTTTATGACTTGTTAAAAAAGGAAAAATGTTTTTCAAGTATAAAGGATATTTTCCTCAAGAATAGAGTTCAAGTATTTTATCAAAATTATTTTCCATCTAAAATATTATAGGGTTCTGTTTCTATCCCTATTTTTACATTGATTTTATTATGTTATGATGGAATAAATGTTATGATGTCCTTTTTATCTTATATGGATTATATTATGATGGCATGATGTTTAAGAATCTCATTTTTATTACATGGGTTATGCTATGATGTATGTTTATGATTTTGTGGCACACATAAGAATGGTTTCATTATGAGATGGGTGGGACCTATATCTCCCTCCAATTCATTTGTGAAATATTTATATCTCATGAGATAGACATGGCTAGAATGGAAAGTTAATTCGGTTCAGTGATACAGGACTGGAACGAGGAGTGAACTCAGTTCAGTAATGGAATTTGTCTGCTATGATGGTCTTGTAAATTATCCTTGACTAATATGAAATGATTTTATATGATTATGTGTGTATGCCACAATTTTTCATGTTTTAAGTTATGATTATTTTGGATTAATTTTCATTACTATGATTTATCCCATGACATGATATTATGATCTCTTTTTCAGGTTAAGATTTTCAAAATGTTATGTTCTTATGAATATGATATGATTGATATTTCTTTTGTTTACCCTTACTGAGAATTTAAGCTCACCCATTTGTATGTTTTCTTTTCCTAGGTCAGGAGGAATGATATTAAGTAGTATATTCCAAAAATGGACTCTAGATATGATGAAATAAACGGGAGGCAGTGTAGTTGATTTTATGAACCAGTTGTTTATGTTTCCCAGTTTCTGAAGAAATTATACCTATACGGTCCTTTCATGGTTTTGTTATATGTTGTAATAAGTATGATTCAATTCTGAAGTAATAACAATGTATGTAAAGTATGGGTCGTTATAGTTGGTATCAGAGGAAATGTATAGTCAACCTTTGGAAACTAGGATGTGAAAGCCTTAGTAAGAACCCTAACGATATGTCTAAGCATAGAACACAATATTAGTGTTTTAGAAATGGCCATGAATAACCTATGATAAGACCTTAAGTGTAAAATTTTATTCCTGATTATGTGGTTTTCCTATTACGATTAGTGTTTCTCACACTATGCTTATTGGTTTTAGTCAATGGATGGAACCCGAAGGAACCGTGTTAATGCTGAATGCGATGGGAAATGAAATGATTGTCCCCCTGAGCAACCAAACGTTATGGGAGATGAATGAAAAATCTTGTAGCCATGCTCACACAACTTTCTAAAGCTATGAACCATGCATGACTTCCAAACGAGCAAAGGAAAGAGCAAAATTCTATTGAATCCTTCAGGAGGCAGCTTCCACCTTCGTTCTGCGGGTCTTCTGATCCATTAGTGGATAAAAAACAGATTAGTACCACTGAAAAGATATTTTCAGTTCTACAATGTTCTGAACATGACAAAGTCATCTTATCAGTGTATCGTTTGGAAGGTGATGCTAATCAATTGTGGAATCTTATCCTGAATACAAGGCAAAGAGATGAAATTGAGTCCATGGAATGGGACGAGTTCAAGAACTTATTTTTCAATAAGTACTTCCCTCATATTCATCAAACAAAGATGGAGAAGGAGTTTCTTGAACTGAAGAAAAAGGATGATGAATCTGTTAGTACATATGAAGCAAATTTTACAAGACTTGTAAGGTACGCTTCTGGAATTATTATCCAACGTGAGAGTAAAATCAATCGATTCTTTAGTGGCTTAAAACCAAGTCTTCTAAGGGAGTTAACCATAAGGGACTTCAATAGCTATGAGGAAATTGTTCTATGTGCTCTCAAGGTTGAGATGGATATTGGAGTAACCCATCAGTCATATGGGTTTGATAAGAAGAAGAAAAGGGAATTCAAAGGAAAATCTAAAGACCACGTTGAAAAGAAGATGAGTTTTACTTTATGCTCAAATTATGGAAAGAAACATGGAGGGAATTTTTTTAAAGGGACATGAAAATTTTTTAAGTGTGGAAAAAAAGTTCATCAGGTAGTTGAATGTTGAAATAATGGGAAGAAGATGTCTAATGATGTGAACAAAGAAAGGGAGACATATAATGCACCTCCTACACTTCAATGTTTCAAGTGCAAGGAGATGGGGAATTATTCCAATCAATGCCCAAATCCAAGGGTTGTTGGTGATGATCGACGTCAACGAACTCTTAAGTCCAAAGACAAAGGAATGTCACATGCAATTTCTATCGGCGATGTGGAGTACGATAACGAAGTGTTGAAAGGTACACTTATCATCCACTCTAAAGTAGAAAATGTTTTATTTGATTTTGGATCCACCCAATCTTTTATTTCTGAAGAATTTTAGAAGGGTATCGCTGTATTACCTCAACAATTAGATGTTGAGTTAGCTGTGGCAAACCCTAATGGCACAACAGTCACATCAAAAGTTTATAATTCTTATCCGATTGAAGTTTGTGGGAAAGTGCTTCCTGCAAATGTTGTGATCCTTCCTATAGTGGAATTTGATGTGATTCTTGGAATGGATTGGCTTTCTTTATATGGATCTCATATCAATTTCCAAATAAGGGAAGTCGCATTTCATATTCTAGATCAATATATGATTGTGTATCGATGCAAGGATGAACATAAACTTCAAGTGGAAATTTCTTCCATCTAATGGGTCTTGATTCCACTAAATGAATGTTATTTATCTCAAATGGTTGGAGAGAAACTCACAATTAAGAATAAATCCATTGTACAGGAGTTTGATGATGTCTTTCCAGAGGAATTACCAGGTCTTCCACCAAATCGTGAAGTTGAGTTTTCAATAGAACTCATACTAGGTGCTATGACCATTTCAAAGACACCTTATAGAATGGCCCCAATTGAGTTGAAGGAATTGAAGAAACAACTCCAAGAGAATCTTGATAAGGGATTCATACGCCCTAGTGCATCACCTTGGGGAGCACCTGTTCTGTTTGTTAAGAAGAAAGATGGATCAATGAGACTCTACATTGATTATAGAGAACTTAACAAGATCACTATCAAGAACAAATATCATCTCCCACGTATTGATGACTTATTTGACCAACTACATCGAGCTCAATACTTTTCCTAGATTGATTTTCATTCAGGGTATAATCAATTAAGGGTCAAAAGAGTGGATATACCAATGACGACTTTCCGTACAAGGTATGGACACTATGAGTTTATAGTGATGTCATTTGGTCATACTAATTCCCCTACTATCTTCATGGATCTAATTAATAGAGTCTTTAGAGACTATCTTGATTAGTTTGTGGTAGTCATTATAGACGTTATTCTTGTCTATTCAAAGAGCAAGGAATAACATGAAGATCACATGAGAATTGTATTGAAGACCCTGAGAAAGGAGAATATTTATGCCAAATTTACCAAGTGTAAATTTTGGCTTCAAAAAGATTCATTTTTGGGTCATATAATCTCAAAAGATGGGATATTTGTGGATCCATCAAAAACAGAGGTTATCGAAAGATGGTTGAGACCAACAACAGTAATTGATATCCGAATTTTTCTTGGTTTGGCTGGATATTATCAACGTTTTGTGAAAGATTTTTCATGATTATCTAATCCACTCACCAGGTTGACTCGAAAAGGAGTTAAGTTCGTTTGGACGGAGGAGTGTGAAGATAATTTCAAGGAGTTAAAAAGAAGGTTATCTAGTGCACCTATGCTCACACTGCCTTGTAATAGAGAAACGTTTGTGATCTATAGTGATGCATCCAAGAAGGGATTGGGGTGTGTTCTCATGCAAAATGATATGCTGATATCTTATGCCTCACGACAGTTGAAAATTCATGAGAAAAATTACCCAACTCATGATTTGGAATTAGCTGTGGTAATCTTTGCATTTAAGATTTGGAGGCATTACCTTTATGGTGAAAGGTGTGATATTTATACTCATCATAAAATTTTAAAGTATATTTTCACATAAAAGGAGTAGAATATGCGCCAAAGAAGATGGTTGGAGCTGATTAAGGATTACGACTTCTCAATTCATTATCACTCTGGGAAAGTTAACAAGGTGGTAGACGCATTAAGTCGACAAGACCATGAAATCTTATCCATGAAGAGGATCACAAAAGATCAAATATTTATGCATTTACAAAGGGTGGATCTTGGGATTATAATGGAAGGGGAAAAATATTATCTTTCTCAAATGAATGTTCAACCATCTATACATGTGAAGATTAAAGAGGTACAGAAAGAAGATGTAGAGTTACAAAATAAGGTGAGAAATGTTCCCGAATTCAACCTTGATTGTGATGGGATAATAAGGTTCAGGAATCAAGTTTGTGTTCCTCCCATCCCAGTATTAAATATGGAGCTACTTGATGAGGCTCATAGTTCTTAATTATCTATTCATCCTGGAAGCACGAAGATGTATAGGGATCTAAAAGAGTACTTATGGTGGGATGGCATGAAAAGAGATGTTGCTGAATATGTCTCTCGATGCTTGGTTTGTCAGCAAGTTAAAGCTAAGAGACAGAAGTATAAAAGGATGTTACAACCATTACCCATACCAGAATGGAAATTGTAAAACATCACTATGGACTTTGTGACTGGACTTCCTAAAAAATCCGAAGGCAATAATGCTATATGGGTTATAGTTGATCGTCTTACTAAGTCGGCACACTTCATTGCCATTAGAGAGGATTTCTCTCTTGATCAGCTTGCCAGGATATATGTGAAGGAAGTGGTATGATTGGATGGAGTACCACTTTCCATTATATATAATCGGGATCCGAGGTTTACCTCGATGTTTTGGCGAAGTCCTCAGCATACTTTAGATACAGAGTTGAGTTTCAGCACTGCTTATCATCCTCAGATAGATGGTCAGTCTGAGAGAACAATTCAAACTCTAGAAGATATGTTAAGAGCTTTCTCTATGGATTTCAAAGGTGGTTGGGATCAACACCTAACTTTGGCAGAATTTTCATATAATAATAGCTTTCACTCCAGTATTCATATGGCTCCTTATGAATCTCTCTATGGAAATAAATGCCGAACTCCAACTTGTTGGGATGAAGTTGGGGAAAGAAAGCTGTTAGGACCTGATCTTGTTGATGAGATGGTAGAAAAGGTCCGATCTATCCAACAACACATAAGATCATCTCAGAGTCGACAAAAAAGTTATGCCGACAACCGAAGAAAAGACCTAGAGTTTGAAGTGGGTGATAAAGTGTTCTTGCGAATATCTCCTTGGAAGAGAATAATGAGATTTGGAAAGAAGGGCAAGTTAAGCCCTAGGTATATTGGTCCTTTTGAAATACCGGATGGTGTTGTGAAGGTAGATTACCTATTGGAACTTCCACTGAATCTCTCTCAAGTTCATGATGTGTTCCATGTATCTCTTCTGAGAAAGTACATACTTGATCCTTCACATGTACTAAGCTCAGAAGTTGTACCGCTGGAGCAAAATATTTCTTATAAAGAATAGCCGATAGAGATTCTGGATCGTAGCGAAAAAGTTCTACGGAACAAGACCACTCACTTGGTGAAATTTTTATGGAGGAAACACAAATTAGAAGAAGATACATGGGATCTTGATTATATGATGAGGGAGAGGTATCCTCATCAGTTTGTTACGAAGTGACGAATTTTGAGGGCGAAATTCATTTTAAGGGGGGTAGAATGTAACACCCTGATATTTTATGAGAAGTATATTTTTTTTATGTATTATGTTAAATGCAACATCAAAGGAATCTTTCACTGCACACAACACTAGCTTGGCTTGCGTTACACGCAGTCACGACCATCCTCGATAGCGTCTGTAGTTCGCAATACCGGGTTTCACTAAACAACGATATATTATTATAAAATTATTATGGACTAGACTTTATGAATAGTATTAACTAAATTATGAATTTTATATCATTATTATTCATATTTCATATTTTCTAGAACATGGTATGAGAACAAAATAAATTTTTCGGGTAAAATAAGTATTTTTCAAAAAATACAGTTTTGCCGCCTTTTGATGGCGCACCAACTTTAAATCTAGTTTTTGACATGTTTATAAGTTCAATTTGATAAAATAAAATTCTTATTTGGAATAAGGATATAAAAATTTACTTTGGATAAATTTTTCATATTATTCTGATAGCTTTCATATTTTAATGAATAGTAAAAACACGCTATATTTTAATTAAAAACAACTTTTTTCATCGCAATAATTTATATGGATAAATTATAATATTTAATGGTTTTAAGGTATAAATAGAATATTTTTTTACCATTTAATATAATTTATTTCATTACCATTAATTTTACATTGAATTCATAGGTAAAAACATTTCAATCTTTGGCAATATTTTAACTTTTAAAACCCGTTTTCTTAACAACGCGATTAATTTTTAATTAATTACTGCAACTTCTATGTTTTTAATTTTTAAAAATGGATTCCATATTTGGATTTAGCGGGTCCAAATTATGTTAATATGGTACTTTTATTTTTTTTATATTATGAATAGTAACTACAGTAATTTTTATTTTCTAAAGTTAAAGGTAAATCGCATAATTAAGGGTAAAAATAAGATTATAAAATTACCCTAACACTTGCCAAAATTCTATTGGATTAATCGAAGTCGACCCATATCACCTAAGGGTAGTAATAATTTCATTTTATGGACTTTTTACCATTAAAATAATTTAATTATTATTAAAACCAAAGAAAGTGACAACATGTTACTCTTAAATCTTATATGTATAATAATTTTAATTTAGTGATAAACTTCATGAAACTTCGAGAATGAATAGTCTTCAGAAATATAATAAAATTATATACATTATGTGAATTTATCTATAATTTTTAGGGATTAAATAATTATCATTAATTATGACACAATAGTGATGTTGAAATTAGTTTATTGATTTAATTATCAAATAAATGATTTTAAAAGCACTAAAATAAATATTATATGAACTATTTAATGTGATCCACTAATTTTATAGATAAATATGACATGTTATTAATCTATTAAATATTTTAGTTTGAACAAATATTCTTTGTATATTTTATTAAAATTCAAATAAATGAATAGTGTCAAAATTAACACTATTGTTATTTTATAAATATTTCATATTATAAAATTGTTTAAAAATAACAAAAATATTTAAAAATTATAAATTAAAATTTATATGGTCGAAATTTTAATAAATTATACAATTATGGACATTTAACAACATATAAGTAATTATTTATAATGATTTAAAATTTAGAATATTATTACCAAAAATAAAATTAAATAGATTATATAAGGATAAATAATGTTGATAATGTTTAAAATAAATTCTCAACTTGTCTAAATTTTATTGGTTGATGATATTACAACCTTATCTCATTTGAGATTCGGATTTGAGTCATTTTTGGAGGTTTTTAATTGGGGTTGGAATTTATTATAAATTAATATTTCTTATAATTCCAAAGGTGCCCCTCTACTCCTTTATAAAAGGGAACCTCCTCCCTCTCCTATTTACACAATTTAGAGCCTTAAAGCTCTAAGAACCCCTACCAATTTCCATTCGAAAATTATCTAGAGACATACTAGAGGTTTTGGTCTTCTTCAAAGACCAATTTTAGTGCCCTAAGAGGAGGTTTCCAAGGGGAGTGTTGAAGAAGAGGTAATATCTGTTACCGATTCTTTCAAATTTATTTCTTCTTCTACTTCCTCTTATTTAGTTATTTCATTATGAAGTAATAACATTAGTATCACTCATATACTGATATGTTATTATAAATATGAAATAACCCTATTTCACCTTCTATCCATCCTACGGAAAATGAAATCACCGCGCGTGCGTACGTAAGGAATATCGTCTCCACGCCGTGATGTAATCTGTTTTCCACCACCACCTTACTTGGATGGGTATAATGGTGTAAATAATAAATATATATTATTATTGTAAAGTGATACTGATTATTAAATATTATACATACACTTCAATAAAATTCCACGATCATGGGAACGATATCATCGCTCGTGCGTACGTACAGCCTACCATCTCCACGATGTGATGCGACTCGTTCTACATGATATTCATTGAATAATGATTATATAAATGAATTGAATGAGTAAATATGATACACTAATACCATTATGAAAATGAGTTATCTATAACCTAAAAAGAAGAATAAGAATTTATTCGACAAAACACGCATAAGAACATAAAGCAATAAACACCCGAATAACAAGTAGCAATGAAATAATCATAATAATAAGCTAAGAATATGACCACATATGATATCATAACAATGAGTATGATTCTGTAATAATTCAATGATTTTATTTAAATCATTATACAGGATTTTCGGACATGTACAAATCATATCGGACTTAAGGTAAGGGAAGATCTCACAATCTCATTTTTAGCTGAGATTGTTTGTACTTCAGAATTTACTAGGGAATATTTATCATCCAAATCCATGTTTCCTCAATATGTAATATTATTTCTATCCTCATAAAAATTTTTAAATCCAATTTTACCCATTTCTGAGTTTTTATTAAAAGATATGAAATGAATCTTTAGTCGTTTTTAGTACGAGGTACATTTTGACTTTTCCGGCCAAAGTACGAGAAGAATGTTTTTTAAATTATACTACATGAATGGGTTTTTATGATTTCATAGAACATTATTTACATGAAGCTTACTTTAAAAGTTTTCAACTTTATTTTTAATCAAGTTCTTTTAGTTTAAAATTGTATGACATGTTATGAAAGGAAAAATGTTTTTGAAGTAGAAAGGATATTTTCCTCAAGAATGGAGTTCAAGTGTTTTATCAAAATTATTTTCCATATAAAATATTATAGGGTTCTATTTCTATCCCTATTTTTAAATTTATTTGATTATGTTATGGTGGAATTAAATTTATGATGTCCTTTTTATCTTATATGGATTATGTTATGATGGCATGATGTTTAAGAATCCCATTTTTATTACATGGGATATGCTATGATGTATGTTTATGATTTTGTGGAAAACATAAGAATGGTTTCATTATGAGATGGGTGGGACCTATATCTCCCTTCAATGCATTGGGTAAATATTTATATCTCATGAGATATACATGTCTGTAATGGCACGTTAATCTGGTTCAGTGATACAGGACTGGAACGAGGAGTGAACTCGGTTCAATAATGGACTTTTTCGCTATGATGGTCTTGGAAATGAGGCTTCACTAATATGAAATGATTTTCTATGATTATGTGTTTATTCCACAATGTTTTATGTTTTATGTTATCATTATTTGGTATTACTTTTCATTACTATGATTTATCCCATGTGATGATATTATGATCTCTTTTGCAGGTTAATATTTTTAAAATGTTACGTTCTTATGAATATGATATGATTGATATTTCTTTTGTTTAACCTTACTTAGCATTTGAGCTCACCCTTTTGTATGTTTTCTTTTCCCAGGTCAGGAATATGGATATTAAGTAGGATATTCCAAAAAGGGACTCTAGATATGATGAAATAAATGGGAGACAATGTAGTTGATTTTATGAACTAGTTGTTTATGTTTCCCAGTTTCTAAAGACACTATACCTATATGGTCCTTTCATGGTTGTGTTATATGTTGTAATAAGTATGCTTCAATTCTAAAGTAATAAAAATATATGTAAATTATGGGTCGTTATATGACACAGCCTCAAGCATGTAATAATTGTAAGATGATGGGGAATTTGTAGTGTTATTTTCGAATGCTCTGAGGTCGGGTGCACGTGACACTCCTCAAGGATCGCAAACGTAGTATGATTTGAAAGGATGTGGATAGTAGCATACCCCTCTTCAGCAGAGTAAAGTCAGTTATGGTGATTCTCAGAAGACCACAACTCCTGAAAAGGTCAATAAAGAGTAGAGTGTGGAAACCAGGTGTTGTTCGGAGCTGACCAGGTTGTGGTGGATGATCATTCGGGACTATCCACAGTGTGAGGTACTATTCTTTTAAATTATACCATGATGCAAGTTTTGTTTGATATGGGTCCATCACACTTATTTATTGCTACACGTGTGGTCGAGTTACTCGGTTTATGGGTAGAAATTATTCCTTCAGCTTTGAAACTTCAAACTCCTCTGGGTGAAAGAGAGTGTCGAGCCTTCTTGTGTAGAGCATGTTGTATCTTTGTGGGAGAGGTTGAGCTATTGTGTAATTTCTCAGTGCTTGAGATGGACGGGTATGATTTCATCCTGGGAATGGATTGGCTGGTGGAATTTAAGGCCTACAATGACTATAATTTATGGATAGTGGATTTTACAACACACGATGGAGTTTGACATCTCTTTAGAGGAGAAATGTATGAAAGGTAGGGTGCAATGGGTTCGTCGGCACCAGTAGTGGGCACGTTATCGTATCAGTTGGCAGTGTTCTTGTTGGTGTTAAGGAACCCCTAGTTTTAGGTATGTATCCTTGTTTTATGCTTCTTTATGTGTTTAAAGTGAATGAGATATGTTGAGAATAGTTCGGGAGAGTTTGGAATGTATTTGAATGAGTTTGGAGGCTTTTCATAGGGAGCACGGTTTGAGCACAGTTAAGGGAAACTGTGCGGGTTCTCCAGAAAACTATGCAGGGGGAGACAGTATGCTTCGCCCGGCCTATGCACTGTTTTCCAAAGTGTGCGGGGAAACCATACAGACCCCTCCTCTCAAGACAGTAGTGTGTGAATAGTTAGCGCACAGCTTGTCAAACCGTGCGGGCTAATCATGCGACCACTTAAAGTAAGGGGTTTAAAATCTGGGCTCCCTTAGGATTGACCTAAAACACTCCAAACTTCCTTCCACTCAAGCCTCACTTGGGATTTCGGGTTCTCAATTGTTTAGGGTTCTCTCCCACTCATTTTGGAAGCGTTTTGAAGAGGTTTATTGGCAGTTTGAAGGTAATTTCTTTCAGGTATGTCTCTCCTCTTGGTTTCTCTTGGTTTCTCTGTAGATCTACTCTTCCCCCATCCTTAGTATTCTAGATCTACATTCTTTTCATACATATTTAGGGTTGTGGTTGCCTTGGATGTTTATTTTAATGCTTTTGGATGTTAGGGAAGGAGATCTAGAGTGGTTTTAGTGGTGCATTCATAGGTTGTGTGGTGCTGGAGCTTGTGGGTCGATTTCACCAGAACCCTAAAGGTAGGTGGATTATCTCTCAACTCCACTTGGTTAGAGAAAATTTATTTGGATACAATTAATTTGGTTGGATTTAAATTAATTGTGTTTTTAGGGGAAAAATTGGTTAGAAATCACTTGGGTGATGTTTTGTGGATTTTTGGGGAAAAGTGGGTTGTGTGGTGAAGTGTTTCTTGTTGTGGATTTTAAAATAAAAATTTTAAAATTGGTTTCTATGAATTATATGTTAAAATTGTTGATGAATATGGTTTTCAGTAAATATTTTGTTTTATTTTAATGTGTAATTTCATGGAAAATGATTTAAGGGTGGTTTCAATAAATGGGTGATTTATTGAAGTGGTTGACATGTAATGGAAGTGGTTGATTGCATGTTGTTGTGGCCTTGGTGGGTTATGTTCATTGTAATGTATTTATTGGAATTTTTTTTTGTAGTGGGTGGGAAGTACCACTATAAAAATGGGATGGATAGTGGATGGAAGGGCCACCATCAATGGATAAGTGGTCGAGAAGTACAGCTAGTTGTGAATGGGTGAACGGATTGGACAGAAGTTACACTGTTATGGTTTCTTTGTTGTTCATTTTTTTGAAAGATGGAAATTGTTGTGCTAATGTGTAAATGATGAAATGTATTATGGCATGTTTGTTTGGATTTCCCTTAGTTTCTTGGTTTGTGTGAGATGACTCAGTAAGGGGGTATTTGGCTTATGGTAATGGTTTCACTTGTGATTCTTTTATATAAGTTGTTTTATATAAATGTGCTAATTGTTTTATCCTAGTGTTGTGTGTAGGGAAGTCATTTGGGGAAATCCTACTGAGTAGTTGTACTCACCCCCTTCTTTTTCACTTTGGTGCCTTTGTAGATGTTGTGTACCATGACGTGGGCAAAGTTAAGGAATCACCCTCCTTTAGTGGTGCATTGTGATGTCTTGGCGGAGCTTGGAGCTCAGATCTTGGGGTGGAGCTTTGGTGGTGTCATGGATCATGGTGTTTGTACTCTGACGTTTGGTGGACATGACTAGTTGAATGGTTTTGGGGTTTGTGATAGAATTTTTAGTATCATATAGTTGGGTTTGGAAGTGCATGCATCTTTAGTTGTTGGTTTTGTTGGTTTTGTCTTAAGGGGAAATCATTCCCCACTATTCCTTGAAGCCCTCAACACTTATTTCCAGCCTTTGGCACCATGGGAATGTTTCTTAAGGCCAAGTAGCCCCCACCGCCTCCTCAAGCCAATGAGGTAGGGGCAGGGTGTTACATCTTTTCTAGTTGGGTGTGTGTTTTCACCCCTTACACAATAGTTATTTTCTATTGTACTCATATGTATTCCCTAGATGTTTATGCATTCATGGTTTACTCTAGATGTTACTATCTTTTATTATTCTTCTAGATTGTTGCTTGGAGATGTTTGGGTAAATGTGTATAGGTAAATAAATCAAAGGCCTCCCATATTAGTTATGTGTTCTCATCACAAGTCACCATCCTCTGGACTATTGGAGGCATGCTTGGGGTTGTTATAATAGGTTTATCTCTAGATAGCCAAGCCTTGGAGGATCATGTCATTACATGAAAACCTTTTATGTATTTTCTTAATGAATAAATCTGTAAGTGGTATTTAACATTAAATTTATCCAATCTCCATCATTCAATATAATATTTCCATCTATTTTCACTCTCATGAGAATCATTTCATTCTTTTCCATTCTAAATAAAAGTAATAAATAACTTTTTGGGAACAATTTAAATGGGGATACCAAACTATAAGTTTAAAATGGGGTATAAGTTTCATGCTCCTAGAAATGTTTCAATTTATTTTTAACTACATCCATTATGGTTGGGTTCAGTCTCATTCTGGATAGTTTATAAGGTTCATCACTATCAACAAATAGGATTATGTGAATAAACATCATCATACCATGCTATAGTATGTCACATAGACTCCATACTATGTCCTTGAGATTATCTCTTAAAATATTTATGAGTTTAATTTCATGATTAGGGCACATGTTACTTGAAATTATTATTGGAAACATTTCATTGATCATTTGAAACATACAGTTTAAATTTTCTGGTAGTGGTTTCAATGTAATCATGGGTGGAAAAAATAGAAATGTTAATTACTAAGGTTCACTATCGTCAACCTCTTTCAGTTCCATTATGGAAATTAAATTATGATATTATTCATTAATCATAAATAAAGAATCTAACTCATCAAATAAACCATAGTATTCCTCATTGTTAGGTTCATATAATGTAATCTATGGTTGATTATAGTCATTTCACATTGAATTACTAAATCTCATTTTTTTCCAAATTTATAATTGCTTTTAAGAAATTAGTTTCTCTATTTGAAGTAGGATTATCAATGTCTATGTATTTTTGAAAAGTTAATGTTCTACTTTTGTAAACTTCATTGAATAAAAAATAATATACTGTACTATATTTATAAGTAAATTAAATTGTTAATATAACTTCATGAAAATTAATGATTATATTAGTTGTGTTTTGAAATGTATTAATGAGGATGATTGGGGATTTAGAAAGTATTATATCTTCTTCTATTTTGAGGAGAAAGAAATTTTCTAGAGAGATATTGTTTTTCGCTCTCACTAATACATATTCTAATACTCTACCAAGGAAAAAAATAGTTCGGTTGTCCAACGGAAGTTCAACATGAGATTGAGCTCCATAATCAGTAAAGGTGAAAAAATAGAATAAGTTATTAAATTAATTAAATATCCCGAAACACATAAAAAATATCCCAATGACATGTCTCAAATTTTTATGGTAATCGAAAATGACCTTGTATCTTGAAATTTGGTGGGTAATTGAGGTTTTATCAGTGATAACACATTCTGTCCCAAGCATACTCTATAATTCCCTTGAAGCCTCCTTTCCATGGTATATAATTCTTTTAGGTACATAGTATATCTAGAAATCTATTTAATGGATTCGTGAACTGTTATATAGATCTCAAAATTTTTTAATGTTTCTATAATTTCTTATTTAATCTACACTTGATGAATTTTATTTGATTGAATCTTTCTTTAGTGGAAGTGTAGTTGGGATTAATATTATTTATAATGGTTTCTGAAGTTGAATTTAGGATTTTTAAATATCCTTTCTAGAATTATATCTCAAATACCCTACTTTTATTATCTTGGTTTTTTTGTTGTGGTATTAGATAAGGTTAAATTTCATACCCACAATTAGTTTTTACCAGAAAAAATTTCCCTTAGTTTTGGGTAATGTTTTAGGAGGGGTTTTCCTAGGATTTTTAGCCATAATTTTCATTTGACTACTTAACTATATTTTCAATACATTCAAATCTATTTTTTGTTCCTCTATATTGGGATCTGGTTGGTGAAGGATTTTTACTTGAGAAGTATATTTAGGAGAGCTGTTGGGTTTCCATTATTTAAATAGTGATGGTTAAAATGTTTACCAGTACCCATCAATTATATTTTCTTAAACATTTATAGTTTGATGGAATTTTTGGTGAAATAGAGGTTAATATTATGTTTGAGGATCTCCAAATGGAAATAATTATGAGTTATCTCTCTATCATAGATTTTCCATGGATTTTTTGAAAGGACATTTTAGAAAGGAAACAACACTTCTCTAAGTATCCTTAATATGATCGTAATGGTCAACGAAATGACCTAGAGAATAAAAAATACTTTAAACCTTAACTGTTTTTGGTTGTTCATTAGATTTTTAATGATTTAATTTCCTTATAAATAGGTTAATTATTCCTTCATTGATTAAAAAATGGTGATTTTTTTTCATTATGAGGCCATTACCTCATGGATTACTCTATTGGAAGTACCACTTTTATCATTATTTTTTGAATTAAAATATATCATCCATGACTTCTATTGGTGAAATTTCCATAAATTATCCTCCAATATATGCATATTGAGTATTTCAATCACTATCAAGTAGTCTATAGTGGAATAACACCTTAAAGTGATGTTCCTAAATAGCATGGTTTGGATATCTTGAACAATGTTTCTAAAATCAATCTTAATAATAACAGAGTCTTTATCTTGTTACTTTTTTTATTACATCACATTCCACAAGGTGGGTATCTTTTTAGTTGAAAAGAATCTTTAATGTCACATTGATGTTTATTATAGATACTGAAATCTACTATATGTGAGTCATATAGACACTCCTTTACAACACATTCAAGAGAGAAGAGGAATTCAATCAATTTCATGTGTTCCTTAGACAAGCCTCGCAAATTCAAAGTATAACACATCATGTTGAAGTTATTCATATGACTATCAAGATCCTCTATTACAAGGCCTTGAAAATCTATTTTAATTTTTTGAATTCCAATTCATCTTCATAAGTATGTCAGTAAATATGAATGTTTGTTTTATGAAATGTTGTTCACATAAATATCTTAAATTCTTGTCATGGTTTAATTCCATGAATTGGATCCTCCCATTATTCCACCACATGATTGGATAACATTCATGTCTCATAATTTTAAAAAGCTCATTTTTTTAATTCCATCAAACATAACCATATTTTTAGGTTTACTACCTTTGGTGACTAGTTCTATACTACTTTCTTAGTCATTCACAAAGTTATCCTTTCCATTCTCATCCCCAAGAATTGAATGGTATTCCAAATCATAACTAATCATGATTTATCCATATTAAATTATGTTGTTTAGGTTTTTATCATTAATAATAAATAATTCTTCCATTTCTCGAGGTGTTAGAGTTCTGTCTTCAATTCCAATGTCATTTATAGTTCTGTAACTCTATTATCCATGCTCATCAATAGCAGTGGAAAGTAAGAGTCACTTATCACTAAAATGTTTCAATTATACTATAAAATTCCATTAACAACATTCAATATTCCATTATCATTGGAATAGCCATGTTTTTCTTCATTTTCACACCAACCACTATTTTCATGAGTCATGTTCCACATCAGATGCCACATTTGGGGTTTCTATGACTGTTTATAATTTTACTAAATATATCTGTCACTTGAATAAATCTAAATAAAAAAGAAAATTAATAAAATCTATATAATATCTTTTTTTATGTTAAATTCATTTAAATACATTTTTGAAAAAAAAATAGACAATCACTTTTATGATGATTATATATGCCCATAATCTAAAATAAAAATGCACAAAAATTATTTTTTTATAGTTTCATATCCATAGGTTAGTAGAAACAGAAGGATTAATCAAAACAAGGGTAATGATAACTAGATAAGAGGAGTTCCAACATACAATGGATTGGTAGCCCAAGTTTTGTTCTATCTCATTTAGTTGACATAAGGATGGTGAACGGATGATTGGTAACCATGGGTGTATGCTCAGAGTAGTCAAGAAGAGTGTATTATTATTGGTAAGGTATATTTAGTTATATAAGAAGTAATATACTCATTATAAAAGGAATAAATTATTTAAATTATGTTTAGGTACCTACATGTTAGGAAGAAAAATGAGATTAAATCCTCTCAAAAGAACCTAATTCCAATTATCAAAGGAAATATTATTGAAGGGAATCATGAAAACATATATTGTGACATGATCTTGTATATTGGGAGGATTTAGAGGAGGCAAAGATGAAGTAATCCTCCCAAGGTTTTTTCTTGGGTGATAGAATGTCAATATGGTTTTTTGATCTGTTAATGTTAATAGGGTATCCAAGTATAATTTGGATGGTGGGGCACAACATTACACAGAAGAGGCTTGAGAAACACGGTATTGGACCCTAGAAATGATTTTATTACATATGGGGTCACAGTTGGCTGAAAATTATATGAATATGGACCATTTAAAAGAGGAAAACACCTACTTCATAAATCCCATGGAATTTATATGATAGGGTTTATTCAAAAAATTGGATTCCAGAAGCTAACATGAGGATTATGTTCTGGTTATCAATTAAGTTACATGAAACATGTATACCTCCATTAATCATTCAATCGAGATCTACCATGATAAAAAATAATATCAAAGTGAGCCGTGAAGGATTTGTGTCATCCAGTCTTCAAAGATATTTTTGTGAACAAATCTGAATATAAATTCAAATAATCAGTAATATTATTAAAAAAAATAAATTCAATTACTAAATATGCACTGGAAAATAAAAATCATGTTTTTATAATCAATGATTTATATAGAATTCATAATCACTCCTCTAATTAATAGTAATGGAACCATATTATAACAAAATGTTATAATTTCCACACCCAATTCACCATCATCAAATAACATTATACATAGGTAAAAAAGATACATGAAATTGTTCATCCTTCTAGTAAGAATGAACTCGTTATTTAACTCCCCAAAACAAATAAATATTGAAAAAAATTATTTCATTAATTGACATGATCAAAATAACTCAATCATCATCACATAAAAATTATATCACATTATATAAAAAATTAATAGAAATTTTATAGAATGATCAATTATCTAATAAATAAGATGATAAATTCCTATAATCATCACACAAAAATGACTGTTATAATCCCCTTAATTAAGAATAGGGCTTCACGGTCTATCCAAAAAACATTTTATCATGAAAAATATTTTCATCAAACCATTCCAATAGATAAAAAACTCAATTATTTGTAAAAATTAATGAAGCCATAGAAAATATACATTTACTGATTCATCCATATGATAACTCACCCAACTAAACTAATTATCATCATAAATAATTTAATTATTCATTATATATAAATAAACCATTAATTTAAATTCATTAAGATGAACAAAATGTGTCAAGATATGATACGATTTTCTTTTTATGATCACATTATACACCCATTCACTTTTGGAGTTCCCAATAAAAATAGAAATCTAATAAAACAATATTAACTAAATTTATAATGGAAATATGTACAAATAACACTATGATATAATCTAGATAACCTCATTCAAAAAAAATATCTAGATGGTAATAATTGTTAAAATATTTATATATAGTCACATCTACTTTTATATCACTTAAAACTTTACACTGTATAAAGAATAATATATTATAAGGATTGTCAGTCATAAAAATAACAACATAAACATAAATTTCAATCATATAAATGAAATAATTACCTGATCAAATCAATTAATGGTCACAATGGTATATATAACAATCTCACAACACTTTTATTTTCATCCCTCCAATAAACACTTGCATCATCTAAAAAAATGAAGGCCTTCAGGCCATTCTGACAATGCACATTAATATATTTTCATCACTCAATGCCTTATACATTTACTAATAGAATGGTAATCAATTGGAATGGGGATATAAACTGGCCCCGAGTTTTCTAATCAAATAATAGGAAGAACTACCTATAAATGCAACATGTAACTAACTGACACATTACAATATTAAGTGTAATTTAAAAAGAGTAATCAACTATGTGATAACACAAATGAATATATAACAACAATACTCTAATATAAAATATGTTAATAAAATAAATTACAATGAACAAGAGACACATACCAAAAATATATTGGAATATGAATGGAAGTCATTTACATGGTCATCATAATGAAAATTTCATTCTTTCACCTATCACACTAGCTCCCTCATATATAATTAGTATCCCATTTATAATGATATTTACATCTAAATTTTTTTATCTTCATGAGTATAAGAGATAATAGTGCATTAGTGTGGTTTAAAGGGTGATAAATTACTCTCAAAACAGTCTTCTTATACCATGGTCTATCCCCCATGTATATATTCATATTTTTCAATAGCTTCATGATTACTATAAACTCTGCACATTTCAAACCTATCAATAATTGAATTGAATTTTGATTTTAGAATACCAGTTCCCAATAATTTATTTATTGAATCCTGAATCGCATTTACAACAAAATCAAAATATTGTTCATAAATAGACACTTCCTAGGAAAAACAATCTATAGAAACCCTTAATAAGTGTGGGACCGTTAGTAGTTTTGGAAAATAAAAAAAAAGAAATATATCGAATGAAATGAACTACTAAGAATAAAATAAAAATTGACCCTATTTATAAAAAATGGGGAGTAAACAAAACAACCCCTCTATCATTCCATGATAAGGTGTGGATTGGTCAAAATATATTCAGGAGAACCTTGTGACCCCTATATAGACCAAGGTGGAAGAAATTTTCCTAGATAAAATTAGTTTGGAGTTAATCCGGCGTAGAGTATATTATGTCGCATCTCATGAACCATGTGAAAGACCCTAGGTCACTATTGAGTGTATGCCTCTCCACCACCGTATACCTGATCATGCACTTCATAAATCCTTCTTTGTCCAACTTTCAGTTGATTGGGGGCCACTGCATCATTACTGATGGCGGTACATCCCACGAAATTTTTGATAGAAAATATATGTGACTATCCATCGATAGCACTCCCTAAAGGTACTCCCTCCCTACCCTTCCCAACTATTCTACGGAAGCCTTGGGTGATGATGATGAAGGGAAATATGGTTAGAACTCTTGGAATAATGACCAGAATTGCATTATCCGATCATCTTTGGGTTCTTTTTCATCTCTAAGGATGAATTCAATGGTCATCTCTAGATAAAAAAATCCTCTGATCGAGGTGGTTCAGGGGAAAGTGGTATCTTAAATCAATTACCCTCCATCTCACTAGAAACCGTTTCAATTTTCGTCTGGTAGCTCCATTTTCCTATACCGTGTTGTGGGAAAAACTGGGGAAGGGGATTTAGATAAACCCTCTTCCCTGAATTCATCTAGTGACTTGTGCCAATAGATAATGTATTAAAACTAAAAAAGTGAATAAAAAACCACCACATTGAAAAAAAATATTGATTTTGAAGATTTTATTAGTTGTATAGATAATTTTTAGACAAATCCATCATATTATGGCTTGATATTCCATTTAAAAATAAGTAGAGAAACTAGGAGTTAACAATGTGAGTAAACTATATAGGTGGAGATGATGTATATACAAATATTTATAAAACAATAATATTTATTTTTAAATAATATATATTTATTGTATTTATAATTATATATAATTATATACTAATAAGTTAACATAATTGTACATATACATATACACTAATATACATATATATATAATTATATTCAAATATTTATAAATATATTTATTTATAATTATATATATTTAAATTTGAAAAAACATTATATAAAAAATTATCAAATTTTTATTTCAAAGAATATTTAATAGTATATTTATATACATTGATTAAATTTTTTGAATACAATTAAAATAAATATAATATATTAATATTATATTTATACAACTATATAATAAAAAAATAAATATTTTTATTTAGATATATATTCATATTGATATTATATTATTTTAAAAAAATGTAATTGTATAACTGTATGTTTGTATGTGTTTGTGTGTGCATACATGTGTTTATATACAAGTGTGTGGAGAATTTTATGTGTACATATGGATGTTTGAAATTCCTGTAAATACTAAAAATTCTCATTTAAATATTTTTTTATTTAATTCGATTTAATTTATCCATTTGTTATTATATATTCATTAATAATGCTAAAAACATGTTAAGTCAATTTGTAATATCCATATATATATATATATATAATATAATACTATATACATGTAATGTTTTGAACATGCTTTTAATTTATATGAATAATATTTCATCATTTTTATTTATTAAGTTTGAACATTTAATATATGTTTTAAATTTATATAATTAACCTTTTAAAATATATTTGAAAATTATTGTTTGTAAAGATCATTTGGAGATAAATCTAGAATATCATTTCATGATGTGACATCTAATAATAGGTTGAGAAAATAGGAGTTCACAAAGGTATTAAAGTATATAATTGGTGATGAATTATAAATTTTTAGTGGGAATACTAGATCAAAGATAAGATTTAGAAATCATTATTATTATTTTGATGGGATTTTTTTTATATAATCGACATAGTCAATTGACTAAATATTAAATAACTATTCCCCAAGATTAATGAATCAAATAATGTTGTTCAACTAACCATAGAAGATGATTAAGTGGATAAAGTGATGTCATAATGAAAGTGAAAAAAATGAATATATAAGGTTAAAGGGCTGTCATTAAATATGACTAGACATATAAAAATCAAGAACATTAATAGTTGGTTTACTCGAGTTTTAGTAATATTCAACAATGAAACTATACATGAGAATTATATCATACCCATTACAAGTAAGGCCAATTTATTTCAGTAACACTACTACAAAGTACTATATTATATTTCTATAATAATAATGGTAGAAATAATGAAAATCGATATGAGGTTGAAGGGATTCCACTTAATGAAAACTATATATTCACCATTGATATGTTTACTATTACTATAGTTTCAATGAGTATTATAATATACATATGATAATTATATTCAATCAATCACATGTCAATTAAAAAATTAACAACCCCATATGTTTGATAAGTAATGTTGAAAATTTCATGGACTATCAATTAAATTATCTTTTATTCTATGATATTAAAATATTATTATAATTGAAACCATGAAGTCCATTTTTTCATATTCCTATATATATAGAATGAGAATAATTCATACATTAAATCCCATCAAAATAAGAAAGAAACATGATCATAATATCATTTCAACATTTGATAAACACACCCTCAATATATAAATGCTATTCCATGACATAAAAAATGTTTTCATTAGCCCCAAATACCCTGTTTTATAAATTAAAATAATGATGTGAGAAAAATGAATATATAATCCCAACTATAATATGCATATATATTATATCATCACACTAGATTATTTATTATACACATAACAAAATGAACCCTCAGAACCTATAGGGTTTTTTCATTGATTATTACATAAAAAATCAGTTATTTTACAATAGAGTGTATATTTCATCCAAAATTTCATCACACATGACCGCATTCTAGAAATATCACATTTTAAGTTATTCTTCATAACCTAGGGAATGGGTGACATCAGATTATTTGTATGTGGTAAAACATGAGAGATATTTCTTGAAACAAATGAAGATCTAATGTGAGTAGAAAATGTGTATGTGGGTATGAGAACATTATCTTGGTATATGACCAAAACATAAATGAATCATACCTAGTAGAATACGAATCAAAAAACATAACACAAATTATAAAATATGGAATTTTTCATAACATACTAAATAATATATAGGATTTTTGTACATACATAAACATTGAAAATGTTATCTTTATCCCAAGGATAATTCCCAAGAAAATCATCTCATTGTGTACAAATTCCCCTTACCATAGTGGACTATGACAATTTCTTATATCATATAACATAAAATGTTATTAGATATAGGATTTACCCAATTTATTATAGGGATATATAATTTTGGACTCACCCTTAACAACATGATAAACTATTCAAATATTTTCCAAATAAACATAAAAACATTCATAAATTCATCATAGCATGATAAACCAATGAGAATTAAATGGATTTAATAAAAAACCAAAATTCCTAAAAAATCATTTAAGATAAATATTGTAGATGGTTCTATCGAAACATATCCCCGAATAAACTTGATAAACATCAAATGATTTTGATATATATGATAAACCATTCAAAAGAATTTAATAAAAAAATAAAAGGATATAATCCAATGTATTTTTACTCATTTTATATTAAAATAACATATTATAAATAAATGTATTAATAGGGCTAGGATAAAGGTAATACAAAGTATACAAGATCCCCATTCACTATGAAAATATTAAATGGAATATTCTTAAAGTATATAAATGGAAGTGATGGAAGAAATTATCTGATCTTAAAATGTAAAATAAGATATCTAAATAGATTTATCTTCTACTTATGTGGGTAATTCATATTCAATAGAAATTTAACATAATAAAATGTAGGAGTAGATATAAGTATACCCACAAAATAATATGAAATATATGGATATGGAAAGGAATTTTTACTGATAAAAGTGAATAAATAAGGGAAGTTCCACTTAAAAACATCATTTCAGGTGAAATTTAAATTTATTAGAGGGGAAATGGTAAAAATGCATGTAAAACTAAAAAATAATCCATATAGAAGAGATTGAATTGGGGTTTAATGATAAATTAAATTAAAATAACATAATAGAAATTTTCATATATACAATCTCAATTTCAATGAGAGATATGAAGAGAAACTCTTTTAAATTTGTTAATGTTTGAATCAAAATATAATGAAAGAGATAACATGAGATTTTTTTATATATATGATAATGAAATAGACTATACTCTTTTGATATGTCTCTGTAGTCATCATGAGGGAGTTTAAAGGTGTTCTAAAGGCTTGGTATGAGTTCTAGACATTTAAAGTGACACCACACCGTAGTGTTGGGCTTGGTGGTGGAAATGGATAGATTTCATGGGAGAATAAACTTTTGTGGTTCCCATTTTTGGTGATCAAATTATTTTTTATAGTTTTGTGGTGTTGGGGAACCCTATACGGAGTGAAACTTCCAGGGTGGTCATTTTAATAAGAATTTGGTCCAGCATAGGTAAGTCACATGTACCGAATGGGGATCCCTAAAAGGACATTGGAAGACAATGTTTTTTTAGAGAATTTATCTATAGAATATGGACCAGAACATGTTTATGGGGAGATCATTCGATTCATTATATTCCATAAGAATTAATTCGATGGTCTTATCTATCTCATGAATATAATCAAGCCTAGGTGGTCAAAAAGAATCAGTATCAGAGAAGTGTGATGACCATACATATTTGACATAGAGTCCTTTTCTTGTTTCTTTATGATGTTATATTCCGATATGATTTCCCTATTGTGTAGTGGGATTGGGCAGGGTAGGAGGGAATTTATATAAACCAATTTACCTTAATTAGTTTTCCCAATGACACAATAATATTACACCTTTAATCCTCTCAATTAAGAACCTAACAATTGAGGATGAATATGATGTGTGGGTGGTGTTGTGTGGACATGGGGTAAGTGAGATGATCTCCTTCAAACTGATATTTTTTAATGCAAAGAAAATTTAATTTCCCAATTACCCCATCATCTGCAGATGCTCCCTTATATATATGTATATTTGACTATATATATTATCATTAATTAATGTATAATATTCCAAAATATATTTCAAACTATATAAAAAAATTTATATATTAGATTTTATTAGTTAATTTTATATGATTTTCATTTTATAAAATAATTGTTTTTTAAATAATAACTATTTAAAATATATTTTTTACTTTATAATAACATTCATGTATTTTATAGTTTTTAACAGGTTTGGGTGAGAACTCTTAACATGACTTGAATAACAAATGGCTTGAAATTCCAATATATATCATGAATACCATGCTCTACATTAGTATTAATTAAGTTTAAAATAAAGTAAAGTAAGAGTAAAAAATAAAAATGTAAAAATTATGTAAGGGTAAAAATAGTTAAGTAAAGGTAAATAAAAATGTAATGTATGTGTATTTTAACGTTATGTAAGGATAAAAAAAGATACGTAATCCCAAACTAAAGTCATGTAAGGTTAATCTAATGTTATGTAAGGGTATCCTAGTGTTATATAAGCATAAAAAAGTTAATTAATTGTAATATTAGATTTATTTGAGTGTGAAACAAAGTTAATTAAAGGTAAACTAATGTTATTTAAGGGAAATAGATATTATGTATTGGTAAACCAATGTTATGAATGGGAAAACTAATGTTATATAATGGTAATAATAAGTTATGTAATGGGAAAACTATAGTTATGTAAGGGTAAAACAATGTTACAAAGGGTTAAAGTAAAGTTAATTAATGTTAAAAAACGTTATGGGAGGGTAAAACAAAGTTAAAAAAGGGTAAGATAAATCTATGTAAGGGTAAAAATAAAGATAATTAAGGGAATAAAAACGTTACATAACATTAAACTAATGTAAATTAAATGAAATATAAAATTAATTGAAGATAAACTAATGTTATGTAATGGTAAAACAATATTTTGTAAGAGTAAAATAATGTTGATTAAGGATAAAGAAAAATTAAGAAATTTTAAACATCAGTTAATTTAGTGTTTAATTTTTCTAATAAAGAGTAAAACTAATGTTACATAAGGGTAAACAATTACAGGAATGGGTAAACTGTATTTTATGTATGTGTAAACTAAAATCTTGTAAGAGTAAAAAAAATTAAGTGAAAAACTAAATCTATTGAAGGGTAAACTAGTGTTTCTAATAGTAAACTATAAATAATTAAGGAAAAACAATGTTAATAACATGTGTATATATATTAACAATAATATAACAACATTTTTAAATAGATACTAAACATTATTGTAACATTTTTATATTAATATTAAAATTTGGACATTGATAAATCTATATTAAATGACATAGGTATTGTAGATTATAAAATATTGTAATTATATACTATATATATTCATATATAAATATATTAAAATGAATTTGAATTTATATATATACATGTATTAATGTGAATTATATACTTATACATATAAATATTAACACATGCGCACACACATGAATACATATGTACATACAATTTAAGATACAAATATATATACAAGATTTAACAGATATATTTAAATATAAGTAAATTGATACATTCATATATAAATCTATATTAGTATAATATAAATACATATTAATATGTTTTCATATAGATACACTTATATAATTTTTCTAATAATAAGTATACACATTGAAAGATACATACACATACATAACTATAGATACACATATACACATTAATGTGTGAATTTTATTATATATAATATATAAAATTATTAATCTATATTCATTAATATATATAATGAATATTTATATATATTAACAATTAATCTAATAAAATTTATGAGTATTAAAAAATTTATTTATTCATTACACATGAGCGCAAACTCACATACACGCACACACTAAATTTCAGTATATACCAATATAAACACATTCATATGTATAAATAATGAAAAAATATAATAATTTTTAATTTTAAAAATATAATTTTTTATTTATTAATATGAAATTCATTATACAGATCTCTTAAGGGGGAGTAATAATGAAAATATCCTTTAGAAAATCTACTGTGAAATATTTACAAGACATATCTCCTATAAGAAATCTCATTAAGAAGATTCCCATGAAAAATAACTTATGGTATTTTCAGAAGACAAAAATCAAATGTGAGATTTGAAAGAGAAATATCATATGAGAGAATCATAGGGAAATTCTACTTTGAAAAATCTCTTGTGGGTGATTTGCAAGAAAAATATTCCATTGGGAATCATATATGGGAGATCCAAAGAAAAAATCTCATTTGGGAAATTTCTAGTGAAAATATTATGTGAGAGATTTACATTGTTTGTATGTATGTGTGTGTATAATTTTTTATATGTATGTATGTGTGCATGCATTACTTATAATTGTACAGAATGTTACATGTCTATATTTTTATAAAAATGAATTAATATCTATTTATGTACGTATATTAAGATATATCTGTATATGTATGTATGTATGTACTTATATTTAAATATATGTATGAAAGAATATATGTAAAAAAATCTAGATGAATGAACATATGTTTATACATCTCATACATATATCAATATATATACATATGTATGTATTTAGATATATAGTTTGTAAACAGATAGGTATGAATGTAAACACTCATTCAATTCCATAATATCATATACACAAACATATATATATATATTATGATTTTATATTGTAGTGTAATTAATACTATACATTGAAATGTTATGATTAATAAAATACACATAAATTATTACTGTGATTATTTATATTTATACACAAATGTAGAAACTGGTTCATTTTAATAATTATATATATATATTGTATGTTGTTATATTGATATGCCATCAATAATATATATATATGTTATAATTGATAAACACATTCATAAAATATTATTCATGTTTGTATTTATAAGTATACACACTTGTAAATACTAATTTATTTATATATATATATATAATATGTAGTTATATTTATTTAAAAATATATTTTAAATATTCACCATAATATTTGGAATGTCTTTTGGGGTAGTAAATTTACATTGTGTGCACTACTCGTGTTAAAATACATATTATAGATATATTTACATATATGTGTGTGATACATGATAATTTAAAAATATTTATCTATATATAGGCATAAAAATATAATCAATATGAATAGTGTATATAAGAAAATGAAATACACTGTAGATTTTTATTGAAAAATTAACATTGTATGTATAGTGAAAATATTTTTTACACAAACACATTTTAATGTAAAGTTTGTATTTTTTTATGTAAATATATATTTAAATATATACTTATAAATAGTTATATTTTTAAATACATAGATTTATGTATGGACCCAAACTTGATCATACATATAGTCGTATGTAGTTAAATATATGTATATTTGTAAATAATTACAGTAATATGTATTTATACAATCTAACTAGTATATGCATTTGTATATATATACTTGTATACATTCACACAAACACCCACTTACTAAATAATTTGTTTAAAATAATAATCTTTATGTTATATTTAGTGTCATTTTTTATGAACAAATTCATAATAAGAGTTAAAAATATACTGTAAATTTTTATTATAATTCTTTTCGTGTTTGTAAAAAATAATGTTCAAAACAATATATCATTTATGGGTATATAATTATTCATTTTGATATGATTACCACAATGGTATTGACGGATTAAAATTTGAATATCATTTTAAAATATCTTATTAAATCAATATTTACAAGAGGGGGAAAAGTTTTCATGGAGGAGAGAGAATATCAATTGGGTTATAGTAGTGGTGCAAGGGGTTTGAGGGGAACAGAAGATTTATAATACATTTATTTATTTTATTTTAAAAAATTATGGTCTGTTGTGATTTTTTTGTCCATGGGTGGACATTATAAAGGAAGTGTTCAACCACAATTTTAGGTGGGAAAATGAGATGTTTCTAATCCCAATTATGGAGGTTTATTTCTCTAATGACTTGTGCAAATAAATAACAAATAATGAAATATATTTTTTTTGTTTTTTTTGATAATATATCATCTTCAACATTGGATAAGGAGGAGTAAATCAAGTAAATAGAATTATTTTTTAAATAATGGTTTTGGTCATAAATTACTTTTTAAATAAATATTTTTTAATAAATACATAGCTTACCCCCACCCGAATATCATGTGATGTTATGATAAGTATTTTATATTTTATATTTTGAAATTTACAACAGAATAAAATATAGAAATAATGGAAAAAATATTCACCACATTACTATAGAATATATCCTTTTAAAAAATCTTGATTTAGAATATTTAACATGTTATAGATAATTGTTGGGGATTAATGTAACATATCCTCGATTGATATTCCATTTAATAATATGTAGAGAAAGTATAAATTCACTAACAGAGTAAACTATACAATTATAGAATAAGTATAAATGTTTATATGGATGATTAGTTCATAGATAAAATTTCAAAATAATCTTAATTTTATTAATGAGGAATGCCTGATGTGATCAACATAGTCACATGAGTAAATATTGAATATTTATCCTCCAAGATGAATACAACAAATAATTTTTTTCAACTGAAGATAAAAGATAAATAATATGATAATGTTATATCATGGTGACATTCAAATATAAGAAATATTTATAGGTAGAGGGTTTCCCTTAAATATGATTAAAAATATAAAAAACATGAAAATCAGTGGGTGTTATAGTAGAGTTTGAGTGATCATTGAAAATGAAGCTATATTTGGGATTAAATGAGTTGGTATTATAACATTATCATTACAGGTAATGTCAATTTAGTCCAGTAAAACTACTATGGTGTATTAGACAATCAAGGTAGATCTATGAGGAATTTAGATATTTTTTCTAGTACACGATTCTTTAATTAATTACCTTATATTTCTATAATAACAATGTTATAAGTAATGAAAATTCAATGGAAGTGGAAGGGATTCTGTTTTACGAAAACTAAATTTTAACCAATGACATATTTTCAATTGTTATTTTTATAATGATAATTATAATATAAATATGGAAGTTATATTCAAATAATCACATTTAAATTTTGAATATTATAAACCCACTATCTTGGGTAAATAATTTTGGAAATGAAATGGGTTATCATCTCAATTATAAAATATAATATGATTCTAAAATTATTATATAATTAGAACCATGAAAAGGATTATTTTAATTTTTCAAATATATGCATAATGAAAATAATTTATACATTAAATCACACCAATATTGGAGATATAAAAATTCTTAAAATCAAATCAAATTTAGATAAAAACTCTATCAATTTATAAACATCATTATATGAATGAAATAATGTTTTCATTACCCACTAATACAAGTTTTCCAAAAATAAATTGAGAATTGAGAATCAATAAATTAAATATATTATTTAGATGATAAAACAAAATCATAAATTTATATTACATCATTACACTGTATTATTTATTATAAATCAAAATAAATTACACCTGAGAAAATATATGTTTTGTGTCACTAGAGATTAAATACACAATTTTATTATTTTAAAACACTGTGTACATTTATTCCCTAATTAAATCACACATAATTCCCTTATTGACTTATCAAATGTTATATTATTATTTATAACCTATGTAAATGTTGAGTGTATTTTCTTAGTATGAGTAATAACATTACATATATTAATCAAACAAAATGAAGATCATATGTCAGAATAAGATGAGTATATGTGTATGAGAACATAGTCAATGTATATGCCCGTAACTTGAAGAAAACATACCTAATAGAATATAAATAATAAAACAAAAAAATAATCCTAACAAAAATAATGTCACATAACATACATAAAAATGAATTTCAATGTGTTACATGCATAATTATATAAAATCATATGTTTATTCCAAGGATCATTTGTAAGACCTTCATCACATAGTGTAAAAAGTGTCAAGTAACCTAGTAGACTACTATAATCTCTCAGGTTATACAGCGCATAATTACATGAGATATAATCTCTACCCAATGCGTTTTAGGGATATTTATTTATTCGATATCCCATAAAATATGATAAACTATAAATATTTGTGCCACATGAATATCAAATTTTCATAAATTCAGCATAGCATGATAAAAGCATGAGAATTAAAAGGGTTTCATAAAAATTTACATAAGGCAGAAAAAATAATAAATCATCAAAAATAAAGTGGATGGTTTCACAGAATATTATTCCCACAGAAACATACTGATAATCAAAGGATATTTAGAGATAAGGGTGGAAATTTAGACGATGATAAAAAAACATAAAAAAGAAATAATCCTTTGTATTATTAACAATCTAAATTTTAAAAAGATAAAAATAAATTTTTGAATTGTGTAATGAGAATGGTAATAAAAATATTTTTTAGCATCATGGACTAAGAATATGTCAAATTTAAGCCTCATAAAGAAGATAAATTTAAGTGATAAAAGAAATTATCTGAGAAGAAAATGTAAAAGAAAAGAGGTGAAAATATTATTGTTATGCTTTGTTGAGTTATTAAATTTCAATATAAAGTGATATTATTAAATCATATAAGTAGATATAACGAAATAAATAAAATAATGAGAAAAATATGGATATGGAAGCAAGATTTTCTTGATTGAAAAAAAATGATATAAAGTAATTTTCACTTAAAAACACCAATTCTGGGGAATTATAAATCAGTGGTACGGGAAATGGTAAAAATGCATATAAACCTAAAAAATAATCATACGTGAAGAAAATAAATGGGGACTTGGAGATAAAATTTCTTTAAATTACCATATAGAAATTTTGAGATCAGAAATCTAAATTTTAAAGAGTGATTGGAAGAGAAACTCATTCATCTTTGTTAATGATTTAAAAAAATTAATGAAAAATAAAACATGAGATTGATTTATAATTTTTATTATGAAATAAACAAGACATTTTGGAGCCATTCCATTGTATTCTTGGGTTCATGGAGTCATCAAGAAGGAGTTTTGAGGTGTTCTAGAGGGTTTGGGGGAGTTATGTCAATTTAGAGGGACACCACTCTATGGTTTGGGGAATGATCGTAGTCATGATGAGCTTTATTGTGGGCCCCAAGAATCATGATTTTCTTTTTTGTAGATCATATGTTTTGAGGTAGTTGTGTGGTGTATGGGTATACCATGTGTAGTAAAACTGCCTAGGTGGTTGTTTCATTGGGGATTATAGTAAGGGAGGTCACCAGTTTGAAATAAAGAACCCTAAAATCTCATGGTGGTGGTTGTATTAGTGGGAGAATATCCCTCTGAGAAATAAGAATCATAGGGATATCCATAAATGTGTTCATGGTTCTATTTGATGGCCAATGGCCTTAGTCATGGGGAAACCATGTATTACCTTGTAATAATTAAATGGGTGTAGTTCTTGGTGAGTTACCCTATGATAAATGAGTATACCACTATTATCTGTTTTTGGATATGGTGACATGAGAGGATGAGATAAATATGTGTGAGAATGTGAGGAGTAAAATAGTGAGTAAGAACTTTCCACATTACATATCTTGTGGTGGTGAGATGTAATGGTAATGATTTATTCCCTACACTATGGTGAGAGGATGTAAATGCCTTCAGGATGTCCAAAACACCATGCACTGCTTTGTGGTTCTATTACTTGTGTTGGTCAATGATGTTTGATCTTTTCAAGGTCACTTGATCCTTAGTTGTTTAATATGTAAAAATCATATCTACAATTGACTAGGGTGGACCACGGGCATGTTGTGTTTCTCCATGTTGTGGTGGTGGATATTTTGGTCTTCCAATATAAATAAAAGGTCAGATATCTCTCAGATCAATTCTGTATCCCTTTTCTCAATCCCTAGATGTCCTTTATCCCTCTCAAGGGTCTCTAGTAATCTATTTAAGAGTCTAAACACTTTGGATTTCCAATTTAAAATATCAATACTAAATTTACTCTCATTCCTGGTCTTCAACACATTTTATATTCTATCTTTTTTATAAAGATTCATTATTGATTAATTTCCCTATATTGGGCTTAGATTCAAGCATGTATTGACAGTGTAATGTTGTGTTTAGGTTTTAGGTCACCTCCCTTTGAATATGGTGGTGGGTTATTTCCATGATCCACTCATTTCACTCCATGATTCCATGAATATTCATATCATGGTAGGGGATCCAAGATCAATTTTCATAACTAAGGGAATCTATAAATTTAATAATCCTTTATCATCTTCTAGTTTTATGGTACATAGTAACTTAAGGATATAAGTAATTGGATAAATGTAAACTGAAGGGGTATGTGAGTTATCACATGATCTTTAACTATTTTATGGTACTTTCCCTATGTGATTAAATGTTCATTGTTGTTGATTTGTTTTGAATTTGAATTGTTTCTATCATAAGTGTAGTGTTTTCTAAAAAATTATTATTTAAACCACAATTCATAAAAATACTATGATATTAAATATGGTAATTAATAAATTTTATGTAAACATATTAATTTCATGATATCCCCCCATGATTGTGAAATTGAAATTTCATGAAATCCAACTCTTGATTAGAAAATATTGAATGACATGGTTTGATGGAAATAGTTACCCTTGACCTTTTATACTAAAAATATTTTCACTATGATGGTTGTTATGTGTTATTTTATAACTAATATACTAATCATTTAGGTATGAAAGGTGTTTGAATAGTGATACAATAGTTGGTTTGGCATGGGATATGTTAAGGGAAAACATGTTATGGTTGGGTGGTGGTTGTTGTGTAACTATGAGTGGGACATTTTTAAGGTTTGGTAATGGTATGTGACATGGTTATAGAGTGGTGGTTGGTAATTTGTGTTATGTATTGTGTTTATTGTTTTCCAATGGTCATAAAATATATTTTAACGGTATATTTAGTAATGTGACATGGAATAGAAATGAATTATAAATGTGTTGATTATAGATCAATATTCTTAAAATAGATGATTCATGGTTGGGAATGGGTATGGATACTGGATGGAGAATTATTTGTCAATAAATATGGAAGTGGATAATATAATGATTTTCATGTTTATGGGAATAAAATACTAGTATAATGGGTTACAATGTTGGAAATTGAATAACCAAAATGATATGTGTGGCTGTTTTTCATGGTTAGGGGGGATGGTTCATTGGTTTAGTGAAAAAAGTGATGGTTGATATGTGGGGGTGGGGATATAGAGGTTGTAGTGTAGTGGAAGTCTTGGTTACTCTAATCACATATGATGATCATGTGTGTGAATATTATAATTTTATTTATTGTGGTTTCTATATTCTCCTCACTCAAGTTGACTATTTCATAACATTATCCAAATGTTGGATGGTTTTTTACTAAGCAATCTACGTTGCCATGGTGTGTATGAATGGATTCCCTCTATTCCATGCTATCCCTTCAAGAGTGGTATCATTAGGTAGTACCTATTTGGTTGCATGTACTAGTCAACGATGGCACAATTGGTGGAGATTATATGTATTTTGGACACATGATATGTGGTGGGGGTAATATATGTTTGTTGGAGGTTATAAATTTAGCCTCTTTCATGTTCATGATACCCTATTTCCTTGGTTATGAGGTTATACTAGAGATGTGACATTCATATGAATTGACACATGAGATTATTTACTGATTATAGTACGAGATGCTAGACCAAGTAAGAGGTTGTGATTAGTAGGTTTTCATTCTACTCACCTCAGAATCAGTGTGGATATGTGATTATGGATAATCAAGGTATGCAAGCATATGATGTTTGATGTTGATGAGTGATATAAGAGAACCAGTCGGGAGGTGGTTGTGGGTAACCATTGGAATATTTTCCTCTTAACATTATTTTACAGTGTTGAACTATTTAGAAAGAAATACTTGGTGTGGTTGAAGGTCTAATGAATTATAAGGCGCACATTAGTATTACTATTTATTAACAAGGGAATTAGTTTTCTATTTCCACATTAACAAAATATATATTGGGTATGATCCTATTAAGTGTTAATTTTATACTCTCCCGTATATATATATATATCATTATTAAATGGTATTGAAGATTATTTCATTGATTGAGCATGGGGGTGCTCTTTCTGTGTGGGGAGTTATTGAGTCATTGTTTACATAGGAGTTTTACTTGGTAATATTTTATTTTGTATACTTATATTTTTTTGAAATTCCCATACACATGGTTTATTGTTTTTAGGTTTGTTTATTTATATTATATGTTTTTGGATTGTGGTTTTTTCTTATAGTACTAGATTTTTTGGGTAATACCTCTCATATATGTGAATTTATAATATCACTGGTAGTGGGAATCTGAGAACATTTTGATGCTTCATCATCAAGGTCACTCTCAATATCACAAGTATCTTTGCATGGGTTCCCAGTGGGGGAAGGTCATGAAACATGAATTTTATTAAAGTTATAACAAAATAAATTCATGGGGAAGTATATACATCATATAAAATATACTAGGTGGTAAAAATGGAATATATCTTAATTTAAGGAAATTGATTTGGGAAACTTTAACATTACACTTTTGTACCACGAATATGATTTAACACTATATATAATAAATTTATTCTTTAGAATAACTTATATCAAAATCGTATTGATATCTATTTTCATTTATAAAAGTCATACATATAATAACCATTTACATACAATGTCAATAAATATATGTGTGTGATATAATCACAAGACATTACAACCCTCAACAAACATATATTGGGAAAATAACCACCATTTATACAAGAACATAATACCACTAATATAAGAGAGTGAGGATAGGGGGATATTCATCCATCTATTTCTCATCATCCTAAATGTGGGAAAAAACATCCCCCTAGAGTGAATAGGATTTTAGTCACCTTGATCAACATAGATAGTGTCGCATATATAATCACAAAACATATGGTTAAAATATTGCACACAACCACAGTAGGTAAAAACCTAGTCGTAGACTCACCTATAAATATCATCACATAGACACTTAACTGTCACTTCATTAAAATAGATTTCCTATAAGCAGAGAAAAATTTAAATATATAAATTATATATCTCTATCCATTTTTAGAACTAATATTTATGTTAATCGATTAACTCACTGTTAATTAGTCATCTAAATTATTCTAGAGTACTCATTACAATTACCATTTAGGTAATTTTTATTCTCTCTAGGCATAAGCTAACTGAAACCATGGTTCTAATGATTATCATTATTATTGCCATTTCATTCTAAAAAATTATACTCATGGGATAAACCATTATTAAGAATTAATTATTATTTCCATAATTCTAGGTGCCCTCGGAAGATATCCAATTATACCAAAAAGTAGATTCATAACCAAGAATTTTAAACTACCTCAATCAGTGCGGAATCAAAATAAGATTAAATAAGAAACCAATAAATCACACCTTTAAATAGCTTCATAGCTAAAAAGAATCTAGCTTCAAGCATGTTAATGAGTAAGTCCATATTTTAATGTCCTTAGGGTTCACAATGGATGTTATAATTTTAGGGAGTTAATATTTTTTCATCATTGGTGAAATGAAACATCACAAACTATAGTGATGAAACCTCTGATAGTGGTTAAAGGACCACATGTGAATTTTTTAATTCATAAAAATTAAAACTAGAATGAATAACTCATTTGAATTAAAGAGTTCTCGAAACAAAATCATTAAGGAACAATTATTAATGAATATGAACTCAAACCCCACCAGATCATCTACACATACATCATGAATCTAAATGAATATGGATCGTCAAATTATGGGTTTTGTCCCAGAGCTCTAATAATTCCTTTAACATCACAAAAATAACCACGACCCAATCCCTTTGATCCCTAATGATTTTATTAGATTAATTTCTCATACTGGATCATTATATCTCTAGGATACAAAGGAGAGATAAGATCCTGATTCTATTATAATGAATAGTCTTTGCAATATAGCGCCTCTCTTTCTTATATAGTGGATTAATCAAATACCCAAAAAGGGTTCCCCGACCCCCCAAAAATGTGAAATAAATAATAAGTAAATTCCATGTTATGAAGAAATTACTATTTCATAATTTAATGAATATTTTTATAAATTTAATTTCATTCATAAAAAATACAATATGTGGAAAAACTGTGTCATTAATTTGACTTGTAATTTGCAACTCCCTTCCCCCAGAAGCCCGTAGTCGCCTCATTATTACATTACATTATCATTATTACAAGGAAGAAAATTCTGAAAGATCATTTAAATTATATGTATTGGAAATCCATATTACATACATGATACACCTAATACATTTGGGAGATATAAATTAAAAAATTGATACAAAATAAAATAAAACAAACTACATCCTTGAAATCTTATTAAATATTTTCTTCTTCATAACCTATGGAAATAAAACATAATAATGGTGATTTAAAATGATTAATAATTGTATGTAAAGTAGAAGAAATAAAAATCAATAGGAATAAATTAACATTACAAGGTAAAAAACTGATATCACATGCCATTCAAATAACTTGATAAGGAAAAATCAATATGTCAAGGTAATTAACTAAGACACATGATGTTAAACTAATGAAGTGAAAATGAAATGTATGCATAGATATATCGATGAAAAATCACATGGATGAATAATATTTGAAACTAAATAAGGTCTATGCTAAATTGTTTAAAACCATGTTTCAAAGGTACATAGAACCAGAACTGTGAAGACCTTTCACAAGAAGGTTTAGCTAATAGGTAAAAACCCTTAAATGTTGTCCAACTATTTCATCTAATGAAACTACAGAAGTATCAAGGGGATTCCATTAACCAGTACCCAACCCATATCATACAAGTATAATTTGGTTGGAAATAAATGTGAAGGGTTTTTTAACAACTAATTTGTCTCATGATACTACCGATAAATTTAGGGGTGTTCATTCACCAGTTCCCAACCCATAGGGCCTTCCTTAAACGGTCCCCCACCCGTGTCTATCATTCCAAATATTTACTCATATTTAATAATAAAATAAATAATTTTCATTAAAACTATACATATTTAATAATTAAAATAGATTTATAAATAATACCTTAGAGGAGGATAAGTAGTAACATGGGTTTTCGACATTACATAATTTTTGAGGAAAAATAAAATTTAAACATCTAAATGTTTCCCATACCACATTGAAACCTATAATAATAATCACACATGAATTAAATGAAACTTATAAAATCTTTTGAGAAAGGAGATTCAGTATAAAACATGTAAAAGGAAAATATATACACTAATTAAAATTCAATTGGTGCCTAATAAAAAGTATGTATCAATGGAAAGTAAATTTCAACGAAATCCATTACCTTGTCATTACGTTTTGTTGTGTGGTATTTAGACTCCTATATGGTATATTAAAATATGTAAATAACTAATACCATAAACATAATAATTTATATAATATCATATGATAAATTTTTACAAATTTTATTAACCGTTTTTTAACACATTTTCATTATTTTAACTATTTCGTGTGTTAATTGCCTATTTTCTCATGTGGATTTTTACTTGTTATTTGGTTTTATTATTAAATATATCACGGTTTAATAATAAACATATTGTAAGCCATTAAATAATTATCTTATATATTCATTACATATGTATTTATAATAGTCTATAATATTTGGAGATTAGAAATGAAGTGCACCATTCATGGAGATGGTAGGTCGTACGTACTCGTGAACTCTCTTTTAATTTTATTGTTGTATTAAAATAATTAAAACTAATTTATACATATTTAAATTATAATTATATTATAATAACTATGTTATATATGTTACATAGTTTAATTAAAATCATCCTTTATACTTTCCATGTATGGAAGGAACGAGTCATATCGCTTTGAGGGGCGGTAGTCCAGACTTCTCCAAAGAAATAAGCATATTTTCACAGCTTGGAAAGAATAAACGTAAGATATAAATAAAAATTATAGAACTATAAGACATTATAAATAAAATATATATAATATATAAATATATTTTCCATTATAATTTCTATCATGATAGGTGGTAGGGTAAAATTGAATAATCATTGTTTCGTGAGGTTGTAGTTCGTCATACACAGAAACAATACGTTCGTTACCCATTAGATGGTGGTCTATGTAAGTGTAGGTAAAAATATTTACATAAAGAATCCTACAATATTTATCATATGTGGTTTATTTTTTAATCATATAATAATAAGATTATCGGGGATGGATAATGAAAATGATTCTAAGAAGCTTGAGAGAATATGTTACCTCTTTACCGTGTAACTTATTTTGGTTTATGCCAAAAGGCTTTCATGGAAATCATTCTACAAAACGTGATGCATCATGGTATAGGGTATATATATTGGAATACTATATGGCCATGTCATGGCTGAAAATTGATGGTTTTAGAGGTGTTAGGAATGGGGAGAGATGGTGGCCTTTTATAGGAAAGAGGGAGTGGCAATTTTGTAAATAACAAAAGGTATTCATTAATGGGTGGTATACTTTACCTAAAGTGACTCAAAAATGGAAAAATAATGGATTAAATGTGAACAAGGTTCTATAAAAACCTCATAAACACAAAAATATGTTCATTATAATAATTTGGTTCCATACCTTTTATTGTTCCCCAATTTCATCATTTTGGTTTTTGAAGCATATAATTTTATAATATAATGAATTTAACCACTAAGACTTAATTAATTGGATATTTATTATAAAATATATATCAAATAAATAATTATTTTTATATCTAATTTATAAAATCCAATTCCCACAGTTTTTGGAAATTAACTTTAAAACATGTGCATGTGACGTGCTAAAATGCTTCTTGAACCCGGACCGTGTTAACAAAGTTTTTACAGTATATGGGTCAGTATATGTTAATTATAAAATATTAATTTTTCCATTTAAACACCATTATAATATTTATAAATAATTAAAAATAAATTTCTAGAATATTTAATTTTTTTTAATTTTAATTCAATTAATAAAATTTATTTCATGTAAAGTAACAATAATGTCAATTTTGACGTCATTTGGTTAATGATAATTTTAAAATATAACTATTTTATTAGAATTAAAATATCTTAGGTTTAAAGGTGTATAGCATGATATATTAATCTAAAAAAAGTAAATAAATGAAATAACTCAATCAATTAACTTCACTTTTAATATTTATAGTATCATTTATTTTAGTTAATTATTATCTAAATAATCACTACATTGGAATTTATTAGGCATTTTAAGTACCTAAACCATCTCTAAAAATTATTGATAATTTATTATGATCACAAAACCCCATATATAAAGGTCAACATGATATATATTACCAAAAATATGATGTTTTCACATAACTCAATGTTTTATTAGTGTTTAAGGTAAGAAAGTACCCTTTTGTGTTTTTATTTACCGATGCTTTTATATAGGGAACTTACATTAAATAATATCTAATAAACCTTATATTTCGAAAAATGTGGCAAAATGGTAAAATTATTGGCAGACAATGGCTTTTGGACAAGTTTACAAGTCATTTTTTCCATAATATTCGGGTTTTGTCACTTATTAAACTTAATCATAACTTAATCAATTTAATTAATTTTAATCACATTTAATTATCATTTTGGTCAAAAAATAATGTTGATATTATTAGAACCCAAATAACACCCTAATTAAAACCATGTATATTGGATTTTCAAAATTCAAATCACATAATTTTGAAAATTATCATTAATGAAAATCCCATAGATGAGGAAAAATAACGGGTTATTAAAGTAGAAAAAATGATCAAAAGTTTGTTATGTTTTAATATTCAACTTCCTAGTAAAAGTTATTCTAATGAGCGTAATTCTTTAAATATATTTACAATTGATATAATTTGATTCTAAAAAAATCTAAAAAATAGTTTTGTAAAAATTATAATTTAAATGAAATGGTTGTTTCTAACTAAATTATAGTAATTGTTACTATTCATCCAAAAATGAATTTTCAAAAAAAATCACAAAATTTCACCATAAGCTAATTTTTAAATTCTAAATTTAAAAATGATTTTTATTTTTAAAAATAATATTTATAGAAGTGTCAATTTTTTTAAAATGGCTTCTACATTAAAAGGTGGTAAAACTTAGTCTTCTGTATAACATAATTTAATTCAGTGTTGTTGGTAGCATAATCATAAATTTGTGTATAAGTCATGATAATAAAAAATATATATTCATTAAAAGGGAAATTATTGTAATTTATTAGGTTTTTTCATCCCTCCTACCTTAATTAGATTACATCCTAGTAATTTAAAATTTAACTCGGTAATTAGGGGATTGATATTTGAATACAACTATTGTTGAAAAAATCACATCATAAATAGTGTTAATAACACATATTCTTAATAAGAGATAAAATAATTAAAACAGTCATGTATCTTGTATTCCTAGTATGAGAACATAGGTGGAAATAGAAACATGGATACAAAAAAATTCTAACCATAATGTTTTGATGGAGAGTGATACAGAACAAGGTTAGGTGAACGTTAACAATCACCAGTCTATAGATCCACGATGATATAAAATCTATTTCATTCATCAAAAATGATGGTACTTGGGAAAAATTTTTGGTTTCAAAATCAATTTTTGTAGTTTAGGAATTCATTAACTCTCTAATAATTTACATATCTACAAACATAATCATTTCCTTTGATTATGCCTTGAAATATTTTAACTTAGTTTCTAACACAAGATACAATATATAATGAAGTAATAAATTACCCTATAATATCTCATCCAATGATCATCTTAAACAATTTATAAATGGATAAACATTCCAATAGATTATGATCCAATCACTTCTGAATTAATTTCATTGAACTTCCAAAGTGAATATAATATTATCCATTAATCAGCCTTAATTAGCTCAAAATTTTCACATCCTAAACATGTGAATAACTTCATCACATGTCATTTTGAAAAATGGTACTAACTAAATTACCATAAAACCTTATTGGTATCATTAATTATTTTTTATAATTAAGTATGACACATTTTTTTGATATAGTCATAAATGCAGAAGTGGTGCAAACTCCCACAGTGATAGAATAAACCACTTGTCAACAATTCATTATTCAGTTCCAAGGTGGTCAGAACATATCCAAATAAATAATTTCATCATCATTATATTACCATTAAAAAAATATTAAGTGTTTTCTTTTACTTAATCATTTGTTTTTTGAAAATTATAACTTTCTACTGAATATCATTTCTTACTTTCATTCAAAAAATGGTGTCAAATCCTTAATAAAAATATACTTCAGTATAATCCTCAAATATTCCACAATTATTATAACCAGTACATTTTTGATAAAAATACTCAAATTACATAATTCATGAGCATGTATATTAATGTTTCTTCTTCATCTACAGTAGTATCACAATTTCATCACTATCCAATAGCATAATTTTTGGTATATTTTTTAATGCTTTGTACATTGATTTACATAGTGTCTGATCTACTTAAAGTGGAAGAATTGAACATTTGAAAGCTTTTTCTTACCCTTGAAATCACGAACTTGGTGTCCCTTCTATATAAAATTATAATAAAGTATCATTCCCTTAAAGCATTTACCAGGGTGATTCTTTCCATATTTATCACATGTGGGATAATCCTTCATTCCCTTCTTCCCTTTATCCATTTTTTTCTCTGTCATCCTCTTCATACATTCAATTCCATGGGACTCATAGAATTATTTACTTATACTAAGATCACATGTTACAATTTTCCCATATAACAAGAATACATGGGATACTATTTACCTATGAAATGTGGGATTAAGACCACAAAAGATATGATCATTCCCACACATTGTGTCACATGAATTGGTGGAGTTATAATTTTTTTCTTCTAGGAAAAGTTTATAAACATGTACAAATACTATACTAGATCGTAAAATTATTAAAACAATATAACTCTAATCAATAAACAATTCATTAAATAAATTTATACATTTTGAATCCTAAAATCGTAAATGTTGGCAACATAGAGGAAATAATTAATAAGAATCCATTATATTAGTAGGTAAATAAAATTTTAATTATCATAAGCATATACATTGGGAGTGTAAATAAAGGTGCATAGTATGGACCATTTTCAATTACTAGTTTACCCCGAGTTAGGCAGAGAACACCTTGTCAGATTTGTTACTCCAAGGTACATCTATGCCAAAACCACGTCCACTTGTAGTATCCAGACAAGGATTTATTGTTATAAATTACCCCATAATCATAACAATACCAAAATTCTAGGATGTTTTTATACACTTATCCTTAATTTATTTCATAGGGTTTTTCTCCTTAATATAGGTTTTTTAAATCTAGTTTTCAAAGTTGTTTTTTAACTTCCTTTGATACCAACTATAACGCCCTAACCCAGAATCCTTGAGCTGGTGCATTATTAAATTACATTGGCATTTTTAAAATGAAGAAGATACCAATGGGCCACTCTGTTTAGTAGTCTTGGAATGAAATATTACATACATGGTACCCATAATAAATTTTAGAGATAGAAAATACAAACATGATACATAATAATATGAAATAAACTGCATCCTTGAAAGCTTATTAAATGGTTTATTCTTCATAACATCGATAAATGAAACTTAATAAGGGTAAGATCAAAAGCTCAGTTAGGGTAGGTAAATCAGAAGCAGTAAAAAATCAATAAGAATAAAATTACATGGAATGATAAACAAATTATAACACATTTCATTAAAATAACTAGATAAGAAAAATAAATATGGAAATGTAAGAAACTGAAACACACACTATTAAATTAATGAACTGAAAATGAAATGTATCTATAAATATGTTTACCCAAAATATTGTGGATGAATACTTACTAAAACTAAATGAAGGGTATGATTAGTTATTGTATTCCATGTTTCCTAGGTACATGGAACTAGTACTATCAAGACCTTTCACATGACAGTTTAGCTATTGGGTAATAACCCATCTATGTTGGAAAACTATTTCATTTCATGAGACTCTCAATGAAATGAAGGGCTTTCATTAACTATTCCCCAACTCATATCATACTATTATATTATTCTTGAAAACAAATGTGAAGGGTTTTTCCAAAAAATTCATCTGTTGAGACTACTGATGCATTGAGGGGATTTCAATCATTGTTCCCCTACCAGTAGGGATTTCCTTATATGGTCCCCAACCCATTTCAACATGTCCAATGAATTCCTAATATTGAATAATCAAATAAATAATATTTTGTACTGAATATACATGTTGAATAAATAATATGGATTTACCAATAATCTATTATAGGAGGATAATTAATAATAAATGTTGCCAATATTAAATCATTCTTGAGGAAGAATAATATTTAAACATTCCAATGTGTCCCATACTACTTAGAAACAACTAAATAATAATTAAAATAGAATTAAATCAAACATAGAACATCCTGTGGTTATGGTGATTCAGTATAAAACATGTAAAATTTTAATATATACACCAAATAAAACTGAATTGTTGCATAAAAAAATTTATGTATCAGTGGAATGTAAATTAAGATTAAATACTTTACCTTAGCCTTATTTTATATTATGTGGTATTTAAACTCCTATATAGTGGTTTAAAATTTATCAATAAATAATAAAAATACCATAATCATCTTTAAAATATCATATAATAAGTTCTGATAGTATTTTATTACCAATTTATTAACACCTTTTCATTATTATAACTATTTCAGGTTTTAATTGCCTATTTTCTCATGAACATTTTGACTTGTTATTTGGTGATCTTATTAAATATATCATCATTTAATAATATCCTTAATTTAAACCATGAATAATGTATCTTATATATTTAGTACATATGTTTTTAGAATAGTCCATAATATTTTGATATTATAAATTAAGTGCACCATTCATGGGGATAGTAGGCCATACATACGCATGAATGCTATTTTCATTTCTTTGTTGTATTAAAAGAATTAAAACAAAATGATACATATGTATTGTATAATTAAATTTTAATACATATGTCTTATATGTTACATATTTTCATTAAAATCATCCTTTATATGTTCCATGTATGGAATGAATGAGTAATATATATTTGAGGGGGCATTAGTCCACACTTCCCCATACAAAATTATCATATTTACACAACATGGAAATAATAAAGCTATCTTAAAAATAAAAATTAAATTATTATAAAACATTGTAAATAACTAATAAATCATATATAAATATAGTTTGTATCATAATATCCCCTATGATATGTGGTAGGTGAAAATTGAATAATTATCATTTCGTGAGGTAGTAGATCGACATACAGAGAAAAAGAATTTGTCAATTACCCATTAGATAGTGGTGTGTGTAATTACTCATCAAAATATTAACATAAAACCATCCTATTATATTTATTATATGGCTGTTGTTGTGTAATAATATAATAAGAAGAGTATATGAGTTGGATAATGAAAATGAAACTAATAATCTTGAGAGAATATGTTACCTCTTAATCAGGTAGCTTCTTTTGGATTATGCCTAATGGATTTCTTGTATATCTTTCCACCCAAATTTATTATTATAGGTATAGGGGAGGGATTTTGGGATAATATTTGTGCATTTCATTTCCTATCATAGGTGGTTTTAGTGTTGTTAGGAATGGGGATAGTTGGTGTCCTTTTATAGGGAAGAGGGAGTGGCACTTTTGTAAATACTAAAAGGTATTCATTAAATGGTATTAAATCTTACCTAAAGTGTCTACAAAATGGAAACATAATGGAGTAAATTATATTAATGGTAGATAAAAACCACATCCACAAATAAATATGTGCATTTTAATATTTGTTTTCATTGCATTCTATGATTCCCCAGTCTTATCATTTTGTTTTTTATTAAAGAATCTAGTTTCTAATCTAATTAATTTAACAAATAAGAGTAAATTATAGTGAGATTTAATATAAAATATATACCCACAAAATAATTATTATTATATCTAATTTGTGAAATAAAATTACAATGTTTTTTGGAAATTAACTTTAAAACAAGCGCATGTGATGCACTAAAACACTACTTGAACCCAGACAATGTTAACAATGTTTTTACTGTATATGGGTCTCAATGTTAATTATAAAAGAATTATTGGTACATTAAAAGACCATATTTAATATTTTTTAACAAATAAAAATCACTTGTATGAATATTTGTCTTTTTAATTTCAAATAATTTAATAATATTCAGTTATTATAAAGTAACATCAATGTCAATTTTGACATTAGTTATTTAATGTTTTTTGAAAATATAAATATTTTAATGTAATTAAAATATAAATATTTTACTGTGATTAAAACATATTAGGATTAGAAGTGTGTAATAAAATAAATTCATATTAAAAAATAAATAAATGAAATAATTCAATCAATTATCTTCACTTTTATTATTTTTTAGTATAATTTATTTTACTTAATTATTATCTAAATAATCACTACATTGGTGTTTTTAAAGCATTTTAATTACCTAACCAATCTCTAGAAATTGTTGATATTTTATTATGATAAAAATAACCCATATATCTTTTAAAATAATATATATAACCTTTAATATGTTTTTTTGTACATATATAATTGGTTTATATGTTTTGAATGTATGCAAACTTCTCTTTTTGTCTATTCCATACATACCATTTTATATAGGGAACATTCATTAAATAATATCCCTATTACCAATGTATTTAAATCCAATTGGGGACATGGTCAAATAATTTCAATATAATGGATTTTGGACTCATTTCCAAGTCATTTTGGTCCTTAAATTTAAGGTTTATTCCATTATTTATCTTAATTATACCTTAATCAACATAATTAATTTTAGTCGCATTCAGTATTCAGTTTGAGTCAAAAATTAAATTTGATGTTATTTGAACAATAAATCATCCTAATTACGTCTGTGTGTGTTGTATTTTCATAATTAAAATCACAGAATTTGTAAAACTAATAATAATTCTTATCCAGTGGATGAGGTGAAATAACAGGGTTTTAAAGAAGAAAATCATTCAAATGTTTGTTAAGTTTTTATATTCAATTTCAAAGTAAAATTGTTTATAATTAACTTTACTGTTTATTTAGATGTATAGTTGATCTAATGATACTTTAAAATTGTTCTAAAAAATAATTTATCATTAAAAATTATTTAATTGAAAATGTTTTTTAAACTAAATTGCAATAGTTCTCACTATTCAACAAAGAATGAATTATCTTAGAAAAATCTCAAAAATTCACCCAATCCTAATTTAGACATTAATAATTGAAAACAAATTATTTTAAAAATAAAATTTATAAAAGTGTCAAAATTTATTTTTAAAATAGGTTTTCCATTTTAAGGTGGTAAAACATGCTCTTGTGTTTAATACAAGTTAATTCAGTGTTGTGTGTAGCGTAAGCTGAAATTTTTGTTTAAGTAATGATAACAACAAAATTATATTGAATCAAAAAGAAAATTTTGTTATTGTCTTGGGGTGTAAAATTCTACCCACCTTAATTAAATTGCATACTCGCAATTTAAAAATTAACTCGGTAATCAGTGGATTGATATTTCAATGTAACTATTGTTGAAAACCAACATCGTAAATATGGTTAATAACACCTATTATTAATAAAATCGAAATGAAATTAAAATGGTAAGGTATCTCAGTTACCTAGTAGGAGAACATAGCTGGAAATAGAAACATGGATATAGAAGAAAAATATTACCATCATATTCTTGATGGAAAATGTTGGAGAACATGGTTAGGTGAAAGTTAAAAATCACAAGGCCATAGATCCGTGATGATGTAAGAGGAAATTTTATTAATCAAAAACAATGATACTTGGACAACATATTCGGATACAAAGTCATTTTTTTAGAGTTGAGGAATTATTTCTCTCAGTAGTAATTTAATATTCTATAAACATAGTCTTTTCCTTTGAGTATGCATCAAAATATTTCTAATTCATTTCTTAGATCATGATACAACATATAATAAATTAATACATAAATATCATATAATGATAATATTAAACCATTTTATAAATGGATAACTTTTCTAATAGATTATGATACAATATCTTTTGAATGAATGTTTCTGAAATTCTAAAGTGAAATTATTATTAGCCTTTAATCAACATGAAGGAAATCAAAATTTTAACATTCCAAACATGTGAACAACTTCATCATATATCCTCTTGATATATGATAATAATTCAAATTACCATAAAACCTTTTTGGTAACTTGCATTCCTCCTTATAACATAGGTAAAACAAATGATTTTTGATATATTCCATAAATCCAAAAGTTTTGTAAACTCCATTAGTGATAGAATATACCACTTGTCGTCAATTCAATATTCAGTTCCAAGGTAGTCAGCACTTATCCACACAAATAATTTCTTTATCATTATCATAACATCAGGAAAATATTAAGGTATTTCTTTCCCTTAATCATGTGTTTTATGAAAATTGCAAAATTATACTAAATAATTTTTCTTAGTACCATTCAGAAAATGGTGTGAAAAAGTTTTTGAAAATGTAATGGATTACAGTTCTCTTATATTCCACATTTATTATAACTAGTACATTGTGGATAAAATACTCGAATGAAATAATTATTGAACAAGTATATTAACGATTCCTCTTAATCTACGACATTATCATAAATTCATAACTATTTAAGAGAATCATTTTTTGTATATTACTTTGACGCTTGGGACATTGATTTTCATAGTGTCCCATCTCCTTTCAATGGAAGCATTTAACATTGGAAAACTTTTTTATACCATTGAAATCACAAACATTGTGTAATTTTTCTCTATAATTATAAAAAACATCCATTCCCTTCATGAATTTACCAGGTCGATTCTTTCCAAAGTCATCACATGTGGGAAAATCCTTCTTTCCCTTCTTCTCATTATCCATATTTTTCTATTCCATCTTCTTCTTCCATTCCAAGAAATAGCACATGGATAATTTATTTAATTATCTTGTTATTATATTATAATACTAACTCATATGATGAGAATACATGGGAGAATAGTTCCCTCCGAAATGTTGTCTTAAGACCATGGAAGATATGATAATTTTCACTCTTTGTGTCACGTACATTGGTGGAGTTATCATATATTCTTCTAGTAACCATTTTTAATTATTTTCATATAATATATTAGCTCCTAAAATTACGAACATTCTATTACTGTAAACATGTTATAGTACAAGACATAAAGTTATAAAAATGGAATCATAGCAAAATAAACATTGTCTAATTTGGGGAAATCATTATTCTTAATCCTTCATAATGGTGGGTAAACAAAATGTGAATTATCATAAGCATATCCCCCAGGAGTGTTAAACTAGGTATGGAGTAAGGACTATTATTATGTACCAGGACACCCTAAGTCAGTTCTAGAACACCTTTTCATAGTTATTACCCTTAGCCACATTTGTTCCAGAACCACATCCACTTATAGTATCTAGAAAGGGATGTATTGCAAGGAATTACCACATAATCATTACTCTACCAAAATTCTAGGATTTTATTCTATACGTATAAACATTTTCTAAGTTAGTGTTTTTCTCCATAATCTATGTTTTCTAAATTTAGTTTCCTTGGTTGTTGCTAAACTTAATTTGATACAAACAGTAACTCCCAACCCTAGAAGCCTAATGTCGGGGAATTATTACATTACATTGTCATTATTAAAAGGAATAAAATAATTAAGGACCATTAATTTTAGTAGTCTTGCAATTCCAAATTACATACAAGATACCCACAATAAATTTGGGAGATTGAAATTTCTATCTTCATACATAATAAAATGAAATAAACTGTATTATTGAAATCTAATTAAAATATTTTTTTTCATAACCTGGAGAAATGAAACATAATAAGGTTTAGCTTAAATACAATGTAAGGGTAATTAAAGTGGAAGAAATAAAAAATATAGTAATAAATTAACATGGAAATGTAAACAAATGATAACAAGTATCATTCAAATAACTTGATAAGGAAAAATCAAGATGGAAAGGTAAGAAACTCAAACACATAAAATTAATTAAATGAATTGAAAATGAAATGTATCCATAGATATTTCAATGAAAAATAATAGGGATTAATAATAACTAAAACTAAATTAAGGATACACTTAATTATTTTATTCCATGTTTCCTAGGTATATGGAACCAGTACCGTCATGACCATTCACAAGACACTTTAACTATCAGGTAAGAACCAATCTATGTTGGTTATCTATTTCATCTCATGAAACTACAGATGAATGGAAGGGATTTCATTAACCTATCCCCAACCTATATCTTACTAGTTTATTCTTCTTGAAAATAAATGTGAAGGGTTTGATTCTAACTAATTCATCCCATGAGACTACCGTTGCATAAAGGGCATTCATTCACTGGTCCCCAACCTGTAGGTCTTTCGATAAATGGTGCCCATACCATTTCTTCTAGTCCATACAATTCCTCATATTGGATAATGACATAAATAAAATTCCTAAACAAATATCCATATTGTATAATTAAAATAGAGTTATCAATAATACCTCAGAGGAGGATAAGTAATAACAAGGGCTATCGACATTAAATCGTTCTTACGGAAAAATAATATTTAAACACTATAATGTGTCCCATACCTCATTAATACCTTTAAATAATAATTCCACATGAATTAAATTAAACATATAATATAATTAGAGTATAGATATTTAGGGCACACATTGTATATGGGAAATATATACACTAAATAAAAGTGAATTGGGGTATAACAAAAAATTTGTCTTAAAGGAAAGTATATTGAGAAGAAATCCCTTACCATATCCTTAATTTTTATTATGTGGTATTTAGGCTCCTTTATAGTGGTTTAAGATAGGTCAATAACTAATACCAGAATCACACTCATCTTTATAATATCGTATAATAACTTCATAAAATATTTCATTACCTGGTTGTTAATAGTTTTTCATTACATCAGGTGTTAATTTCTTACTTTCTCAAGTATGTTTTGACTTGTTATTTGGTGTTCTTATTAACTATATCATAGTTTCATAATCTATATAATGTTAAAAATTATTAAAATATATTATATATTCATTACATATCTATTTATAATAGTCCATAATATTTTTATATTAGAAATGAAGTGCACCATTCATGGAGATGGTAGGTTGTACGTATGCATGAACACTATTTTCATTTCATTGTTGTATTAAAAGAATTAAAATTTAATTATAAAAATGTATAATATAATTAAAATATAATATCTATGTTACATATGTTACATAAGTTTATTAAAACCATCTTTTATACGTTTCAAGAATGGAATGATCGAGTCAAATCGCTTTGAGGGGGCGGTAGACCACACTTTCTCAAATGAAATTATCATATTTAAAAAACAAGGAATGAATAATGGTATGTTATAAATAAAAATTATAAAAGTATAAGAATTTATAAATAACATATATAAATATATAAATATATTTTCCATCATAATATCCACCATGATAGGTGGTAGTGGAAAATTGAACAATCCTCGTTTCGTGGGGCTGTAGTTCACTGTACACAGAAACTGTATGTTCGTTACACATTTGATGGTGGTGTTTGTAATTATAGGTTTCAATATTAAAAAACATCATAGTGTGTCAATTTTATTGGTTTTTTGTCTAATCATATAATAAGAAGATTATAGGGGTCCAATAAAAAATATGAAACAATGAAGCTTGAGAGAATACATTACCTCTTAATTGGTTATCATTGTTCATTTTATACCAAAAGAATTTCATGGAAATATTGTGCCAAAATTGATGCTTCTAGGTCAATGGTAGGGATATTGGGAGAATATTTTGGTACTAATTGGCTTAAATTTGTGGTTTTAGAGTTTTTAGGAATAAGGAGAGGTGGTGGATTTTATATGAAAGATGGAGTGGCACTTTTGTAAATACCAAAAAGAATTCATTACCGGATGGACTAACATTCCTAAAGTGCTTCCAAAATGAAAAAATAGATTAATGGAGAATAATGGTTTAGAAAAACCTCATCCATAGAAAATAATTTGGTTCCTTACCATCTATGATTCCCAAATTTTATCAGTTTGGTTTTTATTAAAACCTTTAGATTCTAATCTAATTAATTTAACCACTATGACTAAATTAAAATGAGAGTTATTATACTATAAAGGGAAACTAAATTATTAGTATTATATATAATTTATAAAATAAAATCATTTTGTTTTTCTTAAATTAACTTTAAAATAAGCGCATGTGACGTTCTAAAATGCTTCTTGAACCTGAACCATGTTAACAAAGTTTTAGCAGTATATGGGTCAATATGTTAATTATATAAGGTTAATTGTTCCATTAGAAGACCATATTTTATATTTATTAGCACATAAAAACCACTTCGAAGAAAGTTCAATTATTCTAACGTAACAATAATGTCATTTTTGACATTTTTTATTTAAAGTTAATTTTAAAATATATATTTTGTGTTGGAATAAGAATATATTTGGTTTAAAAGTGAGTAAAAATACATATTCATCTACAAAAAAATAAATAAAATAATACAATCAAATAACTTATGATTTAATATTTATAATTTCATTTATTTTTGTTTATTATTATCTTAATAATCACCACATTGGCGTTTCTTAAGCATTTTAAGTGCTAAAATCGTCTCTACAAATTATTAATAATTTATTATGATAAAAACAACCCATATATCTTTCAAAAGGATATCTATAATATCAAATATGTTTTTTTGTACATATCTCAATGTTTTATAAGTGTTGAAGGAAAAGAAATGTCCCTTTTTGTCCTTTTCCATACATACCATTTTATATAGGGAACTTCCATTAAATAATATCCAAATAAACCATATATTTTGAACCAAGTGGTGAAATTGTAAATTTATTGGATCTAATGGTTTTTCACAAGTCTTGAGTTTATTTTGGGCCTTAATATTATGCTTTAGTCCCTTATTAAGCTTAATGATACCTTAATCAACGTAATTAATTTTAATCATAATCAATAATCATTTTCGTCAATAAATTATTTTTATCTTATTAGACCACAAATATCAACCAAATTACATCTATTTATGTCGTATTTTAAAAATTAAAATCAAAAAAGAGGGAAAAAATAGATTAATTCTAATCCCACGGACGGGGTGAAATAACAAATTTTTATGTATAAAAAGGTTCAAAAAAATTATTTAGAAAAACATTCTATTGTTTTTTTTGTAGAAATAGGTTTTAAAGTTTCTTATGTTTTTATATTCAATTTCAAAGTAAAATTATTGATAATGAATTTAATTATTTAAATATATGTATAATTTATCTAATGTGACTCTAATAAATTATAAATTATAAATTATCATTGATAATTATTTAAATTTAAAGGTTGTTTTTAACAAAATTCCAGTATTTTTCTCTATTCATCAAAAAATGAATTTTCTTAGAAAAATATAATAAATTCAACCTTAGCTAATTTAGAGATTTTACATTAAAAAATGAAGTTTATTTTTTAAAATAAATTTTATAAAAGTGTCAAAATTTAGTTTTAAAATAGGTTCTCCATTAGAAGGCGGTAAAACTTGGACTTGCGTATAATGCATGTTAATTCAGTGTTGTGTGTAGCGCAAGATAAAATTTGTGTAAAAGGCATGTTAAAAACTAATTTATATTTATAAAAAAAGAAATATATTTTAATTTTTTGGGTTGTTACATAATTTTCATTAATATTAAACAAACCTTTAATATTAAATTATTATTTGTTTGTATAATATTTTTCATGTATTCACCAAATACCATGTTAATACATTTAATTAATACATTCAACACAACTATTTAGTACTTGAGTAAAAATTAATATTCTTAAATGTTGATGAAAGTTAAAACAGGGAAAACCTTAGGACGTAGTGGTGTGGACTACTATGTACTATATACCCATTCACTAGAATAAGGTAAACATCTGAATACGCTATTGTGTGTGACTATCCAGGACCTTATCTCGATAGTAGTTAATACCATTCAAAAAACAAGTGTAGCGTCTAGTAACTCATCAAGATCCGTAAAGAGATAATGAAAAGTCATAGAAACAACAACCTTTCCTATAAACATGCATTGTGTAATATGATGTCTTTGTCTAAAAATATCTCATAAATAATGATGAAAAACATATGTCATAATAAATTATTTCTTTATAATATTTTTGATCTAACTAGACAGACCTTCATTTGAAAACCTTCCCAAATATTTATGAAGGTACAACCATCTTGATCAACTAAGATCGAGATGTCACTACCAACTCCCAGAAGAGAGAAATCCAATATTGACCCTTCAAAAAATGAGGTACCAACGACGATGCACCCAACACATACCACCTCTCCTCAACATTAATGCCATGTTTTTTATCCTTTAATCTATGTATGCGATCAAATTATATATATTGATAATGTTATCAAGTCAGGAGACCAATGGATATGTTGATAGATAGGAAAAACCAATGACACCTAAATCATGTGATGTTCCCATTGGTGGGTATGTCATTATGATCTCAGCTATTATATATCACCATGTGAGAACTTCATGAGAAGAATATTAATTCTTTTGAGGCCCCACCACTTGATAGTTGTACACCAACAGTGTCTAATGAGTATGTTGTATCAAAACCATATCACATATGTTTATGATTAATGTCAAAGTATATTGAGGTTCTCATTATATCCTGGGAATTGTTATATGCTTTTTATAAGATAAATATTATATGGAAATTACAATTTAAATAATGTATTTATAAATATAAAAAATATTATTGTAAGTGTAAATCATGCATAAATCATGTATAAATTTTATAGTGACCAAAAAAAGTACTAATAAAGTTATTTATAGGCAACCCACTTTTACAACACTCTCTCACACACCAAATGCAACATGATAAATTTTTTATTAGATTTAAAATGATAATATCACGTTTCTATTGAGTTTTTGTGTTAGTCATGGGCCTAACATGTTTCCACTACATGTTAATTATACAATCTTTTACTTTACCTCCTTGATAAAGACTTCTAAATAGATGATATCCTTGAGTATATCACTTTTTTCAATGTAAAACATGACATCCAAGCTATCAAATGTTGTATAATTATAATAATTTATATTATGATGAAACTTTATTTAATAGGCATCATTCTACGAACTGTAACAAATAGTTTCATATTTTTTCACTACATCTTTAGCTCACTTAAAATCTATTACAGTCATGGTATTTATAGAAATCACTACCACCAGATTGAATAAGCTTAACATTCGCATTACCTTAAAGTGATTCTAATATATAATTATATTGATATATATGAATACTATTGTGTGTTCCATTGTAACGTGTATCTATTTGTCTCTTTATACAAGGTACATAATTTTTATACTTGATAAATCTCAACAAGATAGTTATGAATAATTTCCATGTAGTTCTCTTGCATATAATTGATATTTTATTATTATAAATTTCATGTTGGTAATATCATTTTTTTCCATATCATGTCACACAATATTGATCGATCATAGAAGCATATAAGATTAAACACATTAATTTATTCTCCTATTATTCCCCTACATGTATACTTAGAGAGACACTTGTCATGTGACAATATTAATAATTATCTCTCATATTGTTCTGAATGTTTTTCAATACATTATCAATATATGTATTATTGAATTGGTATAATAATCATTTATATCTTACTTATAAGATATTTTTTTCCTAGAACATAGGTTTCTACTTTTTTCTAAACCCTACAGAGTTACGTTCATTATCATTTCAACTAATAGAAATACAAATAAGTATTTTACGGATGTTTTCAAACATATTTCACATGGAAACCCATGATTATCATACTAGTCACTTTTAGAAACACATTAAAATTCATTCTAAATAAATATTATGTGATCTTGTTTCTTACTTCAATCCTAAACTATATTTTAGTAACATTCACCCCTTATTGGAATTCTATGGTTCCAATATCACATTCTAGTTTTGTCTTACAGACTCCTTCAATGATTTGTGGTCTTGACATCCAATGCTCAATAAATTGATCAAACAAAGTTACAGTGACATGTAAAACTCCAATGTATTTAGGCATAATTACATGGTATTACCAATCGAACCTTATTACTTCCATGCATGAAACAACCATTTATAGACTCACATGAATATCCATAGTCCATGGTGAGTACAAAACCACTACCAAGGATTTAACCAACCTAAATAGAATGTGTCTTTAGAGCATTATATTTCATATGATCTAGTGGAAGATGTCCCAATGACAACTACTTGTGAATTTTTTTTGTTGACATCCAGGATTATGTTTCTACCACTATCTCAAATAGAGATATATACCCTTTTATAGAAATATTTTCTTTCCCTAGACTATAATAATTCTATTTAAGTGGTTATATATTATCCTATATCAACATTTGGATATTATATAAGATATACATTTTTTCTCTTGTTGATTGATTTTTTATAACCTAAACTATTTTAATCTAAACATATATTCTTTTTACATAATGGATTAATATCATTATATAACTCATATGATATAGAAATGTTGTTATAGTTGATATATGGGTATAGGATAATGCTTATATTTGAGTATCATGTCTCGATGAAATGGAAGTTAATGGAACACATATATATCTCCAAATTTATTCTCTTTTTAAATACATCATAAATCATGTGTGTATAAAGAAATAAATTTTTGAAATTAATCTATGCTATGTTATATTGACCAAATTTTACTTGTAAGACTTATTATTGATCCTATTTATTCGCATAATATCTTTGATGGTGATAAGGTGATGTGTGTTTAAGAATTACTCCATGCTACATTATAATGATGAATGTATGTTTGGTCAAGATATTCTTTACCATGATATCCCAAAGAAACTAAAATCTTATAACCATGAATATATCATACTTCACATTCATATTTCCTAAAAAACACATAACGGAATTTTATGATGTATATACACCACAATCTTACCCTTGGAATATTTTAAGGAATCTAGGTAAAATAATTCTTAAATATTTGTGTCTAATATTTATTTATAATGGTTTCTTTATACAGGACTAAATAAGTATATGTGTTGAAAATACCTAGGGTCTTCAACACTAATGAGTATGAATACCATAATGGGTATATTCTTAGAAACCAATTTTTATTACACGACAAATAATATTCATACACAATTGGGTATTAGAATCCTATACTTTATATTCATCATGTATTTTCCATTATTTGTGTATTACTTAACTATTGGTTGTGTGTGAAACACTATAATCAACATTCATTCAATAAATTTTCTAGTATAATTCAACAAAAAATTAATGTTTTACAAGAACCATTCACTTGGAATTGAAATATTTTTCTTATCACCAATGATTTAGGTAGAACCCTTCCATGGATACTTGGAGAAAACACCTTGAGTTATAGTAAAGTTTCAGGACTTCTATTGTTTCTCAATTTAGAAAAAAGTATATAATAACATATTGTATATAATATTTAATGAGCATAAATAAAATATAACATTTTGTGATGAATATAATTGAATGAGAAGTTCATTATTGGTTCTTCTTCAATTCACTATTGTTCATATTCATGTGACATATTATGCCACATAAAAATCAAATACCCTCATATTTAGTGCTCTCCCTCTTCATAATTGTGTTCTTAGAAATATTTTGTGAAGGTGAATTTTGCAGTATACCTATAGTCATCCATTTTTATTTTATTTTAGTTATATATAATTAATAATTAAATAGTTATAATTCCTTAAATACTCATATTCTTGGAAAAACCAACCCAAAATAAATTAAGGTCATTTATCCTAACTATTAATATGAAAATTCTAAGTTAAACTATAACAGTTAGGAAGATGGATGAGAGAGTGATATGAAATCAAATTTCTTGATTTAAATTTAATCCTAATTCATTCATTAATTCATTTTTATCTTAATCATGAGTACATGATGATAAGATAGTGTTCCATTTATCAATTTGTGCATGATCAGTTTGATTGTTATCTCATTGATTCCTCACATCCCATTCACCACAAAACCATCTCACACAATAGGAATCAAGGTATATAAATCCTATCTTTAGAAATTGATGTTTGTGTTATTTAATAAACCACAAAACCATATTCCTTGAGTATATTTTTATAATTCTTATCGTCCTCATTAGCTCCCTACGGTGGCTTATCAGGTTTTGGAGTCTCTAAAACATATAATTCTCTCTTATATTTTTGAACTATGTGCAAGTTCCTGTAAAAATATTGTAAATTATCACTGATGAGGACGTGGTCTTATTTTAATATGGATTATATATTATCTATATTTTTAAGTGTCATTTCCATCATAAAATAATATATTTTATTAACACTTTTATCTTGATTACTGTTTAGACATTACAAATAAATTAAGTCATTAAATTTCTCCTATTATTTTATTAAACTCTAGAAACCATATATCCTAGAATCGGTACACACAATCTATTGAGTGCCTAGTGGAAAGGAACCTTGAATACTACTATAATAATTTATACGAAATGGATTTTCCAGTACTTATAGAGTTTCATTGTAGGAATTTCATTGGCTAACCATATTATGTTGAAGTTCCTTGATATGTTGAGTTATGTCTCAACTTCTGAAATCATAAACTTGATTTACTGAATGATTTCCTCTAAAGATACAATAAGCTCTCTATGGTTACTTATTTGGTCCACCTTTATTTAAGTTAACCCTTCATTTGAATAAGAACTCCCTAGTAGTATGAGGCACCCAAAACAAAGTATGATGAGCACCCCAAACACCTGATTGTGTTCAAATTTAAATAATTAAAGACTATTTTGACATAATATCCCTATGATTGTTTTTTTATATTTTCAACAATGTTAATACCATTCCATTAAATATATACATAGTATGTTGTATTAGTTAAAATTGAACATGTTATATTAGAAAACATTCATACTATTTTTATGTATTTTTCTGTTAACTATATTATGTGTTTCCCACAATTATGAAAATTCATAAGATAATAAAAATTATATAATGTAAGAAAATAACCCTAATGAGATTTAGAATCTATTATAGGTTGATCCATTTACACTCAATGGATCAATTGTGACCTAGGTGTATCATACTTGATTCAGTTAATGAATCATGATGTAGAACACCCCCACTCCTATGCTTTCATTTCTCATTTGGTATATCACATCGACGTGGTGGGGAATAAGTCTTGCATCATCATTTGTAATAGTAAAAATGTACTTACATATACGCAATGGGGGTTTCGGGAAGCACAATTTAAATATAAAAATAACATAAATGATCATGAAGACCCTTATACATATTTAAATGAATAAGACGATGTTATGACCGTAAAAAATAATTATATATTACAAACATCACCCGTAGTTGTAATGAATAATTAATAAAATAAAACAATACATTCATTGTCGATGATCAAGATTAGTTAACTTATAAGTTAAAAGCACGATAAATAATTAAAATGAAATAAATTTATCTACAATAGAATTTAACAAATTAAATGAATTAATTTAAATTTAAATTATTTAATTTTTATTCAATTATTAATTTATTTTTTAGTCTAGAATCAAATTAATTTTAAATTTAAATGGCAGAACAACGTTAAATTAATTTTTAAAAATAATAAATTTTTTATTTTGTTATTTCAAATATTTATAAATTTATTTTTGATATTTAAAATATTTCTCTAGGACCAAATCCCCTCACAAGACCACTGGTAGTTAGGCCGACCCCAGGCATATAATATCAGGGTTAGACATACCTAGTGTTGGGAATTTCTGGTCTAGTAGACCCACTACAGGGAATTTCCATATGGGTTGGGTCAGGCAGGATCTATGAGAGACAATATTTTGACCAATCAGGAAGGGGGAAGAAAGAGGTTTCTATGCATGCAAATCACCATCAACAGAAAAGAAGTCATTCTAAGGACTTCGTTGGAGGGGGGATCTAGCATCATCATGGTAGGGGATTTCCAGACTATTCACAAAGGGGATTGAAAAATAATAGAGTTAGTGTGATCAGGAGGGCGGCGTCCAATGTGGAGGTGTTTGAGCATGGAAATGGTGACTTAATGCCCAAAAAGGTATCAAGATCATAAGAGTCGAAGGGATAACATATAGGAAACACATACGAAAGGGGTTATGTAGTTCATAGTCTATCAGGGTGGATGCCATCGGTTGGGCTACCATGCCTCAGGGGAGGCATCCCAGAGCTACTAAATGCAGACCAACAAAGGGAAATTCATCCAGTAGTATGTGCCACAATGGTTTAGGGTATTTTTGGCACACCCTGGAAATATATTTTTTCAAAATCATCTACTTTTTGGTGTTTTCTTTATTTTTCATACAGTGCAAAAAGAAAAAAATGAATTTATTCCACCAATTTATTTAACAAATCCTACTAATTCAATTTTGAAAAACAAAATAAATTGCTTTTTTTATATTTTTGACTGTATAAATTTATTCTTAGAGGAAAATCACTTCAAAAGTATCATTTGGTATTTAGTGCTTTTTAAACCTAATAATAGGAATTTCAAAAATTCATTGATGTTCTTTTTCTAACCTGTTTCCAAGACACCCCCTACTATTCAATTATTTTTAAATAATAAATAGTAAGAATTTGGAATTTTAAATTCCACAATTTCATGGAAACTGGCTTGGCCGAAAAATATTGTTCTAGTTATAGTTAGAAAAGTTCCTCCCCACTTGGAATATGTGTATATATATACATTCTTTCAAATACTAGAAAAATGAAGTATTTGGATCATTAAAAAATATTAGGATGGCTTTAACTCAGCCATCCGATCTCGGATCAAATCATAGATAGATACATTGGGAATAAAATGAAGACCTGTTCTTATTTTTATTTTATTTTTTAATTTTTTTCTAGTCTCTAAAAATTCACTAGATCACTCTAATAAATATTTATGGTATCAGGACACGTAGTGGAAGCTGGTGTGTCATTAACATTACCGGGTACCCTGTTATCACGATAAACGATCTGGTCATGACATAGCCCAAAAGGTGTTCCCTATACCCATGGGTTGATGACTAGCACATGGAATCAAACAATATACATGTGGGAATGATTTTTGAGACTATCTTTGTGGATTTAAAAGGTACAAGACAATATTCATAACAAAATGAAGCTCCATTATGAGTAAGTACCATGATACAACAAGGCATAAAACACCATGAATCTCATAAATCAAGTACTAAAAAAGGAAAAAATCCACAAGGTCCCTAAGGACACGACTCACCATGTCCCAATCTCAATAGGAGGGTCAACCTCCAAGAGATACCTTCCCTTTTCCGAACCTAGAATAATGAAGTATACAAAAACCCAATGGAAAAAAGTAGGGTGTAAGCCTGAGCCTAATAAGATACCACTAAAGATTCCATAACAGATTCAAAATATTTATTATCCAAATAAACTCTTTCAATTTTAAAAATGAAGGGGTCTAGTAGTTTAATTTATATTTAAACATGATACACATCTTGAAAATTAGGGAAAATACATTTAAAGCCCATGTTTTTCCTTATACGTGATATAATATTTCAAAAACAATGGCTTAAATAAAATAGCTACATGAAATAATTTATGTAAATTTCTATGCATGTAAATAAGTTTCACAAAATTGGCATACATTTATTACTCAAATATAAATAAACAAGAGATGAACATGTCCATATTCAAAATAGGTACGATTTATTAACCAGCTATAGAATTCCTCACTCTCTATGTGAACTCAACAGTATGTCTACACACATTTCGATGACATAGGCCATGGGAGACTTGTCACCATCTCATCAAGTATGTGACATGCTCCATGTGTTTTCGAACGCGATAATAGCGTAGAGTGTATTCAAATAACTCATCAACTACTGAAGGCTTTCATGCACTCCTACATAATGGGAAATTTATTTCAAAAATTCTTAATATACAATTAAGTCCCATTTCCATGATTAAATTCCAATCTTGCATTTAAAAACCCGAACTAGTTTTTAATTAAAACAAGATTCTTTGACAAGATAAAACCAATAGGCTTATATAAAAAAAAATTCAGCCATTTTACAATGTTTGAAATCCATTAAAAAAAATTCATAATTTCAAAATCGAATTCCATAATAAAATTAAACAATTTAATTAAAATCCTTTACATCAATGTAAAAATTTCAATTTAGAAATTTAAATCATTCATTCTCCTTAAATCACACCCCAATTCAATTAAATTGAGGGTTTTCCAAATCCTTATTCCAAAACCAATTCAAATTTCCCAATAAAGAGGAATTTAATTTTATTTCATCAATTGAATTAACGTGACAAAATTGAATTTAAATCTCAATTTGAAATAATCCAAGTAATACAAGGTTAAAAAATTTATCCAAATAGGGGGAAAACATTCCTCTTCTTAAAACACAACACTCGCAATGACACACATCAACGAGAATGAAGGTGTATAAGACTTAAAAACTCAGCCTAGAAGAAAGATCCAACACCACAAGACATAGATATATCAACCCCTAGATGATCCATTGAAAAACAAAAATATGAATAGAATATAAACATAGGGAATGAGAGAGAACCCTTACCCGAGAATCACAACGTAAGAGAAATGATGATTGATCACCAAGGGAAATGACACACGGAAGATGAAAGTATTAGAGGATGCTTAGGGATAGCCTTAGGTTAAGTGAGAAGGAACTAGGGAGGATCCAAACCTAGATTTCTATATACACTGCCTATTTTAAAAGTGTGGGTGAGGGAAGATGTGACTTGTAATCCCAGTAAACATCATGTACTACTTAAGTTTCATAACCATCGTAATATGAAACGTTCTTTATTAAAAACAGACTCTCTAGGTTGAAACCCTTTCATTAACTCCATCACTATGTGTACAACCTACTCACAATGTGTACCATCACAATGTGAAGCAGGTCACGACTTCCATGTAGAACTAGTACACGACGTGTATTTCTGTACATGGTGTTTACTCCTCCAATTGTCTATAGAAAGGATTTGTTATTGCTAAAACCCCACCAATCCCCTGACTTCACACGTTAAAGGTTTCCCCCCAAATTAATCTCTACCCTTTTTAAAACAATAAAAAAGGAAAACCATGTCAAGATTTAAGGCGTACCTTTTAGATAAGTAATGAGATGTGACAACCTCCCCACCATAAAAAAATTTCTTACCCCAGAAAGCCTAAGAAGAATCTTTCATGTCAAATAGATGAGGCCATTTCCCACTAATTAGTGCCTCACATTCCCAAGTCTCATCAGTAACAGAACCATGCTTCCATAGCACACGGACCAAAGTTATCGCCCTCCCAAAAAGTACCTTGGTTTTAGAATCAACTATCTCAACTGGCCATTCAGTCAAAGATAAGTCATGCTCAATCTTAATATTACTCTAACTCAAAACATGATATGAATTAGGTAGATATTTCCTTAGCTTTGATACATTGAACACATTATGTATTAACATCAATTCTGGTAGTACTTCTATATGGTAGGACACTTTACCCACCTGATAAACAACCTCAAAAGGACCCACAAAATGAGGAGCAAGCTTTCCTTTCCTTATAATCTATTGATGACCCAACCAGGGTTTTATATTTAAGAATACATGGTCAACAACTGAGAATTACAATGGTCTATAACATCAATCAGAATAATACTTATATCAGCTCTATGTTTTCAACATCTTCCAACAAATTAGATGAATCTTAGCCATCTTCTCATGTACCAAACATGGTCCATCCAATAAAATTTCACCATCCTTCGACTATCACAATTGAGATTTATGACACCGGCTATACAAGGCCAAAAAAAATTTCTTTATGATCATAGACTGGAAACTATCATTATAAGAGAACTCCACCATTCCCAAGTGATCTTCCCAAGCCCCACCAAAGTTGATAACACAAAAGTGAGGCATATCCTTATGAATATGTATAGTTATTTCTATCTGGTCATCTATCAATGGATAGTTGGTCGTGCTCAAATGGTCATGATAACCATATGCCTCTCTTAGGAATCTCTAAAATCATGAAGTAAACTATGATTCCCTATTAGAGACTATAACATATGGAACTCTATGAAAACAAAAAATATTCATCATGTAGAGACTTCCCAACTCATCAACCTTGGTTGTATCTCGAATTGTTATAAAGTGAGTTGACTTTGTTAACCTGTCAATCACAACCCATATAGAATTATTATTCTTTTGGGTATGAGTAAACCCAACCAAAAAGTTTATAGTGATCTCAAACAACATCCATGTAGGTACTGGAAGTTGTTAAAGCAAACCCAAAGGTTTATGGTGCTCAGCTTTCAAATATTGGCACGTATAGCAATGAGAAAAAACTCAGAAATACCTTCTCTCATACCTCAAACCAGAAATGACCCACTCATCCTTGAAAATGATTCAATGTTTAAAAATATATAATTCATATTTACTACCATTAACAATGGATTGTAGGGTCAAACCTATATGGATGGTAAGTGAACAAATTTTATTTTTATCTTTTCAAAACACCCACTCGTGTCAATAGTGGGTGGAGTATCCTTTTCATCATATTTTACTTTTTATATTCTTATTTTTTTCATTAGAAACATATTGAGAAAAAATGTTGAGAAGCAAACTACTTTTTAAATAGAGTAATGATGAGAATTGAATGTAACATTGGCTAAATGTAGAAGCAAGATTGAGAAACTTCTAATCAATGGAAAACCATTGGAATCTATCATTATTTTTTTAATAGATAGAATAATCCTTTGTTTTCTATTATATCCATTACCATAAAAATGATCTATTAAGCTCCATCACAAAGATATTTACCTCTCAGTGAAGTGAATCTAAAATTTCCCCACCACTAGAGTCACCCAACTATGTCAGTAGTTGATTTAAAGATAAATGAATAAGTTTAACTGATTTAGTCTAGTAGAAATGAATTACAAATTTAAAAGGATAAACTGTTATCTTATTCTCCAAATAATCATGGATAAAAAAATTATTTCATGTGGCTAGAAAACAATATAAATTTTGAAGAAATAGATTCAACTTCACCAATTGAATCCGGATCATTGTTTGAAGAAACAATTCGTGAAGAGAAATTAAAGAACCATCAAATAAAAATTCCCTGAACTGTAAGGTTTAGCCTACAATAACATTGATTACAAAAATTGAAACCATTTGATTATAATAACAGGGATCTAAAACAAATGAAAAAGATGAGAATCCCTCATCTGTTGCATTGCTCCTATACTCCTCGGGTCTCCAAGAATGGTTCTCCAAGGATCTTCTATACTTTTATGAGATTTGTCAAGTCATAAGTGATATCTCTCTACTCACACTACTATTGAATGTTTTAAATCATTTATCACCTCTTGGTTGGTCACTAATCTTTTCCACCGACATTCAGGTTTCCTTCTCTGCGTATACTCACACGTGCATTGTTTTCTTGACAATACTTGCCACATTAAAAACTCTCTCATAAATAACTCCACTTAAGGAAGTTTAGATGAACCTGGATAGGAATCCATCACGTGCATGTCTCTTCTCAATAAAAATAGAGATAATTAATTGAACGAATTAGCATTATTAAGGATATTTAATAAATATTGAGTTATTTAATAGATTAGAGTGAAGAATAATATTATTTATTTATACTCATTTTATTTATTATTTTTATAATTAAAATATTTATTATTATTAACAATGAAAAATTATTGTTTATCTAATTTAAAACTTTTATTAACTATTTTTAAATAAATTATCTAATTAACATTTGTAATGTTATTGCTAAATCATAAATGTTTTTATTTATCTAGTTAATTAATTTATTTATTGTAAAAAAATTAATTATTCAAAACTACATTATTTTTTAAAGATTTTAGTTAATTATTATTATTAATTTTATTATTTCAATTTAGTAATTAATTTACATTTTTTATTATAATATTATTAATTTATAATTTTTTATAGTTTTTTATATTTATGTCTTATTTATTAATAAATATTTTATTTTAATAATCACTTTTATTATAAAACTATTTTTTTTTATTGTTATTTTAGTTTAATAATTTATTGATTTAATTAGTTTTATAATTTTATTTTATTATAAAATTTTTAATTATTTTATTTTTAATTGTTTCTTTTAGTATTTGTTTGATTGTATATTTTAATTCATCCCCCCTCCTATTCTCCATGCTACGCAGTATGGGGTGTTCTGGATTATTCCAAAACTAGTGGCGGTAGCGCCTCTAGTAGTGGAGGTTGCTGGTCTTTCCTGCTCGAATTTCACCTCGTGGTAGTGGAACACCATATCTAAAGAAATTGCCTCGATTCATCTTCCTAACTTTACCTTTGACTTCAAATCGCAACATGATGAACCGGAAGAAGGAATTGTCTTGGCTCGACTCGACTTCCTTTCTCAACTAAATTATAAATGTATAGATCTTGTATGTAGTCTACATATATGCAATTGATTTCTTGGGTGAATTTATAGCTGTGTGTGGATGAGTTCTGATTTATTGATGGTGTTAAGAGGCAGTATTAGTGTGTGAAGAAAATGGTGGTAAGTCATGGAATGTGAAAAAGGGGTTGGTGACAGCAGGAATCCCCGGTGGCACCCATGTCTGAAGAAACAACAGAAATGTCAGTGACTCACTGAGAAATGGAAATGGACCAAAATTATGTCACCATTGAAAAGTTTGGAACACTAAAAAACAAACAAAAATAAAAAATGAAGACTAAAAACATAATTATATTACTATAAACAAAAATAAATTAATGTAAAAATTATCATAGAAAAAATTAATACAACTATAAATTGATGAAATTATTTTTTAAAAAATAAATTAATTAATAAAATTTATATGAAACCTAACGTAAAAAATCAATTTACTTAAGAAATTCAAATAATTTAGTTTACAAAAAAATAAAAAAGTAAAAAATATAAATTTATTTTAAATTATTAAATTAAAAATAATTGATTTAAATTAATGTTTTGAGATAAAAATAATTAATAAAATGGTTATGGTCAAATAAAATAATTCAATGTTAAAAGATTAAAATTTAAATTGAAGTGTAATTAAATTATATGATAGAGATTAATTAATTAAGAATTATAAGATCACCTAAAATTATTAAATCATAACAATAACATATAAAACTTAAATGTAAAAAATAAATAACCTAAAATAATAACGTAAGACAGATTATTACCTTATAATGTTTAATAAGAAAAATTAAAGAAAACAAAAACTAAATATGATAAATTAATTAAATAAATGATAAATGTACATTATTAATTAAAAATAATGATTAATTAATAAATTCAACTAAAAAAAATCATTTATGAGTAAAGAGTTCAATGATAATTAATTCAATTATTAAAAATAAATCAAAAATATGTTGAAATGTCTATAAAATTATGGCCACATAAAACTCTCCAACACATAAACATTGTTTGTCCTAAAAAATTCCCTTGTTTTATTAATTTTGAAAAATAGAAATTTTTTTATTAATCTACTCAAAATGTAACATGTTAAATATTTTCAAAATAGAGGACTAAAAACTGTTAATAGGAGTTTGAAATGATATTTTCATTGGTAGCCTTTCCTAAAACAACTCTCATAAGGATACAAGTAAATGGAATTAAGAATATAACAAAAGGAACCTTGTACATCAAATTTAACCTAAGTTCCAAGAGTAAATATTTTTTAAATCATATTATTTATACATCTTAAATGATTTCATACAAGACAATTTCACCCTTCTTCATATGGCATTAATTATTCCCCTCACCTCAATGATGTCATTTTTGACCCCATAGACACATTATTATAATTTTTCCAAAGCTATGTAACTAGTGATGAGCACTATTTATATGCACTTATTAAAAGTGCACAGAGGGAATTTAGTAAACAGAAATGTATCCAATGCCTAGGGTCTCAAAGATTCACCGTGAATTCCAAATTTCCCATTTTACTTCAGTTTCAAAAGATCTATATAAAAACCATTTAAACTTTCTCACTATGGTGATTACCCTTAATAATTAAAATAAAGTGAATCCCCTGAGATCATGTCCAAAATTATAGTTCCTAAGGTTATGATCTCAATTATACAAACAAGTATCTTATATCACTCTCAAATATAGTTCCTAAATATAAAATTTATCAAATCACTAAATAGGATAACTAATAAATCATTCACCCTCCAAATTTTCAGATTCAATGAAACATTTAACTATTAGTAAAGAATCATCCTTAGGAAAGACTCATTTAAAATACAATGTTCTACCTATAAGGACTAAAGTTTTGAAAGAATTTTATAAAAAAATTACCAATTTTAAAATAAATATTCTATGGAATAGTGGGAATTGATGAGATTCATTAAGAATAGTTTATCTCAAAATGAATTGACCCCCTCTCCAACACTTAAAACCTAACTTTATCCCCAAAGATTATTTCAAATGTTGAGAAGACGATTTAATAGTTAAATCTCAAAGTATATTTTCAATTTAGTTGATTATTGACATAATAAAGGGTATCATTAAAGTAAAAAAGGAATTTTTTCCACAATAACTACTTTACTGATGGTTTCCATGCATCACCATTTAATGTAGTGACATAATTTTCAATTTGGAATTGAAAATTGATTGTAAAGTGTTAAAGTAAGTAGATATTGGGTGAAATAATGTTCAGAATTTTAATTCAATTATATTTTCCTTAAAATAGAAAAATTCATGCTAAAACACCCAAAAAAATAACAAAAAACTAGGGATAACTCCCCCACACCTAATTTCATACAGTGAAGATTTTATTCCTATGAAAACAAATTCAGAAAAAAACATATTCAACAAAATTTTTCAGAAAAAAACAAATTATTTAACACAAGAAAAAAATTATAGAACATTCACTGAATAACCATTAGTAACTCATCAGTAAGTCACTTTTGAGATGACTCACTGCCAGTGGTGTAATGGTGAATCAAATGAAACGGTAGGTCAATGAATCACCATTTTTCATAATAATAATGACTTAATAAAGTATGGGTTTTTTATGTTAACAGATAAAAAAAATAAATTCAGAAGTAAAATGAAAGAACATACCTATTTAATTTTTCCTAGACATAATCCAAAATGGTAATTTCACTCATTTTTTACTCTAATCAATAGCATACTCTAAAAACACCAAGCAGACAGGAAAAGTACAAAACTCCTATAGAGACAGAGAATATAGAAGACAAAAAAGCAATGCCTTATTCAAAATATAAAAAGAATGAACGTAGAGGAAAATCATGAACCATGGGTTGACTCCCAGGAAGCACTAAATTTATAGTCATCAGTTAGAATTTATTCAGGATCAGTTTTTGAGCATAGTGAAGTCAACCAAGGCCTTTGGCTATCCATAAGAATATAGTTTAACTCTCTTCCCATTAACCATAACGGGTTTTCTCTATTCACATAAAATTTTGACAAAAACATTATTTTAAACACTATCAATAGTAAAAGGACCATGCCACATGGATTTTTACTTTTTAGGAAAGATATTATGTCTTAAATTAAAGAGTAGGACCTTCATTCCATGTTTCAATTCATTTTTTTGTATGGAAGAATCATGGAAGACATTATACATATCTCTTTATATCTTATTATTATCATAAGAATATATCATTATCTCATCTAACTCACTCACCTCAAGAAATATCCTCTATCCATTAATTTTAAAATCATAATTTAAGGTATTGACATATCAATATGACTTTTGCTATAACTCCATAAGAAAATGATAGCATTTCATGAAAGAATTCCTATATGAAGAAAAATATATTAGGGTATTAAAAGTTGTTCTATATACCCACAAAGATTCATATAAATTAAGAGAGTAGTAATTTATAGTGTGTGAGATAGATTTATCTAAAATATTTTTCAGACCCTTATTAAAAATATCAACTTTCCCACTAGATTGAGGATGATATGCAGTACCACTATTATGGGTGCATCCGTACTTTTTCATTAATGTGATAAACTTGTAATTTTTAAATGGTGTTCCAGTATCAGTTATAAAGGTTCTTTGTAATCCAAATATTGAAAAGATATTCTTCTTGAAAATTTTAATAAAATTATTTTCATGATTGTTGGGAATTGCTACATCCTCAACCCACTTAGAAGAATAATCTATAGTAACTAGAATATATTAATTCCCATGACATGTTGGAAATGGACCCATGAAATCTAAACCCTATAAATCAAAAATATAAACATCTAATATACCCTTTGTAAGGAGAATCTAAAATTCTACCAACATTTATTATCCTTTGGAATCTATCAAAACCTATAATAAAAATCGTATCATCTTTTGATAAGGTGGGCCAATAAAAACCAGATTTAATGACTTTATAATCTTTCCTCTAACCTCTATGACATCCTCCCCATGGTGAGGAGAGACATCTCTCCAGAATTAGAATCATATCTTCTTATGGAACACCCATTCTAAGAATACCATAACCACACCTCCTAAAAAGATAGGGATTATTCCAAAGATAATAATTAACTTCAGAGATAAATTTATTCCATTGATTATTAGAAAATTCTTTGATAATGACACTTGCTTCAAAGAAATTGGCATAGTTTGCACACCATGTAGACTACCTAATTGACTCAGTAAGAAACTTTTTTTCATGAATGGATGAATATATCTCCTTTGGATCTTCAGAATAGGTATGTGGAATCATAGAATGGTGGTCTACAACTAGTTTTTCAGCAACCTGCTTATCTCTAATCTCTAAGTAAAACTATTATAACAATATAATCCATATAATTATCACAGGCTTTGTTTCTTAATAAAAAATAGATATATAAAGGTAGAATGGTCATTGAATATGATGACTTTTGATCCTAGGAAATACTTCCTAAAATTATCATGAGAAAAAACCACTTCTGAAAACTAATTTTCAACGGTGGTATAGTTTCTTTTGGACTTATATATAAATCTACTATCATAATAAACCACATATAGCTTCTTATCCCTCCCCTTTCATAGGACAACACAAAAAAATATATTACTACCATAAAACATTAATTCGAAAGAGATTTTCCAATCAGTTTCAGTGATGATAGCTGATGCAGTGATTTTTCATTAAGTAGATTAAATGATTCAAGAAAGTTGTGATCGAAATTTAATGGGGAATCCATAATAATAATGGAACACAAGGACTTTGTGATTTTAGAAAAATCTTTTATAGACCTCCAATAAAAACTGTCATGCCCTAAAAATATTATAACACCTTTTACATTTTCAATAGGTGGTAGTATTTGAATAACTTCAATTTTAGCAGTGTCAATCGATAAACCTCTCTTTGACACTTTATAACATAACACAATCCCCTCAGTGACTATTAATTGACACTTCTCCTTGTTATAAACTAGGCTGGTCACTAAACATATCTCTTATAATAACCCCAAATTTTATAAAAAAATGTGTTAAATGTACTACCTATAATGGAGAAATATTCCATGAAAACATCTATGATTATCTCAATCAAGTCAGAGAAAATAAACATCATACACCTTTGAAAGGTATCAGGGGATCCAAAAAACCCAAAAGGAAACCACCTATTGGAAAATTTCCCAAAGGGACATGTGAATGTAGTCTTATCCTAATCCTTTAGAGCAACTGGAATCCGATTGTAACCAGAATACACATCCAAGAAACAGATAAACTCATTCCCAGAAAGGTTCTCAAGAATTTGATCAACGAATTTCATTGGAAAATGTTCCTTCCTAATAGCTTAATGAATCTTTCTATATTCTTTAATAACACTCTATTTTGTGGCATTTCTAACAAGAATTTTTTATTTTTCTCATTTGTTACAACAATGAAATATTCTTTTTTAGGGACTATGTGGACAGAACTAGCCCAAGTACAACAAGAAAAAGGATTGATGATGCTAATATCAAGAATTTTGATGAGTTCCTCTCTCAAAAATTCTTTTATATTGGGGTTAAATCTTCTTTTACACTATATTCTTGGGTTATAGTCTATTTCCATAGGGATGTTATGCATACCTAGTGAAGGAATAATTCATTTAATATCAGCTATGGTCCATCCTATAGAATATTTGAACTTCTTCAATAATCTTAATAATATTTCCTCATGATTATATTTCATAGAAAATGAATTGATGATAGGAATTGTGGAATTATCATACAAGAAAAAATATTTTTAATGACCAGGAAGGGTTTTAGATCAAGAGTGGGTAGCTCTACACTCGAAAGAATTATCTTGGTCATAGGAGGACAAATATATTAAATGTATTTCTTATTGGGAGTATGAAATGATAAATTATTTTCAATTTACATATCAATTTCAGAATTTACAGTACTACTGACCATGATAGATAGCTCACAGTCCAGATTTTCTAGTTTAGAATTTCGAATATTCAATAAAGAAGAAGAATCAAATTGTTCGATAAGATCTCCCTCTACATCATCAAAATTTTTATAGTTATTAACAAAACCATAAAAAACATAATGTTTACTTTAGGAGTCATTAATATCAGATTTAGATGGAATATCGCCACGGGAATCAAGAATATGATAGTTATCCATTTCTAGAAAATTTTCCAAATTTCACATTTGAGTGGATTGATTTGAATATGAATAGTGATTTTCATCATCAAATTTTTTTCTTCAGAAATTGATTCATTTTTTAGAATCTTCACAATTTTTAAATAAAATCCATCTATAAATAATTCTATATTAGAGAAATACTAAAAAAATTGTCCTTTTTTAATTTTAAAAACATGATACTCTTCTTGTTTCTCTCCAATCATAAAGATCAATTTATCCTTAGAAAAATGTATGGATGCTCCAAAAGTGGCCAAGAAGGGTCTACCCAGAATGTCAAAAATCACCTGGTCACACTCCAAATCCAAGAATAGATATTCAGAAGGTAGAAACAACTTCCCCACTCCAACTATCAAGTCATCTAACCATACCATAGGATGAGTGAAATAACAATCAAACAATTGTAGGATGACTGCGGTGGGATGAACATAACCCAATTTCAACTATTGAAACAATGAGTATGGGAGAAGTTTTATACTATAAAATAAGTTACACAAACAATTTATTTGATCAAAATTTCATAAGTTACAAGGTATGACAAAGCCACCTGGGTCTTTGAGTTTGGGAGGTATTTTCTTTTGGAGAACAACACTACACTCTTTAGTGAGGCTATAAGTTGAAAATTATTCAGGTGTCATTTTGTTTTAAAGAATATTTTTAAGTTATTTCAAGTAATATAAGATTTTAAATAAAGATTTAATGATTGGAATGTTCACTTGGATTTTGGTCAAAATCCTAAGGAACGGAAGACATTCAGCCTTGGTGTTGCTTTTTGGTATGAGTTTTCAGTGAAAGGGACAGAATGGAAAAATTTGTATGAAGAGTAGGAATATCCAAAAAATCTTCAACATATTTTTCAATTACATTATTATTTTTATCTTTAAAATAATTTCCATATTGATTTCTTGGTGAATGTTTCATATTTTTTTCATTTTCATGATTTTTCTATTGATTTCCACATTGGGTACAAAGTAGATTTTTATTTCCAGAATGACATAGTGTTTTAGTTTTGGAATTTCCAGAGTCTTTTTCAAGTTTATTTTGAGTGTTGATCCCACTTCATGTGACAACATCTATGATATTCTCCCTAGATTTTATTTCATTTGTACTAGGTTGACTACCTTTATCCTTAGAATTTAGATCTCTAGAATGGTTTCCTAGTTGAGTTTCCATGTTTTTCATTCAAACATCATTTTGGATTTTATCAGATTCATATTGAGTTTGATGTTTATTTAGTTGAGTCATGAATCTTTCCCCTTGATAGTCCATTATATTTAAAATTTTATTGAATTTAGAAGTCACTTGGCCATAATTATTTCCTTGTGAATTTAAAGATTTTACCCTTGGATGATTTTGATAGTTTTTCAAAGATTGGATCTAGTAATTAAGGGAGTGGATTTTGTTTATTATTCCTTATTCTTTATAAGATAAATTTATATGGTTCCAATAGCCTTGTTTATAATAATTTGAAAGTGGGTCTTCTTTATTAGGCATCCTAAGACCATAGATAACAAAATTTGAGTTTTCTTGTTGGGATGGAATATCAAAATTTGGACAATAGTTCTCACTGTTTCCATACATTCAAAACTCCTTACACTGTTCCAAAAGAGTATGGTTTTGGTTTTGAGAACCCAGTTGATTCACAAATTGTCTAGAATTTTGGTTCATTAAGGATTGATGTTGGTTGGTTATTTTGGCAATTTTATCGTGATTTTCATTTCCAAAACAAGTATTATGATTTCTATTCAATCATTTTCTTATTAAATTACTATATTGTGAGTTTGAAGAAATATTATTATATATTTATCTTAATTATTCATCATTATTATCATTGTAATTACCCACAGTAGTTTGGACAACATGGTTTTTCCCATAAGACGTAATCCCTTTATAGAATATGTCCATGCGAATATAGGATGAGAGCTGATGATGTGGAAACTTATTAATGAGGTCTATGAATTTATCCCATGCCTCGTGAAATGCTTCAAAATCATCTTTATAAAATCTTGTTATCTTAGTTTGAAGTTATCTTTTTACTCTTTGGGAATAAAATATCATTATAACAGAATTATAGACATGGTCCCACTTCTCAAAAATGCTCTCATATAGAATCAAGAAATAATTCATAGCGTTCCCTTTATGGAAAAAGGGAAACACTCACATTCTATTTTCATTCTCGTTTAGTACCAGAAGAGGAAATTGAAGGACAATATTACGTAATTGTATAATGATGGCTATAGAGTCCTCATTAGAGATTCCATTAAAGGCTTTCAGTAGTCAAATGTTGGACTGTTTAACTTCATAGTTTCTATATTTATGATATATCCAAATGGAAGAAGGGTCGATTCAAACATTAGGGGGTTGGAACTCCTTCATACTAGGACTATGAATTTCTTTTAAGAGTTCATGGTTATGGTGTGGCAGATTGTCAGGTCGAGAAACCCTATCTTCTATGTTTTCAATTTCAAGCTTATTTTTCTTTGTTAAGAGTAGTGAGATGTTCATGAAGTCCTGGGTTATGAGGCTCTAATATAATTTTTTATGATCTAGATTTAATACAAAGGGTATTAACATGTGAAATGCAGTAGTAAAAATAATGAACAGAAAGCAGTAGTAAAAAAGAAGTAACAAAAATAAAGAAGTAAAAAACAGATTGAAAGTAACAGACTAAATCTTAGGACAAATAGAAACTAAGAAAAAAATAACAAGAGAAATTTGAAAATAATAGTAAAAGTAAAAAAAAATAATAACGATAGAACCCTTTTTTAACAATTATCTATATTAAAAAAATTTAATATTGTTTTTTTTTATTTGATTTTTTTCATTTTTTTAATAAATAGTGGTCACTTGAAGTCTTCCATAGAAACGACACCAAAAACATTACTCGATCGACATTGAAACAATGTTAATGTTTAAAAATTTATTACTCCCACTTACTAAAATGTGCAGTGGTTGGTAGGGTCAAACCCATAGGGTATGTAAGTGACCAAATTTTATTTTTTTTCTTTTCAAAACACCCACTAGTGTAAAAAATTGTTGGAGTATATTTTTATTTAACTTATACTTTTTATATTTTTTTATAAATATTAATGATAAAAATATGTTAGAAAACCAACTAATTTTTAACTAGAGTAATGATGAGCAGTGAATGTACCATAGGACTAAATTCAGAATCAAGACTGATAGACTTATAATCAATAGACATCCCAAGGAATCTAACATTACTAGTTTAATATCCATCACCTTCATTTGAATACTATTTTATCCACAAAATCTAAAAAACGATCGATTCATATCCATCAACAAAAGATTAACCACTCGGTTAAGTGGATCTAAAAGTTCACCACCACTAGGGTCACCCAAATGTTTCAGTAGATGAATTAAAGATACAGGAATAAGTCTCACCAATTTAGTTAAGTAGAAATGAATTAAAATTTTGAAAGGGTAATCATTGATATTTTCACCAAAATATAAGGGATTAAGAAATTTAGTTCATGATATTTGAATACAATTTAAATTCAATAAATTGATTCAACTTCACCATTTAAATCTGTATCTTTTTTTGAATAAACACTTGGTGAAAATAAATGAATTATCATGGAAATTTAAATTCCTCAACTCCTCGACTCCATGGGTCTCCAAGAATGGTTCTCCAAGGATATTCTTTGCTCATCTGATGAAAAGTGTTGTGTCATCATTGAGATCTCTCCACTCGCACTGTGGTTGAATTTTTAAATCATCTGTCACCACTTGGTCGGTAACCCATGTTTTTCACCGACATTCAGTTGTCCTTCACTACGCATCTGCACATGTGCATTTTTTAAGGAGAATACACATCACTTTAAAAACTCACCTGTGATTAACTCTGATCCAGGCTGTTCAATTGAACATGGATGGGAATCCACCACCTGCATGTATCTGCTTGACAAAAATCACCAAGAAGTAAATGAATTAATTAATATTATCTAAAATATTTAATAAATATTAAGTTATTTAATAGATTATAGTTAAATATAATATTATTCATTTTTAATAATTAATTTTATAATTAAAATATTTATAATTATTATTAATGATTAATTATATTTTATTTTATTTAGAGGTTTTAATAATTATTTTTAAATAAAATATTTAATTAAAAAATTTAACGTTACTATTAAAAGATAAAAAAAATTATTTAGTTAATAAAATTATTAATTTTAATAAAATTACTTATTCAAAACTAATTTATTTATTAAGGAAGTTTTTTAATTATTATTAGTTGTCTTATTTTAATTTAGTTATTATGTTAAATATTTTTTTAGAGGATTATTAATTTATTATTATAATTTATAATAATTATGTTTTATTTATTAATAATTGTTTAATTTTAAAAATCAATTTTGGTTTAAAACCAATATTATTATTATTATTATTTTAGTATTATAATTTATTAAATTAATTAGGTTTATAATTTCATTTTATTACTAATAAATCATTATTTTTAATATAATTGTTATCTTTTTATTATTATTTTATTTTGTTATTTAAATTCACCCACACCCCCCTTCTTCTTCTCCATGCTACGCAGCAAGGGGGGTTCTAGATTCTTCCAAAACTAACAGCATTAATGCCTCTAGGAGTAGCGACTTCTGGTCCATCCAGCACAAGCTTCACCTTATAGCAGAAGACCACATGATCTGAAGCAGTGGCCTTGATTCATCTTTCCAGCTAAACCTAAGACATCAAATCATGACATGATGAATCAAAATAAGCAATTGTCTTGGCTTGGGTCAACTTCTGTTCACATCTGAACATTAAATGCATAGATTTTGTTTGGTGTCTGCATATATGTAATTGATTTCTTGGATGAATCTATGGAGGAGAATAGATGAGTTGTGATTTGTTGATGGTGTGAAGAGGTTTCACCAATGTGTGAAGAATATGTGGAATGGCAGAGAAGGTGAAAATGGAGCGGTGAAAGCAAAAAGCACCAGTGGCTGAAGAAACAGTTGCAAAGGCAGTGAGTCATTGAGAAATGGAAAAGGGAACTAATTAAGTAACTGTTGAAAATATTCGCACGCTGCAAAGAAAACAAATATAAAAATCAAAGACAATAAACATAATAATATTAATCTAATCCAATATAACATAAAGTAAAAATTATCAAATAAAAAATAAACGCAATTATAAATTAATGAAATTAATGTTTAGAAACAAAATTACCTAATTAAATTTAGATGAATCTTAATGTAAAACTTAATTTACTTGAGAAATTAAAATAATATAATTCACAACTAAGAAGAAAAGTAAAAAATTATAAATTGATTTGAAATTATTATATTGAATAAAATTCGTAAAAATAAAAGAGATAAATTCATTTTTTGAGATAAAAGTAATTAATAAAATGGTTATGGGTAAATAAAATAATTCAATGTTGAAATATTAAAAGTTAAATTTATGTTTAGTTGAATTATATTATGTAGATTAATTAATTAAGAAGCATAAGATCACCTAAAATAATTAGAGGAAAACATTAACAAATAAAAATTAATTAGAAAAAACAAAGAACCTAAAATTATCATGTAAGGCACATTAATACCATATAAATATTAACATGAAAAATGAAATAATATGATAAATAAATATGATAAATTAATTAAATAATGGATACAAATAACAAATTAATTAAAAATAATTATTTAATAAATAAAATTAAAAAATTAAAAAAATGCATTTATCAGTTATAATTGAAAAGATAATTAATTAAGTCATTAAAAATAAATTAAAAATATGTGGGAAAATATGTAAAATTATGGCCACATCAAGAACTAATGCCTCATGTCGTAGAAAATCTTAGTGGTTCCTGGTTTCACAACCCACATGGAATTATGGAATTCCCCCATAATATCCTTCCTTTCCACATATGACATAATATAGCAGTTCCAATAACACATAACACCCTCATTTGAGAATGACCACTGGGAAACTATCTCCACATAATAAATAGAATATCTAAAACTACCGAATTCAACATCATGATGTTGCTCCTATAGAACCATCTCAAGAAGAGCATGCGTTAACTGAACGCTGGCTAATGAAACTTTATCCCCTGATTCCTAGACTCTAATATGCAACTATCCAAAAGAGATCCATCAATATATACTCTTCCAAATATTCTTTCACTACCCGGGTTGAATGTTTCCTACTAAATTCATCTACGATGACATTCCCTTTCCCCAGGTTATAGGAAATTTCAAAGTCACAAAACTGCAGGTAATCCACCCAACACCAATAGTGAAGAGTTAAATATTTTTGAGAGAATATATAACTCAATAACTTGTGGTCTGAATAAACACTATACCTTTCACCATAAAGGTAAAGTCACCGAATCTTAATCAAGTGAATCATAGTTATATGTTCAAGTTCATGGGTTGGGTAATTCTTCTCATGTGGCCACAACTAACGAGATCCATAAGTAGATACTTGTTCCCATTTAATAAAAATTCAACCCAAGCCTAAACCTGATGCATCACAGAATACCACATAGCCCCTCCTAGCCTCTGGAAGAGTCAACACCGGAGAAAATATTCAATAGACATTTTATCTCAACAAAAGAACATTGGAATTTATCATCCTAAGAAAACATCACGCCCTTCTGAGTCAATGAACTCAACAGAGATGACAACTTTTAGAAGACATTTATGAACCTGTGGTAATATGCAGCTAAACCCAAGAATATTCGAATCTAGAAAACATTACGTGGTTGTTCCAAAGTCATAGAAGCATCCAACTTCTCAAGATAAACTAATATACACTGTTCAGACACTACATGTCCAAATAATTTCACTTCCCTAAACCATCAATCACACTTTGAAACTGTTGCATATAGTTGATGATTATCTAGAAGACTCAAACCTATTCTAAGATGATGAACATGATCATCCTCATACTTGGAGTAAAAACAATGTCGTTGACAAAGACAACAATAAAGGTATCAAGATACATGTGGAAAATCTAGTTCATCCAGGACATGAGAAGTACAGGAGAATTTGTCAGACCAAAGGGTATAACAAGGTACTCATAATAGCCATACCTAATCGGAAAGGAAGTTTTCTAAATGTTAGATTCTTTTATCCTCAACTGATGGTAACCATATCAAAGGTTACTATTTGATATACACTTAGTTCCTTTTAACTAATCAAATAGATCGTCAATATATGGAAAGGGGTATTTTTTCTTTATTGTGAATCCATTGAGAATTTGATAATCAGCACATAGGAAAAGGGAACCATTAGCCTTCATAGAGAAGATAACTGACACCAACCAAGGTGACACACTCGGGCGTATAATTCCTTTCTCTAAAAGATCATTCGATTAGGACTTCAACTCTTTCTTCTTAGTTGGCGCCATGTGCTAAGAGGGGATTGAAACTCATTTAGTATCCTTCTTTAAATAAAAGAAAAGCATAACTTCCCTTACTTGTTTTAGACCACAGAAATCTGAAGGAAACACATAGGGAAACTCAAAGATGATTAGAGGGATATCACCACTCATTTAATCTCACTTTAAATCAAAAGAAAACACTGATATAATATTCCCAACTCTGTATAAGATGGTCTGGATCTGCACGTCCTTGGGTCCCATTCTACTTGAAATTCAAGAGGTACTACACTGGGTGTAGTAAAGTAGGCCTGTTGAAGATAATAGTCAGTTTGAGATTTATTGGTAATGATCCAGACCATCCCAAATATTATGGCATGATATTTTATATCAAGAACCAGAAAATTCCAAGATATTAAGAAATTTGATAAGGATAGGATACTAGTAAGACTACGAATACCCTTCTCTCTATTCATACCAAGGGGTGTAGTAATATCCATTTCACAAGATAAAAGTTCCATAATAAGTTCTAGCAGATTTAAGATATGGGTTGATATGAAAGAATGAGATTCACCAGTATCAAATAAAGTTGTCCCTAATGATGAAGAAATAGTAATGTATCTCTCAATGTTTCTAAACCCGTGTCTTCTGAAGGTTCCAGGCATAGTTGAAGCTCGTGGGTGGATGTTCCCACTTGGTTTTTTGTCATTATCAATGATCAATCCATGATCAACATGACGATAAACACCAGTCTCCACAGATCGATTCAGAGAAATATACAAAGATGAAGAAAGGTCCTGGAACCACAAAAGTGGGTCATCATAGGTTGATTATAATTAATTTAATTAATTGATAAGAAGTACCTTTTGTGTGTTCTTTGTTCATTGATATTCTTGATCACGTTTCGATGTGATTCTTCATTGTGTAGTAGAATCCAAGTGTAGACTTCCTCTGGCAATGATCCACATGTGCACCTCGTATCTCTGGACATCGCTAAAGGAGTCTCTAAGTGATAGTGTGGAGAAAAATTTGCATGCGTTGTCTGAATTAGATCATCTTGACCCGATGGAAGAGGATCTCTCTCGGTCTTGAGATTGTTCTTGGAGGAAGAGGTTCTTTCGGCCTTGAAATAATTCTCCAAAAATTTTGTGCACAACAATTCTTATTGTCGGAAAAGAGTTGGGGTTGTAATGATATTTATAATAGGGTTTGAGGTTGCAGAGTTATGACAATAAATAAACACGTTACGGGTTTTATTTATTTCATTGACTCTTATTGAAAAACCCCATGTCGAATAATTAATTCCTTGACATGCGCCCACACTGATTATAATAAATATCATTTAATAAAACAATATTATATCATCAAAATCCCAATTGGAAAAACTACATGGCATGTAATAATAAATACAGGGTGTGTACTTGTTTTTCATTGAAAACTACATTGCATGTACATTCAATGTACACAGCATGTATATCATGTTTTCATTTATTCATTTCCTTTCCAAAATGAAAATTACACGGTGTGTACATTTAATAATACACGGCGTGTACTTGTTTTCAAAATAAAAACTACACGGTGTGTACTTATTTTTAATTTTATTCTTCCTCCAACATTAAAACGATTTAGGCTTCCTTGAATAATTATTAAACCACGTATGGGAACAATATTTATTCTACTTGATATACTTGAATACACTTAGTGTGTGTCCCTCTAGGCCACTTTCTCGTTGGCCTTAGGCGGGCTTGCCTAAAGTTCAAGATTACTGTCTAGCAACGGGTCAAGGCACCCAAGAGAAAGAAGTTGACACTGCATTGACATATCACCTCATATGAATACTTGCTGTGTAATTTAATCCCTTTGTCTCAATATCTCATCAAGAAGGATTCATGGTTGTGTCATAAACCTATATGCTTGATCTTTCATTCTTTGTATTCCAGAAATAAACATGCCGTGTCACCATGGCCATGGAATTTGTTCAACAGTTCTATTTCAATCAAAGGGCCTGAGATATCTACTTCCATAAATATCAAAGGGAAAAATACTTCCTCGATATATCCATTAACAACATGTCATTCGTGATGCACCCAAAGTACCGTACTTCCCGCCAACTATCTTCATGACAGTTTTTGTTAGGAAATCTAAGTGTGTGAGTCATGACATGATTTAATGATAATCATCCATTCTAAGGACCATTACACACACTCATAGATAGTAAGGTCTGATGACACCAAAACATGTGGAATTACTACTGGTGGGTCTTTTCTCATAATCTTCCATCTTGGAGATTAGAATGTGTGAACTCTGTGAGAGAGAGTCTCATCTTCTTACAAGTACTCACACATGACGGTCTGTGTACTATGTGTCCTATCATAGTATTTCATCCAACCATAGAACTTTATTTAAGAATATTGTTATAGAATTTCATGGTTTTCATAATAACGGGGATCTTCCATGACCTTATCAATGCAAAAAATATTCGAGGACATTATTATATTATAGTCATGCAGAACAATGAACAATATATAATAAGTGAACATTCATGTAATCAAAGTACAAAATAGTTGGTTCTCTGGACACCAACCCGGAAAAACTCCCACTTGGATAAGATCCAACTACCTACGACTTTTAGTCTGCTAGACCCCACATGATGATCATGTTTCTTTTGAGTCAAGGTTTTTGTCAAGGGGTCCTCCACGTTGTCTTCCATGGAAATATTGCTCACTGCAACTTCACCTCTCTGAGAAAAATACCCCAAGAGATGATACTTCTAAAGTATGTGCTTTTTCCGCTAATGTGACCATATCTCTTTTTCAAGTTCCACCGCTATATTATTATCACCATAGAGTGTGATTTTATGTTTACTTCTGTGCACTACATCCAGCTCTAGGACGAAGCTTCACATCCATACTGCTTCTTTAGCTGCCTCATAAGCTACGATATACTCAGACTCTGCTGTATAATCTGCCACGACACTTTTCTTTGAGATCTTCCAGGTCACTACACCTCCATTCAAACTAAAGATGTATCTATTCTGTGACTTGATGTCATCTTGATCAGTATGGAAACTAGAATCTACATGTCCTCTAATGACTAGATCCTCATCTTCTCCATAACCCAGGAACATATCCTTAGTACGCCTCAAATACTTAAGGATAGTCTTGACTGCCATCCAATGGCGGTCTCCTGGATCAGCTTGATATCAGCCTATCGCACTTAATGTGTAAGCAACATCTACCCTTCTACATAGCATAGCATACATGACTAACCCAATCACGGATGTGTAAGGGATCCTTCCCATTTTCTTTCTTTATTCATGTGTCTGAGGATACATTTTCTTGTAAAGATGAATGACATGTGACACTGGTAATAATCCCCTCTTGGATTATTCCATACTGAATCTCTTCAGTATCTTGTCAATGTATGTACTTTGAATCAGGCCCAGTATTCTCTTGGATCTAGATCCCAAGAATATATGTTGCCTCACCCAAGTCTTTCATGAGAATCATTTATCTAACCACGCCTTAACTGACTGTAAGACTTGTACATCATTTCCAATTAGTAATATGTCATCAACATATACTATTAGGAAAATGACTGCACTTCCACTAAACCTCTTGTAGACTCAAGGTTCACATTCATTCTTAACAAAGCCAAATTTCATTACGGTTTCATCAAAATGAATGTTACATGACCTTGATGCTTTCTTTAATCCATAAATGGATTTCTGCAACTTTCATACCTTGTTCGCATCCTTTGGAGTCACAAACCCTTCAGGTTGTGTCATGTAGACATCTTCCTAGAGGTTCCTGTTAAGGAATGTTGTTTTAACATCCATTTTCCAAATTTCATAGTCATGTTAAGCGGCAATGGCCAATAATATTCTGATGGAATTCAGCATCGCATCCGGTGAAATGTTTTCATCATTGTCAATTCCTTGAGGCTGTCTAAAACCTTTTGCAACCATTTGTGCCTTATAGGTGCTGACTTTCCCCTCTATGTCTATTTTCTTCCCGAATACCCATTTATTACCAACAATATTTACATCAACTGGAGGATCTACCAAAATCCAGACTTTGTTTTTGTACATGGAATCCATTTTAGAATTCATGGATTCTTTCCACTTGGTAGCATTTGTGCCTTCAACTGCTTCCTTGTAGGTAAGAGGATCATCATTGTCAACCAATAACGAGTCACCATCCTCGGTTACAAGAAAACCATATCATTTTGGTTACCTCACCTCTTTCGTGCTCCTACGCAATTCTTGTGTCTCTGGAACAGATGGTTTTTCTACGGAGCTTTTTGGAATCTATTCTTGTACCAACTCCTGTGTATCTTGTGCCTCAACTTCAACGAAGTCTATCTCACTCCCACTATCTCTTTTTGGGATGTGCTCTCTCTCAAGTAATATGGTGTGTCTTGCCACTGTAACCTTTTTTTATGAGGGGTTGTATAGGTAATATCCCCTTTTTTCCTTGGGATATCCTATAAAGATACACTTTGTGCCTCGGGGTGCAAGTTTGTTTCCTAGAGAGGCCTTAACAAATGCTTTTCTACCCCACACATGTAAATTCGATAACATGGATTTTCATCCACTCCATAACTCGTATGAAATACCATTTATCGATTTAGTTGGTACTTGGTTTAGTATGTGTGTTGTTGTTTGTAATGCATATTCCCAAAAGGATAATAGAATACTCACATGACTCATCATTGATCTCACCATGTCCAACAGGGTGCAGTTACTCCTTTCATTTACACCATTCCACTGAGGTGTGTAAGGAGGAGTGAGTTGAGATAGAATCCCAAACTCCCATAAGAAATCAGTGAAGTCTTGATTAAGATATTATTGTCCTCTGTCTGAGTGAAGTTTCTTAATCTTCTTACCAAGTTGGTTCTCAACTTCATTCTTATATTCTTTGAACTGATCAAAATAATCTGACTTATACCTCATTAAGTAAATATATTCATATATACTAAAATCATCAGTAAAAGTTATGAACTACGAGAACCCACCCCTTGCTTCAACTAAAAATGGTCCACACACATCTATGTGAACTAATTCTTGAATCTCTTTAGCCCTTTCACCTTTCCCCCTAAATGGGGCTTTGGTCATTTTTTCTTGTAGACATGCATGATATACACCAAGTGGTTTTAGTTCGAAAGAATATAAATACCCATCTTGATGTAATTTTGTCAAACGTTTCTCATTGACATGACCTAGTCGGTGATGCCAAAGTTGGGTGTGGTATGAGTCATGTGAATTAACATTGTCATCGATTACCATTACTTTGTTTGTGTCATCTAACACATAAAGGCCGTTATAAAAATGTTCCCTACCAAAAAAAATGCTATATTTATAAAAGTAGCGACATCGACTTCCAAACTTGAAGATGAATCCATCAGTATCTAATCTGGATATTGAAATAATGTTTTTGGTTACAGAGGGTACAAAATAACATCCTATCAAAATCAAGACCATCCCAGTAGGCAGTGTGAGATGGTAGTCTCTGACAGCTACAGCAGTGAGTTTGGCTCTGTTGGCTGCTCTTAGATCCACCTCACCCATTCAATCTTTCTAAATATACTTGGTACTATATTTGGATACAAATGTGAGAACCACAATCAGTATATAATACCCAATTGGTAGAAATAGATAGATTGCATTCGATAACAAACCCACCTAAAGCTTCCCCTTTCTTCCTTGGCTGGGTTCATTTTTTCTTCCATTGGCCCTTATTTCCACATGTGAAACAAACAGCATCATGTTCTCTTGCCTCCCCTTTGATCGTCATTTTCTTGAAAGGCCTTGAAGAAGCTTTGGTCTTAAAGCTCTTTGCCTTCCCATTCCTTTTATTCACCATGAGTACAGAAGGCTTTTCACGCTTCATATCATTTTCCACTTTGCGAATGAGGATAATAAGATCAGATAGAGACTTCTCAATGTTGTTCAGGTTGAAATTTACAACAAATTTGGAGAATCTCTGGGGGTGATGCAAGAATGAGATCGGTACTCATTTCATCAGGGTTTTTAAACCCTAGAACCTCCAACCACTCAATGTATCCAATGATCTTGACTACATGAGGACCAGCTGGGGCACCTTCTCTAAGCTTGATCTGAAATAGATCCTTGGAGATCTCAAACCTTTCATGTCTTGCTCTCTCCTGGTATAGACTACGGAGGTTCTTGAGCATGTTGTAGGCATCCATCTCTTCATGAGACTTCATGAGCTCACTCGACATAGATGACAGCATCAAAAATTGAACGTCGAGTGCATCCCTCAAATATTGATCATAGACCAGGAAATCTTCATCACTCGCCCCTGGGGCAGGAGAATCAGGAAGTGAGGACTCCATCACGTAAAACTTTCATTCATGGTGTAGGATAACCCGAAGGCACCTAAACCATTCTTGAAAGTTATTTCCAGTGAGGATGTTGTCTTTATCTAGAATTGATTGTAGAGAAAATGTGGTTGATGAGTTTTTCATATTCTACAAATTAAAAGAGCAGATTTATCAGTACTTTCTTGACTACATATTATGAGAAATAATAAATTTTATTAAGTCTCCCACTATTTTATCATGTCCCAATGGCCCTTACCATTGAACTCAGAATGTCCAGTTGATTTGACATTCTAGTGGCAAGGATCCATATTCCCCTTCGCATAAACCCAAAAAGGGTTGGTCAAGCTATTTGAAGGTATTTATGTAGGCAGGTCTTTGCCAACTGTGAGCTTATAGTTCCTTGATTTGTTGACAGGACTCCCCAATCCTGAAATCCAACTTGGATTTCCTCAACTCTAGACTTCAATATTACATTAATTCTAGAAAGGTCTACTCCTCTTGATGTAATACGATTAATTCAACCTGAAACCTTTCATAAGGGATTCCTTTATAAAAGTAAGTGTCCCAACAAGGGTTGGTCAAACATATAGTATTATTGAGTCTTTCCCTTAATCAAGTAATGGAAGGCATGGTCTGACTTAATATGGTATTGAGGGATTTTAATTCATTATGCATAGTTTTTCATTATCACATGCTTTTTAATATTAAGTGATGCTTGCTTAAGTGATTAACCATGTTCCGACAATGTTTACACATAGTCCGGTTTTTATTTTATTCCATCATTTCATGCTTGTTAATTTTATTAACTATGTGATCATGACAACACATACATAATAAATAAATAATGAAATCAGATAGAAATAATATAAGATGGCATGATCATGGGATTTTTCTGGTTAGCTTATCTAGCAGTTTGATAAGATAACCCTAACCTAGGGAAATACACCTAGAACCGATGGTTCGTGTTTTGCAGCTCCCACCTGTACACCTTTGTATCTTCTTGGGTTCGTTTTGCCTCAGCTTCGAGTTTTTAACCATCTCCTCTAACTTGGGAGATCTTCCATTACATGGGTTTTACATTAATTAAACCATGGGCATGCATTCCCTACATTTTATTGGAAGAAGGATCATAGGGCAATGAATTTAAACAAATTTAAATGAAACCATACACACATACAAAGGGTCTTTGTTCAAGCTCATGATCATCCATAGCATGTAGAGACATTTACGCATATTTAGAATTCAAATTCTTTTAATCGTTCTATTATTTAAGAAAATTCACTATAGAAATTAATTATTTATGATCTTATAATTAATCAATTCATTATCTTAAATTAAATTCTGAATTTTCTTGAGATTCTTCTCATCCATATCCCTTGTATAGGTCTTTGTACTTTTGGAGGAAATTTGGTGAAATTCCATTTCTTGAAAGTACATGGCATGTAGTTTATATTTAAATGGTGTGAATTTCTTTTCACCTTTTATCCAAAGTACACACCGAGGGCTTTTGCGTGTTTTCTCTTCTTTGGAAATTTTGGAGTACGTGGCATGTAGATTAATATAACATGGCGTGTACTTCCTTGTTATGCACTTTACCAGCCTAGAAATGCTATGTAGGCGGAACACATATTCTCCTTGTACATGGTTTCAACTGGACCATATCGGACAACACGGTGTGTTGATTCAACATACACGCCATGTATTCTTGTTCCCACGCGCCATTCATTTATGGTCCACATGGGGTAATAAATACTCAGGTGTACTCAACTCACACGGCGTGGTTTGGCGGACCAGTATCGGTTTGTTGAACCTAAGTACACAGCGTGTAATTTTCATTACATGATGGGTATTCCCATGTTGTACAGATAGAAAGAGAGGCTCCTCCGGAAGAGTTATTCATTTTTATTATAATCAAAATTAAAATTAAAAGGTCGTTTCTGTGATGTGAATCGAGAAATGATGGAGGAAGAACAGATCTCGTTCATTCAGTTTAATAAAACGATTGATTACGAATTGAATCAAATATAAATGTGTAAATTGTCAAAGAAAATTAAAAAACTATAATCAACGTTGTAACCTCCCTCTAATACCAATTGAAGGTTTTGGGAGTAGTGGAAGCTCATGGGTGGATGTGGCCAATTGTATTTTTGTCATTAAAAATGATCAATCCAGGATCAATATGATGATAAACGCCACTCACCATGGATCGATTCAAGGAAATGGACAAAGAAGAAGAAAGGTCTCGGAACCACAAAAGTGGATTGTCACATGTTTATTATAATTAATTTAATTAATTGAAAAGATGTAAATTTTGGGTGTTCTTTGTTCGTTGATATTCTTGATCATGTTTCGATGTGATTTGTCATTGTATCGCAGAACCCAAGTGAAGACTTCCTCTAGTGGTGATCCACACGTGCACCTCATATCTCTAGACGTCGCCAAAGGAGTCTTCGGGTGATAGCGTAGAGAAACCTTTGCTTCTGTTGTCCGCCTTAGATCATCTTGATCTGATGGAAGAGGATCTCTATCGGTCTTGAGAGTGTTCTTGGAGGAAGAGGTTCTTTCGGCCTTGAAGGAATTCTCCAAAATTGTTGTGCACAACGATTCTATTGTCAGAAAAGAGTTGGGGTTGTGAGGATATTTATAATCAGGTTTGAGGTTGTAGAGTTGTGGAAATAAATAAACGTGTTACGAATTTTATTTATTTCATCTACTCTTATTGAAAACCCCATGTCGAATAATTATTTTCTTAACATGCACCCACGCTGATTATAATAAATAAAATTTAATAAAACAATATTATATCCTCAAAATCCCAGCTGAAAAAACTACACAGCGTTTAATAATAAATACACGACATGTACTTGTTTTTCATTGAAAACTACACGATGTGTACATTCAAAGTACATGGCGTGTGTATCTTGTTTTCATTTATTAATTTCCTTTCCAAAATGAAAATTACATGGCATGTACATTTAATAATACACGACGTGTACTTGTTTTCAAAATAAAAACTACACGGCGTGTGATCATTAATACACAGCGTGTACTTGTTTTTAATTTTATTCTTCCTCCAACATTAAAATGATTTAGGCTTCCTTGAATAATTATTAAACCATGTATGGGAGTAATCATTATTCTACTTGATATACTTTAATAAACATAGTGTGTGACCCTCTAGGCCTCTTTCTCATTGGCATTAGGTGGGCTTGCCTAAAGTCCAAGATTACTTTCTAGCAAAGGGTCAAAGCACCCAAGAGAAATAAGTTGATGTTGCATTGACGTATCACCTCATACAAATGCATAATGTTTAATTTAATCCTTTTGTCTCAATATCTCATCAATAAGGTTTCATGGTAGTGTCATAAACCTATATGCTTGATCTTTCATTCTTTGACTTCTAGAAATAAACTTGTCGTGTCACCATGGCCATGGAATTTGTTCGAAAGTTCTATTTCAATCAAAGGGCCCGAGATATCTAATTCCATAAATATGGATGGGAAAAATACTTCCTCGACTTATCCATTAAAAACATTTTATTTATGACACACCCAACGTACCCTACATCCCGCCAACTGTCTTCATGATGGTTTTCATCATAAAATCTAAGTGCGCGAGTCATGACATGAGTTAAGGATAATCTTCCAATCTAAGGACCATTACACATGCTCATAGATAGTAATTTTTGATGACACCAAAACATGCGGAATTACTAATGGAGGGTATATTCTCATAATCTCCCATCTTGGAGATTACCAAGTGAAAACTCCATGATAGAGAGTCTCGTCTTCTTACGAGTACTCGCACATGACGGTCTGTATACTATGTGTCCTATCATAGTATGTCATTCAACCGTATAAATTTATTTAAGAATATTGTTATATCATTTCAAGGTTTGCATCATAGAGGGGATCTACCATGACCTTATCAATGCAACAAATATTCCAGGACATTATTATATTATAGTCATGCATAACAATGAACAATATATAATTAGTGAACATTCATGTAATCAATGTATAAAACAGTTGGTTCTTAGGACACAAACCCTAACAACTTCATCCTATAAAGACTCTTTTACTATGTAAAGAAGCTTCATTCTAGATTCATGTGGCTAGAACCCTTTTAAATGTAAAGAATTTGATTTTCCCACATTTTTTGGAGGATGTGATGATCTTATTCCACAACATGGATTAGTTAAGTGACTGTAGAATCTCTCTATGTTACCTGAACATTAGTAGGAGCTAAAATTCATTGATGACTTAATGAAAAACCTCCTCGAATGTCCTGGTTTTTGACATTAGTATAATGTCATGGAATATCCTCCTAGAGATGTAGGTGATCTGGAATGACTCTGTCATTGATAATTTCCACGAGAACCATCATACTCCTATTTCTTTTTAAGGAACCTAGGATTTCAATGGGAGAAAAAGAAACACCTAATAACCCAGACTTGCTATAAAGGTCCATCTCAACCATCATCTCCATATCATGCATATCATCATAAGTGGGATTATTTAGCAAGAAAACCTATGAATGGTTATTTAATCGATATCCCAAATCAAACAATTGAGCTTTCATCCTCTCATTAGATACAATATAGCTTGAAATTTTTACCATCTCAGAATTGTTTTTTGAATACTCGGTCATAGTTCTATCAGCCTGCTCAATCTTGAAAAACACAACAGTCTTGGACAACACCATTGACTCTAAATATAAATGGTCATAGAAAAGATCCATGAAGTCCATCTACTCTATGTCCTCATGTCTTTTCCATCACCATCAGGCCCCATGATATTCTTCTTGGTCAATCTTGTACAAAGGTGGCACATATCATCTTGATCATGTCTGGTGTTTCAAGAACCCATAAATTAGAGGACCAGTTTAGGATATTCCTAACACTGAGAGGAGGTGAATTAGTGTAAGGGGATTTTTAAACCAATTTCATATTTTTATCCATGTACATCTTGACCTATTAGGATATTAATTCTCTTATTCTCTTTTCCCTGTCACACGCAATAATTGAAAGCATTAAAAATATGCACACAATAGTTTTTCATGGATCACCGCTAAATAATAGAAGCTATGTCCTTGTCGTGTAAAGTAATGACTAGGGAACAGATTCTACACCATATTGTAGTAACTGTTATAGTGGGTTGTCTAGGAAAACAATCTGTTATCCAATGTGAGTCCCTACACTTTATATGGGGAATGGAAATAATCCTATATTCCTAAATTGATGATGACCCACTCCAACTTGAAACTCCTCACTGGTTCATTATAATTCCTCTAAAGAAAGTATTCTCCCTATTGAAAAGGGTTTGTAACTGCAATAGAATCTTCCACATTTTAACACCTGTTGGATGTCACACTACTGCTTGATATTCTTTTATTCACATGTTACTTGCTTAGCAGCATGCATGTAACCCTTATTTCTTCTTTCCCAACAGCGAACCTAAAAGGTGCACAATCTTCTTCCCCATCTTCTTTGGTGAAAAAACCAACTGCACTAAATCTTCTTCTTATTATTTATAGAATCACAAACTCCCTTTTTGATTGTCAAAACAATGAGGACTAGCTTAGCATAGCATCATCACAATATTTATGGCATGAATAACTGAAAATAGATTAGACACTCTCTATTTATTCTTTGATACACAATAATGAGGAATAGTGCAGTAGTGTCTTGATCTCCCTTTATTCTTCACTTTTCTAAACAGAAGCTGTTAAGAACTTCTCGCACAACTCACAACTTGTGTGCCACTCATGTCTTGTGCACCTCCCTACTTGCACACCAATCTGCTTCCACGCCTCCCTGCTTGTGTGATTCCCTGCTTGCATGCCTCTCTTCTTGCACGCCACTCTTCTTGAACACCTCTCTTCTTGAGCACCACTAACAACTGTCACTCCACAATTGTACACAACTCAAAATTTTCATGCCACATTAGGTTTATACAAAAAAAAATTCTTTAACACAACTCACTTCAAGTACACAACTTATAACTTGCATCCCACTTCTGCATGTGCACCACTTTTGTGCATAACACACAACTTGCGCGACACTTTATCTTGTAGAACACATTCTACTAATTTCTCAATCAGAGCTCAAATTGTTTCATCAGTGTTGAGCATAAGAAAATGAGGAGGGTGGACATCTATTTTTAGGCATTTTGGTGACCCTGTGCGCGAGGCATGCAACTCATCTTGCATTACATTTCATAACTTTTGTGCTCCATCATCACATGTTTGATGCTCCATCATGTGAACGTACCTCCATCACTTGCGTTCCTCTTCCTTTCCATTTCCATATTTTGATGTGATGATGTTAAAATATGACTTGCACACACTATACACTTTCATGCCGATTATACTTGCGTGCCACTTATGGACTTGTGCTCCACTTTTGACTTGCGCGCCACTTTTATTACATTGTCATAATTTGATGTGATGATGTTAAAATATGACTTGAGTGTAACATAAACTTGCGCGCCGCTAATACTTGCATGTCACTTTTTCACTAGTGCACCACTTTTGACTTGTTCACACTTTCTTTCCATTTCTAAAAACACTACTTCACTCACCCAATCCTTCATAAGGTTTGCATCAAAAATTCTCCAAACTTGTTATATTTGTGAAATACAAATCAGAAAATCATATTCATAGTTTTGGCCATTCTCATAGAGCCAAGCTTATGCACTACTTTCCATTTTCTTTTCATTGTCAACAATCACCCTTACTTGTTTCCTCCTCTTCTATTATTTTTGGAACATGAATTTCAAAGCACTTCTCACATGGATGATGACTTCAACACCACTTAAATCATCCTCACATGGATGATACTTCATCCATCTTCATTATTTTAAACAATGTGTCACATTTGACAAAAATTCTATGAACTTAGGATCAGTGCATCAATAGTCCGGTTTTGAAATCTAAGAACATTCATGATTTCTCCTTTCCTCATCATCTTCAACAACCAAGCATGGAAATAATAGAATTCAAAGACAATGCACACTTTATCTTTTCCTCTTATTCTATTCCTTTTGGAACCTAAATATTAATGCACTTCTCACATGAATTGTGACTTTATATATATTCATTGTTGTAAAAAATATGTCACCTTTGACAAAATTTCATTGAACATAAGATTAGTTCATAAATCATATGATTTCACATAATGGAGAATTTCTCATGTGTGTAATCCAATGCTATGGGTCTATAACAAATCTCCATGTATAATAACTTCAACCAATCACTATTAACTTTGGAATTCCTTCTTCATATTGATCAAAATTGACAATCAGTTACACTCATTGAAAAAAATTACATCTTATACCCAAAAGCGGTCCCAACAATCTCCCACTTTGTATTAATTGGAAATACTCAAAGTTCGTTCTCAAATGACGGTTTCAATATCAATATGAGAATCTTCTTTGTCCCCTATAAATTTCTTTCTCTATACCTTTTACATTAAAAACATTCATTTCACGTTCTCTCCCACTAATTAACAATAAATACAAAGTTCATGGGAAAGGGTATCAATCCATACTTAATCAGTGTGATATCAATCATTTCACTCTAAGTCTACTTGAGCAATCCTCATTGTAGAAAACAAGAGGATTTGATTTAGCCAACAAAGTTGTCCATTATCAACTGATATGATAACTTATGATATGAAAACTCATTTACGATTCCTCAAGGGTATTTCCACTTTCATTATGAACTGTGATATGAAATCATCTTAAGAATAGTAAACCAGAAATTCCAACACTCACTTTAATAAATGGAACATTCAAGTGAAATAGGAATGTTAAGTGACCATGGGGAACTTCTACTCTTCTTATCTCACTGATTGATTCACCCAAAATTCATATGGGTGGTTAGTTATTATCTCCTTTCTGCTTCCTCTCCCGGGTACCCAAGACTCTTCAGAAAGGATGATATAGCCTGAGGTCCATTATAGCTCAAGATGCTTTGGGTAAAGTATGTTGTGGTGGTTGGACCAAGTGTGTGCGGGAAAGTTTGTTTCCCAAGTGTCTTCGGGATGTGGCCCAGGTGTCTTTGGGCGTGGATGTAGTTGTTCTGGCCCAGTTTTCTACGGGTGTGGTTACGTATGGTTGTGGTAACCCAGGTGTATGTGGGAAAGATTATTTGTTGTGGTGGACCAGGTGTCTGTGAGCGAGATATGTGGTTGTGTTAGCCCCTAAGGTTGTTGTTGGCATGGTAGTGGGACTGAAGTGAAAATAGCAGTGGAGGTCTGACGCGTAGGATGTCTTCAATAACCTATGGGAAAGAAGTGTGGGGTACCCAAACATATAACTCCCTAACCCTAGTTACCTAGATTTAGTAAATTATTACATAATATTGGTTTGATCACAAGAGATCAAGTCTTGAAAGGCCGATTAGTTTAGTAGCCTTGGAAGTACTAGATACATACATGCGTTTTAAATTACATCATGAAATAAAAAAAATAACATTGTGTCCCCTTTGAACACACTCATATCCTTTAGCCTATTCCTGAAGGTTAATCGTAATATACTTCTTCACATATTGGAAAAAATAAAACATAGAAAGGGGTGAGATCAGATGCTCAGTAAGGATAACAATATAGTGGAAACTTTCATAAATAAGCATAAACATTTAAGGCAATGTATAAGACTAAAACACTAGACTTTTAAACATAAACTTCAGCATAATATGGAAAATATAAATCCAATAATTCCATTTACTTATTCACATGGATATTCTACTAGTCAAATAATTACATGTAATATCAATAACCAGTTTCATAATGACAAAATGCATAATTCCAGACATCATAACCACACAGTCAAGGCCTCGTGCCAAAACTACAAAATAAATATTTTTTCAAATCCTTGTGACATGACACTAGTTTATCTCATGCGACCTACCGATGCATCGAGGAGCTATAGCAGGCTCCACCGGTCACTTATAAAGTCTAATTCATTCCTCATATGAAAAGGTTGAAATATAACATAAACATTCATATTAAAACTAGAATAAAAAATGTTAATACATTAAACATAAACCATGAATGGTATAAAAATAATACATATACAGTCAAACATATCACAAAACCTTCAATACAATATGGAAGATTGTATCATAATAAATCAACTTTAAACAAGTTTAAAATCCATCAATGGATGTTGACATAGATGAAATCAAAAGTATTTGAGAGAAATATCTCTATCTATTTTGAAACAATTAAAAATTCATGTGATTATAAAAGAAAAAATTAATTTTGAAAATATTCTTATAATCTTATAATGGAATCTTATATGGTGTTATAACAGAAGAAAATAGCTTCACCCACCGTATAAGTTAAAAAACATTATTTCCTTAATTTTGTCGAAAAAGTCATAAAGTACCTTGTTAGGAAAATGATGGAAAGATTCCTTTCAAAACATTTTATAAAATGTAAAACAAGGATATAAATAAATTTAACCCATAGTCTAGGAAATAGTAAAAATGTTTTGAAATACATTTTTAAGAAACTCGAATGTGGATGATAAAAAAGTCCCAGTAGATACTTAAAAAAACAACCTTGGATAATAAAGAGATTGTAAAATTAACCCTTACCTTGTACTTTTCCTTGGCCAATGGTACGTTAAAATCTTATATAATGGTTAATTCATTGTTTTGAAATTATACAAGAACTACATAAATAAATATTATATCATATATGATCTTCTAATATTGCTTTTCTAATGATATTTCAGTAATATCATTGTTTTGGGTGTTAACTGATTCATTTTCCTTTATATGTTTTGTTATGTAAGTCAGGTTTGTTATGGATATAATGTATTTGATTAATATATAGAATTATTTTATATTCTTAAAAATTATTTTTTAATCATAAAATAAAAAATATTCTTGAATGGTTACGATGGGGAATGGATCTCATCGCATTCGTGGAGATGATAATCCGTACGTACGCACATATGGTGAATTTTTCATTAATAGGATGGATAAAATAATGAATATTATTGTAACATATTTATAATAAAATTTAATTATGTATAAGGTACTAGATATATTATTTTTGTATGGAAACAATAAAGAAAGAGGAGGTTGAAGAAGAAAATAACTTTGAAAAAGGTGATAAATAATTACCTCTTCTTCGGGTTCTTCAATTTGATTTGATAAAAAGGGATCCTTAGGTTGCATTTATGATAAAATTAAGGCCTCTAGGTCAAAGAGAATGTAGTTGGGAGGATATTTGATTAGGGTTTGGCCAACCCAAATGACTTTGCAGGTTTGAAATTAAGAGAAGGGGAAGTACCCATTTATAAGAGAGGTGAGGGTCACTTTAGGAAAAGATTGAAATATTATTTTATAATAAAATCATATTCTATTTATAATGACTCCAAATAGATTTATTTCTAGGATAAGGTGGTGATCGGTCGAAATCCTCTCAACCAATAGGTTTTAGACAAGATTATGTCACTATATTAACCTTATCTTTTTTATTTAACTCTTAGTTAAATAGTTTAACTTTTACCATGTCTTCTTGTATTATTATAATAAATGGTTAATAAACTTACTATAAGAAGACAAGATAATCCGAAGTGGTTCATTATTGACATATCTAACCTTATCTAAGACTTTTTTCTGAACCTTAGATGTTTAGAAATATTATATCATTTAATAATATAGTATTTGTTTTAATAACTCATTTATGTCAATTTTGACACTATTTGGTATTTTGTTTTGTGAAAGTCATAAAAACTTTATCACTTCAAATAAAATTTATTTAATAAACCCTACCATGTCTTATTAACCTAGAAAATTCTCAGAATGAATAAAATGTCTCAATTTATATTTATTTTAATATTTATAATATCAATTATCTTAATCTTTCATTAATAAGTCATTACTGCATCATAATTATGTCACAAATAATTTAATTATTTAATGTCTAAAAATTATAAATAAAATACCATGTTGTAAGAAATATTTTCATATTTCTAACGAATATTTTAATGTCGAATTTATCTTATGTATAACCCTATATTAAAATGTTTTATTTATAAAAAGTTGAATTTAACACTTTTAACTCTTCTTTAAATAAAATAATAATAAATGTCCAAATCTAATCCAAGTAGATAAAAAGGGTCATATTTTATTCCTTAGGTTGATTTTGGTCGAAATACGCTAATACAATAGAATTAGGACATGTTTTAGGATAACTACAATATCAATTTTACCTTTAATTGCCCTATTTACTTTTAAACGTGGTAAATAAAAGTGAAAAGTTACTATTCACCAAAAATTATTTCCGTCTTATTGAACCACATTTTTATTACTGATGTCAACCATGTCTCTTAGATTTTTAAAATTCAATTCACATAAGCGGTAAAATTATGTTTTGTGCAAATTTTCAAATGTGTCTAAAAGGTGGGTAAAAGACGGTAAAAAGTTCAACAAAACTTTATATATCTAAAATTATTTTAAAATTACTCCAATGATTTACATTAGACTAATATAGGTATTATGTATCTATTTTTACATGAAAATAAAAATAAATTAAAAATAATTATTTAAATAAAATGTCGGTTTTAGATAATAACGCAGTGTTTTTCACTATTTATAAAAAATTGAAAGTTCTCAGAAAAATACCAAAAATTCACCTTAAGAAAATTTTGATATTCTGAATCCAAAAATGAAGTCCAATTTGAAAAATAAAATTTATAAAATATTAAAAAGTTGGTATTACTATTCATAACTGCTTTTTGAATGACTTGTTTGATTTATCATGATGTGTTAGAACTTGAAGTTGTGTATAGTACAAGATATTATATTATTCAAAGAGAAGCATATTGTGGAAGCTTGGGGTGTTACATTCTTCCCTACTTCAAATAAATTCATCCTAGAAATTTCTATAATACTACTATGTAAAAAAATTCAGGTGGTTCTTTATCACAAGTTCCTTGTGTTCCCATGTTGCCTCTTACATCTTATGTTTTCTCCATAGAACTTTTACCAGATGAGTTGTTTGATTTCTCAGCACTTGTTCTCTGGTATCAAGAATATTGACAGGCTCTTCACAATAAAACATATCAGGTTCTAGTTCTATTTCTTCATAGTTGAGTACATGCGTTGGGTCAGGCATATATGTTCTCAACCGTGATACATGGAACACATCATGAACATTGGAGATACTTGGAGGCATTTCCAAATAGTAAGCTACCACTCCAATTTGTTTTATAATTTCGAAAGGTACAATGTACATGAGGCTCAATTTACCCTTCTTACCAAATCTTATAACACTCTCCTGGGGAGATACCTTCAAGAAAACATGATCTCCTAGTTGAAATTCCAAATCCTTCCTTTGGTTATCAGCGTAGCTCTTTTGCCTACTTTAAGATGCTTTGATGTGGGTTTGGATAATCTTCATCTTTTCTATTGTTTCCTCAACAAGTTTTGGTCTTACAAGTTTTCTTTCACCAACATCGTTCCAAAAATTTGGTGTGTGATATCTCTTTCCATATAAAACTTCATACGGTTCCATCTGAATACTTGAATGGAAGCTATTTTTATAGTAAAATTCAACAAAAGGTAAATACTGATCCTGCATAACTTGAAATTCAAGTGACCAAGATCTAAACATGTCTTCTAAGGTTGGAATAGTCCATTCCTATTGTCCATCATTTTGAGGGTGGTAGGCGGTGCTCAAATGATGTTAAGTATCCAGGGATTTCTAAAGAATTTTCAAAAATCTTGATGTAAGTAGAGATCATGATCAGAAATAATCGATAAGGGTACACCATGAAACCTAACAACTTCATTAATATATAATCTCACTAAAAAATAAAGTTTTGAATCTTCTCTTATATCAAGAAAATGTGTTGACTTGGTAAGACGATCAACAATGACCCATATTTCATCATTCCTTCTAGGAGTCTTTGGTAGCTCTATGACAAAGTCCATCTTAATATCATCCCATTTCCACTCAGTTATGGGAAGAGGTTGCATGACTCCTCCAGGATGTTGTCTTCTAGCCTTAAACTGTTGAAAAAACCATACATCTTGACACATAATCATTAATATCCCTCTTCATGTTGTCCCACCAAAAATGTTCTTTCAAATATCTATACATCTTAGTGCTACCAGGGTGTATAGAGAAATTAGAGCTATGAGAATCATCCAACAATTCCCTTTTTATATCAGGTATGTAAAGAACACAAAGTCTCTTCCCTAATTTCAAAATTCCATCTTCATACACGAATTTAATCAATCTCCCATCATTCATAGCTTTAATTTTCTTTTGATACTCCTGATTATCAGTCTAACAACTTTTTATCTTTTTTAGTAAAGAAGGTTTGGAAACCATTTGAAAAAGTATCGATTCTTCACCTTCCATGATTATTCCCATATCCATATTTACTAGATCCATGAACATAGGATCCTTTTCAACTTTCATCTTGTTCAGAACTCCATGATCCTTTCTGCTCAAAGCATCTGCCACATTATTTGCCTTCCTCAGGTGGTAGTGTATTATGAAATCATAATCTGTGAGTAGTTCGAGCCGTCACATTTTCAACATGTTGAGTTATTTTTGTGAGAATGTATACTTCAAACTCTTGTGATTAGTATAAATCTCACATTTTTTACCATAGAGATAGTGTCTCCATATCTTCAAAGTAAAGATTATAGCTGCTAACTAAAGATCATGAGTGGGATATTCTATTCATCAATTTTAGCTACTATGATTCATAGGCAATAACTCTATCATTATGCACAAGGACACAACCAATTCCTTTCTTTGAAGCGTCAATATAAATAAAAACCCATCATTCCCTGATGGTAGAGTCAAGATAGGAGCATTGACTAATATTATCTTCAGTTATTCAAAACATTATTCACACTCTTTTTTTCAAACAAATTTAACCCATTTACGTGTGAGCTTGGTTAATGGGTTATCCAATCAGGAAAAATTCAGGACGAAACACTGATAATAACCTGCTATACCAATAAAACTACGTACCTCGGTTATACTCGTTGGTGTTGGCAATTCTTTTATTTCTCTTGTCTTAGAAGGATCAAAATAGATTCCATCCTTAGAGACAATATGTCCAAGAAAATAAATCTCCTGAATCCAGAATTCACACTTGCTAAAATTATCATATAATTCATTTCTTTTAAGAGTCTTTAGAATTGTGAGCAAGTAATTTTCATGATCTTCATAAATTTTGGAGTATGCCAAGATGTCATCAATAAATACCACTACAAAGTCATCAAGATATTGCTTGAAAAATCTTTTCATTACATCCATGAAGACAGAGGGTGCATTAGTCTGTCCAAAAGGAATTAATGTAAACTCATAATACCCGTACCTGGTACAAAATGATGTCTCCAAAATGTCTTCCTTATTCTAACACAATTAATGATATCCATATAAAAGTTCAATCTTTGAAAAATATTTAGCTCCATGAATTTGATCAAATAAATCATCAATGCGAGGTATGCGATACTTGTTCTTTATTATAATAGCATTGATCTCCCTATAGTTAATGAACAACCTCATAGATCCATACTTTTTATTAACAAAAAGAACAAAGTATCCCCTTTGAGAAACACTAGGGAAAATAAATCCTTTATTACTCAATTACCCTAGTTGTTTATTTAGCTACCCTAATTCTACAGTGTCCATTCTATATGGGGTCTTTGATATAGGCCTTTAACCAGAAATTAAGTCAATGGAAAACACAATTTCCCATTCTAGAGGATATCCAGGTGAATCTTCGGAAACACATCAACATATTCTTGAACAATAGGTAAATTATCTATTTGAACATTCCTTTCCTAAATCATAGTTATTTCATTATCTTCCTCCCAAATAATTGAATTTAGTAGAGCTATTGGGGGTGGATCTAGATAAGAATCAGATGGTGACGTTTCTGCTCTAAAGATAAGGTACTCTTTATCATAATGGAAAATTGTAACCTCCTTCTACTTATAATAAATTTTCGCATCATGGTTTGAAATCCAATCCATACCAAGGATTATATAAAATTAAATCATGGGTATGACAATGAGATCATTAGATAAAGTATATTTATATGCCATAATGGAAACTAATTAACAAAACATCACTGTAATGATACTTCCCTTAAGAGTTTTGACTAAAAACTCCCTTTTAAAATAAAATTGAAATATCTAATTTTTTTAGAAAACTGGGATGATATGAAATAATGTGATGATCCAGAATCAAATAGAGCATTGGATAAATTTGAGGAAACCATTAAATCACCTGCCACCACGTCATTCGGATCTTCAACCTCAACAGTAGTGATCCCATAAGCATTTCCTTGCACCCTTGGCCTTTTGAGGTAAGTTTCATTGGATCTTAGGAGATTCTTTTGTATAATGCCCCATTTCTATAAAATTGTAGCTTTCAACATTGACAACCACTTTTTTTCCCTTGCAATCACAAGCTTGGTGACCTTTTTCACCACACTTGTAACAAACTTCCATTCCCTTCAGGAAAGTACCAGGGTATTTTTTCCCACATGTACTACAGGATGGAAATTCAACTTTTCCCTTCTTCCCCTTATTTCTATTTCCAGAGAGTTTAGCAGATCTATTCTTCTCCTGCTTTGCATTAATGTCATAAGACTTAGAGAATTATTTTTCTGTCTTGATAGCACATGAGACTATATCTTTGTACAGTGAGAAGGATTATGAGACTAATTCTCAATGGAGAAATGGTTTTAACCCATTAAATAATATATCAATATTACTCCTTGGGCTATATATATAATCTAAAACATGTCTTTCTAACCTTGTAAGGTTAGCCTCATACATTGTGACATTATCATCCTCCTTTTTCCTTAGACTCAGAAATTGTCTTTCCATATCTGCTCGATGGTCACGAGGAAAGTATTTTTATAATAAAATATCTTTAAGCTCCCTCCATTTCATATTTTATATTTCATCATCTTCCTTTGTGTTTTGAATCAATAACCACCATTGATCTGCATCTCCTGTGAGGTGATAAACTGCCATGACAACTTTTTCCCTTTCGCTACTCCCCAAAGCATGAAATATTTTCTCTAAGGAAATTATCCATTGATTAGATACAAATGGATTTGTAGTCCCATTGAATTTTTGTGGTTGTTTCCTCATGAATCAGTCTAACATTGATCCTCCGCATTGTGGATCAGGGTGCTCTAAACAGGTAAGGTTATTATTCATAACCTTAGTGAGTTTTCCCAGTATGGTTATAATATGATCAACACAAATTGCATCACTAGTTCCAATATAATTATCTTGAGTAGGAGGGCAGTCCCTACATGGATTATGTGCTTTGATATGGTTTCCATTCCTTCCACTATGCGCCATTTCTAAACAATAGAATACACTAGATTAGTTCATGAATCACAATACATAATTCCAAACTTATAAAAAACTTAACATAAATTGAATAGTTTATGGATATAATCCATAATCATAAAAATGTATTCTTTGAGGAATTATATACTCATAAATCCTTTATAATGGCTAGTAATGAAAATGTGAATTATCCTAAGCATATCCCCCAAGAGTTTCGTAACCAAGAGTGCAGCAAGGCCCGTTGTTGTGTACCAGGATACCCCAGGTCAAGCCCAAAACTTCTAATCGGAGTTTTCACTCCTAGGTACATCTATGCCAGAGCCGCCTCTACCTGCTCGTATCCACATAGGTATGTATTTTCATGGAAAACCCACATAATATTTACACTACCAAATTTCTTGGATGTTCTTCTATACTAATCCTCAAAGTCCATCTTAGGGTAATGTTCTCTAATCAGAGTTTTTCTAAATCTAGTTTCCATGGTTTTTACTAAACTTTCTACGATATCAACTGTAACACCTCGACCCTAGTTACCTAGAGTCGGTGCATGGTTACATAACATTGGCATGATCACAAGAGAAAAAGTCTTGAAAGACTGATTAGTTTGGTAGCCTAGTAAGTACTAGATACATACATGAGTTTTACATTACATCATGAAGTAAAAAAACATTGTGTACCCTTTGAATGAAGTTTACAATCAGGATCTAAGTATCACTGAGAGGGGGAGGGGTGAATCAGTTATATATTTTTTCTTTTTATGTTTCCTCCTTTTTAAAACAACCTTCGCCTCTTGTTAAAGAGTATGTTTTCTGTTGAACACACACAACCACAGGAACATAATATTTTCAAGGTTCACTACTCAAAAAGAGTATCTACATCCTTGGTATAGTACGGAAATAATCTAATACCACACAATCCACTAGAAAAAAATCATTTGATGTGGAATACAATGAGTAGGATATACCCTTACACTCGTGTATCACTTAGAAAACAATCCACCAGTGTGTGTTCACCCTCTTAGCATAAATGAGGAATTATAGTGAATCAGGGATTCTTAATAATTGAACAGGTGTATTCTCTGAAGTAAAACTCTTCACTTTCTTACCCAAAAGCTAGTAGAAACTCCCATACACACAACTGAATATGTGCGAAGAGCCAAAAGTTTCCATGCAACCTTTAGGGTATCTTGCGTGTAATTAAAATTACTTGGGCATAAAAATCACTTTAAGTTTGAAAAACCTATGTCATGAAACTTCCCTTTTTTCTCACAACCTTTCAATTTTCACACAACATTCCTTTTTCTGCACAATCCTCTTTCTTTTCACACAACTCACTTTTTCATGCAACTTTCCTTTTTCCATGCAAAACTATTTATTTTCTTGAAACTCACTTAGCGTATAATTATGTGCTTTAGAGCTCAGGATTTCCCTAATTTTTTAGACTTAACAAATTAAATAGGGTCATCTCATATTTATAGGCATTTTTGACCCAGCGTGAAAACACTAATCCGTGCATAAAAACCTCTTCATGCACGTAAAAACTCTTTCATGAAACATCATATTTCAGCATTATCTTTATTTTTTCATGCGCTTTATTCCTTTACCATTTTTCTTCATTTGGATCTCAAAACACCACTTGCATGAAAAAATCTAAACTGCATTCCATATTATGCACAAAACCACCTTTCATGTAGCCTCATTTTCGGTTTACATTACCAAATTTTTCACACACTGCATGCCTTTTCCAAATTTCTATATTCTAACCTGGAATCATTCATTGCACAAAAAAATATAAACCATCTTCAAACTTGTGTGAAACATCCTTTGGAAAAATCACATTTCTCTATCTCTCGATTTTCAGGCCAAAAAATTTGGAAAATATTGGAAAAAAACACCACCTTAAAACATTCTTTTATGCCACCTCCAGTTCATCCATTTATTTTTCATGATTCTCTTCACTTAATTCCACAACAATTCTTCATCTTCTATCACGAACTCTACTATCGTGATATATATCCTTTGATAGATCAACTTTAGCATCGTCCGAGTTTCCATGGAAAGTACTTTAACTTCCCAATCTGCCATAGGAATCTTTCCTTCCAATCAAAACTGTATATGACTGGCATCACCATTACACCCCCTTTCCTTCATAAACATTGCATCATAAGTTCTCCTAACTTAAGATATTTTTGAAATTTGAATCAACAAATCAGCATCTGATTTTTAAGTCCTTTACAATGTGAATTGATTTATCTTTTTTGATAAAAAAAGACAACACTATGTAACAACAAAATCTTTTACTTCCATCTCCATCCAACTTGGTCCCAACATTGAACACACTCATATCCTTTATCCAGGTTAATTTTAATATACTTCTTCAAATCCTAGAAAAAATAAAACATAGAAAGGGGTGAGCTTATATTCTCAGTAAGGATAACAATATAGCCGAAACTTTCATAAACAAGCATAAAAATTTAAGGCAATGTATAAGACTAAAACACAAGACTTCTAAACATAAAATTAAACATAATATAGAAAAGATAAATCAAATAATTCCATTTACTAATTCACATGGATATTCTACTAGTCAAATAATCAGATGTAATATCAATAGCCAATTTCATAATGATAGAATGCATAATTCTGAACATCATAACCACATAATAATGGCCTCATGCCAAGACTACAAATAAAGATTTTGTAAAAGCCTTTTCCTAAGACACTAGTTTGTCTTATGAGACCTACTGATGCATCGAGGAGCTATAGTGGGCTCCACCCATCACTTACTAAGTCCAATTCATTCCTCATATGAAATAGTTGAAACAAAACATAAACATTCGTATTAAAACAAGCATACAAAATGTTAATACATTAACCATAAAACATGAATGGTATAAAAATAACACATACATAGTCAAAAATATCAGAAAACCATCAATACAATATGGAAGATTGTATCATAATAAATCAACTTCAAACAAGTGTAAAATCCATCAAAGGATGTTGATATAGATCAAATCAAAACTATTTTAGAGAAATCTCTCTATCTATTTTGAAATCATTTAAAAGTTACATAATTATAAAAGAAAACATTTATTTTGAAAATATTCTTATAATCTTATAAGGGAAGCTTTGAAGGTGTTATAATGGCAGAAAATAGCTTCACCCATTGTATAATTTAAAAAACATTCTTTCCTTAATTTTGTTGAAAAGGTCATAAAGTACATTGTTTGGAAAACGACGGAAAGATTACTTTCAAAAAAATTTATAAAAATTAAAAAAATGGGTATAAATGAATTTAACCCATAGTCTAGGAAATAGTAAAAATGTTTTGAAATACATTTTTAAGAAATACGGATGTGGATGATAAAGAATTCCCAGTTGATACTTATGTAAAAACAACCCCTGATAATAAATAGATTGTAAAATTAACCCTTTCCATGTACTTTTCCTTGGTTGAGGGTACATTAACCTCTTGTATAATGGTTAAATCATTGTTGTTAAATTTTACAACAACTAAATACATAAATATGATATCATATATGATCTTTTAATATTTCTTTGTTAATTATATTTCAGTAGTATCATTGTTTTTGGTGTTAACTGGTTCATTTTCCTTTATATGTTTTGTTACGTAAGTCATGCTTGTTATGGATATGATGTATTTTATTCATATACATAATGATATTAATTTCTTAAAAAAAATTAGTCATAAAATTAAAATTTTTCTTGAATGGTTACGATGGGGAATGAATCTCATCGCGTTCGTGGAGACAGGAATCCGTACGTATGCACATATGGTGACTTTTTCATTCATAGGATGGATAAAATAATGAATATTGTTGTACCGTATTTATAATAACATCTAAATATGTAGAATTTACTGGAGCTATAATTTTTTTATGGAAAAAACAATGAAAGAGGAGGTGGAATAATAAAATAAATTTGAAAGAGGTGATAAATAATTACCTCTTCTTCGGGTTCTTCCTTTTTAGTTGATCAAAAGGGCTCCTTAGGATGACTTTCTAATCAAATTCCTCTAGGTAGAAGTGAAGGTAGTTGGTAGGATATTTGATCATGGGTTGGACAAGACAAATGGATTTGGTGGTGTGAAATTAAGAGAAGGGGGATTACCCATTTATAAGAGGGGTGAGGGCCACTTTAGAAAAATCATGAAATATTATTTTATAATAAAATCATATTCTGTTTATAATGGCTCCAAATGGAGTTATTTTGAGGATAAGGTGGGGATAGGTCAAATTACTATCAACCAATAGGTTTTGGGAAGGTTTATGTACCCATATTAAATTTATCATTTAGATTTATCTCTTAGTTAAATAGTTTAACTTTTACCATGTCTTCTTGTATTATTATAATAAATGGTTAATAAACTTACTATAAGAATCCTAATGAACCCCAAGTGGTTAATTATTTACATATCTTACCTTATATAAGTCCTTTGGCTGAACCTTAGAGTTTTAAGAATATTATATCAATTAATAATATAGTATTGTTTTTAAAAACTCATTTATGTAAATTTTGACACTATTTGGTATTTTGTTTTTGTGAAAGTCAGAAAAACTTTATCAATTAGAATAAAATTTATTCAATAAACCATAAAATGTCTCATTAACATAGAAAATTTTTGGAATGCATCATAATTATCAATTTATATTTATTTTAATATTTATAATATCAATTATCTTAATCTTTCAATAACAAGGTAATTACTGAATCATCAATAGGTCATAAATAATTGAATTATTTAATGTCCAAAAATTATAAATAAAATGCCATGTTGTTGGAATTATTTTAATATTTTCAATTAGTATTTATAGACAAATTTATCTTATGTATAACCCTATATTAAAAAAAATTATTTATGAAAATTTGAATTTAACACTTTAACTCTTCTTTAAATAAAATAATAATAAATTTCCTAATCTAATCCAAGTGAAACAAAAGAGTAATATTTTATTCATAAGGATGAATTTGGTATAAATAAACTTATCCAATATAATTAATACATGTTTCATGGTAATTATAATATCATTTTTACCTTTAATTACCCAATTTACTTTTAACTATGGTAAATAAAAGTCAAAAGTTACTATTCAAAAAAAAATATTTTCATCTTATTAAACCAAATTTTACTTACTGATGTCAAATGTGTCTCTCAGATTTTTGAAATTCAATTCACAAAAGTGGTAGAATTAAATTTTATGCAAATTTGCTAATGTGCCTAGAAGTTGGGTATAAGACGGTAAAATGTTCAATAAAATTTTATATGTCTAAAATTATTATAAAATGACTCCAATGAATTAAATAAGAATTATATAGGTATATTTTTATCTATTTTGACATTAAAATAATTCTAAGTTAAAAATATTTATTTAAATAAAAATTCAGTTTTAAATAATAACGCAATGTTTTTCACTATTTATAAAAAATTGAAAGTTCTTAGAAAAATACCAAAAATTCACCTTAAGTTAGTTTTGATATTCCGAATCCAAAAAAGAAGTACATTTTGAAAAATAAATTTTATAAAATTTTAAAAAGTTGGTATTACTATACATAACTGCTTTTTAAACGGCTAGTTTGATTTTTTATGACATTCTAGAACTCGAAGCTGCGTACAATGCAAGCTATTGTATTATTCAAAGAGAAGTGTACCGTGGAATCTTGGAGTGTTACAAAATATTGATTTGTTATTACTATTAACTTATCTACCATGAATTATTTTGGGGGTGTGCCTTAGTGAGGCTGGGTGGATAGTTTTGTTACAGGGTGCTTTGGTTACCTCTTTTCTCACGGGGTATTAGAATGCCTCCCCACTGGTGCATGAGAGATTTTGGTTTTCCCTACTGAGTATACATGTATAATCAAATTAAATATATAAAAATACTTTCTGGTTTACAGAAATATTTCGAGGACTGTGTGAGACTGTACTATCTCAGATGTTGGGATAGTTTTTGTTGCTGTTTTCTTTCTTTTTTTGGTAATTTCCCTTTGAAGTTTTCTTGTACCTTGTAGCACCTTATCTTGAACATGCATGTGGGAAAAGGGTTTTTAGAATTACTTTTACGTTCTGTTTTTTGAGTCATTTGAGATTTACCACCTTATATCCTGATATTTTTCTATAAAAATGGTAATGCCTTCCATATTACGTGTGATTCTATACCCTTGGTGATAGTCTCTACTCTAGGGCCTACTGAAGGCAGGACTCAGGGGTCATTATCTCCCCTTCAACTTGAAGAAGGAAGGTCCTCATAGTTTGTTTTCCTCTCACACATCTTGGTGAAGGCAGGTTGTGACAATGAAATTCACTTTTAAATAAATTATGTTATTATCACTTGTTGTTTTTTATTTGTTTGGAATTGAGTATCACATTGGTGGATAGGGGTATTTTTGTCGTTGGCATAGACAGATGGAGCTCAGGCCTAGTTTTTCAAATAACTAAGGATCATTTTCCATGTGTATCAAGATATATCATTGAGGGAACATTTTATATGGATGCAAGAGATCCTTGGGAGCAATTTTATCAATGTGGACCAAGGGAGCCCATGGAAATGATGTTTTATAATGGTCCAAGTGAGCTGTTGGAAGGTTGGTCTCGAGGAAGACCTATGGGGATTCCAAAACATGTTGTATTCTATTAGATAATATTGAACCTAAGGTCATTCTAATTCACATTTGAGAACATTCTTAGATCCCATGGTGCATATTTTCTAGTGCCCGGTTGGTTTTCATATTCTTTATGTTTGATACTAGTGCCTTATTTGGTTATGATATATTATGTTTATGCACACTTTCCATTATTTTTTATGTGATGGATTTTTTTATACCCATGTTTATTACATGTTTGGGTGTATTGAAAAATTTTATGTTGGGTGGATTTATTTCTATATATGATCCTTTTCACCATGTTTTTAAAAGATGGATTATTTTAGAAAAACCAAAGGGACTATTAAAGAAGTTTTTTTCAGGTTAACTTGCTTTTAAAAAGTTAGCATAGTTTTGAAAATGTATTTTCAAACTACAATTCACGGTTTCCGTCTGTAAATTACTTATATAGATTCATGGTGGTGTCTTAGGATTATTTTTTCCTCACAACCTACATATGTATTTGGGCATATGCAGACATTGTTTTTCATGACATGGGTAAGGGAAAGGGAACCATGCAGTTTCGTGGCCCATCTTGATTTCAAATGGTTATGTTTGTTTTGGTATGGTGAATACATAGCTTTATGGATTTTATCCCTTATAAAAAATATTTTTGATTTTGCATGTTGGGATGTTATGTATTGGTTATTTTTTTCTGATTCTATGATTTGAGTTACAACTATGTATATCATATGTACATATCTTATTTATGACCAGTGATGTGATGATCTTATGAAATGCCTTTTTTTAATGTTCAATGTGTTTAATATATTTTATCTTTATTAATGTTTGAAGATTATTATTGTTTGTTAGTTCTATCTAATTCATGTATAGTTCATTCTGGATTATCAAGGGAAAAATCATTAAAAAATGGTTATATGTGATGCTATAATGCCTGTCTCCAACCCATTGAAATCGAGAACATGCTTTAGGCTATGTTGAATACTGACTTGAGTGACGGTTCAGGTCAAAATAGGCTAGTTCTCTACACTAAATATAAATTTCATGTGCAACATTATACAATTAAAATTATTTATTTTAATTTATAATCCTATATTTAACATTTTAGAACATAAGTTATATTTTCCACTAAAACTATTTTAATGTGTTATATATTTAGAACTTTGAAATTAATTTTTATAATTTTTAAAAGTTATATCGAATAAAATAGAGTTCATATTTAGAATAATAATTTCCAAATTATGTAGTAAGGACCATTTTTTTTAGGAAAGAAATAAATTACTTAAGTAAAAATTAGTTACCACGGTAAAAACCAAAATTATAAATGGGTTAAACAAAATGGGTAAAAAACCTAAAACATGTTATATATATATATATATAAATGATTTTATTTTGAATTCATCAACAAATAATCATCACCCCTCCATTATTGTTCACATATGATTGAACTTAACTTTGAATGTAACATGCCATTATTATAATGTTATTGGTATTCACAAAAAAGTAACCCCTTCCATTTATAAAAGGAACTCACAACCACTCCAGTTCTTGTCACACCAAAATAAATTTTATTTGAACAAATCTACGAAACATATTTCCCCAAATATCCCATACAAGAAATAGAAGTCTTTGTATCATAAAATACCACTCTTCAAAGGATAAATAATTTTTAAAAAATGGATTATTCTAGGGAATAAAGGTGAATTTTTAGTCAATCCCTTTTCATTTATATTCTTTTATTACTCTACCACCTTAAAACCCATTACATTAATGGTAAAAAAACTAGTTTAGTATCATATATATACTGAAATTTTGTTATGTTAATGTAATAATCATTTTCTACCTTTCCCAACAATTCAAAAGTGAAAATAGTATTCATGTTTACATTAGGACTACCGTCTCTAAGAATGATGTGTTTTATTTTTCATCACTACCTTACAAGGATGGTTGAAAGGGGTTTTTTAATGAATAAATATTATATTTATAAAAAAATTATGTTTCTAAAATGATAAATCAAATTCCAACTTACTATTCTATGGAAAATGAAAACGTCATCTACCTGTACATACGTACCACCACCTCTATAGAACGATGATTTTCATTTCTCATTATCTCCACACAAGAATGATTCTAATAAATTATATAATGATTTAATTTTTCCCATAATAATAATAAAAATTGTAAATTTTATATTAATATTTAACTTGTTATTAATGTACTAACTCTTCCCCTATTAAAATTACCAACACAAGCTTGTCACCAATTATATCCCCACAAATCATGACTAAACATCTCATGGAATTAAACTAAATAATTATAAATAATAAATTATAGTACTTTTAATAATCTATGAATGATGAACATTGTATAAAAAATGGGGATCAACATCTACATCATAACGCTTGTGAAAAATACTAAAAAATCATTGACACCTGATGATGAAAATAAACTATAATTAACAATTAAATTTATAATAAATTATTATAATTGAAGTGAATAAAAGGTAATATAAATGAATAATGTTCTTAAAGGATTTTCATTGTGTTTGAGAGAAAAGTAAAGGGATTTGGTTAACTCAAGTTTCTTTCTTTCATTTTGAAGGGTTCTTCTTGAACATAATTAATCTAAGTTCTATATGTTTTTCAGTTTACCATTTTATATGATATTTTATCTAGGGAAATGGATATTTTAATTCAAATATTATTTCCTTGATGAAATTTTTAAAAATTTACAACATTGTTAAAAATTAGTTTCATCCTCTTTAATAATGATTTATTTTCCATATTCATGTTCTCTCTTCCTACTAATGTTCTTATTTCAAATCCCACTTCTATATTAAAACATACAGCCTTCATTTTTACCTTTTCCTCTTTTCAAAAGGACTCTTTATTATCCTATTTATTATTGGGGTGTCAATAAAGTTTGTAGTATACCACCCTGGATGCTACTTATTGGTGATCCGAGATGGTGGCCACAAGATCTCAAGCACGCCTCCTGAGTTCTAGAGTCTTCTGAATAGCAGGGAGGGCCTAGAGTGTGTATATGAGGAGACTATTCACTCATTGGCCAGAGTAGAGTGCATAAATATGTATATAATAAGATATAATATATAGTAGTATAACAATTATAATAATAATCTAATCATGATAAATAAACAATAAGAGAAAGTTGTGTGATAAGTTGATACAATTAATGATGATGCCATGACATATGTTTATACAAAAGTAAGTATGTAGGGGAAGGGGAGATGTGAATATACCACATGTTGACAAAATATTCAAAAGTAAAAAACAATAACTACTAGAATCCCAAGAATAGGCTTGGTCTTCTGCCCCCATACTCGATCCTAGAATCATAAAAAGATAAAGAATCACAAGATGAACACTTTTCATTCTCAATACTAGTATTCATGAAGTTTGCTTGGGTACCAAATGTGGTCAAACTAGGGTGTGAGATATAATCTTAGTAGGACCCCACCAATGGTGTGTTGATCAATCCATTATGTAAATTATAAAATAAGAAGTGTTTCATAATTAATAAATGAAAATAGAAATAAATAAATACATTAGACTGGGATCCCACTTAGACACCCATATAATTTACTAGCTTTGGCCTAAGCTGGTGAGTTTGAACTAGTGGATCCTACAAAGGTGAAGTGGGGGAGGTAATATGTAAGAAGGTGGACTATCCCTAATATTGTGATTGGGATTGGAGGCCACATCCCTATGTTTTCAAAACCAAAGGATCATTTCTCATTTGAAACCATTCATCTAGTTTCAAAATTCCATTAAAAAACTTTTTTGTAAAATATAGAGTTACCCTGACCCCAGCCTTAGAAATTCAGACAGAATTTCCAAGTATCACTCAAGGGGCTCGACAAAAGTCAAATGCCAAAGGAGTCCATCTAATGAAAACACACAATGAAGTCCCAATGGTCACTCCAGGAATGGGGTGATAATGTAAAAATTAACCTCTAAGTTTATATTTGGTATCACATGTTGGGTCCTGATTCTCTCTCATGGCATAGTACAACCATCGTGCCATTAGTCCCATCCAAGGGGTCTCCCCAAGGGAACTAGTGTCAATCATCTTCAGGTAAAATAAAAATTTCATGACGAGACCATCCCATGAATATCTTGTGTTTCCCCTAGAGTGCTTACAACCCGTTAATAAATTATAACAAGAAGGCATGAAGAGTTAATCCAAGGGGTCCTTAAGTTATAACCCTCGTTTAACCCTCAACACTATGGTGAAATCATTAAATAAAACAATGCATATAAAATGTCTATTATAAAGTTTCATTCATTTAATTTAGGAATTTATATCAAAATAGGCATATTGGTTAGGGAATTTCTATTAGGATCTCTATTCGTTTTATAAGGCGTAAGACACATTTCTTAATCCCATTTACATTTCAATTAATTCAACTTTATTAATTACCATAAAAAATTAGTTAGTGACCTCACACCAAGGGGGAATTTAAACAATATAAAAAAAGGGGGAAATTATTCCTCTAAAGAAGATCACACCCATTTAGGTGGTACAAAACATAATGATCAAACTAAGGGGTTGATTCACCACTATCTAGGGTCATATTTGACATGGTAATTCTTCAAATTAATTTAATTTAAAAATTTAGAGGCAATGTTGGAAGGGTTAAAATTTAATAACAACAACTCATATTATATAACACAATTAAATTTGGGGATATAACCTAGACCACCTACCTTAACCTCATAGATCTTCCCCAATCCAGTGTCAGCCCTTGATTCGAGTTAGGTTTGAATAAATTGAATAAACCGTCAAATTCATTGAAAATAGGGAAACATAGATTTCACCTGAATAGGGATATAGATGATGAATGAAAAAGAGAAAAATATGGGAAATGATTTAAGAGAATACTGATATATTTCCAATGGATATGACAGAGATCCAAATAGATGTTGGATGGAGGAGGTAGCGTGATCCCTAGGTTGAGAGAGAGGAGAGCTCTTACATGAGGGAGGAGAGTGCTTCAGCCACTAGAGGAGATAAAAGAAGAAAGTGAGAAGTTTTAAAGGATTAATGATGGGTAAAATGAGAATATAACCTTTACTCACAGGGGCACATGGTTTGGGGGAATGGTTTCTCAAACCATGCACCAAGATACTTCTTCAAAGGGGCACCCCACATGAATTGGTTCATGGTTTATCTAACTGTGTGAAAACTGTGAAAAATGACACTATAAAAAACCTATAGTTCGACACATGGGAATGAACCTAAGGTCTCACAGTTCTAGATAAACCATATAGTCCCTAGCACCCCATTGTCTGTAACTACACGAGTTAGGAAAACTATGAAAATTAGGCTACACGGTTTCCACTAACTATTTTTTCTAGTCTACCTCTTAAAATTTTGGGTCTATAGGATCCGAACGAGCCCAATAACACACCTGATACCTCCTTTAATTCCATCAAAATAATAAATAGGTTAAAAAATGGAAAAAAATAAATGGTATATACATTGATAAAGTCTGATACATTACAACTTCTCATCATTAAGACAACTTATCCCCGAGTTTCCATTAAGATGGTGGTATGACATCATCTGAGAAGTGTTCCAGTCACTACGCATGTACATATCTCTCCCACTGACACTTATCCTCTCGTACACATCCATTCCACTTTAGAACTTAGACTATAGGAACTGACCTACCTCGATCATTCATGATTCTATCAATGATATGTATCAGATGCTCCTCGAAGGATGCATCTGCCTCAATGTCAATATCTCCAAGTTCAAATGAATGAGATGGGTTGAAATGTTACAATAAAATATATTATATGTGGAAGACATCATTCATGGATCAGTACCTCTATGGTAACAACAAATAATATGCTACAATCCCGACTCTTACCACTATCATGAAAGGCCTGACATAATGATATGATAACTTTCCTCATATCTAAATTCATATGTGTCCTAAGCCAGGGGATACATGAATAAAAACATGATGTCCCACCTCAAACTCTAGAGGTATACGATGGAGTTTGGTAGAGGACTTCATCCTGGACTGAGCTATAGTCACCCATTTATGAATCAGCTGGACTTGTTCTAAAGTCTCCTGAACGATATGAGGACCTTAGAGAACAAACTCACCTGTCTTAAGAAAGTATAAAGGTGAGCATCATGATCTACCATAGAGGGCATAATATGGAGCCATTTGAACCATTTATAAAAATATTTTATTGTAAGAAAACTTATCTTGAGGAATTTTCTTTTCTAATTAACCTCTAAAAGCAAGGATGTATTCCTATATCATATCCTCTAATAGTCCTATCATATGATCATACTACATTTCAGTATGAGTGTGATATGATGTAATCAAGAGAAACTATGAACCTAATGCATTTTTCAACCCTTTACAAAACTATGATGTAAACTGGTAGTCTGAGTTCGATATGATTGAACAGGGGACACCACAAAGACACAAAATCTCCCAGATATAAAGTCTCTCAAGATCATCATCTAAGAACATTTCCCAAATTGGTAGAAAGTGTGAAACCTTGGTCAGCCTGTAGATGATAAACCATACAAAAATTACTCCTCAAGGGGATCTCAAGAATCCTATCATAAAATCCATCACGACTTCATTCCATTTCCAAATAAGAATGGATAGAGGATATATTAGTCCAGCAGGTCACTAGTGCTCTACCTTCACATGCTGACAGGTGGAGAACTGACTGATAAAGCCTCCTATCTACCTCTTCATACCAAACACCAATACGGACAACACTTGTCTTCTTATATCTTGTTAAGACTAGGATGAACCTCCCAAACATAACCATGATTCTCCCTCATCAACTCTTCCTATATATCAGAAGGCACCCAAACATGCCTATCGAATAATAAAGTTTCATTTGCATCAATGACCCAAATAAGAGGTGGGTACTCTCCTGCGACACTCCCTCTCAAGTTGAGACCTTCCTAATCAAATAATTGCCTCATCTAAACTTGATCCAGAAGGGAGGATTTCACTACCAGAGTATCTAAAATTGGTTACCCATGATATTCTTAAAATTCTAGGAGCATCTTAGAGAACAAGTCCATCAACTTCCACTCACTTATAGCCTCCTTAACATCCAGTTTATGAGTTTTTCAGTTCAAGAAATCATCTATGGAATTACCCTTATTGTGTGTGTATGCAAGATCAAAGTCAAAGGATTGTAAGTACTCGACCCATGTGTGATACTTTAGATTAAATTATCGTTTTGTGGAAATGTATTTGAGGATTTTATAATCTACATAAATGAAAAAATATCCACCTAATAGATAGTGACTCCAATAGTGAAGAACATGAACCACATATTCTAAATAGAGGTCGTGCATATGGTAATTCTGCTCATTAGGCCTTATCTGGTAGGATCCATACACTACAACCCAATTACCCAACTTTATAATTGCATTTATCTCGATTACTAAAGTATAAAAATAGAATTTATAACTTCTTCCCATCTCAGGAAGAATTAGGATTGGTGTTTAAGTGATTTTTCCATTTAACTCATGAAAATCTATCACATAAACTTCAATCCAGTCAAATTTCACACCCTACTTAGTAAAACCTATAAGTGGTGCTACTAAATGGAATAAATATGGAATTAATCACCTTTAATAGCCAAAAAAACCCTAATAAATTGTGTGTATCTAACACATTTATGTGATATTCATAAGAAACCACAATTCACACCTACTATGGGTCAAATTATATTCCTTCCTTAGATATGACGTGACTGAGTATGTGAACATTACTGATCCAAAAGTGGAATTTTCTGAAATTTTTATATAGTGGGTTATCTCTTAGTGTACTCATCATGATCTAAATATTGTTCTCATGGTTGTTTATGGTATTTAAATACACTAAGATGTCTTCTGTTAATGCCACCATAAATGAATCAAGATACACGTGGAAAAACTAATTCATTAAAGCCATGAATACTGCCTACGTGTTTGTTAGTCTGAATGACTTAAAAAGATAATCATACAATCCATACCTACTTTGAAACACTGTACATGGTATTTCTGATGGCCTCATATGATCTGGATGGTAGTTTGAACTCAAATCAATCTTGGAGAAAATGGTCCCTCCATAGAGCTGGTCAAAGAGGTCTTCTATTCAAGGAAGTGGATATTAGTTCTTCATTATAATCTAGTTTAATCGATGGTAATCCTTGAACAATATGATGTTACCATCCACATTCTTGGAGAAAAGGAGTGGGGAACCCCATGGAGATGTTCCTAGTTAGATAAAACCCTTTTCAATTATATCTTCAAACTACTTCTTGAGTTCCTAGAGTTCTGTAGGTTCGATCCTATACAGAGGAATAGAAACTGGTGTTGCATCTAGAACAAGCACGATGGTGTACTCAATATCTCTATCAATAGATAAGTTGGAGAAATTTTCATGGAATATATCCCTAAAATGATCCATTGTAAGAGGATATTTCATAAACTTCACCCCCTGATAGCTTATAAAGAGACTGTCCAATTGAGATATCACTCCCCCCAGCCTACTACGCTTGGGTCCAGATCGAATTTTCTAGATATCCTATTTGAACTTATGGATATACATGTTACCATATAGTGATGTGAATGACACCCGATGTCGATATAAATACACTTGGGCTCAATAATAAATGAGAATTTCTATACCAAGAATTATGTTGAAGGCGATCATCTCGAGGATGAAGAAACTCCATAAAAAATGGTACCCAAAAATCTCAAAGGTGAAATCCTTGCACTGGTGTATACCCTTATCTCTAATTCCAAATGGGTTGTGAAGAGTCATAATACCACTAGATTACTCTATCACTAAACCTATAATTCCCATTGTCGCAGCATATATAAAAGAGTGTGATGCACCTATATCAGAAAAGGATGAAACTAGAGTGGAGGCTACCAGAATAGTATCTATAACCATAGAGGGCCTTGGAATTTTCTCCTTAGGTATAGGATGCACAACATATATATGGACTGAACTGAGACCTTGATATGATTCTTGAGTATCCAGATCAGGTCCACTCTATTGTTTCTAAAACTATGAGTCCTGAGTACCTCGGCCACGACCACCCACTCGGGATGATCTACTAGTAGAAAACCAGCTCCCTAAATAATGAAGAGTCGCTAATCCTACACTTGAAGGAGGTGTTGGCATAGAACCCATATCACCTGGAACTATAAGAAACAATCAGTAGAAAATATGGAGGTGGCCCATCTCGTTGTAATCCCAACACTTGATCAGGTTCCTTGTACATTGGGGATTTTAGTTTCCTGGCCTACCACATTGGTGACACGCTACATTATTGCCAGTGTGTTCTAGCTGGTTGGTAACACCCCCACATGTACCCTTGAAATGTCACTTCCTTCCAATGAATAAACCACTAATCTTCCTTGAAGTTAAACTGCCCCATTTCACATTACATGACTCCCTTAGGTTTTTATTAGTGATAAGATCTTATTTCACTATCTCAAAAAAATGGTCATCCAAAAGATGTTCAATTTTGAGAAGATTCTATAATCAATCCCTTCATCAAATTTCCTCGTAATAGTCTGCTCATAACTGGATTAATTCAATCCGAAATAATGTAATTTAGTGTGGTGAGAGGAATATTCCATCACTAACATGTCACCTTACTGAAGGTGCATGAACTCTTGATCATAGTCTATCCTCAAGGTCTATAGATATAAATAGTCTAATAAGGATCACTATAAGTTCACCAAAACCATACCCTAATGTTGACTAGAATGAGAGAGGATATACAACCAATGCTTGGTGGAGTCACACAACATATAGGTCGCAAGCTTGACCCTCCACTCTGGAGGTGTCTCAATATGCTCGAACATCAACAACATGGCCTTGATCTATGATTCAGAAGATTTAAGTCTTCCATCCCCTAATAAGCTAAGAGGATACTACTGTTAAAACTCTTAGGTCAGCTCTTCCATAGAAGGGATAGGTCGGGGAGCACCCTAATTAGACTATATAAATCAAATGAAGCTATCAAGAAATTGGGCATTAACACCCAGTGGAATGTCCGTAGGAGGTGCCTCAAGTGGTACTATATGAGGTATCATGAGTGGATCAGGGACCACCATCTTCAGAGTATTCTCATCCCCACTCTATTTGTGTATAACATGAGGTCCTCACGGTGCCATAACTATAAAAATTTTATGTACATGCCTTAGTATTTATAACAGATAGGGAAAACAATAAATAAGGAAAGGTATAAGGCATGCCTATAAGTATTCTACAACCCTAAGACAACTCTAGGGGCCATGTATGGATTATCAGATTGAGTCATAGAAGAATCATAGGATACATGGACTACATCCCGCCACTAGGTCAGGGTGGGGTCAAGGTCTCATGTCACACACATATAAGGTTCCCTATTCATTTTAATGGTTGTAATCATTTTAATTAATTTATGTATTTAAAGTACCTTTTAAGGGTTGAATTAAGTGAATTCACATCTCTAATTTATATGGTCCTATACACCTTATAAATTTGATGGTGGTGTCTATTTAATGCTAACCACAACACATTCCATCCCATGCAACTGATGCTCCATGGCTCAACATACAATAAATGACTACTTAAGGTGACTTTTATAACCAATTAAGGAAGAAATGTTAGGTTAAGGCATGAAATTTAATTTTTAGTTATGTTTTTCAGTCTTTTAGGATGAATTGGAAAACTTTTATATATAAAAACAAATCCTTTCATATCATAACATTCAAGGCACACATGATATTCCCAAGAAAAAAAGTAATGCATGCTGATAGGTGAATATGGAATGGAATAATGCATGGAATTTTAAGACCTATTATGCCGAGTATGATGCATGAATTTTATATGCCCTCATATCATCAGGACATGGATAAAAAAACACATATTAATAATATTGAAATTAATAATAACACAAAACAATTGCATCACCCAATGGTGAAATCCATGAAACCATAACAATATAAGAAACAACAACATTTACCAATCTTGGGTAATTTGGGTTTCCCCTGAATGTGGGTTAGCTACTCCTAGAAATATGATCATTACCAAATTCTAATATCCGAGTCTCTTTTCTAAAACCAAATATTAAGACCAAAGGAAAAAATATCTCTCATACCGTTTTGTAGTATCTCTCCTAGGATTCCACTTATTGGTGCCTCGAGAGACTGGCTATAAGACCTCAAGAGAACCTCCCCTAATGCCAGAGGCTTCATACTAGTACTGAGGACCTAGGATGTTTTTATGGGAATACTATTCCTTCATTGTCCATCATGTAGAGTAACAATATATATATAATAAGATATAGAAAATAGAAGCATAAAAATTATAATAATAAACTAAATAAGATAAATAAACAATAAGCAGAAGCTATGTAACAAGAAGATACAAGTAATGATAATTACATGACATGTGTAAATCAATAATTATGTATGTATGGTAAGGGGATACAATGATACACCATGTTCTAAAAAAATATAAAATTGGAAAAAAATAGCTACTATAATAATATCGAGCATAGCCTCAGTCCTCATCCCCCATCTCTATCCTGGAACCGTAAAATGATTAAGCTTATGAAGTTGCACACTTCCCTTTTTCAATACATATATTCATGAAGTGTTCTTGGGTACCAAAGGCAGCCCTAGTAGGGTGTGAGAAACAATCTCAATAGGACACTACCAATGATGTCTAGATTAATCCATTATGTTCATTATAAAATTGACAGTGGGTCATAATTAGTAAATGATAAATAGGAATAAATAAAGAAAGAAATTCTACTGGGCTTCCACTTGGACACCCGTCCAATTTACCTGATTCAGCCTTAGTTGGTGATTTTGAACCAAAGGATCCTACAAATGTGAAGTACATGAGGTAATATGTAAGAAGATGGATTGTACCTAAGCTTGTTATTAGTCTTGGAGGAAACATCTCTATGTTTTCAAAACCAAAAGATCATTTCTCATTTGAAATCCTTCTTTTAGTTTTTAATTTCCATTGAAGACCTTTTTAATAAAATATAGAGAGTCACCCTAAGCCCATATTTAGTTATTCAGAGAGAGTTACCAAGTATTAGTTTAGGGTCTCAGTAAAATTCCACTCCCTAAAGATTCCTTCCATGGAAACCCATGAAATAAGTCCCATAGATCACTCCATGTATGGGGTGATAGTTTTAAAACTAACCTTCGAGCCCATAATTGGTATCACATTTATGAGATTAAGTCCATCTTGTGAAATGGTACAACCATCGTTCCATCGATCCCATACAAGTGGTCTCCCATAGGGAACAAATTTCACTCATCTAAAGGTAAAATAGAAAATGCTTGGCATTACCATCCCAGGTATATCTAGTGTCATCCCCGACATTCTTACAACCCATTAATAAACTCAAATAAGAAGACATGAAGATTCATTCCTAGGGGTCCTTAAGTTAGAACCCCTTGTATCACCATTGATAGTATGGTGAAATAATTATGTAAAAAAACTCATATAAAACATATATCATAAAGGGCCATTTCATTTTATTCAAGAATTTATATCACAACATGCATATTGGTTAGGGAATTCCCACTGGTAAATCTATTCGTGTTATAATTCATAACCCACATGGCCTAATCCAATAGCAGATTCAATTAGTTCAATATAATTCATTAACTCAACGTATTATTTATGTTACTACACACCCAAGGGGTGTTTTAATAGTTTAAAATAAAGGAAAATAGGTCTTGAAGTTGGATCACATCCATTGGGGTGGTACAAACCGAGGCGATCAACCTAAGGGGTTGATTCAACAATAGTTATGGTCAAATTTTGGTTGTTAAGGATTAAAATTAATTTAATTTAACAATTTAGAGGTGATTCCAGAAGGGTATGGAAAACAGAATGATAATAAATATTATATAATGAAACAAAATGAAGGGAAATAACCAAGACCACCTACCTTTTCCTCATAGATATTCTCACCTCTTGCATCTACCTTTGATTTAAGTTAGGTTAGAATAAATCAAAGAAACCATCAAATTCCCTAAAAATAGGGAAAAGGATATTCCACCTAAATAGTTGAAAAAGAAAAAAATAAACTAGAAATATAAGTTATAGGATTGAAAATCTTACCAAGATTTTTCCAATGTATCTAGTAGTTATTGAAATAGACATCAAATAGAGGAGGTATTTTAATCCATAGTTATATAGGAATGAGGTCTCGTATGTGATAGAGGAGAGTGTTTCATCCACTAGAGAGGAGAAAGGGAGAAAAGAAAAGGGTTAAAGTATTAATGAGGGGTAAAATGATAATTTCATCTTCAGTCAGAGGGGAACATGGTTTGGAAGCACAGTTGTCTAAACACTATGCCAAGACACTATAGGAAAGGAGAACCCTGCACAACTAGGCACACCACTTATCTAATAATACATAAACCATGTAAAATGGAACTATAAAAAACCGGAATTTGGATACATTGTTGTTCACCTAGGGACAAATAGTTGTAGAAAAATGATGCGGCCCCCAACACCCCACTGACATCAACCTGACGGTTTAGGTGAACCATGCGGGCTGGGCTTCACGGTTTTTACTAACCACGTGACCTAGTCTGCCTCTTAGAATTTCATTGCTCCCAGCACTGAACGAGCCCCCAGACACACCCAAGACCTCCTTTAATCCCTTAGGAAACATAAATAGGGCCATGTAATGGAATTTTAACAAAAAAATGAATGTTGTGTGCCTTGAGAAAATTTTTGATGTTAGAAAGGCATTTTAAAATATTAAAATTATTTTTCCTTTCACAATCATAATTTTTTTTATCTCATTATTAATTTTATTTGGAAAAAATTAATGTTTGTTTTGAATTATTCTTTATTGATATTTCTTTTTAAATGAAATTTTGAAAATTTATTCATTCCAACTTCCCAAAATTGATCATTTTGAAAATGTTTAGTATCTTCGTATCATTACGATACATTGAAGGAATGTTTTATAAATTCTCTTTTATGTTCACTCAAATGATCTATTGACAAATAATTTATATATTATAAAAAATCCATTAATTTAATTTATTAAATACATATTTTGGGTGATTGAAATTTTTGAATTGACAAATCCACTCTTGATACCACGTTATTCAATAACATTTGGAAATGATATAAAACACATTTTATTTTAATGGGTTTTCATGATATTATGAATTATTGGTATCTTATGGAACATATAAGTATTGATGATTGAAACATATGGTCCAATATCACCCTAAAATCCATTATTTAAGGTTTAATATCTCATTAGATAATAAATCTATGTGTAAATATTATTTCTATATTCACAACATGATGTGTGGTCATTATAATTATGTTCAAAACTTGATGTGTGGACATTATTGTTATGTTCACAACATGATGTGGGGAAATTGTCATTATATTAAAATAATTTTTTTGGAATTAGTTAAATATTACCTTGTTCACAAGGTTATGATTTCTTATGATTAATTAGGTACCACACGTTTATGAAAAAAAATTATATTATATGTTTATGATATTATATGTGGCTCATGTTTATGATATCACATTACCTCAATATTATTCCATTGTATATGTTTGATCATTAGAGATTACATAGAAAATCTTGTTGGTTTATATCCATTTTCAATCAAATATTTATCCCTTGATCACATTTTCTCAAGCTTATGATATAACCCTTAATGAAATGTGGATATATTTTTCCCTTACTAAGTATTTGAACTCACCCCTTTTTATGTTTTCCATAACCCAGATTATAAAGATGATTATAACCTATATTAAGTCTACAATGTGGAATAGTGTGGTGTGATATATGATGAAATGTTCATTGTATTATAAAATTTGTGGTTTTTAAAGCTAATATAAGAAGATAATAAACCTTTCGTTATTGGTATAATAAGATTAATCATGAGATGTAATGTTTTAAATTATAAAAATGAAGAAAAATATAAGAAAGATAAGTTTGGTTCACCTCACCTGATATGCTATAAGATATTTGTCACTAAGAAAATTTAGAGAAACATATCTGTATAATGAAGATTAATATGAGTTTAGAAACATATAATGCATTGAAAATATATTGGTATCTATGACAAGGACCAAGGATATATAAAAAATCCAATGTAATCTCATTAATTAACCTTAGGTTAAGTTTTTATCTAGTGTTACCATGTAGTTTCGTCTTGAAAGAACATTAGAGAAGGTATATAACATGCATAAACTTTATGGGTCCATGACAACACCCATGTAATGTGGTATTTCAATTCAATCTAACATTAATTACAACCCTCTGTGCATCTGGGTAAGATATTTCCTATCAAATCTATGTTATAATCAATGTAATGTCATGTTTCATCCTTAAACTATAAAATTATTCCAACATAAGAAGAAAAATATGCTTAATGTAACACCCTAAGATCTCATAGTGTGTTATTTCTTCAAAATAATTCAATAACTTGCACTACATGCAACACCGAGTTAAAGCGCACCATGACTTACCAAACTAGCCGTTATGAATAGTAATACCTACTTTTTGAAATTTTATAAATTCTATCTCTCAAAATGGACTTAATTTTTGGATTCGGAATATCAAAATTATCCTAGGGTGAAATTTTGGTACTTTTCAGATAAATTTAATATTTTGATGAATAGTGAAAATTACTAAATTTTAATTAAAAACAACTTTTTTAATCAAAATAATTAATAGTGATAAATTATTAATTTGAGTGGTTTTAAAGTATAATTATAATATATTTTTACCATTTTATCCAATGGTGTTCATTATAATTAATTTCACTTTGAAATTGGACCTAAACAATTGTCAATATTTTGATATATATTGTTTCTTAAAAACACGTTATTTGTTGTGACAACGGGAATTAATTATAAAATTAATTAATGCAACTTATATGTTTTTAATTTTGTAAAATAGTCATCATTTTTGAATTAGTAATATCAATTATAGCTTAGGGTGAAATTTTGGCATTGTTCTGAAAAACTTCAATTTTTGATGAATAGTGAAACTACTAAGTGGTAGTTAAAAAAAACTGCTTTTTTCATAAAACTTAATTTTACCACTTCTGTGAATGGAATTTTAAAAATCCGAGAGACACGGTTAATATCAAGAAGTAAAATGTGGTTCAATTAGATGAAAATAATTTTTGGTGAATAGTAACTTTTTACTTTTATTTACCACGGTTAAAAGTAAATAGGGTAATTAAGGGTAGAAATGATATTAATATTACCCTAAAACATGTCCTAATTCTATTGGACAAGTGTATCTCGACCAAAATAAACCTTAGGAATTAAATATTATCATTTAGCTCCACTTGGATTAAATTAGGACATTTATTATTATTTAATTCAAAGAAGAGTTAAAAGAGTTAAAATCAATGTTTATTTACTAAAACATTTTTAATATAGGGTTATACATAAGATAAATTTGACTGTAAATATTAATTATAAATATAATAATATTTACTACATAATTATATTTTATTTATAATTTTTAAACATTAAATAAGTTAATTTATTTATGACACAATGATGATGCAGTAATTACCATAATAGTGAAAATTTAAAATAATTGATATTATAAATACCCAAATAAATAAAATTTGAGAATTTTAATGAATTAAAATAATTTTCTAGGATAATATGACATATTAGGATTTATGTAATTGAAATTTTTCGAAGTAATCATTCTGTTATGAGTTTCATAAAAATCAACTATTGAATAGTGTCAAAATTGACATAAAAGAGTTTTTTTAAAAAAATTATATGATTAATTGATATTAAATTTCTAAAAATCTAAGGTTCGGCCAAGAGACTTATATCATAATATTTGAATCATTAATGGACCACTTGGGGGTCTATTGGATGTATATAGTATGTTTATTAACTATATAATATAAAAATACAAAGAGACGTGGTAAATGTCAAACTAATTAACTAAGAGTTAAAACTAAAAGATAAAGTTAATATAGTAATCCAAACCTAACAAAATTCTATTTGTTGAATAGTTTTAGACCTATCCCCACCTTAACCTTTTAATAATCAACTTTGGAGCCATTAGAAACCGAATATGAATTTATTATAAATTAATATTTCTAGCTTTTCCAAAGGTGCCCCTCACCCCTATTATAAAAGGGCACTCCTCCTTCTCATTAATTCACACCTTCAAAGCCTTTTGGTTCGGACAAACTCTGCCCAAATACTCTCCCAACTTCTCTAACTACAACCTAGGGGTCTTAGTTTGATTAAAAAGCCAACCTAAGGAGCCCTTTTGATCAAATCAAAAGGAAAACCTGAAGAAGAGGTAATGATTTCACCACCCTTTTTCAAGTTCTTTTCTTCTTCCACGTATTCATTCTTTATTGTTACCATTCTAAAATAATAAATCCAGTATCTTATATATACTGTGATGTTATTATAATTATGTTACAACCATATTCAGTATTCTATCCACCCTTTGAATAACATGTCACCATACGTGCGTGCGTACGGATTACCATCTCCACGTCGTGGCGTAATTGTTATTCAATATATTATTATTTGAATGGGTATAATAATGATTTATAATTAATGTAAATAATAAATATAACATGATAATGATTCTTTATATATGATATAGCATCCAATTATATATTATTTTAATATCAAAAGAATGATATTTTCGCTCGTGCGTACGTACGGACTACCGTCTCCACGAACGCGATGAGATTCATTCTCCATCATATCCATTCAAGTATAATTATCATTTGATGATTTAAAAATAATGTTTAAGGACTTTATATAATTCTGGATTTGAAAAAGATACAACCTAACCATTACAAACATGGCTTACGTAACAAAACATATAAAAGAAAACGAGTAAGTTAACACCCGAAACGACGATAATACTAAGATATTATTAACAAAGAAATGTTAAAAGATCATATATGATATCATATTAATATATATGATTATTCTATAATTTAATAAAAATTATTTCACCATTATACAGGAGTTTAACCTACCCTCAACCAAGGAAAAGTACAAGGTAAGGGTTTATTTCACAATCTCTTCATTATCTGAGGTTGTTTATACGCAATTATCTACTGGGATCTCTTTATCATCCACATCCATGTTCCTTAAAAATGTATTTAAAAACATTTTTACTATTTACTAGACAATGGGTTAAAGTAATTTATACCCTTATGTGTTTTTAAAGGAATCTTTCCGTCGTTTTCCAAACAAGGCACTTTTAACCTTTTCGACAAATTTAAGGTAAGAATGTCTTTTTTTTAACTTATACGGCGGGTACGGCTATTTACCGCCATAATAAAATCGTCAAAGCTTCCCTTAGAAGCTTATAAGAATATTTTAAAACTAAATATTTTATTTTATAATTATGTGACATTTAAATTATTTCAAAATTAATATTTTAAAAAAATTTGAAAGGTACTCTTTATCAAGATCATATTTTTAAATGTTTTAAAGATTTATCTTTCTAAATATTTTTAATTAATGTCCATGTTTTCAAAATTATTTTAAGGATTTATTTATATGAACATGAATGTTTTGAAATGATATTTATTTTCAAAAGTTTCAAAGTGGTATGGGACACTTTGATTCAAAAACCTCTTTTAAATTACTTCCTTTATAAATGTGTGACTTTTCAATGATTTCGAGAAAAGAGATATTTCTCTCAAACAGTTTTGATTTTCATCTATGTCAACATCCTTTTATGGATTTTAAGCTTATTTGAAGTTGATTTATTATGATACAAACTTTTGTATTGTATTGAAGGTTTTGTGATATGTTTTACTGTGGATGTGTTATTTTTATACCATTCATGGTTTATGGAGAAAGTATTGACATTTCATATGCTAGTTTTAATACGAATGTTTATGTTACGTTTAAACCTTTTCATATGGGAATGCATTGGACTTAGTAAGTGACAGGTGGAGCCCGCTATAGCTCCTCGATGCATCTGTAGGTCTCATGAGACAAACTAGTGTCTTGGCACAAGGCCTTGACAAAATCTTATTTGTAGTCTTGGAACGAGGCCTTGGCTATGTGGTTATGATAGTCTGGCATTATGCATTACATCATTATGAAAGTGGTTATTGATATTGAATGTGATTATTCGATTAGTAGAATATCCATGTGAATAAATAAATGGCATTATTTCATTTTATTTTTTCCATACTATGTTGAAGTTCAAGTTTAAAAGGATTTTGTTTTAGTTATACATTGCCTTAAATATTTATTCTTATTTATGAAAGTTTCCGCTATATTGTTATCCTTACTGGGCATTTGAGATCACCCCTTTTCTATGTTTTATTTTTCCCAGGATGTGAAGAAGTAATTTATAAATGACCTGTAGGGATATTATGAGGGGATAATAATGTGGACTATGGAGATAATATGTTGTTGTAGTAGTTTTTCACCTTATGATGTAATGTAAAACTTTATGAATATATCTAGTGCTTCCAAGGCTACTAAACCAATTGGTCTTTCTAGATTTGATCTTTCTTGTGATCATGTCAATGTTACGAGGTAATGCACCAACTCTGGGTAACTGGGGTCAGGGCGTTACAGTTGGTATCAGAGGAAGTTAGTACAAACCTTGGAAGCTAGATTTAGATAAACTCTGATTAGAGCACATAGATTTAAAATGGACTTTGAGGATTATTATAGATGAACTTCCTAGAATTTTGGAATTGTAGAGATTTTGTGAGTTTTCAGAGAAATACATCCATGTTTGGATACGAGCAGGTAGAGGCGGCTCTGGCACAGATGTACCTAGGGGTAAAACCCGAAAACACCATTTTGAGCTGGAATCGAACGGGAACTGGTGCACGACAACGGGCCTTGTTGTACTCTTGGTTACAACACTCCCAGGGGATATGCTTAGGATAATTCTCATTTTCTTTAAAAACCATTATGAAGGGTTTATGAGTATATACTTCCTTAAAGGAGACATTTTTATGATTATGAATTATATACATAAACTATTTAATTTATGTTATGTGTTTTACAAGTTTTGGATTAGGTATTGTTATTCATAAACTAATCTAGTGTATGACATTGTTTAGAAATGGCGCCTAGTAGAAGGAATGAGAACTCCAGCAATGCACATTATCCAAAGAGAAAGAAGGATTATATATTTCATGTTCTTAAGACAGAATTTATAAGAGAAATAGTCTCCCATGTATTATCATCATATGAAGAAATAATATCATGTGTTGATAAGATAAATAAAGAGTTTACTGAGTCCTATGGCATTGAAGGGAAGCAAGAGAAGAAAAGGATGGATGAGAGAAAGATGGATAAAGGGAATAGGGAAAAGAAGAATTTTCCCATATGTGATAACTATGGGAAGAAACACCCTGGAACTCGCCTGAAAGGAATGGGAGTTTGTTATAAGTGTGGAGGAAAATGGCACAAATTACGTGACTTCAAGGGTAAGAAAATGGTTTCAAATGTACAATGCTTCATTTGCAAGGAGTTTGGACACTATGCGAACCTATGTCCCAGTCATCAGACTATGCCGTAAATGATGCTATTGGATAATAATCAAGTTATGATACTACCACAGATGAAGAGGAATGATTAGAGTTCTTATGTTGATTATGTCAATTGAGTGTTGTATCAACAATGTACTTGGTATAATAATTATGGAGTATATAAGGATTGTACTGCAGTACTATTTCATTAAGAACTTGAGATTGTATGGAACAAAGAAAAGTGACTCAATAGCAGGATAAATTTTTGGAAAATATATGGTTGAGAGAATGATAAACCATAATATAGTTTTGATACCGAGGTAGTGATTTTGGAATAATACATGATTGATTTGGATAAATTATATTGGATATTCTTGACTACCTTGAAACTGATTAATGATTTGTATATTCCATCATTGTTGGGGTTTAAAACATTTTTGGATTTAAGGAGTATATCTATTATTCTTTAAGGAATAAGGGATCATGAATGTAATCAATAAGGTTTTATGGTAATTCAGGATGTTGCAGTGTTTTAAAATAATACATGATGAAGGTGTTCATATGTTATTATGCGGAAAAAAGGATCTTTATTTTGTTTACCTTCCTTATAAATTTTGGACTGAAGTATTTTGGATAGTTCTAGTTTGGATTATTTTGGATTTTTATAAAAGGACAACCCAGAGGTCGGGCGGCAACCCGTCGCGTGCGGCAAGGCTGCGAGACTTGAACCCACAACCGAAGGGCAATAAGGGTGTATCACCTACCACTGACCCACGTGATGTCCTGGATTGAATAATGTCATTTTTTTTATGGTTCTACTAGATGAATTATAAATTCATTTTTTTAACCCTATACGAATAGGATAAATAGAATATTATTTTTAAGTTCTATTATCTTTTAGAGTGAAAGATGAGTTTGTGGTAGAAATTAGTTAAAGGATGGAACTCTACTTGTCAAGAATATATTTTTTCTTCTTCTCTTATTCTATGAAGAAATTAATTTTTATACTTTATTTAAGGAATCCTAAAACCAAAAATGTGTTATCCTAATACCCTATGTTTTGTTGAACCGATGGTATTTCAAATCATCATAGATTGATGAATTTAAGGACCTCAATTTTAAACTTGTTTGTGATTGATGACCTCAATCACTACCTATAAATATTTACGTTTTTCCTCCAATTATATGTCTCTAATTTCCACCAATTTTCTCCTTATCGAGATCATAATTTGGTGGTGACCCTTTTATTTCTCTTTTCCTCATTTTAAGACTAAATTTTAGTAACCAAATTTCCGATGTGGGTTTTCCCACAAAGATATTTTTTATTTTCAACCTTTTATTTTCGAAGAACAATTTCAAATTGAGAGGACGCAATTTATTGAAGGAGGGGAGAATGTAACACCCCAATATTTCATAGTGTGTTATTTCTTCAAAATAATTCAACAACTTGCACTACACGCAACACCGAGTTAAAGTGCACCATGACTTACCAAACTAGCCGTTATGAATAGTAATACCTACTTTTTGAAATTTTATAAATTCTATCTCTCAAAATGGACTTCATTTTTGGATTATTAATATCAAAATTAGCCTAGGGTGAAATTTTGGTACTTTTCGGATAACTTTAATATTTTGAGGAATAGTGAAAATTACTACATTTTAATTAAAAACAACTTTTTCAATCAAAATAATTAATAGTGATAAATTATGAATTTGAGTGGTTTTAAAGTATAATTAGAATATATTTTTACCATTTTATCCAATGGTGTTCATTAGAATTAATTTCACTTTGAAATTGGACCTAAACAATTGTCAATCTTTTGATATATATTGTTTCTTAAAAACACGATGTTTGTTGTGACAGCGGGAATTAATTATAAAATTAATTAATGCAATTTATATGTTTGTAATTTTGTAAAATAGACATCATTTTTGAATTTGGAATATCAATTATAGCTTAGGGTTAAATTTTGGCATTGTTCTGAAAAACTTCAATTTTTGATGAATAGTGAAACTACTAAGTGGTAGTTAAAAAAACAGAATTTTTCATAAAACTAAATTTTACCAGTTATGTGAAAGGAATTTAAAAAATCCAAGAGACACGGTTAATATCAAGAAGTAAAATGTGGTTCAATGAGATGAAAATAGTTTTTGGTGAATAGTATCTTTTTACTTTTATTTACCACGGTTAAAAGTAAATAGGGTAATTAAGGGTAGAAATGATATTAATATTACCCTAACACATGTCCTAATTCTATTTTACAAGTGTATCTCGACCAAAAACAACCTTAGGAATAAAATATTATCATTTAGGTCCACTTGGATTAGATTAGGACATTTATTATTATTTAATTCAAAGAAGAGTTAAAAGAGTTAAAATCAAAGTTTATTTACTAAAACATTTTTAATATAGGGTCATACAAAAGATAAATTCGATTGTAAATATTCATTATAAAGATAATACGATTTCCTACATAATTATATTTTATTTATAATTTTTAGACATTAAATAAGTTAATTTATTTATGACACGATGATGATGCAGTAATTACCATGATAGTGAAAAATTAAAATAATTGATATTATAAATACCCAAATAAATATAATTTGAGACTTTTAATGAATTAAACTAATTTTCTAGGATAATATGACATATTAGTATTGATTTAATTGACTTTTTTAGAAGTAATCATTCTGTTATGAGTTTCACAAAAATCAACTATTGAATAGTGTCAAAATTGACATAAAAGAGTTTTTAAAACAAATATTATATTATTAATTGATATTAAATTCCTAAAAATCTAAGGCTCGGCCAAGAGACTTATATCATGATATTTGTATCATTAATGGACCACTTGGGGGTCTCTTGGATGTATATACTAATTTTATTAACTATATAATATAAAAATACAAAGTGACATGGTAAATATCAAACTAATTAACTAAGAGTTAAAACTAAAAGATAAGGTTAATATAGTAAACCAAACCTGTATAAATTCTATTGGTTGAATGGTTTTAGACCTATACCCACCTTAACCTTTTAATAATCAACTTTGGAGCCATTAGAAACCGAATATAAATTTATTATAAACTAATAGTTCTAGCTTTTCCAAAGGTACCCCTCACCCCTCTTATAAAAGGGCACTCCTCATTCTCATTACTTCACACCTTCAAAGCCTTTTGGTTCGGCAAAACTCTTCCCAAATACTCTCCCAACTTCCCTCACTACAACCTAGAAGTCTTAGTTGGATCATAAAGCCAACCTAAGGATCCATTTTGATCAAATTAAAAGGAAGAACCCGAAGAAGAGGTAATGATTTCACCACCCTTTTTCAAGTTTTTTTCTTCTTCCACTTCTTCATTCTTGGTTGTTACCATTCTAAAATAATAAATCCAGCATCTTATATATACTGTGATGTTATTATAATTATGGTACAACCATATTCAGTATTCTATCCACCCTTTGAATAACATGTCACCATATGTGCGTACATACGGCTTACCGTCTCCACGTCGTGGCGTAATTGTTATTCAATATATTATTATTTGAATGGGTATAATAATGATTTTTAGTTCATGTAAATAATAAATATAACATGATAATTATTCTGTATATATTATATACCATCCAATTATATATTATTTTAATATCAAAAGAATGATATTTTCGCTCGTGCGTACGTATGGACTACCGTCTCCACGAACGCGATGAGATTCATTCTCCATCATGTCCATTCAAGTATAATAATTATTTTATGATTTAAGAACAATGTTTAAGAACTTGATATCATTCTAGATATGAAAAAGATACAACCTAACCATTACAAACATGTCTTACGAAACAAAACATATAAAAGAAAACGAGTAAGTTAACACCCGAAACGACGATAATACTAAGATATTATTAACAAAGAAATGTTAAAAGATCATATATGATATCATATTAATATATATGATTATTGTATAATTTAATAACAATTATTTCACCATTATAGAGGAGTTTAACCTACCCTCAACCAAGGAAAAGTACAAGGTAAGGTTTTATTTCACAATCTCTTCATTATCCGAGGTTGTTTATACGCAATTATCTTCTAGAATCTCTTTATCATCCACAAACACGTTCCTTAAAAATGTATTTAAAAACATTTTTACGATTTACTAGACAATGGGTTAAAGTCATTTATACCCTTATGTGTTTTTAAAGGAATCATTCTGTCGTTTCCCAAACAAGGCACTTTTAACCTTTTCGACAAATTTAAGGTAAGAATGTCTTTTTTTTAACTTATACGGCGGGTGCGGAAATTTACCGCCGTTATAAAATCGTCAAAACTTCCCTTAGAAGCTTATAAGAATATTTTAAAAGTAAATGTTTTATTTTATAATTATGTGACTTTTAAATGATTTCAAAATGAATATTTTAAGAATTCGTGAAAGGTACTCTATATCATGATCATAATTTTAAATGTTTTAAAGATTTATCTTTCTAAATATTTTTAATTAATGTCCATGTTTTCAAAATGATTTTAAGGATTTATTTATATGGACATGAATGTTTTGAAATGATATTTCTTTTAAAAAGTTTCAATGTGGTATGGGACACTTTGATTCAAAAACCTCTTTTAAATTACTTCCTTTATAAATGTGTGACTTTTCAATGATTTCGAGAAAAGAGATATTTCTCTCAAATAGTTTTGATTTTCATCTATGTCAACATCCTTTAATAGATTTTAAGCTTATTTGAAGTTGATTTATTATGATACAAACTTTTGTATTGTATTGAAGGTTTTGTTATATGTTTTACTGTGGATGTGTTATTTTTATACCATTCATGGTTTATGGAGAAAGTATTGACATTTCGTATGCTAGTTTTAATACGAATGTTTATGTTACATTTAAACCTTTTCATATGGGAATGCATTGGACTTAGTAAGTGATGGGTGGAGCCCGCTATAGCTCCTCGATGCATCAGTAGGCCTCATTAGACAAACTAGTGTCTTGGCACACGGCCTTGACAAAATCTTATTTGTAGTCTTGGCACGAAGCCTTGGCTATGTGGTTATGATAGTCTGGCATTATGCATTCCATCATTATGAAAGTGGTTATTGATATTGAATGTGATTATTCGATTAGTAGAATATCCATGTGAATAAGTAAATGGAATTATTTCATTTTATTTTTTCCATACTATGTTGAAGTTCAAGTTTAAAAGGATTTTGTTTTATTTATACATTACCTTAAATGTTTATTCTTATTTATGAAAGTTTCCGCTATATTTTTATCCTTACTGGGCATTTGAGCTCACCCCTTTTCTATGTTTTATTTTTTCCAGGATGTGAAGAAGTAATTTATAAATGACCTGCAGGGATATTATGAGGGGATAATAGTGTGGACTATGGAGATAATATGTTGTTGTAGTAGTTTTTCACCATATGATGTAATGTAAAACTTTATGAATATATCTAGTGTTTCCAAGGCTACTAAACCAATCAGTCTTTCGAGATTTGATCTTTCTTGTGATCATGCCAATGTTACGAAGTAATGCACCAACTCTGGTAATTGGGGTCGGGGCGTTACAGTTGGTATCATAGGAAGTTTAGTAAAAACCTTGGAAGCTATATTTAGATAAACTCTGATTAGAGCACATAGATTTAAGATGGACTTTGAGGATTAGTATAGAAGAACTTCCTAGAATTTTGGAATTGTAGAGATTTTGTGAGTTTTCAGAGCAATACATCCTTGTCTGGATACGATCAGGTAGAGGCGGATCTGGCATAGATGTACCTAGGGGTAAAACCCGAAAACACCACTTTGAGCTGGACTCGAATGGGAACTGGTGCACGACAACGGGCCTTGCTGCACTCTTGGTTACAACACTCCTGGGGGATATGCTTAGGATAATTCTCATTTTCTTTACAAACCATTATGAAGGGTTTATGATTATATACTTCCTTAAAGGAGACATTTTTATGATTATGGATTTTATACATAAACTATTTAATTTATGTTATGTTTTTTACAAGCTTGGGATTAGGTATTGTTATTCATAAACTAATCTAGTGTATGACATTGTTTAGAAATGGTGCCCAGTAGAGGGAATGAGAACTCTAGCAATGCACATGATCCAAAGAGAAAGAAGGATCATATCTTTCATGTTCTTAAGCCAGAATTTATAAGAAAATAGTCTCCCATGTTTATCATCTTATGAAGAAATAATATCATGTGTTGATAAGATAAGTAAAGAGTTTACTAAGTCCTATGGATTTGAAGGGAAGAAAGAGAAGAAAAGGATGGATGAGAGAAATATGGATAAAGGGAAGAGGGAAAAAAAGAATTTTCCCATATGTGATAACTGTGGGAAGAAACACCCTGGAACTTTCCTGAAAGGAATGAGAGTTTGTAATAAGTGTGGAGGAAAATGGCACAAAGTACGTGACTGCAAGGGTAAGAAAATGGTTTCAAATGTAAAATGCTTAATTTGCAAGGAGTTTGGACACTACGCGAACCTATGTCCCAGTCATCAGACTATGCCGCAAAATATGCTATTGGATAATAATCAAGTTATGATACTACCACAGATGAAGAGGAATGATTAGAGTTCTTATGTTGATTATGTCAATTGAGTGTTGTATCAACAATGTACTTGGTTTAATAATTATGGAGTATATAAGGATTGTACTGCGGTACTAATTCCTTAAGGACTTGAGATTGTGTGGAACAAAGAAAAGTGACTCAATAGCAGGATAAATTTTTGGAAAATATATGGTTGAGAGAATGATAAACCATAATATAGTTCTGATACCGAGGTAGTGATTTTGGAATAATACATGATTGATTTGGCTAAATTATATTGAATATTCTTGACTACCTTGAAACTGATTAATGATGTGTATATTCCATCATTGTTGGGGTTTAAAACATTTTTGTATTGAAGGAGTATATCTATTATTCTTTAAGGAATAAGGGATCATGAATGTAATCAATAAGGTTTTATGGTAATTTAGGATGTTGCAGTGTTTTAAAAGAATACATGATGATGGTGTTCACATGTTATTACACAGAAAAAAGGATATTTATTGTGTTTACCTTCCTTATAAATTTTGTACTGAAGTATTTTGGATAGTTCTAGTTTGGATTATTTTGTATTTCCATAAAAGGACAACTCGGAGGTCGGACGGCAACCTGTTGCGTGCGGTAAGGTCGCGAGACTTGAACCCACAACCGAAGGGCGACAAGGGTGTATCACCTACCACTGACCCACGTGATGTCCTAGAATGAATAATGTCATTTTTATTATGGTTCTGCTATATGAATTATAAATTCATTTTTTTTAACCCTATACGAATAGGATAAATAGAATATTATTTTTAAGTTCTATTATCTTTTAGAGTAAAAGATGAGTCTGTGGTAGAAATTAGTTAAAGGATGGAACTCTACTTGTCAAGAATATATTTTTTCTTCTTCTCTTATTCTATGAAGAAATTAATTCTTATACTTTATTTAAGGAATCCTAAAACCAAAAATATGTTATCCTAATACCCTATGTTTTGTTGAACCGATGGTATTTCAAATCATCATAGATTGATGAATTTAAGGACCTCAATTTTAAACTTGTTTGTGATTGATGACCTGAATCACTACCTATAAATATTTACGTTTTTCCTCCAATTATATGTCTCTAATTGCCACCAATGTTCTCCTAATCGAGATCATAATTTGGTGGTGACCCTTTCATTTCTCTTTTCCTCATATTAAGACTAAATTTTAGTAACCCAATTTCCGATGTGGGTTTTCCCACAAAGATATTTTTTATTTTCAACCTTTTATTTTTGAAGAACAATTTCAAATTGCGAGAACTCAATTTATTGAAGGAGGGGAGAATGTAACACCCCAATATTTCATAGTGTGTTATTTCTTCAAAATAATTCAATAACTTGCACTACACGCAACATCGAGTTAAAGCGCACCATGACTTACCAAACTAGCTGTTATGAATAGTAATACCTACTTTTTGAAATTTTATAAATTCTATCTCTCAAAAAGGACTTCATTTTTGGATTCGGAATATCAAAATTATCCTAGGGTGAAATTTTGATACTTTTTGGATAACTTTAATATGTTGATGAATAGTGAAAATTACTAAATTTTAATTAAAAACAACTTTTTTAATCAAAATAATTAATAGTGATAAATTGTGAATTTGAGTGGTTTTAAAGTATAATTAGAATATATTTTTACCATTTTATCCAATGGTGTTCATTATAATTAATTTCACTTTGAAATTGGACCTAAACAATTGTCAATCTTTTGATATATATTGTTTCTTAAAAACACGCTAATTGTTGTGACAGCGGGAATTAATTATAAAATTAATTAATTCAACTTATATGTTTGAATTTTGTAAAATAGACATCATTTTTGAATTCGGAATATCAATTATATCTTAGGGTGAAATTTTTGCATTGTTCTGAAAAACTTCAATTTTTGATGAATAGTGAAACTAATAAGTGGTAGTTAAAAAAAACTGAATTTTTCATAAAACATAATTTTACCACTTTTGTGATTGGAATTTCAAAAATCCGAGAGACATGGTTAATATCAAGAAGTAAAATGTGGTTCAATGAGATAAAAATAATTTTTGGTGAATAGTAACTTTTTACTTTTATTTACCACGGTTAAAAGTAAATAAGGTAATTAAGGGTAGAAATGATATTAATATTACCCTAACACATGTCCTAACTCTATTGGACAAGTGTATATCGACCAAAAACAACCTTAGGAACAAAATATTATCATTTAGGTCCACTTGGATTAGATTAGGACATTTATTATTATTTAATTCAAATAAGAGTTAAAAGAGTTAAAATCAAAGTTTATTTACAAAAACATTTTTAATATATGGTTATACATAAGATATATTTGATTTTAAATATTCATTATAAAGATAATAAGATTTCCTACATAATGATATTTTATTTATAATTTTTAGACATTAAATAAGTTAATGTATTTATGACACAATGATGATGCAATAATTGCCATAATAGTGAAACATTAAAATAATTGATATTATAAATACCCAGACAAATATAATTTGAGACTTTTAATGAATTACACTAATTTTATAGGATAATATGACATATTAGTATTGATTTAATTGACTTTTTTAGAAGTAATCATTCTGTTATGAGTTTCACAAAAATCAACTATTGAATAGTGTGAAAATTGACATAAAAGAGTTTTTAAAACAAATATTATATTATTAATTGATATTAAATTCCTAAAAATCTAAGGTTCTGCCAAGAGACTTATATAATGATAGTTGTATCATTAATGGACCACTTGGGGGTCTCTTAGATGTATATAGTAAGTTTATTAACTATATAATATAAAAATACAAAGTGACATGGTAAATGTCAAACTAATTAACTAAGAGTTAAAACTAAAAGATAAGGTTAATATAGTAACCCAAACCTGTCTAAATTATATTGGTTGAATGGTTTTCGACCTATCCCCACCTTACCCTTTGAATAATCAACTTTTAATCCATTATAAACCGAATATTAATTTATTATAAATTAATATTTCTATCTTTTCCAAAGGTCCCCCTCACCCCTCTTATAAAAGGGCACTCCTCCTTATCATTACTTCACACCTTAAAAGCCTTTTGGTTTGGCCAAACTCTGCCCAAATACTCTCCCAACTTCCCTCACTGCAACCTAGAGGTCTTTGTTTGATCAGAAAGCCAACCTAAGGAGCACTTTTGATCAAATCAAAAGGAAGAACCCGAAGAAGAGGTAATGATTTCACCACCCTTTTTCAAGTTCTTTTCTTCTTCCACTTCTTCATTATTTGTTGTTACCATTATAAAATAATAAATCCAGTATATTATATATAATGTGATGTTATTATAATAATTTTACAACCATATTCAGTATTCTATCCACCCTTTGAATAACATGTCACCATACGTGCGTACGTACGGCTTACCGTCTCCACGTCGTGACGTAATTGTTATTCAATATATTATTATTTGAATGGGTATAATAATGATTTTTAATTCATGTAAATAATAAATATAAAATGATAATTATTCTGTATATATGATATACCATCCAATTATATATTATTTTAATATCAAAAGAATGATATTTTCGCTCGTGCGCACGTATGGACTACCGTCTCCACGAACGCGATGAGATTCATTCTCTATCATATCCATTCAAGTATAATTATCATTTGATGATTAAAAAATAATGTTTAAGGACTTGATATAATTCTGGATATGAAATATATAACACCTAACCATTACAAATATGTCTTATGTAACAAAACATATAAAAGAAAACGAGTAAGTTAACACCCGAAACGATGATAATACTAAGATATTATTAACAAAGAAATGTTAAAAGATAATATATGATATAATATTAATATATATGATTATTTTATAATTTAATAACAATTATTTCACCATTATACAGGAGGTTAACCTACCCTCAACCAAAGAAAAGTACAAGGTAAGGGTTTATTTCACAATCTCTTCATTATCCGAGGTTGTTTATACGCAATTATCTACTGGGATCTCTTTATCATCCACATCCATGTTCCTTAAAAATGTATTTACAAACATTTTTACTATTTATTAGACATTGGGTTAAATTCATTTATACCCTTATGTGTTTTTAAAGGAATCTTTCCGTCGTTTTCCAAACAAGGCACTTTTAACCTTTTCGACAAATTTAAGGTAAGAATGTCTTTTTTTTAACTTATACGGCGGGTGCGGCTATTTACCGCCGTTATAAAATAGTCAAAGCTTCCCTTAGAAGATTATAAGAATATTTTAAAAGTAAATGTTTTATTTTATATTTATGTGACTTTTAAATTATTTCAAAATGAATATTTTAAAAACTTGTGAAAGGTACTCTTTATCAAGATCATAATTTTAAATGTTTTGAAGATTTATCTTTCCAAATCTTTTTAATTAATGTCCATGTTTTCAAAATAATTTTAAGGATTTATTTATATGGACATGAATGTTTTGAAATGATATTTCTTTTAAAAAGTTGCAAAGTGGTATGGGATACTTTGATTCAAAAACCTCTTTTAAATTACTTCCTTTATAAATGTGTGACTTTTCAATGATTTCGAGAAAAGAGATATTTCACTCAAATAGTTTTGATTTTCATCTATGTCAACATCCTTTGATGGATTTTAAGCTTATTTGAAGTTGATTTATTATGATACAAACTTTTGTATTGTATTGAATGTTTTGTGATATGTTTTACTGTGGATGTGTTATTTTTATACCATTCATGGTTTATGGAGAAAGTATTGACATTTCGTATGCTAGTTTTAATACGAATGTTTATGTTACATTTAAACCTTTTCATATGGGAATGCATTGGACTTTGTAAGTGACGGTTGGGGCCCTCTTTAGCTCCTCGATGCATCGGTAGGTCTCATGAGACAAACTAGTGTCTTGGCACAAGGCCTTGACAAAATCTTATTGGTAGTCTTTGCACGAGGCCTTGGCTATGTGGTTATGATAGTCTGGAATTATGCATTCCATCATTATGAAAGTGGTTATTGATATTTCGTGTGATTATTCGATTAGTAGAATATCCATGTGAAAAAGTAAATGGAATTATTTCATTTTATTTTTGCCATACTATGTTGAAGTTCAAGTTTAAAAGGCTTTTGTTTTAGTTATACATTGCCTTAAATGTTTATTCTTATTTATGAAAGTTTCCGCTATATTGTTATCCTTACTGAGCATTTGAGCTCACCCCTTTTCTATGTTTTATTTTTCCCAGGATGTGAAGAAGTAATTTATAAATGACCTGTAGGGATATTATGAGGGGATAATAGTGTGGACTATGGAGATAATATGTTGTTGTAGTAGTTTTTCACCTTATGATGTAATGTAAAACTTTATGAATATATCTAGTGTTTCCAAGGCTACTAAACCAATCGGTCTTTCGAGATTTGATCTTTCTTGTGTTCATGCCAATTTTATGAAGTAATGCACCAACTTTGGGTAACTGGGGTCGGGGCGTTACATTTAATATTATGTGGGATGAAAAATGTAACAAGAATTTTAATGATATTTATTTTAGAAAATATAATCTTCAGGTATATAGAGAGCTGTTTAAAATAAGGGGTTTAGGTGGAATATACAAAACTCATACAAGAAATGTAATAAGTGAGTTTTACTTGAGTTAGAACTAAAATAGGTGGCACTATAGACTTCCATGTCTCAAGACTGCTGCATCAGGGTTCTAAATTAAGCCTGTGCCTTTTTTGTTCTGGTCTTAGATGAACTTACAATAGATATTGAATATGAGATTCCTAATATCATTCTTTTTGTAGATGATATAGTTCTCATTACAGTATCTAGAGATAATATCAATTTAAAATTGAATATTTTTTAATAGACTTTATAATCGAAAGGTTTCCATATCAATAGGGATAAAATAGAATATATAGAGTGTTTTTTAGAAAAGGATTCTCCTCTAACATTATCAATATATTGAGGGGCCACGTTATTTCAAAATTTTAATTTTTTTGATATTTGGAATCATTTATGCAATTTGATGGATATATTAATGAAGGTATCTTTCATAGGATTCAAATAGGAGGGATAAAATGGATAAAGTCTTATGAGGCACTTTGTGATTGTAAAATTCATTTGAAATTTATTGGTAAAGTTTATAGTGCTATTAATAAACCAACTATTCTATATGGTAGGTAGTGATACCTTCTATGAGATATCTTGAAAAAAATAATGGTACTCGAAATAAAAATGCTAAGATGGACATGTGGACATACTAAGATGAATAAGATTAGAAATGATTGTGTTTAATGGAAATCTAGAGTGGCTATGGTTTATGAGAATATTTTTGAGATAAGATTAATATTTTTTGGACTTGTTAAAATAAGATCATGAAATGAACCTATTAATAGGGTAAACCTAATGATAAATTGAATTATTAAAATAGGTTAAGGTATACCTTAAAGGACCCTTAAAAAAATCATCATGTATTTTTTTCTAAATAGTTTCAATGGAAATATGGTTTTTAATAGATCTAATTGGATATGCTTTATCCATATAAATAAAAAAAATTCAATTTGGTTTTCATCTTGTTTGTTGTTGATGTGGTTGTTGAATAATTGAGTACAAATAATTCTTCAAATATTCACTACAACATCTCATCATCTATTAAATTTAAATATACTGTCAAGGGAATATGAGTAATCTTACTAAAGAAATTTTATTCTTATAACTTCCTCCAAGCCTTATATACTAACTACATCAACTCAAAATTGACAATGCAGCCAACTATTACTATTATATTAGACCCAATGAAATCCTAGGATCCAAGATAACATATAAACATCATAGAACATAAGGAGAATTATGAATCCCTATTATAGAGACCAATCCAACATATTGTTAAGACCATGTTTCCCCCACCCCAATGAATCCTTATGCTCCAAAAAACCATCTACAATCCTATCAATGTACAATCAGAATCCAATAAAACATACCATTTCCTGTCAAGGATGTATAAAATGGATATTTTCATTAGGAAAAACCATAAGCTATTAGTTCCCTCAATAAATAGTGAACCCCGTGGGGAAATAATGTATGGAATGTTAGGACAAAAATGATTCTTCATATAAACTATCTAACAAAATCAGGAAAGGGAGAAACTAACTGAATAGGTTACATATTATTCAAGAGAGTGGAATAATTTTTGATCATGGGAGAATGAACTTCACCAAAGAATTCATGTAAGATCTAAACACTGCATTTGGAATATATAAAAGGAATATCAGTGACAAATGGAATGGTTTCAAGTAAGGGAAGTTCCTATAACAATATTTAGTCACCTTTATCTCATTAGATTTTGGTGACATACTTATTTTTAGCTATTATAATTACTATTGATATAGAATAATTTTCATGGTTATGGGATTTAACAAGGAAGAATAAAACCCTTAATTTGTGATTGATTCAATATGGGAGAGCATTGTTATTATTGAATTTATATACATATCTCCAGTTCTTCTTAATTTTCTATTGTTCTCAATTTATTGTTTGAGTTATACTTGTTGAGTGTGAACATCATTTAAACTAGGTAGATGGATAATAAAAAAACACACACACACACACACTCAATCACATCAATTAATCAAAATTTATCTTGATACATGATGGAATTTGAGTGAATGAGAGGTGAAGTATTTGAATATTTCTAAAAAGTGTGTGGAATGATAGGTTTTCACTACCTATAACACTAGATCACCATTTTTTACTGGGAGTTTCCCAAGGAATTAAAGGTGGAATATTTATTGGATAATTGGGTTATTTATTAGACCTCATTCATTCAGATATAAGGGAGTTTTATCTTACAATGATCGTTGTAATGCTTGAACTAACATTTTTGGACACCAATGGTTGGAAGTTTATGAATACAAACTCTCATTGAGAACCAATATAAGGAGATATCATCATTTAAAAATATGATAACATAGAATAAATACTCTTACCCTTTTATTAATAACTAATCTATCTTATAATTGTTAATTTAGTACTTATCTCTCATGTTCTCATGAATTAATAAAAAACACAACCCCCATACCCTAACACTTACATTTTGACACTATTAATTTGAACCCTTCCTTATAGACAACATGAGTTTACCATTATAAGGGATTTAACATAAAATTTATATATGTACTTATACACACTTGACCTCTATGTATTTCTCAAATCATTGGAATCACATTTGAGTAAGTCTTGTCTATTCATTAACACATAAAAAACCCCTTATTTTTATGAACAAATAAAGTAGTGAATTTATAATCACTTTTGATCCAAAAAAGGAATGGTCCTATTGATAATGTGTTGATTAAATAATTTCATTAATTTTCTTGGGTTTTTATGCTCCCAATAACCCAAATTTATATTACTAATGATGTTTATTTTATGTGAATTTCAAGAAAATAATATTAATGAAAATATTTATTCTTGAAATGTATTCAATTCATTCATCCACAATGAAATATTTGTTAAAATATTTTGGATGTTTTTTTGAAAGTATTCTAGAATCCTAGTTCATACCCTATGTTTGTAAGCATAATGTAATGATTGTAAATCCTTCATTTGAAAGAAAGAGTATAGATCATATACGCTATGTTTGGATAAAACCTATGTTTGAGTAATGAGAAGTATGTTTCATCAACCCTACACTTGTAAAAAACCATATGTCATCAACCCTACATATGTAAACAACCCTACATTGTCAACCCTACATTTGAATTTTTGTCATCACATAAATTAACCCTATGTTTAAATATTCAATAACATATTTTTAAATCTATGACATTATCAGTGATTTATGAAACAGTCTTGATAGAATTAAATATCTATTCAAAGGACCGTTATGATTGATTCAAATGATCATATTCAATAGAGTAAATCATTTAAATTATTATGGGAAGTTATGAATCTTTTAAATGATTTTGAATTCAGATATTCATGATTTATTATGTGATATTTCTGTAGTTTGTTTGAGCTAGGGATGTTTGAACTACAATATATATATCAATACATTCTGCATTTAAAGAAAAATAAAGGAGGGGATAAATAACAGATATATACATAAGGAAAATTTATATTTGAAAACAAAAAGTGTGTCATTTCTTCTAGAGATACACTTTAGAGACAAACATGTTTTGATCTATCTAATTGACTCACTATTTTTTCTGTCACTACTACTGAATCATATTTTTAGATATTATTTCACAATTTTGGTAAATCATTTGTTTGTGAGACAATTTAGAGACATAAATGTTTAAAAATATATCTGGTTTTTTCATTGTTTCTTTTTGAAGAAATAATGTGAAATTTTGGTGATCTATTTGTGGTTTTGTGTTATTAAAGATCAATTGCATCTATCAGTTTCCACAACAATAGTGAATTTTAACCTTTGATCTCATTCAAATAAATCTCTATCAATTTACAGTATTTTTTATTGCTTGGACCCAGTCATGGAAAATTGTTAGCTTCTTGTACTATGTTGTGGATTTTTGGTTCCTTATAAAAGAACCATAAGTCCCTATTAAGGACTTTTAAAGTTGTCCATTATCTATACTCATCTATTAAGGTCTTATGATAAGAGGATATATCTTTTGAAATCACCATAATTGTTCAGAGAGTGTTGGTGGAGTAGATTAAGGGATATTTGTGCCTTGAACCACCATACATCATTGTGTGCTTTTCATTTATTTATTTACACTACTCACTTTCCTTTAATAGAAAATTAAATCTTCTCTTCATAACAAGATAGGTGTTCAGAATCTATAAATGTTTTTAAAGAACACAATTTAATGGCCTCTTGTGTATTTATCTTTATCATCACCATCTCAACCTAACAAGTGGTAACAAATTTAGGGTTCTCCGGGTATATTTTCTTCTTCAAAAAAATCATTTTTTATTCTATTTTATATCAAAATATATTTTTTTCATTTCTTTTAGTATTATGTTTTATTCTAAATAAGTGATTCAAAAGTTTTAACTACTATGAAAAACCGAGAACGTTTTATTGGTTTTAACAAGAATGAGTTAAAAGTTCAGATGAAGAAATATTGAAATGAATGATTCTAGAGAAGAAATAGATGAGTTTAATCGAGTTTCTTAATATGTTGATGCATATTATTTGAGGAAGAATATAGTTTTTTCCAATGAGGGAACTAAAAATATCCAAAAATAAAGCTGAGATGTGGGAAAAAGATGAAAATGATATCAAATATAAAGTATTTTCTCTCAAAACTACTATGGATGAATCATCTGATTCAATTCATCGAGATAAATATTTATTATATATTTTTAAAAATATTTGAAAAGCTATATAACCATAAAAATAAAGGGAATAAAGAAAACAGATATTATTAATGGAAAAAAAAGGTTATACAAATGTTAACTTGCATTTATGTAAAACTCAACGGAAATACTATTATAAGAGAAAAGTAAAGAAAAATTTGAAGGCTACTTGCAGTGATTCTTCTGGTTCACATGAATAATCTTCTACCAATTCGATACCGAGCATAAAAAATATATGGTATATATTATGTATTATACTGATGAGGAACAATCCTCATTCTCTAAAAAAACTAGTTTTGAAAAATATTATTATGATGAATTAAATAGGTATTTATTTATGTTACAAGATAAACATGATTTCTTAAAAAAAGATCATAGAGAAATTAGAAAATATTATGATGTTTTTCTATTAGATAAATAATGTTTGTCAAAATAGATTACATATTTAAAAACTAACTATATAAAGAATTATTTTGATCTCCATGAAACTAAGATTAAAGAGTTACTGGTTGAAGTTGAAACATTAAAACAAGACTCTATTATAATGATAAAAGGAGAATATTATTTAAATTAAATCCTTGGTAAAAATAAAATTCATGAAGTAAAACTTGAAATAGGATGTAATGGTGAAAGACTAAAATTATAGATGAATTATTTTGTTCCTGGTTCAAATAGAAAAAACATGTCCACTGCTAAATGTTTTTATTATGGTATTAATGGATATGAAAACGACTATTTCTTTAGAAGACCTAAAATTTCTGGTGTTAAAAATGTTTATTGTTAAAAATAATTGTTTAACATAAATATTAGAATAAATATCCAAAATAAAAAAATTTGGTTACCTAAAAATTTAATTTCTAACACTTCTAGACCCAAAAGTAAGTGGGTTCCAAAAGACACTTGTATTTTATGTTTCTCAAGATTATACCACGGAGTTGTATTATAATGACCCAATGTTTTATCAATGGAATTGATTTCTTATAATTATGCCTTATAAAATAATCCCTTTGGGAAGAACCATGAAATATAATGATACTAAATACTATGTGACCATTAAAAATAATTTTTCCACTTCTATGTTTTGAATTTTGAAAATCTGACAAACACGATTGCAATCAGTAAGATGTTTGAAGTTCGATTAGATAAACATAATTTTTGGTGAATAGTAACCCACCCTTATGAATATTAACCTGCCCTTATGAATAGAAATATGACCCTTATGAATAGTAAATCATCAAAATAATAGTAACTTTACCCTAGAAAGATTAAATAAAATTTAGGCATCTTATAAGTGACAATTTGACCATAGTGATATATTGGTATTTTTTTAAGTCATAAATAATTATTTATAATTAATTAATTAATCTAAAATAAAATTTATTTTCCTAAAATGTGTTCATAAATTAACAATTCTATGTCTTTTGGTTTTAAGATAATTTTATAAGACCTTATGTAATTTTTGAAAGCATTATAAAATCAGTTTTAATTTTAAAATTTGTATTTTTAGGTAAATTATGATTTTAATTAAAAATTAAATTCATCATATTTATAAAATTATTTTAAAAAAATTGACTTCGAAAAAATGGTTAGGGTTATTTTTTGGTATTTTTCAGAAATACTTGAATTTTTGGTGAATAGTAAAATATGATAATTCACGATAAATGCTAAATATATAAATTATGATGTCATTAAATGATGTATGGATGATATAAGTCCATTATCTAGAACTCACATGCACACATTACTATTCTTGGTCATGAAATCATCCCTATTACTTTTATTGTGGAGAAATAATAAATTAATGAATATAATATTGAGAAAACTCATCTCCCCTCCACTATAAATACCACCCTGCACACCCTCATTTCCTCACAGCTCTCAAGCTACAAGACATGTCTAAAATATATCCAAACATCTTCCCAAGACCCTCCCCCACGTCTAAATAGCGTCTGGTCTCATCAAAAGTCCAATCCAATGTTCCTTAAGGAGGATTCAAGAAGTAATTTCTCTCGCTTTTCCTTTAATTTCCATTCAATTTCATGTTCTTTTTTTAATCTCTCCCCACATATCCTCATCAATATCATATAGTAACTCCAGTATCATACATATATTGGAATGTTATGATACTAATGGGATAATATATCATCCAACCACTTCTCCTCTTCTTTTTATGTTATAAAGGAAAACATTGTTCGTGAGGTGTTAATTTTTCACCTTCAAGAACGACATGTTTTCATTATTCCTTTACAGCCTTCAGATCTGGTCATGAAACCATTTTTATGGTTGAACCAGATTATGTTATATTTATTATGTCCTATTTAATGTTTTCTAACTAACTCATGTATATATTACTAAATTATTAAACAAAACAAGTTTATTGTGGTAAAAAAACGCCTGAATTAACCCAAACAACCACCATTAAAATTTAACTAATGATTCATCTACATGGTATATAACATAATTCATTTTAAGATCATTTAAAATCATTTAATATCATTAATAACATGTAATAAAAATTCTGTATGTTAATCCATGATTGACATGAACTTCCATTTATTAATAGAAGTGAACCGTTCAAGAAAACCATAAAAACAAACATTACCAAACAATGAATTTAAACCCTATAACCCATCCAAAGGCCCATAAAATAACTTAATGAAACCATAATGAACCATATTTATGTACAAAAGATTAGGGAATTTTTAATTAGTGAATCTAATTTGGTTATACAGGACAGTAAAGTGAAGAAATTGTTCAGATACAAGGTAAGGGGAAATTCTCAAACCTAACTTTATTTCTTCAGGTTCTCCCTCTTTCACTCCATTTTTTGTATGGTCGCTCCTTAAAAATAATTTTTTCATCATTATCATATCTGTTTTGGGATATAAATGTTTTCCACTGGAGTTTATGTCAAACAAATGTTTTCCAAAAGAAATTTTCTTTAAAAAACACACCATTTACTTCTCACTCAAGGTTGATGGTTCTTGTATCAAGTATGTTATTCCCACTTTCTTTTGGGAACCCAAAGATTATGAATGTGTTATTATGAGATGAAACACATTCCTTTACATTGGTTATTTATGTTCATTTTTGAAATATGTTCTTATTGGAATGCATAATAATGATAATGTTATGATGTGACGGGTGCACCCAGAATTATATAGTGGAAAATGAATGTTATGATGTGACAGGTGCACCCATAATTATACAGCACTCCAATGCATTGGGTAAAGTGATGAATATCATGAGTTAATGTGAAATTATGTGTGAACAATATTTTATCTTTTTTCACAACTATGTGTGGTATATGACCACTAAGACATGATGTTTCATTTTTAGGCATTGACACATTTCAAGTCTTTTATTAATGATTCCTCTCATGTTCATGATCCTTTGCATATGTTATGATTATGATGACCCATTTTTATATTGTTCTTATCTACCCTCTTACTAGGATTTTATCTCACCCCTTTTTTATGTTTATCCACAGGGGAATATGTGTAGTAAGAAGATTACAAGGGACAATAAGAGGCTGGAGAATAATGAATTAAATAAATGTTTATGCTTGATGTTGTAAATTTTTTGTTTGGTCCTAGTTTTCCCAAGACACTAAACCTCTTGATCCTCATGGTATAATACTATTGGGTTTTTTATCTCTATAATAATTTAATGGAAACTTAAGAAAATTCAGGGTCGCTATAGTTGGTATCATATTAAATATTTATTTAATTTTGGAATTATGATTAGAAAAACCATAGAGAAAACCTCTAGTATGAGACTATGTACAAATAAGCACACAGGAATATTTAAATAGGGATCCCATAAGTTATTATTTTAATATAAATTAAAAAAATAAATAATTTATTCATGACTTGTTGACATAGGTTTTGTTCTAACCTTTTCTATTTTATAAAATGGTGGGAACGAGAAGAAACCCGGACAACAACTCGTGTGAGGGCCAATGCAATGATTTCCTGAATGACATCCCCAATGATTTGGGAGGTGGAGTTCAGAACATCATAAATATTCTTACCCAAAAAAATTAGGTTATAAAAAATAACCAAAATAATGTGGAATGTCCTCATTCACCAAAGAGGGAGTAACTGTCTGTCGAATGTTTTATGCGGAAACAAACACCAATGTTTAGTGGGTCTTCCATTCCACTAGTTGCAAAATAGTGGGCCAAATCCACATATAAGATCTTTTCTGTGGTTCAATGTTCTGAGATGAAGAAGGTGACACTAATCTTTTATCATCTAGATGGAGATGCTGATCAATGGTGGGATTTTATTAAGAACACCAAGCCAAGTGAAACAATTGGAAAGATGGAATGGGAAGACTTTAAGATCATGCTTCTTAACAAGTATTTCTCAAGAAATATTTGTATGAAGATAGAGAGAGAATTCATATAGCTTAATCAAAAGGAAATATAATCATTCATGACCTACTAAGTGAATTTCAAACGGCTTTAAAGGTACACTTAGGGTTTTGTTATCAATAATGATAGAAAAATTGATAGATTATTTAGTTGATTAAAACCACTCCTTCGAAATGATCTTGTAATTCGAGACTTTTTGAGTTATGAAGAAGTTGTTAAATATTCTCTCAAAGTGGATATGGAGTTTGGATAATGGTCCCATGGATATGGTAATTTGAAATGAAAGATATAGTTTCAAGCCAGAGGATGTAATGATATAGGATGGAAGAAAACTCAATGACCCACATGCCAAAAATGTGGGAAGTTGCATCATGGGAACTACCTCAATGGGATAGGGAAATGCTTAAAGTGTGAGAAAGAAGGACACCATGCTCAAGAGTTTCAAAAAGACATGAGAAGAAAGCATAATGTCGTGGAAGAAACGGGAGCACCACCCATGGTCCAATGCTACAACTGTAGGGAGAAAGGGCTCTATACAAGCCAGTTCATTAAACCTCGAGTCCTTGAGGGTAATTAGCATCATCAGCCACCAAATACAAAGGAAAAAGGAAGGATTATGCCATCACTACTGTGGAAGTGGATCAAGATAATTAATTCATACAAGGTACACTTATTATTCACTCAAGAATGGTAAAATTATTATTTTATTCTAGTTCTATGCATTCCTTTATATCTTGCATGTTTGAAATAACGATATACTCGAAGCCCTGAAACCTTGAAGTATAGATATATGTACAAAAACAAGTGGTGAAATCATTTCAACCCATGTGTTTGACTCTTCTCATGTTGGCGTATGTGGGAAGATTCTTCCAGTGAATTTCATAATACATCCCTTAGTGGAATTTGACGCTATAATGGGAATGGATTGGCTCTCATTATATAGAGAACATATCAACTATATGGAAAAGGAAATATCTTTTTCATATTCTGAACCATCTTATGCTCTTCTACAAGTATAAAAAAGATCATGAATCTCCTTTGAAAAATATTTCAATGGTGTGGGTGTTGACACCCTATGAAGAAGTATACCTCGCCCAAATGGTTGAGTAAAAGGAAAGTGACAACCTTACATAAATTCCCATCATGATGGAATATGGTGATGTATTTCCTAAAGAGTTACCCATACATCCCATGTATTGTGAGGTATAGTTATCAATTGAACTCATAACCGGAGCTACTCCTATCTCAAAGTGTACCTATAGGATGGATCCTATCTAACCGGATGAGTTAAAGAAGTTGTTTCAAGAGAAATAAGAAAACGGGTTCATATTCCCTAGTGTATCACCTTGGGGTTCACTAGTTCTCTTTGTGAAGAAGAAAGATGGATCAATGTGGCTATGTATTGATTATTAGGAACTCAACAAGATCACCATAAAGAACAAGTATCCTCTTCCAAGGATTGATGACTTGTTCTATCAGTTAAGAGGAGCTCAATACTTCTCAAAAGGTGGACATTTTCTCTGGATATCATCAGCTATAGGTTAAGAAGGAATATATTCAGAAGACTTCCTTCTGTACATAGTATGGGCACTATTATTTTTGGATGATGACCTTAGGACATACTAATGTCCCTAAAATATTTATGGATGGATGAATAGAGTTTTTATAAATTACCTTGACAAATTTGTGGTAGTGATTATTTATGATATTCTTATATACTCCAAGATCAAGGAGGATCATAAAGAACATCTAATACTTGTGTTGGAGATAGTGATAAAGGAGAAGTTGTACGCCGAGTTCAGAAAGTGTAACTTTTGGACGAAGCAAGTCGCATTCTTGGGACATGTGATCACAAGAGATGGAATTTCTATGGACCCTTTAAAAATAAAGGTGATTAAGGAATGGACCATGCCTTCTAGTGTCACATAAATTCATAGTTTTCTTAGATTAACTGGGCACTACCGACGTTTTTTGAGAAATTTCTCATGATTTTCAATCCCTCTAACTATGTTAACAAGGAAATGGGTAAAGAATATCTGGATAGAAGAATGTGAGGGAATCTTTAAGGATCTAAATAGAAGTTTGATCACTGTAGTTGTACTTACACTACCAAAAAGTGTAGAATGTTTTGTGATATATAGTAATGCTTCAAAGAAAGTCTTGGGTTGTGTACTCATGAAAAATGATAATGTGATAGCATACGCCTCATGATAGTTGATAATAAATGAGAAAAACTACCCAATGCATGATCTAGAGATGGCAGCCATGATTTTTGACTTGAAAATCTAGCGGCACTACCTTTATGGTGAGAAGTGTGACATATACACCGACCACAAGATTCTAAAGTATATATTCACACAAAATGATCTCAACATGCATCAACTGATATGGTTAGAGCTAATCAAAGACTACTATTTCTCTATTAACTATCATCCTGGAAAGGTAAACAAGGTAGATGATTCTCTAAGTAGATAATAACATGCTTCTCTATCCATGTTATGAATTGAAAAATACTTTGTCTTCTTGGATATGCACAGGATAGATTTGGAAATCAAAAGGTTAGGGGATACATATTACCTTGTGAAAATTATTGTGTAACCATAAATCCAATAGATGATTAAGGAGGCACAAAGGGATGATATGGATTTATAAAAGAAGGTGAATGCAGTAAAGGAAGGTAAGCTATAAGAGTTCCATATCAATGATGATGGTGTGACTAGTTTTGGAACACAACTTTATGTGCCTTAATCACCTAGGATAAAGAAGGATATATTGGAAAATGCACATAGCTCAACATTCTCCATCCATCCTGGTAGCATCAAGATGTACCGAGATCTCCAAGAACACTTCTGGTGGGATAACATAAAGAAAGAGATTGTAGAATATATCTCATGGTGATTAGTATGTCAGTAAGTTAAAGAAGAGCAACAAAAGTCCAAAGGTATGATGCAACCATTTCTTATACCTATGTAGAAATGGGAGAATGTCATTATAGATTTTTTCATAGGTCTCCCAAAGATTTCGAAAATAAATAATATGATATGGGTTATTTTTGACCAACTCACCAAGACTACCCATTTTATCGCTATTCAGGAAGAAGTCTCACTTGAACAACTTGAAAAGATATATGTGAAGGAAGTGCTGAGACTGCATGGTGTTCCACAGTCAATTGACTCTGACCGTGATCCCAGGTTAACATCTAAATTCTCGAGAAGTTTTCAACATTCTTTAAGTAATGAATTAAATTTCAACATGGCCTATCACCCCTAAACTGATGGCCAATCTGAAAGGACTATTTAAATTCTTGAAGATATGAAAGGAGAATTATCTTTATAATTAAAAGGTGGATGGGATCACCATATCCCATTAGTTGAGTTCTCATACAATAATAGCTTCCACTCAAGTATTCACATGGATCTATATGAGGATCTATATGGAAGGAGATTTAGAACTCCAACTTGTTGTGATGATGTTGGAGAAAGAAAGATACTTGGACCTGACCTTGTGAAGGAGATGATAGAGAAGGTTCAAGTCATCTAGAAACACATCAAAGCTACTCATAGATGGAAAAAGAGCTATAATGACAACCATCGAAGGGAATTGGAGTTCAACGTTGGAGATAAAGTCTTCCTACTAATTTTATAATGGAAGAGAGTCATATTATTTGGAAAGAAAGGGAAGCTAAACCCAAGGTACATTGGCCCCTTTGAGATCCTTGAACACATAGAATTTGGGGCCTATCGGCATGCACTTACACCGAATATGGCTCAAGTTCATGATGTGTTTCACGTATCACTCCTGAGGAAGTACATACCACATCCCTCACATGTACTGAACTCAGAGGTGGCACAACTGGAAGATGATCTCTCTTTTGAGGAGAAACTAGTGAAGATTGTGGACTGGAGAGATAAATTTCTACGCAAAAAGAAAACACAACTTGTCAATTTATTGTGGAGAAACCATATGTTTGAAGAAGAAACTTGGGAACCGGAGGAGGCGTTGAAGGAGAAGTACCCCCACCTGTTTGTGTTAAATGAAATTTTGGGGGAGAAATTTAATAAGGGGGGAAGAATGTAATGACCCAATATTTTATCAATGGAATTTCTTTCTTATAATTATTCCTTATAGTATAATACATTTGGGAAGAACAATGACATATAATGATAATATATACACTATGTGACCATTAATCATAATTTTTCTACTTCTATGTTTTGAATTTTTAAAATATGACATACACGGTTGTGATCAGTAAGATGTTTGGAGTCCGACAGGACAAACTTAATTTTTGGTGAATAGTAATCTACCCTTATGAACAGTAACCTACCCTTCTGAATTGTAATATGACCCTTATGAATATTAAATCATCCAAAATAATATAAACCTTAACCTTAAAAGATTAAATAAAATTTAGGCATCTTATAATGATAATTTGACCATAGTAAAAGTATTGGTATTTTTATAAGTCATAAATAAATAATTATAATTAATTAATTAATTTAAAAGAAATATTATTTTCCTAAAATGTGATCATAAAATAACAATTCTATGTCTTATGGTTTTAATATAATTTTATAAGACCTTATGTAATTTTTTAAGGCATTATAAAAACTATTTTAATTTTAAAAACTATATTTTATAAGTAAATTTATTATTTAATTAAAAATTAAATTAATAATATTTATAAAATTATTTTTGAAAAATGAACTTTGAAAAATGTTTCGGGTAAATTTTTGGGATTTTTCTGAAATACTTTATTTTTTTAATATTAAAATATGATAATTCGCGATAAATGCTAAATACATAAATTATGATGTCATAAGCTGATGTATGGCTGATGTAAGGCCATTATCTCAAAATCTCATGCACACATTTCTATTCTTAGTCATGAAATCATCAATATTACTTATCTCATGGAGAAATAATAAATTAATGAATATAATATTGAGAAACCCCCCCCCCCCTCTCATCCACTATAAATATCACCTTTCACACCCTCATTTCCTCACACCTCTCAAGATTTAATACTTTTCTAAACTCTATCCAAACATTATTCCTAGCCCACCCCCCACGTCCAAAGACCTTCTTATCTCATCAAAAGACTAATCTAACGTTCCTTAAAGTGGATTCAAGAGGTAATTTCTCTCTATTTTCTTTTAACTTCATTTCAATTTATAGTTCTTTTCATAATATCTCCCCACATATCCTCATCCACATGGTATGGTAACTCTAGTATCATACATATACTGGAATTGTATGATACTAATGAGATAATATATCATCCAATCCCCTTCTCCTCTTCTTTTTCTTTTAGAAATGGAAACGTTGTTCATGAGGTGTTAATTTATCACCTTCAAGAACGACATGTTTTCTTTTTTCCTTTACCTCCATCAGATCTATTCATGAAACAATTTTTGTGGTCGAACCAGATTATTTTATATGTATTATATCATATTTGATGTTCTGTAACTAACTTATGTATGTATTACTAAATTATTAAACAAAACAAGTTCGTTGTGGTTGAAAAACCGCTTGAATTAACCCAACCGGTCATCATTAATTATAAGAACATTTAAACGCCTGTAATATCATTAATAACATGTAATATCAGTTATGGATGTTTATCCATGTGCTAAACAAACTTTAATTTATTAATACAAGTGAACCATTCAAGAAATCCATAAAAATGAACATTCCCAAACAATGTATTTAAACCCTATAACTCATCCAAAGGCCAATAAAATAACTTAATGAAAATATAATGAACCATATTCATGTAAAAAATATTATGTAATTGTTAATTAATGAATATAATGTAGTTATATAGGACTTTAATGTGAAGAAATCATTCAGATACAATGTAAGGGGAAATTCTCGAACCCAACTTTCTTTTTTCGGGTTCTCCCTATTTCACTCCATTTTTGTTATGGTCACTCCTTAAAATCATATTTTCATCATTATAATATCTTTTCTAGGATATAAATGTTTTCTAGTGAATTTTATGTCAAACAGATTTTTTTTGAAAGAAATCTTCTTTTAGAAATACACCTTTTACTTCTCACTCAAGGTTGATGGTTCTTGTATCAAGTATGTTATTCACACATTCTTTTGAGAACCCAAAGTTTATGAATGTGTTATTATGAGATGAAACCCATTCCATTATATAGGTTAGTTATGTACATTTTTGATATATTTTATATGTATAATGCATGATAATGATAATGTTAGGATGTGACGGGCGTACCCAAAATTATATAGTGCAAAATGAATGTTATGATGTGACGGGTGCACCTAGAATTATATAGCGCTCCAATGCATTTGGGTAAAGTGATGAATAACATGCGTAAAATTGAAATTATTTGTGAACAATATGTTGTAATTGTTCACAACTATGTGTGGTAGATGACCACTAAGATATGATGTTTCATTTTTATACATTGCCACATTTCAAGTCTTTTATTATTGATTCCCCTCATGTTCACGATCCTTTGCCTATGTTATGATTATGCTCACCCATTATTATATTGTTGTTATCTACCCTCTTACTAGGATTTTGGATTACCCCTTTTTGATGGATATCCTTAGGTGAATATGTGTACTAAGGAGATTATAAGGGACAATAAGAGGCTGGAGAGGAATGAATTAAATAAATGTTTATGCTTGATGTTGTAAATGTTTTGTTTGGTCCTAATTTTCCAAATACACTAAACATATGGATCCTCATGGTTTAATACTATTATGTTTTTTATCTCTAAAATGATGTAATATTAATCTATGAAAAGGCAAGGTTGCTATATGTTTCATTAAAACATTAATTGTTTGATTGAATGATGTATGAAAATCTCTACCAATGGAGTGATAAACTATGAAGTAGTTCATTATAAAAACTCCTCAGTAAGGAAATATATGATCCAGGAAGTATTTAATTTTTATATATCTATATTTTTCTAGTGCATTAACTATTTTATATAGGGGGTGAGATATATCTTATAATTTTATAAAACTCCGATTTACTCTTAGAATCGAGTTTTAGATGAATTTGATTATATGATTGTTTTTCTAAACTTTAAATATCTATAAAAATTGTTCTAATATTTAGACAATACAATAATTCCTTAAATTATGAAATTTTTTATATTTTTCCATCATTCAACCTATTTAAATATTTAAATTTCAAGTCTCAAAATTTAATTTTTTTTATGTAACCAGAAAATATTTTTTACATAATATGTCTTTTCAAAAGTTAAAATCTATAATGATTATTCTATATTTTCTTTAATCAAGAATGTTAAGAATCATCTATAATGTGTCTGAAAAAATATTTTATCTACTTCTTAAAACATTAAATATATGTATTCATATTCTTAAAAAAATCTTGTTCAAAGTCTTCAATGAACCAGTCAAAACAAGATGAAGTATTCAAATACTTTATGTTCATAAGAAAATATTTCCCATAAAAGGAAAAAAGGAAATACTTTTAATTTTTTACATGAATAATATGTTTCATATGTTAAATATTTATTTGAAAAATTTTCTGAAAAATTAAGGAAGCTCATGGGCATGAAGAACTGAAATTTTCTTCTTCTCAAATGTCTTGTGAAAAGTTTTTATTCAAACTCAACACCTTGAATGAAGAAAAAGGGAAGTTATAAGATAATATGAATAATTATAGAAGGACATATGAATACCTACATAAATAATCTTTATCAAATATGGGTTTTTATTTTTTACAAAGATAGTATCATAATTTTATAGAGAGTTCAATATCAAAAGAATAATTTGAATCTTTTAAAGTAGAAATGCTAAAATAGATGGAGTTACTTAGAAAAGAAGTGGTTACTAAGATGTATCCAGATAAGCAAAAATTGTAAATGGTTGAATAATGTTCATATTATTTGTTATGTTAAAGAAAATAAGACATTAAAAATAGAATATAAGAAAAATCTAGAGTGTTATACGATCTAATTTAAAAAGGTAGAAGTTTGGAAAGTTCAGATGAACATTCTATTCCTTCCCAACACCCTATTTTTTATTTTCTATAATTACTTGAAGTAAAATTTATATATACTATTTTTAATATTTTTGTAAAAACATTCTATAAGTAGTTTCATAATTTATTTTTAAATTTTTATAATTTTTAATTTACATAATCATGAACTTAATATTTGATTATCTCGTTACATATTACTATAAAAAATAAATAATTTCATTTTAACTATTACTTGTGAAAAATTTAGTTAAACATGTTTTATTCCTTGGAAATATTTTAATTTAGGAATATACTATATGGTAAAAATTAAAGAGAGTTATTAGAAAATGATCATTTTTATTCATTAGGGTAGTTTATTTTAATACATTTTACTCTTATCTTTTTTATGTCAAAAAACGAGGATATGTTTTATGTATAAGAAATTCACATATCATCGTGTGGAAATTTTTTTATCATTAATTTTTAGGGGAGAAGTTTTATTTTATGAGAGATTTTATGATAAATTTTATAAAGAGATAAAAGTTGATAAATTGATGTTCTTATGAGAAATGTTGTAAAAAGAATAAATGTGTTTGTAATTTATTTATGGTTATAAAAACTTCTACTTCTAAATTTTTTTTTAAACTTTACATATTTAATTTTGATTATTATGATCATAAAAAAGTGGGATATTGTTGATCATGTGATGATTCCAAATTTTCATTAATTTCTTTTTGGTTTTGATGCTCACAAACACCCCCCCCCCCCCCCATTTATGTTACCAATGATGTTTTTTAGTGAATTTTAGGAAAATAATATTAATTAGAATATTTATTCTGGAAATACATTCAAATAATTGATCCATAGGGAAATATTTGTTAATTATTATTTATATTGTTTTAAAAGTATTATAGAAACAATGTTCATGCCATATATTTGTAAGTGTAATTTAAGGATTAAAAATACTACATTTGGCAGAAATCATATAGATCGTATACCCAACATTTGGAAGAAACCCTACATTTTAGGATCGAAAGTTATGGTTCATCAATTCTAAATTTGATAAAAAAAACTTTACGTCATCAACCATACATTTGTAAACAACCCTATAATATTATCCAAGATTTATGAAACGTTATTATTGAAAGTAAATATCTATTCAAAGGCTTATTATGATCGATTCAAGGGTGAGTATTCAAAGCAGTAAGTCATTTCTATTCTTATGATAAGTTATGACTCTCTCAAATGATTTTGAATTAAAATATTAATGATTTATTATGTGATATTACTAGAGTTGGTTTGACCTAGAGGTGTTATACCTACAGTATAAATATCAAGACATTTTGCATCAAATAAAAAAAGGAGGAGATATACAATATATATATACATATAAAGAAAAGATATATTTGAGAACAACAAGTGTGTATTTTCCTTCCGAGCCACACAATGGAGACATACTTATTTTGATATATCTAAATGAATCACTCTTATTATTGTCGCTGCTACTGCATCTTATTGTTACATCTTCTTTTTCAAGATCAATGTAGCATTTATCAGAGATACAATTTGGAAACATACATATTTAAATATATGTCTGGTGTTTTCTTTTCTACTGTTTGAAGAAAAATGTTTCAAAATTAAAGATCAATTTTTTATTTTGTGTTATTGAATATAAATTACATCTATCAGTTGTTACTAAAACTATGAACATTAACCTATTTTTTCAGTCAAATCAATCTCTATTGATTTATTGGAGTTTTGATTTCTCAGACTCAATCGTGGTAAACTGACGGCATCTTGTACAAATCTATGGATTTTCAGTTTTTTGTAAAATAACCATAAGGCCATGTAAAAGCCTTGTAAAAGTGTCAACTACATGCATTTAGTTTTTAAGGTCTTATGATAATAGGGCCATTATAAGGAAATCACCAAACTCACTGAGAGAGTATTAGTGGAGTGGACTATGGTATATTTGTACCATGTACCACTATACATCAGTTTTTTCTTTTCATTTATTTATTTGTTATTCTCACTCATCATTAATAGAGAAGTAAAGGTTCACTTCATAATATGATATATGTTTAGAATTTATCAATGTTTTTAAAGAATGCAATTCAACCCCCTCTTGTGTCTTTTTCTTCATCATCTACATCCTATCCTAGTTGAACCTTCCTATCAAGAATAAGAAAATTAAGAAATATTTCAAACTTATAAACTAAATTTGAAACTATTTCATTATCATAATCAAATGAAAAGGTGTTTACATTGAATCTGACAATGATGTAATGAAAGAGAACCCTGATAAAACCTTAAGAGATCAATATGAACCAAATTTTATAAATCAAAATAACTTGATTATCTATCATTTTTTAAAGTATGAATTTTAATTGAAAATTAGACTAGTAAAATTATTAACTAAGTACCATGGCCTTTTATGAGATGATCTAAACAAATACATTAATAACATTACCATATCATGTGTTAGATTGATGTTTAGAGTTATAGTAGAGGAAAACTTCAAATAGAAAGATGTGAAATTCCCTTATTAAGGTGTTTCTAAGGAGTGTCTATATAACACGTAACCAGGTGAAGTCACTAGAGAGGTTGAACATCATAGGAACTTCCTTCATTTATTATTTTTAACCAAATAAGTACTTCCCTAAGGAATTTGGTATATTCAATCAATAAATTCTCGGGATATATACTCTATGAGTATTGAGATGGGTTTAGGAAACTTTATGAAAGTTTTCCACACTATGTCATTGAGGAACATAATTTCCTAGTGTTATTTAAACAAGGAATACTCAATAGTGAGATAAATATTCCAGATGAACTCTGAATGGAAACTCACCCATGAACTGAAAAGAATCATATTAAATATACATTAGAATTCCCAATAATTTAGTATAATAGGTGCCAACCCCAAAGGAGTCTATAAGGTAATGTATATTCAACCACTTTTTACTGATTATAGGCATGAAGGACTGCAAAATTTTCAAGAAGAACTACTCCTAATCAGTCTAATGACCAACCAACACCCCTTAAGTAATATGGAATTTTTTCTTCTCTTTGTGACTTCACAGACTAGTATGATAAACTATAGTATATTGATATTTTTTTTCTATCAATAAAGACCATTTCAATAGCCTATAAATAAAAAAGGGTGGAAAGATACATTAGATGTCCTATATGGATTTATAAATAAAAAAAATTAATCTTATCTTCCATTTCATTAACCATTCCATTAACCTGCTCCATTTCAGAAAAATTTCATGCTAGGATTCCACTATACATTCCAATATTCATTATTTTAATAATATAAATTTAATGACAATCCTTCCTTCAATTCTTAAAAACAAATACATAACCCACAAAATATATACATAGATGAGAAAAAAATTAAATGAATTACTTGAAAAACTAGTTAAGGAATATAGTGTAAATGATGACTAAAAAATCTAAGAAATCCCTAGATCAAACATTACACAATACCAAGGATAATGTGAGTTTGGTAACAACTCGAATTGAAATGTAAATTAAAACTTATGTGAAACAAGAAATTGGAAAAGAACAATTAAAAGGAGAGAGGAAATAACATTTAATAGAATAAAAAATATCATAAATTGGACTTGTGAAATAACTAAAATAATTTAAGAACATGTTGTTGTCCTTTCCCACACGAATGATTCAATTTAAGAAAATTAATTAAGTGAGATTAAAAATAAATTTTAGACACATTAATGAAATATGGATTCAATATACCTCTTATTAAATCTCTTAAAAATATCCCACAATATTCAATGTACATTAAGGAATTGTTCACAAACAAAAGGATGCTTCAAGGAACAAAAGATTATTCATAGGAAGAAATGTGTCAGCTCTAATAAGACCTCAATTTCCTATAAAATTCTAATAAATAGGTATATTTATATTCCTTGTAGTATTGGTTTTATTTTATTCATATATGTTTTATGTGATTTAAGAGCTTTAATTAATGTAATTCTTAATTATGTATCCTTATATTTACAGAATTGAGATCTCAAACCAACCAAAATGGTAGTTCAGTTGAAAAAAATGAGCTATTGGATTGCCAAATATATTTCAAGAACTTTTTTTGAGGAGGGTTCATAACTTGACCTTTGTAGCTAATTTATATGTCCTCCACACGGAATAATTTATAATAACTATTAAATATAAAATTTTATAGGTAAAATATTTTTAGTGAAAAACTTGATAATCATAAAGGAATAATACATTTAAATATTTGATATTCGATAAATTTTCCATAAAAACATTCACTTTTCACATAATAAGGAATCTAATTCACAAATAGAAAATAATTATTTAAAAGAGATTCTGAATCTGGGTAACAAATTTAATTTTAAGAATTCTATGGGATATTAATATAGGTAAACTGAAATTACTATATAAGAACACAGTAATGATATAGGTCAGGGTTTCTTGATGGTTTTGATTGTTTTTTTTCAATTAATGGTGAAACTGATAATAAGGTATGTGAACCTAAGTTGCAACCATCTTGAATTCATCTATCCAAGCTTGAATTGAAACAACTATAACCAAATTTAAAGCAAGTATTTTTTATGTGAAAAGAAAATATACCCAGGATAATCAGAAGAATCTTAAACCCTAATCAAAAAAAGAAACTCATAAGTCCTTTAAGTGATATTGTTAAGTACATATGACTCAGTTTAGGTGACATGATCAACCATATTCCTTGAACCAATGTACATGATCCAATAAGAAGATAGTTCCAAACCTATTAGAAAATCTAAAATGAGACTAAAACCAACCATGATGGAGGTATATAAAAAATAAATTGAGAAATTTATAGAATAATAAAACATATATCCAATTTTTAACATACAGTGGGTTACCGCATTCACATTATGCCCAAAAATTCAGTTCGAACTATTCTTTAGAGTGAAAAAATTAACTGATTATAGTGAGAGTGTGGAATAGTTTTAGTCTATATTGAATATATGTGATTGAATCAAGTGATTATAAAAGTATCATTTCCAATATCATTCATTAACCAAATTCATATAAGACCATTAAGAAATACCCATTACTATTTTATTGATAGATTCTATATGTACATCTAAATAATCATTTCTCCCAAGGATTGGGAGAAAGCAATATTGACTTATCCTTATTACAAATTTTCATATAAAAGGATTCTATATAGATTATGGAAAAACCCTATGAATTTTTAAAGTGTATGGTAATTTCATTCCATATTTTGATTGAGAAATATCTGAAAAAAAAATTAGATAATTTAAAAGTTTTTGTAAATTCATTTGAATATTTTTATTTCAAATATGGATATGGTTTTAAAAAAATTCCTATAAAATTTTCATCTAAATTTTGAAAATATCCATTTCATAGAAGAAAAAGAAATTATACCAAGGTAAGAAATTTATATAATTTAATTGAATGTGGATAATCAAATATTGAATCCATCACTACATTACTGCATCCTACCTATTCTAAATATTTTAAATAATTTTTGAGACATGTAGGTTTTTATAGATGATTCATTAAGAATTTTAATAAGATTGTCTTACCACTTTCCAATTTCAAAAATATATTTAGTTCATATTTTATTAATCTTTAAAGAAATAATATTATGACATAAAAAGAAAATTGAATTCATCATTTGGCAATTCAACCACCAAATTGGGAACACCATTTAGAATTATTCTATGATGCCTCCAATAGAGCTATAGGGGTTATTATTTCCCAATGAATTTATGAAAGAATTAATGTTATATATTATTCATTTAAAACACTATATTTTACATACAATAATTATATAAACACTTAAAAATGAATTTCGTGCAATTGTATGTCCTTTGAAAAAACATTAGACCATATTTTCATAGAAAAAATATAACAATCCACTCTAATCAAGTATCAATTAAGAACATGATGAAGAAGGTTGAATAAAATATTAGGTTCACGAGATATAAGTAGTTTTTAAAAGAGTATTATATGGAGTTAAAAGATAAAATTTAGGAATTCCAAACCAAGATATACTTCATGGCTCAATACGAGGTGTGAAACTCTATCTGATTGAAGGAGAAGTTGTATGATAAAATTTATTATAACTTCTAAATAAATTTAACACATTAACCCAATAGATATCTCAATAATTTACACTAAATATAAATTCAATGTGGGGGAAAATTTATACATTATGAGAATAAATAGTGAAAATTTTGTTTGTATATGTTTATTCAATTCTAATGTACGTTATGTGCTCAAATGTTACGTCTATAGACTAAAAATGGTTCCACATAATAAAATGCTAAAAGAAACATGTATCATGTTATAGGAACTGTAAGTATAGTGTTATATTAGGAAATTAGAATGAGACATGGGTAGAATAATAAGCTCATCATAAGACCACTTCTCAAAGTACCGAGGACGATCTACCCAAGGATAGTGTCTCCAAGCTACCGAGTTGAATTGAATAAAAATAACATCATATACCCCCTATTGAAAAAAACCTATTTAATATCCCTTACACTCTATAGAATTATCCCAAACATATAATAAACTTATTAATACACTAATTATGGATAGTTATTCACTCTTTCCTTCCACACATACACTGCCCTGATAAAGACTACCCACAACCCCAAAAACCATACATTAACTCCCTCTTGAAAAGAAATAATTATACTAAGGTTGAAATAAAAAATATCAAACTATCAAACCAAAAGGGAAGACCCCCACATTGAATATGGTGGGAAACTTATTCCCATGCACTCTATTTGTGCACTTTACACGTCATTGATACAATATTTTTTTTAAAATTCATGCCCTCTTCCATATCTTTAAGTACTAATGTATAAATCACTTATTCCCATGAATAATAATTCACTGGAATTTCCTAATTGAGGGAATGAGTAAAATGGGATCAAAAGCACAGTGAGCTTATTTGATACAACTTTCCTCGGTTTTTGACACCATGGTTTATTTTTTTCTTGCATTGTTGAGAAGGATAGAATCCGACCTTACCACGAGCCCAGTCACATCGAGCAATAGTCCTAAGAAGACTCCAAGAAGATTATGCTTTACTAGTCCCATAATTAGTGATATAAGAAGATAATTGAATCTAAATATAAAATCATTTTTAACATCATTTTATTTAGTGGAAATGGACTTTTACAGCATTTCTTTTTTTACAGAAACATTATCACCAAATTTAAGCGCAACAATAACCATAAGTGTTGATATACTAAATAGAGTTGTCACAAAACTCAAAGAATAAATTGTATTACTAATAAGACTTATATTCTTTTGTGTTAATACTGTAATGATTCCAATAATACTTCCAAAATCTACCTACCAGAACAGATATAAAATCATTAATTACTAATCCCAGGATCAATGAAAATTATATAAGTTCCTAAAGTGAGGTTTAGTTTTCCATAATTAAACTATCTTCAAGTAATATTTCTTAGAAATCACACTAGTAATTTCATGTATATATAACAATATATTTAGTAGATAATCCATCAATAAAATTTCAAGGTCTAAAAGATTGAAACTCATGTGAAAATGGTGGTAAAATGATTGTGATGATCTTAAAATGTTATACATGTATTCTTTATCTATAAATACCCAGAGTGTTGTTTTTTTAAATAGTGGACACTATAAAATTTATTGAATGTACCATTATAGTAATGGATTCCAATTTCTATGCCTTCATTTAAATTTTCCCTTATTACATTCCAATATTATATAGTTTACCAAAGAATCCATAATTTGAATAAGCTATATCAATAAGATTCTATCATCTGAAATTTCTTTTAGACCATACTGGAAAACTATATGTTTTTTTGTATCATCTCTATCACTAAATCAAGGCTTTTAACTATTGAACCTAGGACTCCATCAGTCAAGAAAATGCAAAACATACCTATGTCTATCCAAATACTATTAGATGTCCATAAATTGTGAAAATAAGATAGGGAACCTTGAAATGAATGATCCCGGTGTAAGAAAATCACATTCAAGCTCCCTTTTTTATTTTCATGATTAGGATGAATTTTAGCTTCAAATATTTTGAAAAGGATATCCATCACATTATCAACATGTATCTACATTAGTTTACTTGAAGAATTAAATTCTTATCCAGTTGGAATATGTTATTTGGGACTAAAAATAATTTAAAAATAGAATAATATTTCAGGTATATCTTCTCCTTTATGTTAGTAGGTTAGGATGGTGAAAAGTGAGACTATGGTACACATAATACAACCTAAAAGATCATGAATCCTAGTGTATTTTGGAATTAGTTACATAGCATAAAGGCTTGATACATGGATACAAAAACATTATTGAAAACTTCCTTAACATACTCTTTGAATTCATCAATATTCTAAAACTACAAGAGATAACATGGGGACATAGATAAGAAATAGGTGATATATAAAGCCCAGTAAAAGAGTAAAAAATTACTAATGTGATCAAAGTATTACATGTTAGTCAATAGGAATTTTAATGATACATAAAAGGTTTGAGAATCACAATCTTCAACAATCAGGCATAATACAACATGATAACATAAAAGAAACATGGGAAAATGGTAACAACTTTAAACATGACATCTTAAAGATAGGCCAAGGAAAATGAACATGACATATAACATGGTGTAAAATGTCCCATAATGTATTAGGCTTACTCTTGTATCCCTTTCATGATTTATCAAGAGACTAAAACATTACATAATGCATTGGAGTGCTATCTAGACTCATCCATCATTTCTTTGTCATGTATATGCATAAGTGTTCCACATAGATCATAAAACATAAATATATATTTCAAAAATTTCAATCCCATGATAAAATAGTATGGGTTAGAAACATTTTTGTCACAAATCAATAAATTATAAGAACATTTAAGTGAATACCTTTGAGTAGAAATGGTAATGGGTATTCACTAAACAAAAGTTTTTACATTGAAAATCATAGTGAAGTTTTGAAAACATAACTAAGGTGCATAAAGGTTCATCAGATAGATTGATGAGAGATAAATGTTTCTATAATAACTTTTAAATCTTAAGTTCAGTAGGATAGATGTGTTATAATATAACCCATCATGAAAAAAAGAAAAAAAATACATAACGAGAAGGAGGAGCTTGAATATAGTGAAGAAAGAGTAGATACCTTACCTTGGGAGGCTGTTCCCAATGGTTGTGAAGAGATTGTTGAGTTCTTGGGGGAACCTTGGGAGAAATTTATAAAATATAGGGTAGATAAATGTGGTTCTAAAAGGTTTTTAAGTGAATATAAATGGGAGTTTTGGTGGGTTTTATATGAAAAGAGAGGGGATTTCTTTATTATTTCTTAAACCTAGGTTTTTTACTCTATATAAGAAATTTTTCTAAACAAAAAACCTTACCATGGTTTATGAGAATAGATTCTATCAAAGTTAAGTGATTTAAATTATTTAAATTTATATGAACCTAAATAATTAAAATAATACCCTGGTGATGTGAAAGTGAGTCATGTTTATAATGAATTGAATTTAAAAATGTAAACTAAAATATAAGGTTTGGACGATTCCTAAAGGGTATATAAATTTTTTGAAATAAATTAAAATAAAAATATTGTAAAGGGAATATATATATATATATATATTATAGATACATTTTATGGAATTTATTAAATCACTTTTGGGGTTTTATGATGTCCTAATATAAACCTTATATTAATATAATAATTAATTTTGACCCAAAAATTTGATTGTCTCAGAAAATTATGAAAAAGGAAATGTGAAATGATTTCAATGTTCTTATTTCAGAAATGATATTTGTTTAATCAAAATAATTCTCTAAAAATGGAAATTTACACTTTTAAATTAAAAATGAACTTTTATTTGATTAATACATATTTTTTTGACAATAACATTTTACTGACCCTTAAAAAAATTTGACTTGTAAGAATATACTATAATTTATATTAAATAAATAATATTTAATAGTAGTGTTTTATTAAAATATAATTTATATAAAAAACTAATCAATTATTAAAAATTAACTTTTGATCTAAACCCTATATCTTCCAAAAATACAATTTGTGTTTCGTCGTATCAAAATATATTTTTTCAAAGTAATTTATTTAATCATTTTAAAGTAAAAATAATAATGAATAAATGTAATAATTATTTTACTGAAACTAAAATATAAATATTCATAATGTTATGGTCAATATAAATTACCCATTATTATACAAGTGAATTTTTTAAGGGTAAAGTTCATGACAGTGAGATTCTCAAGGGGTGGTTTGAAAATATTGGTTTGAGACATGATCTTGATGAGCTTGAAATTCTATTGTAAATGGTTCATATCATTCTTTAGTGGTTGGATATCGACTTGGGATTGGTTAATGGAAAATACTGGTGATTTTATCTCCCTCAAAAGTTCAGATTAATGTGATTCGTAGGGATCAATCCTCTTGGTTAAGGCAATCACTTATTTTATTTGTGTCAATATGACTCTTTCCTAACCCCTAAAATAAAATAATCATATGACCACTATTAAATTGATATATTATCAATGGTTATAATGACTAATGGTCTTTTAAATCTTTTATAACTTATAATGGTTTAAAATATCAAAAGTAGTTCATGTGTTTTCTATAACCATAAAACATAATAGGGAATTTAATTTAATCACAAAGGGAATTTTATTTATTAAAGTTTGTTTCATTACATAATTATCCACTTTAGAAATTTCACCCTTGAAATTTTAATTCATATACTAAAAACGATTAGGTTACTCATGTTTCATCACCTCTTTATGTTCACAAGTTTCTTCCATAAACTTGTGGTTCCACCACAACACTTTGTCTGGGTGAGTTTCCTACTTTCATAAAACTTTGTCTCTATGATCTAAGATCTTTACAAATTGTTCCTCATAGGAAAGATCATTATCTAACGGTAACACCTCTAGATGAAGTACATGTGATAGATCTAGTATGTACTTCCTTGATAGGGATACATTTAACACATCATGTACTTGAGATAGGTTAGGTTAGAGTACTAGTCGGTATGCCATAGTTCTGATGCGATTAAGTACCCCAAAGAGGCAGATGTATCTTGGACTAAGCTTTCCTTTCTTTTAGAAACTCATGAATTTATTCCATGGAGGTATAATAAGGAGAACATTATAACCAACCTTTACTCTAGGTATCTTCTATGATTGTCTGCATATATTTTATATCATCTTTTTGAATATTTCATATGAAACTGAATAATTTGTACCTTCTATATCATATATTGGATAAGATAATGTCCCATAATCTTCCACTCTCTACCTTCATCCCAGTATGTTTTAGCCTAACACATCTTCCCATAGATATCCTCATAATGTTCTATTTGAGTTATATTAAAGAAACTATTGTAATATGAGAACTCCACTAGGGGAAGTTGTTTATCCCAACATATTTGGAAATCCATTGAACATGTCCTCATCATATCTTCCAGAGTTTTAATGGTCCTTTCAGACTGACCATCTATCTAAGGGTGATAATAAGTACTGAAGCCTGGCTCTATAAACAAGTATTGTTTATGTCTTCTCCAGATCCTTGAGTTAAACCTAGGATATTGATCAGAAACAATAGATATTGGAACTCCATGAAATCTTACAACTTCCCTAATGTATATCATGTCATTTTGGTCGAGAGAGAAATATTCCTTGATGTAAATTAAATGTGATGAATTTATAAGTTGATCAACTGCTACCTAGAGGGGGTTATTACCTTTCGATTTCATGGGTATTCCTATGAAAAAAAATACCTGGTTAGGTTTTACCATTTTCTTATAGGTATGGGAAATGGTTGCATCATAGCCATAGACTTTTTCATTCAATCATGACTTGTTAGAATATGGAGCATCAAGACACAAACTGTAAGATCTCACTATTCATGTTACCCCACCAAAAGTTTTTCTTCAATTCTCTATACATCATTTTACTTCCTATATGAATAGAGAAGGATGATCTATGCACATCATATAGAAGTTCACTCTTCAATTATATTTTTATGTGACACATATCAGGGTTCCAAACCTTATGAATCCATATTTAGAAAAAGTTAAAATTTTAAATTTTCACTATTTTTTTCTGTAGAAACTCATAATCTTTATAATACTCATTTATATTTTCATTAATGGATGTTTGATTAGTTATTTTAGATATGTAGGATTAACATATTTTTATTATTTCCATATATGTTCTTTTCATGTCTAAGAAAATTGGATCCCTTTCAATCATCATCATGGATAGTGTTGCAAGATCCTTTATACTAAGATAATCTTCCACTTTTTTTCTTTCTGAGGATGGTAATGGATTGAAAAACAATAATCCTTGATCATCTCTAACCAAATATGTTGGAACATATTATGATCCTTTTGTGAAAATATATACTTGAGGCTTTTAGGATATATATATATATATATATATATATATATATATATATATATATGTATATATATATATAACACTTCTCCCCATAGAGATATCGACCCCAAATTTTAAATGTGAATATTTTTACATCCAATTATAGATCATGAGTTTGTTACTTATGCTAAAGGATATTTTTTTGGAGGCATAGGCTATCAATTTTTCATTTTTCATGAGTACACAACATAATGCATTTTTAAACACATCACTATAGATTAGAAAACCTTCCCCATTAGGGGGTAATGTGAGCATATGTGTAGTGATAGGCCTCTTGTTTATCTCTTTAAGCCATTATTCACATTCATCAGTCCAAAAAAACGTGATTCCCTTCCAAGTTATCTTGGTTAAGGGTATTTCCTATCATGATAATTATTTTTCAGATCAATAATATTACCTATATAATTTAAGGAAACTATGGATTTCTATCACAAGGGATAGTCAAGGCCACCCTTCAATCATCTATATTTTTAAAGTATACAGAGATATCACTTTGTGGGTGATGATATTCTCCAAGAATGACTTTTGTTCAATCCAAAACATATATTTACTATAGTTTTCATACATATAATTTTTTATCAAGGTCATCAATGAAGTATTCAAATACTCATCATGTTCCCCTTGTTTTTTGAGTAGATAATAATATCATCAATAAATAATAATGAAAATTTATTGAGTTAATCCCTAAATTCTATTTTCATATGATCCATGAAGATTTTTTGAGAACTAGTGAGTCTAAATGGAATTAGTATGAACTCATAGTACCCACTACTTATATGAAAAGTAGTCTTAGGGACATCCTCCTTCATCACATTTACATCTCAATATCCCAAAAAAAGTCACATCTTTGAGAAATACTATGCTCCACGTGGCTGGTTGAATAATTAATCTTTTTGGGATAGAGGGTATGTTTTCTTTATCATGATCTTGTTAATATCACAACAATCAATACCAAGGCACATTTTTCTATTGTTCTTATTAGAAAAGGGGATTGGTGCACCCCACATTGAATCACTTGGGTATATAAACTCTTTATCCAAATTATCCAATAGTTTGTTATCTAGATATTCAAGTTCAACAACAATAATTCTATATGGGGTCTTGGATATAGGAAAAGATCTAGGTTTAGGATCGATTAAGAACTCAACCTCATGTCTTGGAGGAAGAAAAACAATTATTTTGGATACACATCAGTGAATTCCCTCACATTAGGAATGTCATCAAGGATGATATTTTTTTAGTATCAATCATTTGATATAGATATGCTTGATCATAGGGAAATAATATCAATGATTGAGATGTTAACAAAGATGATTGATCCTCATCCTTACACTTTTATAGAATCGTAGGGCGATTTGAGATAGGGAGGGTAATTTATTTATCCCGGTAATTTATGTTTTATCTATATAATAAAATCCATTCCATACCTATAATTTCATCAAATTCCTCTAAAGGAAGTATGACAAGGTTTACAGGGAAGTTAAAATGGAAAATATGGATAGGGGAGGAGTTATATACCTAGGATTTATTGATTTCCTCATTTTTTATTTTCACTGATAACTATACATCCATTAATTGAAGTGGAATTTGAATTGTTATACTAATATTATGAGATATGAAATAATATTCTTAAACAGAATTAAAAAGTACATTCTTTATTCTTGAATGAATAACTAAAATATATATCACTATTTAATTTTGAGGATCCACGTCCAAATTTGTGTAGGAATAAGCTCACCCTAGCTACCTTGGAGGTTGTTAGGATTTTTTTTCTATAACAAACCTTGTATTAGGACATTGGGTTATATAATTTCTATGTTCCTTTCAATTGAAATACTACACTACTATATGTGGGTTGACTAGAGCATTCCTTCACCCCCTTTATAAAATTTATGGGGTTCTTCTTCCCACACCTTTGACAAGTAGGATGTTAGAATTTCATGGCACCACTGGATTTATCCATTGAATCTATAAAATTAAACCCAACCTTACACTAATTTTCCCTATGAGAACCTTGATATTTTTTATCTCTATTTCAGATTTGAGGGAACATCAGACAATTTCATTATAATTTTCAATGTTTGTAATGGATAATATTTTCACAAACTCATCTTTAGTCCACCAAATAATCATTCAACATTATATTCATGGGTATTGAAAAAAGATATATACATATTTTGAAAGTCTTTTGAAGTTTTCCTTGTACACACTGATATATTTTTCATCCTTTTTTTAGGCTAAGGAATTCCCTCTCTATTTTTAGCGATGGAGTACAAGGAAAATATTTTTTCAAAAACATTTTTTAGAATTCCTTTCACTCTATCACTTCAATATCCACCTTAGGCATTATATTCTAAAACATTGTCCACCATTGATCATCATATCCTTCTATATGATAAATATTCAAAATAAACTTCTCTTTATCATATCATTGAAGGACACATATGATCTTCTCAATGGAGATTATCTACTATTACACAATAAAGGGATCAAAAGATCCACTAAAAATCAGAGGCCTTTGCCATATAAATGACTCAATTGTAACTTTATATTTCTTAGGGGGGTTGTGGGTTCCTCTTTATTCATGTTTTAGTTAAAAAAATGAATCAATTAAGAAATTATCATTACAATGTTCACGATTCTAGATTCGATCAGGTTTGGAATTTTGTTTGGCCATTCATCACATTGTCCGTAACATTGGTTATTGACATAGTTTCTTATATTTCCAACCATTGACTAGAATAAAGGGTGAATTGGGGATTATAATTATCAAATTATTAACTACACAAAATGAAAACTATGAACATTAAAGGGATAACTCATAAATAAAATATACTTATTATCCTAGGAATTTTTATGCTTCAATCTATGTTATTCATGATCTATTTCCAAAAATAAAACATTATGGGAATTTTTTCCAAAATAATGGTTCATAATGAGATTTTGAATTTACCAAAGTGCACCCTCCATAATTATAAAACTAGGTATAAAGCATGGGATATTTTTTTGAACTAGTTCCCAATTGAGTCTAGCTCAATACGATGTTTTCAAAGTTGTTACCCCTAGGTAAATCTATAGCAGCGTCACATCTACTTGTAGTATCTAGATAGGGATGTATTTTCTTTGAGGCCACTTGCTCAATAATTTAACAAAAATTTAGAAATTATTCCCTTGTTTAGGATTATCCATAAGGATTTATTTAGTGTTTTCCAATCCTAATCCAAAAAATAACTAAATATTACTATGATATCAACTATGAAAACCCATATTTTATAACACTTAAATTAATTATTTATTAAAAAATGGTACACATAATAAAAAATAAATGATAATGAAGCCTATTTTATTTGAGAACTAGGTACATTTCATAACAATGTGATACCTGAAAAAAACAACATTATTTAAAACTTATTTATCATGCTCTTTGAATTCATCGATCTTCTAAAACTATATAGGATAACCAGAGGGTATACATAAGAAAGGGGTGAGCGATAAATATGATTAAGGGATTAAAAAAAGAATAAAATGATGAAATTATAATATGTTTGTAAATAGGAATTTTAGTGAGACATAGAAGGGATGATAATCAAAATATTGTACTATAAGCAATGATACAACATGGTAACATAAAGGCAATATGGGAATGTGGTAACAACCTTAAACATGAAATCATAAACACATTACAAGGGAAACTAATAAGTCATCATAACTTGGTATAAAAAATTTCATAATGGATTATCCTTACTTTATAATCCTTTTCATGATGTATCAAGAGATGAAAAAAATACATAATGTATTGGATCACTATATGGGTGCACCCATATTTTCTTTATCATGTACGTCCACAAGTTTTACACATATATCATACAACATAAATATGAATTTCATAAACATTAATCCCATGATAATGGTGTGTAGGTTACATAAAAAATCCTAAATCAACAAAGTATAATTAAATTTAATTTAATACCTTTGAGTGGAAATGGGAATTGGTATTCACTAAACGAAAGCTATGCTTGGAAAATAACAGTGAAATTTCCATAGAAAATCAGGAGTATATAATGATTCATGGGAGGGATTAAATAGATAATGGGGTAATTAATCACTTAAAAATAATAAGGTAAGTAATAGGTATGTGTTAGAACATACCCCTACATGAGAATATGGAAAAAAAGGCATAACATAAAGGAGGATCTTGAATAAAGAGGAGAAAGATAGGATCCCTTACATTGAGAGAGTGTTTCTAAAAGCTTCTAAGGAGAATCTTGAGAGCTTGGGGGAACCTTGGGAGATATATATAGAGGAAAGGGAAAAATTATATCCATGTTCCATGGTTTTTTAGTGAAGTTAAATGAGTGTTTTGGTGGGTATAAATTGGAATGGATAGGGGAGTTCTTTATTATTTCCCAAACATAGGTTTTGGACTATACAGTAAATTATTCAAACCACAAACCATATCATGATTTTTTCCCATGGTTGTTAGAAAATTGAAATTGGTTTCATTAGTTTATAAGGTATAAAACCTTAATTATTAAAACAACACACTTGGTGATGTATAAGTGAGTCATTTTTATAAATAATTTATTTCAAAACACTAAAATATTATATAGGGTTTGGAGGATTCATAAAGTATTTGTAAATTTTTTTAAATAAACTAAAAATAGATTAATTTAAAGTTTCAATAAAAATTTGGCCATATATACCTTTTATGGATTTATTCGTTACTTTTTGGATTTTACGATGCCATAATATACACTGTATATTTATTCCCTATTTAATTATTACCCATAAAAATATATTCTCCTGGAAAATTATGAAAAAAACTAATGAAACATTTCTACATGATGATTCCAAAAATAATATTTATTTTATCAAATTAATTATATAGATATGAAAATTTACACTTTTAAATTAAAAATACATATTTATTGAGAAATACATTTTTTACAATAACAGTTTTCTGACCCTTACAAAATTTATTTTGTACTTTTTCAAATTATATTATCATTCGTATTAAATAAATAATATTTAATAACAATAATTTATTAAAGGATAATTTATTTGAAAAATTATTAAATTCATAAAAATAGTGTTTTGATATAAAATCTACATCTCTAAAAAACACAATTTTTGTTTCATCGTATCAAAATCTATCTTTTCAAAATAATTTATTTAATCATTTATAAAGTAAAAAAAATAAGGAATAAATATATTAATTATTTTATTGAAAAGAAAACATATATATTCATACTATTAGAGTTGATAAACATAACCACTAATTACACCAGAAAATTACCTAAGTGTAAGGTGGGAAGTAATGAGATTCACATGGGGTGATTTGATGAACATGGTTTAGGTTTTGATCTCGATGAGCTCAGACTTCTCTTGTAAATTGTTTTGGTCATTCTTTAGATGTTGGATCTTAGATTGGGATGGATCAAGGGAAAATCTTAGTGATTCTATCTCCCTCGTATGCTATGATATATGGGCTTCATAGGGTATGTCCCTAATGGTTTAGGTCATCACTTATTATGTCTGTATCAATAGGAATTTATCATAACCCTTAATATATAATAATAATATGATCCATATTTAATGACTCTATTATCAATGGTTATGATGCTTAACGTTCTTTTAAATCCGATATAACTTATAATGGTCCATAATTGTTATGAACCCTTCCATATAAAGGTACCCATCATGGGAAAAATGATGAGAGGTAGATAATGACCCATAAGTCCTACCTCTGATAGGCCTTGAGTTGGTGATAAGCACCGAGGGTGTAAAAATCTCACAATATGGGAGGCATTACCCTCTATACTATAAATAGGATTGGGAGATAAGATGAATCAACCATGAGAAACTCGATGACATAATATAATAAAAATCTAAATTCCATCACATAATGCATGTATAAATAAGTTCGATATAGATAAATGTCACCAAAGTAAATAACCAAAAGAAAATCTAAGGTAGTGAAACAAAAACTATCATAATGTTTGAGCAAGTAATGTCTAGAACAATCTATGAAATCCTCTTGAATATCTAAAAATCAATTTATATACATAGGGTGAGCATACAAGTATACTCACCAGGAAGACCAAAATACCTCATGAACATGTGAAAGAAGAATACTAATCCACTCGTGAGAAAACAACAGAACCAAACCACGCCTATATTGGCACCATAACCAAACCCATCCTAACCATGGACAAATCACCAAATATTTCATCCAAATATAACAAAATTATAAGAAGAATATCTGTAAAGTTTCCCCCTTTCCACATTCCCACTGTGATTCCGCTCTCAAACCTGAATGGCGTATGTCCAAGTGCCCCCACCCCCTTAGAACATCACATCATTATAGGAACCCATCATGAAACTAACCATCACATCACATATCACTCAAAGACACCTTGGACACAAGCACCCCACATGCATCTGATCATCACATAACATGAACAGTAGGGTATCATGAACATGTATAACATAAAACTCATGTCCTTCTCCTACCATGCACGAACCCCACCAAAAACCACCTCATCATCTCATCCAAAAACACATGGGTCCACACATCTCACCTTTCCCAAAGACACTTAGGCTATTACCCCATAAGCACGATCATATAACGTCTCACCCGGAAACACCTAGGCCATCTCTTCACATCTCTAAATTGGTACATATTTACTCCTAGACATCATATCTCATGAATTTCATCATTATATATAAGAGGGATAAGGGAAGGCTGAGTATATAGTCATCCATCCTCACCATCGACATGGTGTGAAAAACACCCCCAAAACATTTGATTGTCAGCACTAGGTGATCGACATGGGTGGGGTACATATATAAATCTAATGTAACATACAAGGTATAGATATATATATATGTACATATATATCTCAAACAGAAGCCCGTCATATAGGTTCCCTAACATGGGATAATCATCTCACAAGATCCTCCACTTCCACTTCCAAAACTATACGCAAGACACCACACAAGAAACACATGAACCAGAAGCCACACCCTACTTTTAGTCCAAATTTGTTTAATTTATATATTCACATTACCAATCAATTCCATCCCAATATCATTAATTAATTATTCATTCACATTATGTTACCCATCTAAAACCATACCCATTACACTTTCATTATTATCGTCACACATCCCATTATTATCCGACTAACTAGAACAACTTAGCACACAACAAGCAACACAAATCAACAACCAAACAAACACATCCCCTCCCACCTTCCATAACATCAAAAACATTTTTAAAACCCTATTTCACATCCACAACACAACCATTATCACATTCCCACTGCACAACCACATCACACATCACCCCATACCGCATCACAACCACATATCACATCCACACCTCATATCACAACACCCTATCTCATCTATCACAAAAAAAATCACTAACCACACGCCAAATTTAAAAAACAATCCATAAAACAATCCCAACTCCAAAAAATCATTCCAAATTACACACAACATATCATTTTCATATTTGGAATAGGGTACCTTTACCAATTTTACTTCATTATTTTAGGGCATTCTCACAGAAGATAAATATCTAGGGGAAACCATTTCATTATCTGAATATAAGTTTTTAGATGATTTCCATTTTTTATGATATCAAATAATAACAACACACACGGTAGACACAAAACATATCATTCAGCGTAAACAAGTCCCCCAACAACCATAATTTTCAGAAATTCATTATGTCTGTACAATAATAATATCAATCATAATAAAAGTTTGTAAAAAGAATAGATTCACATTCCATTTCCCCCATATAAATTAACTTTTCAAATTAATTGGTATTTTTTAATTTGAAAGCAACTTTCACCATACAGATAAAAAAATCAACCCCCCCCCCCACATGATACTCATAAGGAGAATTGATGGAGAATTCTCTACCTGGTGGAAGGAAGCCTCACATGACTTGCTGCACCAAAACAAGGGGGCACGCAAGATGGAAGGGCCATTGGAAGGAACATAAACAATCGAAAAAAGGCTCCACGACCCCATGGAAAGGCTTTTGAATGACTCTTCTTGAGAGAAAGAAAGTAGAATGAGATGAAGGAGTGGATATATCTTCATCTTTATAGTATAAAAATACAAAACATATAGGATTTTAGATAGAAAGATATTTTATTTACTATAATTTTAGGATATAATTAAAATACACTTGATAAGACTCATTTATATCCATAATAATTACATAAAATCAAGGGAATAATTATCATTGAAGAAATAGACTTTGAATACCTTGGATTCATGTTGTTGACAGACTCGCATTACCATTTCCATGTGACTGGAAAAAGAATTTCAGTTGGCCAAAATCCCATAAAAATGAAGCTCCATGTAACCATTTTTCATATATTAAAAATCCCTACATAGATGAACTCCAAATATAGACAAAATCTCCACTTAGAAGAACTATCCATGTAGCTAAAATCACCACATAGCCAAAATCCCCATGTAGCTAAACCACCCACCTAGCCAAACTCCCTACGTAGCCAAAATCTCTACATAACTAAACTACCCATATTTCTGAACTCCCATTGTAACTGATTTACTAATATATATGATTCCTCAACATATCTGATTGGATCATGTAGTTGATTCAGCTGGCTAAAAACAAGTTTAGAAAAATGGGGGAAAAGGCCCCAGACACCCTCTCAACTCCTCCCTTCCTACTCCAAACACCTTTGGACTTCCCCTGAATTACTTAACCACTGGATTTCCCACAATTTAATGGGATGGAAGGTCTAAGATGTTACATAATTTAGCTCTTAAACAATTCTATTCCACAAATATCAAAACCCACCTAGGAGGAAAGAGGGAAAAGTTCAAAACAACCACCCCACGAGATACCTCTCAAGGACCCCAACATGACTAAAACTCTACCACCAAACAAACACTACAACCACAAGCCTCATATCTCTGTTATAACCACTTGAAAACCCAAATAATAATCCATACAACCAAAATCAAAAAACACAACAACCAACTAATTTCACCACCATGAACATACGAATTAGAGAATTCCATCATGCATGTGAAGATATTATCCACTCTTGGTAGTGTTGAATCAAGCACACAAGTTTAATAAAATTGTAATTTAATGTGTCACAAAGTCATCTCGTTTTCATATTTCGTAGTTTTATTACACATCACACACAAAGAAAACAACACATATCATAAATAAAATGGGATACAATATCACATTTCAAATACCCAAGCACAAAAATCAAATAATTTCTTCTCCCATATAAATATATTATCTAATTTTGGCAGCATAGACTAGGAAGCATGGATTCAATCATGTTGAAGTATAACACATCCTTGGGTTTAGGTTTCCCCTTATTCATATACTTGATTTTTTAATCACACATCACCCAAGGAAATACAACAAGAACAAACACACATTAAAAAATAACCTCAAACAAATGTACATGACTAACTGAGCATACCTCGAATAATCAATGGCCCCTCTAGATCTGCGACTCCCACTGTCGACAATTGACCACACCCAGCTCATATGCCTCTATGATGACGGCCACCTCTACAACCACACTTTGGATTTGGTCCTTAATCATGAGAAACATCCTGAGTTTTACCTCCACCAGCTTTATCTACTCTCGGTGGAGCATATTCTTGATACCCATTCTACTGAAACAAAATTTTTGGAAACTACTGGTGGGACTGCTACTAAAATTGACCACCTCTATAAAGATGAGATCGAAGAACCACTGGGTATTGGTTCTAGAAAAGCCATGAAACCCACAGACAAAGAACTCCACTAGTAATCCCTTAGGAAAAGTATAGAAACCACTAGTCACTGATGGATAGAATAGAGGTTTCTAAGGACGACTCCTGACTAGTCAAAACCTCAATGACCCTAACACATGAGACCCACCACCGACAGCTATACTCTTCAAGAAACCCTATTGGATACCTTATCATGGTAAACCTTCTAATGGGTGTATCCAATAGATCACCTCCTCCTTCTTCTAAACCTCAAAATACATTGGAAACTTAAAAGGAATAATTTCATATTGTGTTGAATGATAGAGTGCCTCCTCAATATGTACAACATGAGATCCCTAATTATGAAAAATAGATATTATTCTTTGTTGGAGGGAGAGTAGATCCTTCCACTTCATTTCCTTCATGGTTAATTAAAGAAACTTCTCCTGGAACTCTTTGTAATTTATTAACCATGAAACATATACCTCCTTACACTCACCCAGATACCACGTCAACAAATAACACATAGATCCTCACATTAAATTAACTACCAAAGGGACCTAATACCCTATTAGGGTCTAGATCAAATTAAAGGAAACATCAAGATCCTCTAACCATATATATAACTCTTCATCCAAAACAATTATCTCATAATTAAAAAAACTATCATTGAAAAACATTTAATTTCCTTTTCCATTGATCAACCTCCTAAACTGGATCAACACTCCATCGATCAACTAGGTCATCCTACTAAATATCCACTACATGAACCACACACAGATGAGACCAGGATCCATACCTAAAAAGGTAATCTTGGATTTCCTAATCCCGAAAGTATGTTATCTTTTTTAATATTTATTAATTTAATTTTAATCCTTTCAACTTACCAAATCGAAAAAAAACCCAATTCACATAAGAACAGAAATCATCTTGATGCATGTAAATACCCTAGGTCTCCACCCTGCAAGAAGGTCCAACTCACTTGGTCATTAAATAAGCTCAGAGTCTATGCACTAGATCATGGGGGACCATAAAATCTCATTTCCTAGCCAGTCCCTTGGGAATATGTCATGTACCAAGGTCAACTGGAACTATTAAGTTACCAACCCATGAAATCCTCATAGTTCATAAATCCACACTCTATCATATCTCTCAAACATTATCTTCTAATACCATCATGACCCCTGCCCTCCAAAGGTACCCCTCTTGGGTGGGCAATGAATAAAGGGAGATAATGAACCCTTGAGTCCCACCTTCAATGTGCCCTGGGTTGGTGACGAGTATAAAGGGTGTAAAAAACTCACAAAATGGGAGGAATTACCCTCTACAATATAAGTCAGATTAGGAGATTCGATGTATCAATCGTAAGAAAATCCATGAAAAAAATATAAAATCAAGATAAAAACCATCCCATAATGCATGTATAAATAATACTGATACAAATATGATTCTCCAAAATAAATACCCAAAATAAAAGATAATGAAATGAAACAACAAAAATCCCAAGGTTAGAGCTAGTAATGTCGAGCATGGTACATGGATTCCTCCAAGAATACTAAAAATTAGTTTATATACATAGGATGAGAATACAAGTATATTTAGAAGAAAGGACAAAGTCTCTTGTGAAAATGTGAAATAAGGATACTAATGAATCCATGAGAAAACAATAGAACCAAACCACACATATACAAGCATACTAACCAAACCATCCTAACCATAGCTCACTCACCAAATATTTCATCAAAGTATAATAGAATAATAAAAATTATATAGATAAAGGGAACCCCAAACCACTTTCCCATTGGGATAAAAATTTTAAACCCCAACGACGTATGTACTGGTGCTCCCACCTCCTCTGTATATCACAACATGCAAAGAAACCCACATGAAATTGTCCATCACATCTCACCCAAAACACCTGGTCAATGTGAATTTGACCGTCACATAACCAAAGTTGTAGAGTATCGTGAACATGTACGAAATCATCCTCTTGTTATGCTCCTACCATTAATGACCCCTGCAATATACCATCTCATTATATCACTTGAAAACACTTTTTCCAACACATATTACCTCACCTGAACACACATCGACCACCTCCCTACTAACACGGTCATATCACACCTCTCTAAATAACTAGGGGCACTTACCTACAAGCAAGGTCATATCATGCCTCACCTGAAAACACTTATTCCATCTCATCACATCTCGATAGTGTCACTTTTGACTTCAGTCCATCACAAATTGTGCATGTCATCAACTCTTGGAAGAGGGATCAGGGAAGGGTAGGTATCTATTCATCCATCCTCACCATAGGGATGTTGGGGAAACACCCCCCCAAAACATTTGGTTGTCGACATTAGGTGCTCGAAATGGGTGGGATGTATATATAAATTGAATTAAAGATAAAAGGTATATATATATATATATATATTAAAAATACAATACCATCCTATGGGTTCAAAATAATCCAAAACAACTCACAAGATACTCCACTTATACTGCCAAAACTATATGTAAGATGCCACATAAGCAACACACAACCCACAATACACTCCCCACTTTTATTCAATATTTCACCAATCCCATAGATCAAAATACTAATTAATTCTATCCCATTATCATTCATTCATTATCCATTCATATTTCATAAAACCAAATAAAACCCTAGTCATCCCACTTTAATTATTATCATTTCACAATCCATTACTGTTTAGATAACTAGCACAACACAACACACAATAAGCATCATAACACAATAGCCTAACAACCACATCCAGTTCCACCTACCATCACATCACAACCACTTTTATAGACCCACTAAAAAACTTCACCACAATCATCATCACAACCCAATTACCCAACTACAACACACATCTCACCATTCAACATCACAACCACATATGATAGCCACACCTCACATCACAACACCCCATATAATATTCCATAATAAAATCACTACCCACATACCACATTGACAAAACAAGCCATACGGAAAAACCACTTCCAAAAACATATTAAAAATAAACATTGTACAACATTTATAGATTTGGTATAGGGGATCTTATCAATTTCACTTCATTATTTATGGGAATTATCGCAAAAGTCATATATATTGGGGAAACCATTTGATTATCTGAATATATGTTATTGGATGTTTTTTTAGGGTGATATTAAACAATAACAACGAACATGGTATAAATAAACCACAACATCAAGCACACACAAGGCCCCCAACGACCATAATTTTCAACATCGTATTACACCTGTATAATCATAATATCAATCATAATAAAATCTTCTAAAAACATGCGACTCACATTCCCCTGCCCCCTTTTAAATTAATTTATACAATTAGTTTATCTTTACTAATCTAGATACAACCATATAAATACATATAAAACAAAACAAACCCTCCCCACATAATACACATTAGGATAAATGAAGGATAATTCTCCACCTAAAAGAAATAAGCCTCACTCGATTTGCTTCACAAAAACTAGGGACACACACAAGATGGAACTGTTGCTGGAAGGAACTCAATCCACAAAAGAAAGGTTCAATGAATCCATATAAAGGATATAAAATACCTCTTATTATTATAAAGAACGAAGAAAGGAAAAAATTGTAGGATATTCAACTTTAGTGTGGATAGATATAGAAAGGTTGGGATTTTATATCACAATAGATTTGATTTATCATATTTTGAAAATACTGTTAAAATACATGTGGAATGACTCATTTACATACCCGACCATCATATAAAATCAAGGGTAAAATTATCCTTGAAGAAATAGGTTTGAATACCCTGGATTCATGCTTATGAAGGGATCACATGGTTGTTTCCATGAGACTTGTGGAATAATTAGATGTGGATGAAATCCCATGTTATCAAAGCCCCATGTAACCATTATTCACATAGTAGAACTCCCCACATAGGTGAACTCCCCAAGTAGCCAAACTCCCCATGTAGTCAAACTCCTCACATAGTCAAAATCCTCACATACTTGAACTCCTCATGTAGTTTTTTTCCCGATATAGAAGATTTCTCAACATAGTTGATTGATTTGTATATCTGATTAAGTTGGACAATACCAAATTTATAAAAACAATATGGGGTGGGTGGTCGGGGAGTTCCTAAGAACCCTCTCAACTCCTATTGTGTTTCTACAAACGCATTTGGACTTCCTCTGAACACCTTAACTACTTGACTTCCCTCAAAGTAATAGTGCCAAAGGTATTGGTCATTAAAAAAACAAATGTTGTGAATGTGTTATATAGAACCATATAAAATATTATGATATTTAATTTAATGAAAAAGGTAATTTCATTAATATATTTTTGGGTCATTACAATCCAACTATCACCAAGTGAGTACTGACATCTTAGCGATTGGATCTAGTAGTGATGTACTCCTAGTAGCCTTCATAGGAGCCCCAATCCCCATATCCTTAATTCCATCTATTATCAATTTATATAGATTATGATGAAACACCTTCCCATGTAGTGTTTTACATTCTTCTATTCCATCATTTTAGACACCTATAATCCATGTATCACCATCATGATTTATCCTTTGAATCTCTCCCATGTTATAACCTTCCTCAAATTGATTATCTTCGAGTTTTCATTTGGCCTATCAAAGAATCTTTTGTGGTACATAGATTTTTTTTTTAAACTGTTATATTTCAAAAATCCATCATATGTTCAGTATCTTTGTGATATTTTTCATCCAAACCTCTTTTTTATCATTGTGGGTGTTAATCATATTAGTGACATTGATATGAACTTCTGGAAGTAGAACATCATGAGATATAAAATGTGGACTGGGAAAAAGTTTCCCCCCACAACAGACCCTGTTTGCTAATACAAACATAAACTTGTATCATAAATTCCCTCTTCAAACCATTCTAGAGATAAAGCTAACAACACTACATGCTCGGTACTGTGGTTACACCCCTATCTAGTCTAGGAAATCTAGCTCACCACCCTATCTTTCATTTTTATTTGATCCACTAACTCTTCTACACATTTAATGAATACTGTACCGAAATAAAATTTATTCACACAAATTGTTTGTCCTAATGGATGAAAATACACCCAGTTATGTTATTCATGTCTCATTCTTGGAAAATTGTAGTGAGTTTCCTTTTTCGTAAATGTAGAAGGAGGAAATATTTTATCCATAATCTAAAGAACTATTGAAATATGAGGTACCCTCAGACTCAACACTTCCAAAACTATAAATTCACAATTTCATACTCTGTTGTGTAGACAAGAGGGAAAGTTCCCACACTTCATCCCATTAGGAATTCCACAACTCATAGTGAACCACATTCAAACTATCAAGGGATTTTATAAAGATTATTAGTTCTTTCATCTCAACTTCCTATGCTTAGAATAAGTACTAAAGCTCTAACTCATCTAGAGAAAACTCTAGAAATCATTCTAATAAGAGCACTCAAGAAATAATAATTATAAAATTTTTTGAATTACCACAATGGAGTGAATAAACATATTGATAGTCCTACAACAAATGTATCAGTGTTTATACCACTTCTTCTTCAACACAATAGTTGAAAAACATTATCGCTAATTCCACTCGATATTCTAAATTCTAGATACAAAAAACTATAGAAATTTTTGTTTCATGAATTCCTTCTACAGTTTTTCCAGCTCTAAATGTCCTATCTACACATAAATTGCATCTCTTAGTCAGCTTCCTCTTTCTATGAGTTTATCAAACCATGATCAACCACTATCAATGAAAGAAATAATTTGTTAGGTCTCTAGACTAATAATAATAACACTAAATAAATTGGTAAAATAAAAATTATATTTTTATATAGGAACTAGAGGAATATAGTTACAGTATTAGAGTATAAGTATATTGTCGTAGAAGAAGAATTTTTATAGAAGACCACTTCTCTGAGTGCCAAGGTTGTTCCTTCAAAAGACCGTACCTCTAAGCTACCATGATTAATTTAATATGGTTAACAACCTATCCCCCACCTACTTACCATAACCATATTTAATATCCACTACCAACTAAAACCTTCCCACAACCAACTAATTAACTAAATAACCACACTTCCCATAGGTTGTTATTCAATCCTACCTTCCACACAAACTCAATTCCCTCATATAAACTACCATCAAAAGCATAATCCTAAAATTATCATTTTTCACACACATGATTGTAGAGTCCAATTTCGGCCTTGATGAACTCTAAGAAATGTTTTAGGGCTAGGATTTTATTTTCCCACACTTTAAGGATCCACGTGGTTTTTTTGAGAAATATCAGCAATGAAAAATTATATAGAAACACATCAAGAATATAGAAAATTCATTAAAAAATAAATAATTTATTTTAAATAATTTATTCATGGGGAATTTGATTTAGAGTATCAATTCATTTGTATTTTGATGTTGATTTTTATTGATTATATTTCTATGTGGTGAGAATAAAAAGCGACCAAAACTAAGGATTCATCTATTAGTTTTATTTTATTTGTACTAACATCAACTACATATTTGAAATACCAATAGAAATAATAAGGGACCATGGAAATCACTTCTATAGAAATGTCACAAAATCCTCGATGAGGAAATATGGAGTAAACCATAAAACATCTATAATATACCACCCATAAAAAATGTGTTGACCAATGCTACCAATAGAGAAGTAAAATGAATATTATAAAAGACTATGTATCCCCATAGGAAGGATTAGAGTCAGTGATTGGAAGAAACATTATGGGTTTTAAAAATAGCTTGTATGACCCCTATTAGAAATAGTCCATATATATTGGTTTATGGAAACATTTATCGCATCCATATAGAATTGGTGAATAAATACTTTTGGGATTTAAATAAGATGAACTTGGATTTAGTGGAAACTAGATATTAATGGAACCTATAAATAAAAAATATGGAAGAAATCAGAATATTTACAATGGAAAATTATATAATTTTTAAAGATAAAAAATGATTATCCCATATCATGTTGATCCATAAGAGATATATCCATCTAGAAGAGAAAGTGTTATTATATAATTCAAGGAAGGAAATTATACTTGGAAATATTATTTCTAGGTGTGAGGGGCCATTCATAGTTACTAATGTTTCACCTTTTTGTGATGTTGATATCACTATAAGGGGAGAAAATAATCAATTGATTTAATGGGTGAAGAGTGAATAATTACAATGGGAAAGTTTTAGATGAGCCACTAAAGGAGATTCAATTCCTCTAATGATTATATAAATAAACACACTCCCTCTTTTACTTTCTGGATTATTATCCTTTTTGAATAATTTTTAGAATGTTAATATATATTAAATTAAATGAGGATAATTCCTAAGGTAATTATAGGGAGAGGGATTCATTCCTATGTTTTTTATCTTTTCATTTTACTTTTTATGTTCTTTTTATTTATTTTCTGTGTATTTTAAAAAAAATTATAGACTTAACTGAGAACCAAATTGAATATTAGAGTCGGTGACATATTCAAAAATATATTCTCACACATAAAACTAGGAATACATGGATTAAAATAAAGTATTTTGAGATAATTATATTTTTTACATGAACATAGTGGAAAAATGAACTCAATTTTAGGAAAATTGTGAACAAAAAAAGTAACACATCAAAGGAAATTCCTAAATAATGATTCCATACATCATATCAATTGGAGTAAAAATAGAATTTAGAAACTTGTCTAAGAATTCCAAATATAATATGTCATAATTTGTGTGTGTGTTGAAAATAAAGGCAATAATTATATTTAGATAAATATGAGATTCAGTTTTCAAAACAATACTAGAAATTTCATCTTTACCAATAGTTTAAAATCATCAGAAAAGGCTGGAAAACCATGGGTATAAACTATACAACGATTGTCCAAACCATTGGGATATGTCTGAAAAAATTAGTATATACCAATGGTTTATTGAAACCGTTGGTGTAAATGTTTACCAAAGGTTTAAAACCATTGGTAATATCAAAAATCATCTCTATACCAATGCTTTGAAAACCATTGGTATAGATGTTTACCAATAGTTTCCCACAAACCATTGGTAAGTATGAAGTAAAAATATCTATGTCAATAGTTTAAAAATGGTTGGCATATACTTTTACAAATAGTTTACATGAAACTGTTGGTAAAAGTTCTGCTTTTATAGATATGCCAATGGTTGTAAACCGTTGGCATGACCTTTACCTGCATCAGCAAGTCGGCTTGCTAGACTCCACCAGTGCACCTGTAGTAATTCCACCATCTTCCACCAGTAGGGCTGCAGAATTCCTACATAATTCTGAATACCTGCAGAATACATACAGGGGTTTGGGGGGAATTCTGTAGGAATTCATACAGAATTCATACAACACATAATTCGTATAGAATTTTGAATACTGCCAATTCTGTATTTAATTACCCTCTACACACATAGAGAATTAACACATAATTCATAAGGTAATTACAGTAAGTATACACGTACAACAAGTATACCCATACAACAAGTATACCCATAAACCATTAACACATAATTCATTATTTAATTAAATACATACAGAATTCAATTTATAATTTCGGAGGTTGGGGCGGTTTAGGGGGTTGGGGTTGTTGTCCCAAGGGGTAAGGGGTGTTCAGGGGGGTGGGTGTGTTTGGGGGGTGTCTAGGGGGTGGGGGCTATCTAGGCTAGTGTGGGGGGGGGGGGGTTGTCCATGGGGGTGTCCAGGGGGTGGGGTGGTGTCCAGGGTGTTGGGGGGTCCAGGGGGTGGGGGTTTCCAGGGGTGTGGGGGTCTAGGGGTTTGGAGGGCTGCCCAAGGGGGGTGGGTGGTGTCCAGGGGGTGGGGGATGTCCATAGGGGTGGGGTGTCCAGGGGGTGGGGTGTCCAGGTGGTGGGGGTGGTGTCTAGGAGGGGTGGGAGGAATCTAGGGGGTTTTGGGGGGGATGTCTAGGGGTAGGGGCTGCCAATGGGTGATGCGGGTGTCTAGGAGGGTGGGGGCAGTCCAGGGGGTTGGGGGTTGTCCAAGGGGGGTCGGGTGGTGTCCAGGGGGGTGGGGGTGTCCCTGGGGGTGGGGGGATACCACGGGGGTGGCAGGGCTGTCCACGAGTGTGGTGGGGCTGTGCCGGGTGTAGGGGGTGTCCAGGGGGGTGGGGAGTTGTAATGGTTTTAATGGAATAAATTTCATGGATTTCAAGATCATTGTTGTTTTTAAAATGATTTTTGAATAGTGTTTATTTCAATAGTATGTGTTTATTTAGGAAAAAATGAATGTTTTTTGTGCGTATGGTAGGAAGGGGAATTTGGTTATTAGTAACTAGATTAAATTTTTATTGTGGGACAAAAATAATATATAATTTTTGAAATGGAACCTTAAAAGGAATTTTTATAAACAATTGGGGAGATTTAATTAGAAAGAAGTCTCTATTATGTGATTTTGAAATGGTTTTATGAAGAATTATTTATGATGTATCTTTATGGGATTTTTGATTTTGTGTACCTTGTTTTAGAACATCAGATTATTTTACTAAAGGTTTTGTTTTTTATAATTATTTAGAATGTTACCACTATAAATGAATCAAAAATTCAATAAGTGGATATCTCATGTAGTTATTCATGTGATCCAGCTATTGTCTTTCTAGTCTTGGTATCTACTCAAACTCTTGTGGAAGTGGAAGAGCCATGTTCTTCTCGGATCATTGATTATGCATGGGAGTTTCTAAAATTTCATCCACTATTTTTTATTGGTGATCAAGGTTCCCAGGAGGCAATGAAGTGGGTAGTTATGATTAATGGGATCTTCGAGTTGTTAGAAATCCTATAATCCATGGGTATGGGGGGTTTTCCAGGGGTGGGGGGCTATGCACCGGGGTGGAGGGGATATCCAGGGGGTAAGGGGTGTCCATGGGAGTGGGAAGGGATGTCCACGGGGGTTGGGGTGTACAGGGGGCTATGGGGTGTCCAGGGGGTGGGTGGGGCTGTCCATGGGGGGTACGGGGTGTCCAGGGGGTGGTAGGGCTGTCCACCTAGGTGGTGGGGCTTTCTAGGGGGTATAGGTGTCTAGGGGGTGGATGGGCTGTCCACGAGGGTGGCGGGGTAGTCGAGCGGGGTAGGGAGTGTCCAGGGGGTGGGCTGGCTGTCCACAGAGCTGGGTGGGTTGTCTAAAGGGGGGGTGTGTCCAGGGGGTACATGGTGTCCAGGGGGGTGGGTGGGTTGTCCACGAGGGTGGAAGGTCAATTCAAGGGGGTACGAGGTGTCCAGGGGGGTGGGCAAACTGTCCACAGGGGTGGGAGAGATGTCCACATGGGTGGGGTTGTCCATGGGGTACGGGGTGTCCAGGGGGTGGGTGGGGCTGTCCATGCAGGTACGAGGTGTCCAAGGGGTGGGCGGGATGTCCACGGGGGTGGTGGGGTTGTCCAGGGGGTAGGGGTGTCCAGGGGGGATGGGCGGTCTCTCCATGGGGGTGGGGGGGAGGGGGTTTGCACGGGGGAAGGGGCTATCCAGGGGGTGGGCGGGCTGTCCACAGGGGTGGCGGGGCATTCTAGGGGGGTCGGGGCTTTCCAGGGGGTGGGAGGGGGGCTTTCTAAGGGGTGGGGGCTATCCAGGGGGTAGGGGTGTCCAGGGGGGATGGGCGGTCTCTCCATGGGGGTGGGGGGAGGGAGGTTTCCACGGGGGAAGGGGCTATCCAGGGGGCGGGAGGGCTATCCATGGGGGTGGCGGGGCAGTCTAGGGGGGTCGGGGCTTTCCAGGGGGTGGGAGGGGGCTTTCTAAGAGGTGGGGGCTGTCCAAGGGGGTGGGCGGGCTATCTAGGGGGGTGGGAGGGTCTTTACAAGGGGGTATGGGGTTTCTAGGAGGGTGGGCAGGCTCTCCACGGGGGTAGTAGGGCTGTCCAGGGGGTAGGGTTGTCCAGGGGTGGGGGGTTGTCTGGGGGTATGAGCTGTCCAGGGGGTGCACAGGCTATCCAGGGGGTTTGGCAGGGCTGTCCAGGGGGTACGGGGTTTCACGGGGGGGGGTGGGAGGGGCTGTCCAAGGGGTATGGGGTGTCCAGGGGTGGGTGGGTTGTCCATGGGGGTGGCGGGCGGCCAATGGGGGTGGCGGGGCTCTCTAGGTGTTAGGGGTTGTCTAGGGGGTGGGGAGTGGCTTTTTAGGTGTGGGGGATATCCAGGGGGTATGATGTGTCTAGGGGGTGGGTGGTCTATCCATAGGGGTGGTGGGGTTGTCCAGGGGGTAGGGGTGTCCAGGGGGTGGGCGGCTATCCACGGGGGGAGGGGCTATCTATCGGGTGGGAGGGCTATCCACGGGGGTGGCGGGGATTTCCAGGGGTGGGTGGGCTTTATACAGGGTTAGGGGCTATCTATGGGTTACATGGTGTCTAAGGGGTGGGTGGGGTTATCTAGGGGGGTATAGGGTGTCTAGGGGGTGGCGGGATGTCCACAAGGGGTGGCGGGGGTGTCTGGGGGTAGGGGGTTTCTAGGGGTGGGGCAGGTGTCTAAGGGTTGGGGAGGGTGTCTGATGGGGGGTGTCCACGGTGGTAGGGGTGTCCAGGGGGGTGGTCGGGCTATCCACGGGGGTGGGGGATGTCCAGTGGGGTATGTTGTTTCCAGGGGGTGGGCGGGGTTGTCATGTGGGGGGGTACAGGGTGTCCAGGGGGGCGGGCGGGCTGTCCACAGGGTTGGCAGGGCTATCTAGGGGGGTAGGGGTGTCCAGGGTGGGTGGGTGGGATGCCCACAGTGGTGGGGGCTGTCCATGGGGGGGAGTGGGTGTCTAATGGGGTGGGTGGGCTATCCACAGGGGTGGCAGGGCTATCGAGGATGGTTGGGGGTGTCCGGGGGGGTGGGTGGGTTGTCCACGAGGGTGGGCGGGCTGCCCACGAGGGTGGCAGGGCTGTCCAGGGGAGGGGTGAATCAGTCACATCAAATTATCAAGTCATGTTTTATTATTTATAGATAAAAAAAATAAAGATAATGTGACCTACCCAATCATACATATATTCAGGTACAACAAATCAATAAATATCAAAGGTTAGTAATATCAGTCAAAAATGTAATGGATCAATCTGTCCCTCATCACCATCACTATCATCACCATCATCATCACCCTCACCCTCGTCTTCATCGTCATCCCCATCATCATCCCTGCTCTCCTCAACGCCCTCCTCCTCACCCTCATACTTAGCTTCAGCCTCCTCATCACCGTCCTCCTCTGCCTCGGCCTCCTCCTCACCCCTCCTCGGCCTCGGCCACCACCTCCTCCTTCACAGCCTCCTCCTCACCATCATCTCGAAAACAACTAGAACTTCCACCTGGTGTACCATATATATAATGCATCAACAACATATATTCATCACTAGCAGTGCTGGCCTCTAGTGAAAGTGTTGAATATAAAACTTCCATCAGTTTCATAAATCCAGTGTTTTCCCTAGAATACTGTTATGCTGTCTCTGTGTCCATTTTTCAGCATGTTTTGTCTATTCCTTAACCTACTAAAACTCGGTGGCACTACTACTCATACCTTGGGAGGGCCAATACCTTGTCGTAACTATACTCTTCCCAGGTCGGCAACGTACTCTACTAGGGTGCTCATCTTCCAACACCTGATGTAAGTGATCGTTTGGCCCAAATTTGTCAGGTTCATGGGAATCAAGGGCCTCTAAAGCATCCTATTAAAAATATAAATAGATTATTAAGTTACAAAATAGAGGATGAAATTTTAAATCTACAAAGTAAAACTTACAATCTTCTTCTGAGTCGGTTCATTAACCACACTTCAATATTTCTTCCTTATACTTGAGAAAAATAATTTTTCTTGAGGTACACATCCTTTTATATTTAATTTATGCCTCTACAATGACATTGAATGTAGGAAACCAGAATTAAAAATAGGATACCAATAATTTATTTCATAACTAAAATTATAAATTTCCATACTTGTTGTCTCTCATGATCTGACATCGTAGTATGTCCCAATGTGTGGAGGTATTTTTTAGAATCAATGATTTTTTTATTTCTTACAGATGATTCCTAAATAAAATTAAATAATTATTATTAACAAAAAACATGAAAATTTTCATTTAAATACCTCTAATGTTGTTAATACCTTAAACTGGCTAGTTGTCCAATGAGTAATCATATGTCGATACAGTTCTAATAGACAATCTTCCATGAGAGGGACCGCCTCTAACTTTGTGCCAACTCTATCACACCAGTAGATATACAACTCATGCTTATAAGCTCTTCAAAACTCACCTCAATCTTTTATACATGATGGTCATGCAACCTCTCCATCTGGGAAATTAAACTATAGATGACACCAGAATATTAATTCATATAAATATAAAAAATAATATATTGCATTAAATACAATATATTTTTTTTACCCATATCTCTTCCCAAGCATTATCCTTGACTCTATTTGGCAGTTGTCTCCATGAGAGTGGGATGACAACAATGATGTCAGAGTATTTGGAAAGTGTCTCCAAAAAACTCTGACATTGCTGCCCTGATTTTTCAATCATTTGACTATCTTTATTATAGTCCACCATCAACTGCATGTGGCGGTTTCACACCGCACGCATGCGTGTACGCCCCCACCCCCATCTCCTATTATTATATGTATCTGTTATGAATGAAAAACAAATATTTTATCAATACATGTTATAATAAAAATAAATAATGGTTTCGAAAATTGTTAGGGTTGTATAAGTATACCTACAGTAGTCTGATCAATGGGTGGCGCTGGATCCGCAGAAACTGAAGGAACACCCTGTACAGGTGGAGTGGGTCCCAATGTATGCTCCATAGGGACAGACTCTGGTAGAGTAGGAGTCCAAGAAGATGGAATATAAAATCCCAAAGAGAAGGAAAATGAAGTAAAATAAGATGATAGGAATGGCTAGTAGAATGTTGGATGGGGAGTGGGAATCATCATCAGATATGGTACAGATGGGTGAGGAGGCACAGATATAAAGGGCGGGGAAAAATGAGAGGCCTAAATATCCCATGTGTCCCTAACGACACACCAGGATCATAATGTGGGATAAATTGTATGTCAGTGGTAGGGGTTGGGTCTAATCGGGTACGTCAACCTGATTGTCTAGCTCTTGTACCCCCCCCCCCCCTCGTATGAACACCCTGAGTACTGGGACCACTACTAGGTTGTTCATCAAATAATTGTCTCCTAATAGATGTATCCAGCAAAAATGTTTAAAAAAATTAGTCACGTGACATTTTATATTATTTAAATATATATATTTGAAATAAAATACTCTCTGCAGGAACTAGTGGTGGAATTCCCAGCTCATTCATGCGATGATTATTATCTATAATTTGTTTTCATTGCCTCTCTTCAATTGGATTCATTTTCTGCATTTGAAAACAAATATGGAAGTAAATAGAAAAGGATAAAAAATGTGTAACCCAAAAAACAAAATAAGTGAGAGGGAATAGGGGGATTCGTGGATAATTTAACTATCCATTATTTTATTTTAGCTTGAATAGATATATAATAAAGTCAATAAATCGTACAATATGTAATAAAGAAATTTAATTTTTAGTAAGATGGTTATTTAATAAGTGTCATCAGTCTATTAAAATCATGGAACATTTATTCTAATGGATTCATAAGGGGTAAAGGAGTTGTCAAAATTAAAAAAAAAATTATATTTCTTTAGCCTAGGTAGATGATGTAGGTTTCAATACATGTTTTGCAGAAGAATACAAACCATCATGTTCATTACCTGGTAAAATTTTAAAGAGAGGTCTTAGAGTTATACAAATTTTATACAAATCATAGTGGAAGCATTGAAATGTTCACCAATTTAGAAAAGTTGGTTTTGTAGGTTTGAATACAGTTCAATTCCAAATTATAAAATGCCATTAAAATAAAAATTTCAACCAATAAACACTAAAAATTCACATAACGGTCAAGTCAGATACAACATATTTGTAATCAATATTAAATCAAATTGAATAGTACCAACATTAACAACCCAAGTCAAGGTAAACCAAAATAATTGAGAACATGAATGGATGATTTTATATATTTCCCACCATAACTTCAGGTTCACAGTCAACTCTGAAAATTAAGCTATTGGAGTCATCAAAAGTAATAAATGGATTTTTTCCAATGTTATTAGTGATGGTGTCAATTACATTATCACCATCATCAAAAATATGTCTTGGAATTAAAACAATAATGACACCAAATTCAGGTCGAAGATGGTCATTGACATAAAAAACTTGTTTCACCATTGATGCTAATACATATGGTTCATTGGTAGCAAGAGTATGAGTCATATCAATTACTTGAAATCCAAAATCATCAATAAATGTTCCCTACCTCATCATTGAATCAAACCACTAGCATTTCATCATCATGACTCATCCATGAGAATAATAATCCAATATTTTTATTTTTTAAACAACTCCATAATAACCTACATTTTCAAATCACGGTCTACTATCTAATGCACTAGTATAACAGTAAGTTGAGGCAATAACCATAAAACCATCATGTTGTGTTCTCATGTTCTTTTCTCGTTCAGTGATAATAAATCTGTACCCATTGATAACAATTGATTTACAGTCACGAACCACGGTATTAGGACCAAAATCCCAAGCTCTTTTTCCTTAGAGACACAGTCAGTAGGAAAAATCAATACCTGAAATATAAATCAATATTAAACTTAATTAATTATTGTTTTAATTATTTTAAATAGTAATATTATTACCTTCAATTTTAACCAAGTGAAAAACTCTTTTCTAGGAAAAGTATTCCTCCTTTTCAAAGATAAAGAACGATGATTTCTATTTATCGTCACTTTATGTTCCCTGTAGATAAAAATAGGAATAGTTTAATATATAAATATATATATATATATATATGATATACATATTCAATTTACTCACATGATTTAGTCATCTAACAATTCATAGTTAAACAAAATTGTGCGATGTGCCATCTCCCGCTCTTCAAGGCTTTATGTCGTCAATGTATATGATCCAGGAATTCCTCTTGTTTGACAAAGTGATGGAAAAATGGGTTCAATTTTCTCATATTGTTCTTCTTCGTTTCTCATTGGTATGTTCATTCTTATAATAAGATCAGGAAAATACATAGAGCATAAATCCATACATTCTTGAGCCAAGTAACCATTCACAATAGAACCTTCGGGATGATTCCTATTACAAACATAAGACTTTAATGTGTACATATATCTTTTAGTTAGATACCTCAAAACAAAATAAATAGGTCATCTGAGATGTATTTCAGTTTGAATAAGGATAGTCAGATGCAGTATGCATGTGAAAAATGATGGAGGAAATATTTGTTCTAACTCACTCAAAATTAATGGGTTATATGCCAACATTTTTTACAAGAATGACTTGGACAACTTCTTAGCACAAAGATATCTAAAAAAATTGAACAAACAAATAACAACCACCCTTACATTATTGGACAAAAGATGACAAATTGCTATTGGAATCAACTCATGTAGAAGGATGTGATAATCATGAGTCTCCAATTATTTTAGCTTCAACTCTCTTCTATCGACCCATTTAGATATGTTGCTTGAATAGCCATCAGGAAATTTAATAGTCTCTAGTACTTCTAGAAATTGATTTTTTTCTGTAGGTGTCATCACATAATAGGTGGATGGAACTTACCATTTATTTGCACTAATACGCATAAGATTCATTTTTGGTGTGATGCCCTAATCCACCAAGTCACGCCGAGACCATACAAAATTATTATAAGTCGTTTCAATCAAAAGAAATTAAATAAGATTGATGTTTCATCGAAAATATATTTAATTAAATGAGAATTGTTTCACTTTATATAAAACCATAACTGACACACTACTCTATAATGTGAATCATAATGTAAAAGAAAACAAAATTCTATATTTATAACAAAATATATTTGAAGAACTACACATGAGTGTACAATATCATGTACACTTGTGGAGGAGAATTATTGAGGAGTTGAGTAGATTTTAGATCGAGGAAATTTTATATTTTAGTAGATTATTTGAGTGATCACATACACTGCCCATGAGGTGGGGGTGTTAAGGGGGTACGAGGTGTTTAGGGGGTGACAGGGCTATCTAGGGGGTTGGGGGTGTCCAGGGAGTGGGGGGTAGTCCAGGGGGTCGGGGTGTCTAGGTGGGCGAGCTATCCACGAGGGTGGGGGCTGTTCAGGGGGGTACGGGGTGTCCAGGGGGTTGGAGGGTTGTCCATGTGGGTGGCAAGGCTATCCAGGGGGTCGGGGTGCCCAGGGGGTTGGGCGGATTTCCAGGGGTGGGGGATATCTAGGGGTGTATGAGGAGTCTAGGGGGTGGGCAGGCAATCCATAGGGGTGGCGGGGCTGTTTGGGGTGTGTCAGAGGTGTCCAGGGGGTGGAGGGCTATCTAGGGGTGGGTGGGGCTGTCTTAGGGGGTGGGTGGGCTGTCCACGGGGGTGGTGGGGTTGTCCAGGGGGGTCGAGGATGTCTAGGGGTGGGGGGGGATTCCAGGGGTGGGGGGTGTCCGATGGGATGTGGGTGTTTGGGGGGTGGTGGGCGGGTGTCCAGGGGGTGGGATGACAGTCCATGGGGGGGGATTTCCAGGGGTATGAGGTGTCCAGGGGGTGTGCGGGCTGTCCATGGGGGTGGAGAGGCTATCCAGGGGGTCCAGGGATGTCCAGGGGGTGGGGGATTTTCAAGGGGGTGGGGGCTGTCCAGGGAATATGAGGTGTCCAAGGAGGTGGGTGGGCTGTCCAGGGGGGGTGGCGGGGGCTATCCAGGGGGTACGGGGTTTCTAGGGGGTGGGCGTGCTATTTATGGGGGGGTGGGAAGGCTTTCCACGAGGGTGGCAGCACTGTCCATGGGTTGGGTGTTATCCAAGGGGGTGGGGGTGTCGACCCCCAAACTAGGGTCGTAAAATTCAATCTCTATCCAATTGTATCATGATTTCAAGCCTGTTATAGTTGACTGAGAAGACTGTTGGTGTAAACCATAAATATCATACATATAAATCACAACACACCCCATTGTAAACACACCACCAAATATCATATCTGGATCGGATTTTATGACCCATGATTCGATGGTACACTACAAATGGGCGTATGAGCCATGTTATATCATTAGGTGACATGGAGTTATACAAATGTTAAATTTGTATGAGATCAATATGGATATTGGTTAAAAACCTGAGTGATATTTCTTTGTAGAGATCACTTCTTCATGGAAGGTTAAGAGTGAGTGTTGGTATGGAACTTCAAGAAAATTATTAACATGTGAAAGCAACTATACATTGGTTATATGTGATTCCTATTTTTTATAGAGTATCAGAGTGGACAACCCACCCCCTTCCTTGGACAACCCACACCCCCACCCCTACAGCCCCCTACCCCCTTGCACCCCCCCCCCCCCACCAGGATAGACCCCCCACCCAACCTGGACACCCCCCACCACACCTGAACAGCCCACCCCCTCCTCCCTAGAAAACCCACACCCCTCCCCCACCTGGATAACCCACCCTTACCCCCCTTGGATAGCCCCCCCCCCCCCCCCCCCCCCGACTGCCCACACCCCCCTCCCCTACCTTGATAGCCCACCCACCACCACCCCTGGACTTCCCACCCCCTCCCTAGATAGCCCACACCCCCCTCCCCTATAGCCCCTACCCCTTACTACCCCCTGGACAGCCCCCCACCCTCACTTGGATAGCCCACGCCCCCCACCCCCCATTGAACACCCCCCCCCCCTCCTTGGATAGTCCATACCCCCTCCCCACTTGGATTTCCTTCCACCCCACCCATCTGGATAGCCCACCCCCCCTCCCTAGATAGACCACACCCCCCTCCCTTACATCCCCATAATCCCCCTAGACACCCCCCCCCACCTGGACAGCCCCCACCCCCACCTGGACACCCCCCACCCCCCACCCCAACATGACATCCCAACCCCCTCCCTGGACACCCCACACCCCCCTCCCCCACCAGGACAACCCACCCCCACCCCCTGGACAGCCCACCCCCTAGACAACCCACCCCCTCCCCCACCTGGATAGCCCACCCCCCCAGGACAGCCAACACCCCTCCCCCACCTAGACACCCCCATCCTGAACCCCCTGGACATCCCACACCCCTCCTTGGGCTTCCCATACCCCCCTCCCCCACACACCTATAGACCCCCTACCCCCTACATCCCCCCCTACCCCATGGAAAACCCACCGCCCACCTAGACAGCCCCCCCGCACCTAGACAGCCCCCTGCACCTAGACAACCCCCTACCTCTCATGTATCCCCCTTAGGGTAATTTAATTTAAAGTAATTTTATTCATTAAGAAAGGCAATCCATCATGAATTATCCATTTCATTCTAAACAACCCATTCAATTTATCAAAACATGACAAATTCAATTTATCATAACATGAAAAATTCAATTTATCAAAACATGACAAAGTCAATTTATCAAAACATGACAAATTTAATTTATAAGTCTCTATGGGTCACTTAGAAATTTTATTGGGGAAAGGGTTTGTTAATTCGAATTTAAAAATTGGGCCAAGAACTTAGGAGGTGTGGTGGTGTCCAGGGGGGCGGTCTAAGGGGGTGGGGGTGTGTTGTCCAAGGGGTGGAGGGTGTCTGTCATGACCCGCCCTCGGGGTCCGTGCCGTGACTACCCCAAGCCCGACTTCCATAGGCCAGGGGCTGGCGACTAGCACCAAGGCGTAAATCCTGGTAAAAAGGGAAGGCATTGCCTTTGTAAAGTAATCAAACACCACAGAGTAAGCAAGCGGAAAGTAAACACTAAGCAAAAGCAGAGTACAACTGAAAGTGTGGAAAAGTAAATGGGCCAGTATACAAACCCAAACTGAAAGTAAAGAGGGAAAACAACAACTGATAGGTAAAAGCCGCTACACCGAGCTGTCCACTGGAAATCCCACCTGAAGGGTGGGTACAGATAGCTCCACTGCTCCACGGGTCCTGCCGTCCGCTCCGAGCACGTCCCGCCCAGTGGTCCACCTCCAGGTACCGTCCTGCTCTGCAAGCCTCAGCTAAGATCAACGGTGTCCGTCGTCTTCAACCAACACAACGTAGTGCGGGCAAAGCCCGTGCAGGGGTGAGTATAAGCTACTCAGTAGGGACCTCGAGACCCCTGAAGGTCTCTCAAATCCACAAAG